>JBBDGP010000554.1:0-1200000 GCA_037952835.1 Lithobates septentrionalis
TAGCTGTGCTTCATTTAAAGCCCCAACCTTTTCCTTCTATTGATGTTTTTAAACAATAGGGATGGAGACGGGTGAATCTACCCATTCATTGCCTCATGTAAAGTCCCAACCCCCCCCCCCCCCCTTTTTTTTGGGTGTCCCTAACAAGGGAAAAGGGGCCTGTAATTGATCACCGTAACAGCAGCCAGTAAGTGATTGACTCCCTTCTCTCAGCTTTTTGCCGGCTTTTTTTTAGGGGCCCAGCACAGCCAGCGGTTTCTCACCAGCCCTGTATGCACAGCAACCTTTTGTTCAGATGCATGGCAACTAGTGGATTCCTCTTGCATCAAAAATATTTGTCATTTTAATAAAAAAAAAATGATTCTAATAAATAACTTCAACTTTCTTTGTACCAGAAGCATAATTATAGTACATTTATAGTACATTTATTGAAAAGACAAATTGCACTGTTGACAAGTTACCTTAGTTCCCAGATTAAAGAATATATTTTGATTATAATGCCCCGTACACACAGTCGGACTTTCCGACAGAATATGTGCGATCAGAGCTTGTTGTCGGAAATTCCGGCCGTGTGTGGGCTCCATCAAACTTTTTCCATCGGAATTTCCGACACACAAAGTTTGAGAGCAGGCTATAAAATTTTCCGACAACAAAATCCGTTCGCGTAAATTCCGACCGTGTGTGAACAATTCCGACGCACAAAGTGCCACGCATGCTCAGAATAAATTAAGAGACGAAAGCTATTGGCTACTGCCCCGTTTATAGTCCCGACGTACGTGTTTTACGTCACTGCGTTCAGAACGATCGGATTTTCCGACAACTCTGTGCGACCGTGTGTATGCAAGACAAGTTTGAGCCGTCGGAAAAAATCCATGGATTTTCTTGTCGGAATGTCCGATCAATGTCCGACTGTATATACAGGGCAACAAAAGGGAGGGTCCTAGTATTAAAGTACCTGATATACAGGGTGACTCTGTAGGTACTTAGAAGTCACTTGTGCCAACGTCCCCGATATTAGGTTTAGAGATATCAAAGGACTAAAAAACTTTTTGGGACTTTAAAGGCACAACTGTAGTGAACTACACAACATATATAAAAAGGTTGAATTTTATTGATAATATACAAAAAACAAGGAGAATAGACAAAACATAATTAAAAACACATCAAATCTGGACATACAATGCATATCATGACACCATTGAGGATCCTATCCTGCGGTTTTGTGTGTATTCCTATATATTTGTATACAATTCAATCATGTATGTCCGAGACATACAACAGGCAGCAACTCAACAGGACGGTGTACTCCCAGATTTTCCTTTTGTCCTTTACCGTGGGAACTGTAGCATATACGAGCTCTCCCTATCTGCAACTACTTGATGTGACACATCTGGGAGGCCCTGTTGTCCGTGTGCTGCTTGCTTGATTTTTACCAATACATCCCTACCTTGATCGCTTTTTGCGACTTACTGACCAAACTCATCTATATGAACAATTTTTCCTTTTACACACTCATTTGAACCTCTAGCTCCTGAAGAAGCGTTCCTTGTCAACGTGAAACATGTAGAGCAATTGGAGAATACACCATTCTGGGAATACCAGACCTGCAGTGCCCCCCCAATTCCAACTTTTTAGGGGAAGTTTACCTTTTTCCTTTATTTGGATTATGATTGAATTGTATACAAATATATAGGAATACACACAAAACCACAGGATAGGATCCTCAATGGTGTCATGATATGCATTGTATGTCCAGATTTGATGTGTTTTTAATGATGTTTTGTCTATTCTCCTTGTTTTTTGTATATTATCAATAAAATTCAACCTTTTTATATATGTTGTGTAGTTCACTACAGTTGTGCCTTTAAAGTCCCAAAAAGTTTTTTAGTCCTTTGATATCTCTAAACCTGTATATACAGGGCATTATAATAATAATGAAATCCTTTCTGTGTTTTGCCGGACTCATTAAGAGTAGAACACTCTGGACTAAACAAATGGAACCACCCCCTCATCCTAATTGATTTTATGTGAAGAAAAAAGTTGGCAATCCCACATCCACCTGAACAATGCCTCTCATTTCTGCACCCTGCCCCATCCACTTTAGGTGCAAGCACAGATGGGCGCACTTTGGCATCTTTGTCTCGAATGGAAGAAGGCCTTGGCCCTGCATTGGCAGGACAGAGGGGCAGGTGCTCCTCATGAGGTTGAGTTCTCCACTATGTTCCTTATTTACCCGCTGTGTGCTCACATTCAGTTAAGTATAAATTAGCATTTTCTTAAGTTCACATCAATTTTTCCTTTGTGTCATATACTGTTTGAGGCTCTAGTAGGCTTTTAAAGATTTAAAAATCTGAACACATCAAGAGCTAATCTGGGCAGTCAGAAGTTTTTGTACGAGATATCAGACCCTAGGGTCATGTGACACTTATGCCGTGTACACACGATCGGAAATTTGGCCAGCAAAAGACCGATGAGAGCTTTTGATCAGAAAATGCGACCGTGTGTATGCTCCATCAGACTTTTTCTGGCCGAATTTCAGTCAGCAAAAGATTGGGAGCATGTTCTCAATTTTTCGGTCGGAAAAAGTCCCGATCGGAAATTCCAATTTTCTCGGCTCGTCGTAGTGTTGTAGGTCACTGCGCTCTTGACGGTCGAAAGTTCAGCGAACTTTTGTGTGACCATGTGTATGCAAGCCAAGCTTGAGCGGAATTCCGTCGGAAGAACCATCCAAGATTTTTCTGACGGAAAATCCGCTCATGTGTACGCGGCATTAGTTACGGTTAGGCTCAGTTTGGCTCTAGCTGTGACCTGGAAATTGGCCTCCAACAAATGTGCTGCAGCACTTAAAGTGATTGTAAAGGCTCTTTTTTTTTAATAACATAAATAATATTCACCTGCTCTGTGCAATGGTTTTGCACAGAGCAGTCCTGATCTTCCTCTTCTGGGATCCCCCACCGGCGTTCTTGGCTCCTCCTCTTCTATGTTTGCCCCCATAGCAAGTGCTACGTGCAGGCTCAATCCTGAGCCGGATTGTCAGCATCCATTGACACACACAGCGATGTTCTGCCTCACCCTCTGCTCTCTGCTCACAGGATTTGACTGACAGCAGCAGGAACCAATAGTTCCTGCTGCTCTCAGCTAAGCTTGTGAGAGCGAGGAGAGAGAAGAGAAACCCAGCAGATGGGCACAGCGCTGGCTCGATACCGGCAGGGGCGAACTGATCGGTCGGTCACTTTGGCCATGATCCAAAGGCCTGGCCGCTGAAGGTGGCCTGCCAGTGCACCCTGCTGGAACTCTCAGTGATGCCTTGGTGGATAAGGGGGGAGGACGAGCGTCACTGGATCACACAGAGCGGGCATCTCCCTCTTACCCGGTGACCGCTGTCATTCGATGTCCTGCCTCCTGGCTCCTTTGATAGATCTGTGCTCTCCTCTCTATCCCTCATGCACTGATCAGGCTGCATTGCAGGGCACTGGTAAGGCTGCATTGCAGGGCACTGGTAAGGCTGCTTTGAGGGGCACTGGTGAGGCTGCATTAATGGGCACTGGTGAGGCTGCATTATTGGGCACTGGTGAGGCTGCATTATTGGGCACTGGTGAGGCTGCATTAATGGGCACTGATGAGGCATCAAAAGTCATGTCGCTTGTTAATAAATTTGTGTGAAATCAGGGAAAATAATACACAGGATAATATACTAAAAACATATTTATTTTTTTAAAAAGTTTCACATTTTATAGAAAATATAATATAGAATTTTATAGCTAACATTTAGTATAAATATAAATACATAAATAATCATATAGTATGTATAATTTTAATAATATAGTAAATGTATAAATAGTAATAAATATATAGAATATAGTATACATATATTATAATATTAATAATAATTTCAATGTTACAACACTTTGAATTTGCATATCGCAAAGTGCACTTTACCATATGGATTTTAAGTGCGTGTATATCCAATTTTTTTTTTGGCAACCTTTTCCACATTAAGTGCCAATTTGCATTAGAAAGCTGGCATGCCAGTGAAAAATATGAAATCATTATGTAGACATGTGATGTTTGATTTTACAGGTGCCACTGAAAAAGGCACTGTGTCTTAGGTTGCTGACCACGAAGTAGAGGATGGTTAAAAACCCTGCAAGTTTCTTTATTTATTCTTGTCTATGTTCTATTGGGGGGGTTTTGCTTACTTCCTTTACTGGAGATACAACAGGATGTAAGATTGGTGTTCTGATTGGGTAAAAAGTAATGTCCTGTGAACATTGGCTTTTATCACATATGTCCAACAGATAGATGATTAGAAGTAGGTGTACAGGGAGCAGAGCAGATGATTAGTAGTGGATATACAGAGAGTGGAGCAGATGATTAGTAGTAGATGTACTCTGGGAGTAGAGCAGTTGATTAGTAGTAGTTGTAAAGGAGCAAATGATAAGTAGTAGATGTACAGGGAGGAGCAGAAGATTAGTTGTAAATGTACAGGGGATTGGAGCAGATGATTATTAGTAGTAGCTGTATGGGGAGCAGTACAGCCCACTGTGATAAGTTCCATCTCCAGTGAGTAGATATAGTCACATTCTCTCTGTTGCCGGCGAAGAACTATCATCTCTTGCTGGATGGGATAGGAGATCAAATCCGGGTCCTCATTACCTTCTGAGTCTATACAGGCAAAGGGGAAGCAGTCCGCTTCTGAGATCTCCGAGGGGAATCTGTCAGCATCTGTGTTGAGTCTGAAAAAAAAAGTGAGAATTCAGGTTAGTGTGTCCATGGGTTTAATGTGGTTGTAAACCCTGTACTACAACTTTTACTTACAGTAAGGGCTTTTTTATAATAAGGCTTAACTGTAGGTACCGTGAATATCTCCTAAACTTGCACCGTTTAGGGGATATTCACTGTATCCGCATGTGCCGATACCATGAAGAAACTGCTCGCTCGTGACGTTTTTTCAGTAGCTGTGCCATGACCGGCGGCTCCCGCGTGCATGCGCGGGAGTGATGTCATTGCGGCTCCGACCAATCACGGCGCCGGAGCCCACGAACCCGGAAATAACTCCGGGAGACATGTCGCCGGTCACAGCGGTGTACAGGGACTGCTGCAACAGCCTTGATGTAAGGTAAGTATTTCATAATGCTCATTCCTTTGTCTTGCAGATTGTTTTTTTTTTTTTTTTAAAGTGTTTACAACCACTTTAACCACTGGCTAGGGCTGGTGCTACCACTAGGCAAACTAGGCAGCCGCCTAGGGCGCACTGCTGCCTAGGGCACCCGATTGCTGGTGTTCCTACTCTCCTCTCTCTGCAGCAAGCAACTAAGTCTCAGCATCAGCAGGCAGCCACCTCTCCGTTGGCACATAGTGTCAGAGGCGCAGCAGAGGTCTGTGTCCCAACTCCAGAATGAATGGAAGCAAGCAAACATCCCCTGCTGCGCCGCTGTGTGCCTCTGATCAGTCATCAGTGACCTGTGATTGCTGTCTGTAATGTGACCACAGCCAGCCAGCTCTGCCTCTCTGCCCATACGTGATTCATAACCCTGTGTCCGTTGGCCGCACCCCCTCTGTCGTAGAGGCAGCTCTCCATCCTGGCCTGTCCTGAACAATGCCGGCAGCGTCACTCAAGTGCCATAGTGCCTGGGCTTGGTGACCGGTGGAGCCTGCCTGGAGGAGGCACTGAGGCAGGCAGAGTTTAAAATTGTTCCTCGCACATGCACTGGCAGGGTCGCGTCATTGGATGGATGCAGAGCAGTCTGCCGAGCCCCAGACTGATCTGTCCATGTACCGAGGGGTTCGGTCCCCCCCTCCCTCCCTGGTAGGCTGCATTGATGGGCACTGGTAGGCTGCATTGATTGGCGCTGGTGAGGCTGCATTTGATGGGCGCTGGTGAGGCTGCATTTTATGGGGGCGCTGGTTAGGCTGCATTGATGAGTGCTGGTGAGGCTGCATTAATGGGTGCTGGTGAGGCTGCATTTTATGGGGTCGCTAGTGAGGCTACATTGATGGGCGCTGGTGAGGCAGAATTGATGGGCGCTGGTGAAGCTGCATTTGATGGGCGCTGGTAGGCTGCATTTGATGGGCGCTGGTAGGCTGCATTTGATGGGCGCTGGTGAAGCTGCATTTGATGGGCGCTTCATTAAAAAGGTGGGGTATAAATGGGCGGGGTAAAGGGGGTGGAGTCAGGGGTAGAGCAAAAGGGGGCATCAAAATAAGGTTTCGCCTAGGGTGTCAAAAATCCTAGCACCAGCCCTGCCACCGACCTCACTTTGAGCCTTACTCTCAAACCTAGGAGCAGGAGGGGAGGGTTGCATGGCAAATATTCATGTGATGGGAAGCTGCGAAGCAACACAGAAGCTAATATGAGAAGGCTTGATGAATCTTGCTGCAATGGATTATATATAACTCAGATTATGGTATAATATTATATATATAATATATAAGGCTTGAAAAGGGCCATATGAATAAAATAGGCAAAAGCAAAACAATTTGAGTCAGCACATTATTCTCACAAACTTATATTTACATGGGCCCTAAAGCACAGTCTCTTCTTGGAAGGATCAGTCTTTCAGGCAGATACCAGAAGTGTGAGATGACCAGGCTGGGCCTAGAGCTTGTGAACATTCTATAGAAGAAATATTACCTGAATTCCCAGGGTGACAGAGAGCGCCTGTTAATATCTGTACTTTCCAACACACTGTCCATGTAATCAGTGTCGATAATGCTGGCGTCCAGGGTCATACTGGTTCGCAGATGCCAATTCTTCCTCCCTGCACATCTCTTTGTGGGCTCCAGTGGTAAGTAGTCATCTCTGGGCTCTTCATGAGGACTGACATGTGACAGGTAAACCTCTGGTAGGAAGGCTGAATAGCAGACTGACGCCAAGACCACCACCTGTGCAATATGATCAGAGGGACACTTAATCAAACATGATATTAGCAGTTTTTTTTATAACAATAACATATAGATTGATTGCTCTAGGGGACCTGATATGGAGGTCCTCTGGAGCTCTAATCAGTCATCGTATATACCCCAAGCTCTATTTCTGTGAGTTGTTCTTCCATTGCCGACACCCAGGAAGAGTGCAGGTTCCTTGTCCATCCTTGCTGACCACAATTAGTAAAGTCCACATAGGGATATACACTATAGTACCAAAAGTATTGGGACACATGCCTTTATGGACCTTGCTTTGTGCACTGGTGCGCAGTCATGTTGAAACAGGAAGGGGCC
Organism: Lithobates septentrionalis; assembly: GCA_037952835.1. Taxonomy (NCBI): domain Eukaryota; kingdom Metazoa; phylum Chordata; class Amphibia; order Anura; family Ranidae; genus Lithobates; species Lithobates septentrionalis. The sequence goes on from JBBDGP010000554.1 coordinate 7,222, forward strand.
ATCCCCAAACTGTTCCCACAAAGTTGGGAGCATAAAATTGTCCAAAATGTCTTGGTATGTTGACGCCTTAAGGGTTCCCTTTACTGAAATTAAGGGGCCAAGCCCAACCCCCGGAAAAACAACCCCACACCATAATCCACCCTCTACCAAATGATTTTGACCAGTGCACAAAGAAAGGTCCATAAAGACACGGATTAATGAGTTTTGAGTGAACGACTTGACTGGCCTGACCTCAACCTGACAGAACACCTTTTGGATGAATTAGAGCAGAGACTGCGAGCCAGGCCTTCTCATCCAACATCAGTGCCTGATCTCACAAATGCGCTTCTGGAAGAATGGTCAAACATGCCCATATACACACTTCTAAACCTTGTGGACAGCCTTCCCGGAAGATTTGAAGCTGTTATAGCTGCAAAGGGTGGGCCAACTCAATATTGAACCCTACGGACTTATGCCCCGTACACACGGTCGGACTTTGTTCGGACATTCCGACAACAAAATCCTAGGATTTTTTCCGACGGATGTTGGCTCAAACTTGTCTTGCATACACACGGTCACACAAAGTTGTCGGAAAATCCGATCGTTCTAAACGCGGTGACGTAAAACACGTACGTCGGGACTATAAACGGGGCAGTGGCCAATAGCTTTCATCTCTTTATTTATTCTGAGCATGCGTGGCACTTTGTCCGTCGGATTTGTGTACACACGTTCGGAAATTCCGACAACGGATTTTGTTGTCGGAAAATTTTATATCTTGCTCTCAAACTTTGTGTGTCGGAAAATCCGATGGAAAATGTTTCCATCAGAAAATCCGACCGTGTGTACGGGGCATTAGACTGGGATGCCATTAAAGGTCATTTGCGTGTTAAGGCATTGAAGAAAAGGAGAATTGGTCGCCCACCATGGAGTGCAACCAATTTTCCTTTTCTGCAATTACTATTGACGGTAGTGAGCCAGGGCCAGCACCCACGAGGAAATCCTAATCCACAGTCTGAGCGGTGTTACACTCTTTCTGGACTGCGTGTAAAGTCAGGTGTCCCATTACTTTTGGTAATATAGTGTATATATCATATAGTTACAACGTGTTTTAAAGGTCATACAGTATTCCAATAATAGGTCATTGGGTGATTTGGTGTTTTCTCTGCAATGAGCTAGTTGCGTGGCAAGGGGTCAGGAGGACCCCTTTAGCAGTTTACTGAGTAGACAAGCAAATCAACTGCAGGTGAAGCAATTAACAGGGATGCATGAGAGCAGTAGTCAATATGTCTGGTGTCCTGGGGATTTTAAATTGGGACCACAACATGATTTTAATCTTTACAAATACACAAAAAAAAAAAATAAATAAACACCATATACTAGGTTTACCCAATCACTGGCACATGAAGAAGTATCATGAATATCCTAATTGAACATTAGGTTCTCTGATGATAATGTGATTTTACCAGGCCTGAAAATACATCAGAGTAGTCTTTTATCCTTTGGAGCATGCATTTACCGTTTACACAAATCCCCACTTCTGTTAATTGTTAAGCTACTATCCGGTTATCCTTGCTACAAACTAGGATAATAATTTTAAAAAGGCACAGAAATGAATTGGATGCTGCAGAATGCATGGCCTTCCATTAGCCCATGGGGAGATGTCAGTCTTACGGAGAACAACCCTAACTAAAGTTCATGCATCCTGTTCATTCTGCTTGTCTTAGTGCTTGCTTCAATGAATTGCAGTCTGTTGAAGTGGGCTTTTATGCAGACCATACATTTGCACAACACCAAAAACTTTCCTCTTGGCTCTATTTAACAGCACTTGGGGTTTGGCAATTGGCTGTTCAGGCACAGAGCAGTGCAATGTCGGTGGAAGGGGAAAAAAACATGTTAATACACACAGTATTTTAGGTTGGGGGTGTCCAGCAGGTCATCAAGGTGACAAAGGAGCTTGCTGAAGGTTTTTACATTGCAATGGATGATACCTGTTAGCCAGTTAATTTGTTACTTTGCTTTGAATGGGACAAGTACAGGCCTGCTATAAAGTGAACCAGTCATGAGAAAATTGTGGGCAATGCAAATGCTTAGCTCTCCTTTGAATATGTTATGTGTTCTCTGGTTGTCATGCAGATGCTTTGACTTTCATTCTTTTGAATCCCTGACCTGGAACAAGTGTCTGCTTTTTTCAAACACAGAATTTTCATAGAAAGCCTATCAGTGGTAGTTACCATATTTTTCTCATGACAGAATCACTTTAAGTTTAATTAGAGGACATCAATTTTTACAGAAAGACAGAAGAGCAGTCTAGTATAAATCTTGAAAATGAGTCTCTCAAAAGAGGTTATATTCTTGGTTAGTGCATAGACATAAGAAGAGTGAGATAACTTACACAGATGAGGGCAGAGTTTGTGATCGCCATGCTGCTGTCTCTGTAGAGTGTTTTCTATGTTTCTGGAGATCTGGAGGTTCTCTTGGTCTTCTCCACCAGGTATCTGCCCTATATATACCAACTGTACCTCCAGTAGTGGTTTCCATCTGAATTCCCTGAACTCCCATCTCTGAACTCTTCCGTCATTCCAGACTGTCCAAGCAATATTCTTGTTTTGTCCCATCAACAGACTAATATTGAGATAAGCATCCTTTGTACTTCCGGAAAATTATCTCTAGGGTCTTATCTTGACAAACAACATCCAGTGATGTTCTTATCTTTGACATTTATTATAGCGTCCTCTGATAATTTTCTTTTCTAATCCAGCCCTATGTGGGACTTTCCATTTTGTGCAAAATGTGCACCCCAAATTGGTTTATAATGTTCTCTGCTTAACACAGTCCTGTTTCCTCCTGGGAGAGACATTGTTTCATAAGCTGATAATAAATCTATGATTGTGGTCCCACAAATGTGTCATCTCGTTCTTTCATCAGATGAAACCTGTGCAAAGTTTTAACAAAGGAATTTTGATAACAGGCTGATGTCACCAGAAAAAAAATGAGTTTGAGTTAGTGGAACTGGAAGTTTTCACCTGTTAGGCCTCATGCACACAGACACTTTAGACAGAGACAACCCACCCCAAAAATGGTATTATGTGGGCCCACAATGCACAAAAGCGTGAAAAGAAGTATTAAACACAATAATACAATTTTATTGACACAACAATATTAAAATCAGAAGAGAAACAATGCATGGCTGGTATGGCAGCTAAAACGCCAGTAGGAACAAAACATAGATCGGATAGACATATCTGGTTGGCCTCATATTGAGTGAGGCATGGCCGCTACATGCACAGGACCCCGACGCCTTTCAGAATGCTGATGCCTTGTTCAGGTATTAGTAGCAATAAGGTAGGTATCTGTACTTGATAACAAACAAATATACAGTATCTCACAAAAGCGAGTACACCCCTCACTTTTTTGCATATATTTTATTATATCTTTTCATTTGACAACACTGAAGAAATGACACTTTGCTACAATGTAAAGTAGTGAGTGTACAGCTTGTATAACAGTGTAAATTTGCTGTCCCCTCAAAATAACTCAACACACAGCCATTCATGTCTAAACCGCTGGCAACAAAAGTGAGTATACACCTAAGTGAAAATGTCCAAATTGGGCCAATTTAGCCATTTTCCCTTCCTATCACGTGACTCATTAGTGTTACAAGGTCTCAGGTGTGAATGGGGAGCAGGTGTGTTAAATTTGGTGTTATCACTCTCACTCTCTCATACTGGTCACTTGAAGTTCAACACGGCACCTCATGGCCAAGAACTCTCTGAGGATCTGAAAAAAAAAAGATTGTTGCTCTACATAAAGATGGCCTAGGCTATAAGAAGATTGCCAAGACCCTGAAATTGAGCTGCAGCAAGGTGGCCAAGACCATACAGTGGTTTAACAGGACAGGTACCACTCAGAACAGGCCATGGTCCACCAACGAAGTTGAGTGCACGTGCTCAGCGTCAGGGTTTGCTTTGGGAAATAGACGTATGAGTGCTGCCAGCATTGCTGCAGAGGTTGGAGGGGTGGGGGGTCAGCCTCTGCATGGCTGTCATCCCAGAAGGAAGTCTCTTCTAAAGATGATGCACAAGAAAGCCTGCAAACAGTTTGCTGAAGACAAGCAGACTAAGGACATGGATTACTGGAACCATATCCTCTGGTCTGATGAGACTAAGATAAACTTATTTGGTTCAGATGGTGTCAAGCTTGTGTGGCGGCAACCAGCTGAGGAGTACAAAGACAAGCGTGTCTTGCCTACAGTCAAGCATGGTGGTGGGAGTGTCATGGTCTGGGGCTGCATGAGTGCTGCCGGCACTGGGGAGCTACAGTTCATTGAGGGAACCATGAATGCCAACATGTACTGTGACATACTGAAGCAGAGCATGATCCTCTCCCTTCAGAGACTGGGCCGCAGGGCAGAATTCCAACATGATAGCGACCCCAAACACACCTCCAAGATGACCACTGCCTTGCTAAAGAAGCTGAGGGTAAAGGTGATGGACTGGCCAAGCATGTCTCCAGACCTAAACCCTTTTGAGCATCTGTGGGGCATCCTCAAATGGAAGGTGGAGGAGCGCAAGGTCTCTAACATCCACCAGCTCTGTGATGTCATCATAGAGGAGTGGAAGAGGACTCCAGTGGCAACCTGTGAAGCTCTGATGAACTTCATGCACAAGAGGGTTAAGGCAGTGCTGGAAAATGTTGGTGGCCGTACAAAATATTGACACCTTGGGCCCAAATTGGACATTTTCACTTAGGGGTGTACTCACTTTTGTTGCCAGTGGTTTACAAATTAATGGCTTTGTGTTGCGTTATTTTGAGGGGACAGCAAATTTACACTGTTATACAAGCTGTACACTCACTACTTTACCGTACATTGTAGCAAAGTGTCATTTATGTTGTCGCATGAAACAATATAATAAAATATTTACAAAAATGTGAGGGGTGTACTCACTTTTGTGAGATACTGTCCATAAGTACCAAAGATATACACAATATATATGGAGTGAATCCAAAAAATTTAGCCAATCCAAGCAGAGAGCTAACTTTACATGTATACATATATTTTAATAAAATGCATTTACATGTCCTAATAAGGCGAAACCTGTCCATACACCAGCCAGGCAGATTAAAAACAGAAAATATCCATTATGTGAGCAGGGAGGCAGAGAGCCCCAACATGTAAGGAAGCTAAAAGAAGGACCACACCTGCCATGGGAGCACACAGAAAGGTAGCCAGCCTGAACCCAGGATCTAGTCAAAAAAATACAAATGAAAGAGAAATAAACTCAAATATTAAAAGAAAATCCCAAACAGCTATGCAGAAGACTAGTATCTAAGCATGAGCTCTCATGCTAAAAACTGATTGTAAATGCAGGTGCTGAAGGCAAAGAGGGGACTTACCAACAAAGAAGAGATAATGAGTACAGGCTGGAGAGGCCCAGAATGGCCTCTTCTGTTCTTGTCTGGGATAAATGGACGAGTGATGGTCATATATCCAGCTCACTTTATATCCCAGCAGGCCGGGAAACCAACATCGAGCGGGGTTGCCGGTGTTCTGCCAAAATCTCCAACCATGTCACTTCTGGTGACTCTCCAGCAGCAATAATTGGAGATTTCGATGAGTTGGCTGTTTTCACAGAACACCGGCAGCATATACACTACGGTACACGATATAATGAGTGCACATTGTTAGCCCGCCCATTAATAACCAACAAAATTATCGCCTCTAAGGTGGTGACAACTTTTTTCCTTCTTACCCGGTGTTCTGTCCAAACAGCCAACTCGTTGTGTACCATAGTGTATACGCTGCCAGTGTTCTGTGAAATCAGCCTCGTCGAAATCCTGGATGACGATGTGCATTCCAAGCTGGTCCTCCAGACGTGAAGTGCACGGCACAGCTCCACCTCCCGGTGGGGTGGCGTCATGCTTTGAGCGGACGCAATGTCCCCCCCAATGAAGCCAACATGCGTTCCAAGCTGGTCCAATCAGTTTTTGTGTGCTGAGGTCTAAAATTCCTTCATGTACAGTGCCATGTACAGCTGCTAATACAATTATGTAGCCATGCTTGGGTAAACGATGAAGTCTTCTGTGCCACTTTTGCATTTTTGGAGAAGCGCTTTACAAGCATGCATGGGTAAACGCTAATGCAGAAGCCATCTGCATTTTTGGCACGAACACGCACAGCTATTCACTTGTATTGGTGGCTGTACAAGGCATGTGCCCCTCAGCATATATGAGCTGGTATGCGTCCATGTTCATAAGGCCTTATTTGAATGAACCCGTATGTCTTCTTGTGACAACTTTTGATAATAGCTCTTCCTGTAGTTGAAAAAATAATTTCAGTATTATCTGACATCATCTCATTTGTTCAAATGAAACACTGTACAACCAAGGTGATGACCTAAAGACTTGTTAGCTCTGTCTTATATCTATGGAACCGCTATGATGGCTTCCAACCAATAGTTCCTGCTGCTTTCAGCCAAGCTTGTGAGAATGGGGAGAGAGAAGAGAAAACCGGCAGATGGGCACAGCACTGGCTCAATATAGGCAGAGGTGGACTGACCGGTCGGTCATTTCGGCCGTGATCTAAAGGACCGGCCACTGATGCGTGGCCGCCAGCGCCACCTGCTGGAACTCTTATGGCTCCAGGGATGAAAAACTTGCAGCCATGGGCCTCCGGCAACCATCTATTCGGGCCTGCCCAGGCCCCAGCGCTGCCTCGGTGGATAAGGGTGGAGGGCAAGCGCCGCCGGATCACATAGAGTGGGGATCTCCCGCTTACCCGGCGACCGCTGTAATCCGATGTCCCTCCTCCTGTCTCCTTTGATAGAAGTCAAACTGGTCCAGTGGTGTGACATCTATCAAAGGAGGCAGGACATCGGATGACAATGGTCACTGGGTAAGTGGGAGATCCCCGCTCTGTGTGATCCGGCGGCTCTCCTCTCTAACACCCATGCACTGATCAGGCTGCATTGCTGGAGGCTGGTAAGGCTGCATTGAGGGGCAATGGTGTGTCTGCATTAATGGGCACTGGTGAGGCTGCATTGATGGGCACTGGTGAGGTTGCATTGAGGGGCACTGGTGAGGTTGCGCTGATAGGCACTGGTGAGGCTGCATTGAGGGGACACTGGTGAGGCTGCATTGATGGGGACTGGTGAGGCTGTATTGAGGGGCACTGATCAGGCTGCATTAAAGGGCACTGGTGAGGCTGAATTCATGGGCACTGGTGAGGCCGCAAGGTCCTTGATGATGCCTTGTGGGAGGGTGAAACACGTTGAAATAATTTCCGGGGCCGAGTCCATACGCCATCACTTCCAGTTTCGGTGGAACGCACGCTGGATGCGGTGTTCCTGGATGTTATTCCTGTATTTGCATACATGCCCATTGTACTTCGGTGTTTTGTAAGTAAAAATCTTCTTTGCGCAATAAACACTTATTTTATAGAACTTCACTATTAGTTCCCTTTCTTTCCATCTTGGGGAACATCTCAACCTTAAACAACCACGCTGGGGGACGTCTTCTGTGAACCTGTTCAAGCCATCAGTCGCTGCCAGATCTCTGCTTGTTTGACCCTTAGACTGAAAAGCTAAGGGTCCAATTTATCTGGTGAGTGGGGCCACAGAAGGGGAGTGTGTCACACCACAGAGTGTAAATTTGGAGCACTTTGCACTTTTCAGAGGATTGGAAAACAAGAGCACTTTTATTGGGACATTTTTTTCATTATATAATCATATCATTTTTATGTGTGTTGTTTATATATGATATAACTTTTTGCACTGTTGTAAGTGGTATATATATATATATATATATATATATATATATATATTTTAGCACAAGAGCACTTTCAAGAGAATATTTTTGGAATACATATGAACACAATTTTGATGAGGTTAATTGCTTTTTTACACTGCTGCAAGCGCTGTAATTCTCAAGTGAATAGCACTTTATGTATAGCTGCTGCAAGTTTCATTTTCCATGAATACATTTTTATAATAATTGATTTTCACCTTAGCAAGTTTTTATAAATTCACTGGTGAGGCTTCATTATTCGGCACTGGTGAGGTTGCATTGAAGGGCACTGGTGAGGCTGCATTGAGCGGCACTGGTGAGGTTGCGCTGATGGGCAATGGTGAGACTGCATTGATGGGCACTGGCGATACTGCACTGAGGGGAACTGTTGAGACTGCATTGAGGGGCACTGGTGAGGCTGCATTGAGGGTCCCTGATGAGGCTGCATTGACAGGTGATTATTTTCTATACCCACTGTACCTTACGTCTGGGGTCATTAGTCACAGCAGGGATTAGGGAACATATAAAAGACACATAAAACTGATCTGCACTAATAGAGACTCTTTCTAACATAGACTGTCAAATGGACACAGAGAGGACACGCACACACGCACAAGACGTCATTATGTGTTGCAAAGCGCACCTCCGAGCACTGGGCCTGCTGCAAACCTTCTAGTTTTACTGTCCCGAATAGGGCAAAGGCCACTGCCTTCTTCCAAGTCCCTCCCTCGCCTCAGCAAACAGTGCCCGGAATGGCAAAAGAAGAGAGGACACACCAGCCAGCCACAGCATGGCCAGGGTGCGAACCAGCCAGCCACCCACGTTGGTGACCCACCCACAGGAGGGCCAGGGAGCCAGCAAACCACCCATGGTGACCCACCCACAGCAGGGCCAGGGTGCCAGCCAACCACCCACGGTGACCCACCCACAGCAGGTCCAGGGTGCCAGCCAGCCACCCACAGTGACCCACCCACATCAGGGCCAGCCACCCACAGTGACCCCCCCCCCCCACACAAGGGAGCCAGCCAGCCACAGCAGGGTGCCAGCCAGCACCCAAAGGATCCAGCCACAGAGGACATGGGAACCAGCCACAGCTACAGTACACATAGTTAAGGTAAGAGGAGCGTTACACAGTGCCAATTTTATTTCTACTTTGTGAGAGGTTGGGGCAGGGGTGAGAGTCATGGCACAAGGAGGGGGTCCTGTGAGGACCAGCGTGAATGAAGGTATACACTGTATACTCTGTTAGAAGGAGGCCCCCTCCAGGTCCCATTATACAACTTTGTAGTCTCTAACGGGACCGGGGGGGGGGGGGGGCAGGGGACTCTTTCTAACAGACTCTATAATGGACACTGAAAGGGCCTCTGTTAGAGAGACCCCCCTCCAGGTCCTATTTTCTTCTTTGTAGTCTCTAATGGGTCCTGGAGGGGGGTCTCTCTCTAACAGAGACTCTCTAATGAACACTGTTAGAGAGAGACCCCCTCCACAGGTCCCATTAGACTCTGTTGTAGACTCTAATGGGGCCTGAAGAGAATGTTTTCTAACAGACTGTCTAATGGACACTGTTAGAGAGAGACCCCCTGCAGGTCCCATTAAAAAAAAAAAGGCAGAAGTTGTACTTTGTGCAAAATGTAGGGGCGGGGGTCAGGGGTGGGGTCAGGGGTGGGTCATGGGCGGGGCCTTACAGGGGGCCCTTGCTTTATTTGGTTTGAGGGCCCTGAGTGTTGTCAGTGCACTCCTGGATACAGGCTAAATATTTGAGAAAGGGGGGTCAAAACATTTTTTACCTTAATGCAAGGAATGCATTAGGGGGAAAAAATGGTTTACCTTTATAACCACTTTAAAGCTGATTAGTTTTTGGTTATACTGTATATACCATATATATACATGGGGTCTTCAAAAAGTTTCCTTTTTTATATTTAATAGAGTTAAAAAAAAGTGCGGAAACTTTTTGAAGAATACACACATATATATAGTATTTAAGGACTGCATGGGGTATTTTCTGATAAGGGTGAACTAATCTTTTAAATCTTCTTGGTTATCAAAAGTCATGTCGCTTGTTAATACATTTGTGTGAAGTCAGGAAAAATAATACACAGGATAATTTACTAAAAACTTATTTATTTTATAAAACAGTTTCACATTTTATAGAACATTATAATATAGAATTTTATAGATAACATTTAGTATAAATATAAATACATAAATAATCATATAGTACGGATAATATTATAGTAGTAAATAAATAAATAGTAGTAAATATATAGAATATAGTATACACATATTATAATATTAATAATAATTTCAATGTTACAACACTTTGAATTTGCACTTTGCAAACTGCACTTTCCCATATGGATTAAAGTATGTGTATATCCAATTGTTTTTTCTTTTTTAATTTTGTAGGGCAGGGAATGGCAACCTTTTCCACATTAAGTGCCAATTTGCATTAGAACGCTGGTATGCCAGTGAACAACATGAAATCATTATGTAGACATGTGATGTTTGATTTTACAGGTGCCACTGAAAAAGGCACTGGGGGTTATTTACGAAAGGCAAATCCACTTTGCACTACAAGTGCAAACTACAAGTGCAAAGTGCACTTGAAATTACACTGAAAGTGCACTTGGAAGTGCAGTCGCTGTAGATCTGAGGGGAAGATCTGAAATGAGGGGAAGTACTGCTGATTTTATCATCCAATCATGTGCAAGCTAAAATGCTGTTTTTTCACTTTTTGCACTTCCAAGTGCACTTGCAGTGCAATGTGCACTTGTAGTTTGCACTTGTAGTGCAAAGTGGATTTGCCTTTCGTAAATAACCCCCACCGTGTCTTAGGTTGTTGACCATGAAGCAACCCTGCAAGTTTCTTTATTTATTCTTGTCTATGTTCTATTGGGGGGATTTTGCTTACTTCCTTTACTGGAGATACAACAGGATGTAAGATTGGTGTTCTGATTGGTGGGTAAAAAGTAATGTTCTGTGAACATTGGCTTTTATCACATATGTCTAACAGATAGATGATTAGAAGTAGATGTACTGGGAGCAGAGCAGTTGATTGGTAGTAGTTGTAAAGGAGCAAATGATAAGTAGTAGATGTACAGGGAGGAGCAGAAGATTAGTTGTAGATGTACAGGGGATTGGAGCAGTTGATTAGTAGTAGATGTATTGGGAGCGGAGCAGATGATTATTAGTAGTAGCTGTATGGGGAGCGGACACAAGTACAGCCCACTGTTATAAGTTCCATCTCCAGTGAGTAGATATAGTCACAGTCTCTCTGCTGCCGATGAAGAACGATCATCTCCTGCTGGATGGGATAGGAGATCAGATCCGGGTCTTCATTACCTTCTGAGTCTATACAGGCAAAGGTGAAGCAGTCCGCTTCTGAGATCTCCGAGGGGAATCTGTCAGCATCTGTGTTGAGTCTGAAAAAAAAGTGAGAATTCAGGTTAGTGTGTCCATGGGTTTAACCATTGACCTCAATTTGAGCCTTAGGCCTCTTTCACATGAACGATCCGTTCAGGTCCGCCTGTCAGTTTTTTAGGCGGACCTGAACGGACCCTCCATAGACCTCTATGGAGCGTGGCATGTCAGCGGTGACATGTCCGCTGACATCCGACCCGCTCCGATCCGAAAAAGTGTAACGGAGGAAAAACCTACTTTTCCATTCGTTTTCGGATCGGATCGGGTGACGACAGACTCTACGGTCTGTCATCATCCGATCGCCCATAGGGGAGTGCGCCACTCTGACAGGTCCGTCGCTGCACAGTGTGCAGCGACGGACCTGTCATCTGCCTGCTCAGCGGGGATCCACGGAGCGATCCCCGCTGAGCAAGCGGATGTTCACGGGGCAGAGCATCACTGATCCCTCCCGTGTGAAAGGACCCTAACTCTCAAAGCTAGGAGCATGAGGGGAGGGTTGCATTTCAAATAATCATGTGATGGGAAGCTGCGAAGCAACACAGAAGCTAATATGAGAAGGCTTGATGAATCTTGCTGCAATGGATTATATATAATTCAGATTATGGTATAACAGGCTTGATAAGGGCCAAGGGATTGAAATAGGCAAAAGCAAAACAATTTCAGCACATTATTCTCACACACTTAGATTTACATGGGCCCTAAAGCCAGGGGCAGCTGCCCTGGGCCCTGTCATTGTTGTGGGGCCCAAAGCAGCTGCCTCATACTTGCCAACTTTCCCAGTTTAAATTCCCTTGTCCCTTGAGGTTTTAGTCTCATGCTGTGTCCTAATATATCAGTGTGAAGTTCTGTTATTAATGCTGCCCAGCTCTGCCCTATTGTTGTGTACAGATGACTCCCCTGCAGACCCTGTGTTTACATGTAAATACCGGCATTGAAATGTAAATAGCAGCGGCATTCATATGTAAATAGTGTCAGACCGGCAGAATTCTATGTAAACAGAGGTGGTATTCATATGTATATGATGCCCCCCTGAGGTCATATCCACCATCACCTATATTGAATGCTACCCACTGGGGAGATAAAGGGGCATGCTTGAAAGTTCTGCCTACAACTGTGGTCATTAAGCCTACCATCAGCCTGTTCTGAAAAGGTAAGCAAATTAGAGGGGGGAGGGTAGTGTGTGGTGTGCAGAGGTAGGCAGAGAAGGAATTACAGTTTGGGGTGTACAGGTGAGCAAGGTCCAGTCCATGGTGTGCAGCCAGTGAGGAGATGATGTGCTGTAACCTCCAGCAACCAATCAGTAAGCAGTAATGATGTGCAGTAACCAATCAGTGAGCAGTATTGATGTACAGTATTCCCTAGCAACCAATCATCAAGCAGAAATCATGTGCTGTAACCTCTAGCAACTGATCAGTGAGCCAAAATGTGTGCTGTAACCTCTAGCAACCAGTCAGTGAGCGGTAATGATACACTGTAACCTCTGGCAACCAATCGCAATCACTGTCTGATCTGATTCAGTAAACTAATTTTGAGTCTAGCTGCTATTTATTGTATGTCTCAGAGCAGGTGGAGAGCAAAACTGCATGGGGGGCCCCAAGGAAATTTTTGCCCAGGGTCCAATCATTATTAAAGACGGCCCTGCCTAAAGCACAGTCTCTTCTTGGAAGGATCAGTCTTTCAGGCAGATACAAGAAGTGTGAGATGACCAGGCTGGGCCTAGAGCTTGTGAACATTCTATAGAAGAAATATTACCTGAATTCCCAGGGTGACAGAGAGCGCCTGTTAATATCTGTAACTTCCAACACACTGTCCATGTAATCAGTGTCGATAATGCTGGCGTCCAGGGTCATACTGGTTCGCAGATGCCAATTCTTCCTCCCTACACATCTCTTTGTGGGCTCCAGTGGTAAGTGGTCATCTCTGGGCTCTTCATGAGGACTGACATGTGACAGGTAAACCTCTGGTAGGAAGGCTGAATAGCAGACTGACGCCAAGACCACCACCTGTGCAATATGATCAGAGGGACACTTAATCAAACATGACATTAGCCATTTCCCAGAATGCAACTTCTCAAGTGTCTCTAAGAATATATATGGGCACTGGCTACAAAAATACTTATCTGAAAAATCCAAACTTCTGACCTAAGATCTAAAGATTTGAATCAGGTTTTCAGCATTTGCCTATAACAATTTTGAATCTGGGCATAATTCTTTGGGCAGTCGTCTGTTGGTTGTTAACATCTGTGACGTCTGTATTTTAATCAATTCAGATTGATTACTACAAACAATCAATCATCTGAATTGCTATAGGCAAACACTCTGGTAAAGAGTTTTTTTGGACCCCTTTTTTTGTTGCATTGTTGAGTGGATGCTCTACCCAGCAACACTCTTCGTGTTCTTTGTCCATTCTTGCTGACCAAACTATAGATTGATTGCTCTAAGGGACCTGAGATGAAGGCCCTCTGGAGCCCTTATCAGTCATCTTATATACCCCAAGCTCTATTTCTGTGAGTTGTTCTCCCATTGCCGACACCCAGGAAGAGTGCAGGTACTTGTCCATCCTTGCTGACCACAATTAGTAAAGTCCACATAAGAACATACACTATAGTACCAAAAGTATTGGGACACATGCCTTTATCGACCTTGTTGGTGCACTGCTGTGCAGTCATGTTGGAACAGGAAGGGTCCATCCCCAAACTGTTCCCACAAAGTTGGGAGCATGAAATTGTCCCAAATGTCTTGTTATGCTGACGCCTTAAGAGTTCCCTCTACTAGAATTAAGGGGCCAAGCCCAACCCCTGGAAAAACAACCCCACATCATAATCCCTCCTCCACCAAATGATTTGGACCATTGCACAAAGCAAGGTCCATAAAGACATGAATGAACGAGTTTGGTGTGGACGACTTGACTGGCCTGCACAGAGTCCTGACCTCAACCTGATAAAACAACTTTGGGATGAATCAGAGCAGAGACTTTGAGCCAGGCCTTCTCGTCCAACATCAGTGCCTGACCTCACAAATGCACTTCTGGAAGAATGGTCAAACATTGCCATAGACACACTCCTAAACCTTGTGGACAGCCTTCCTGGAAGATTTGAAGCTGTTTTAGCTGCAGAGGGTGGGCCAACTCAATATTGAATCCTTCGGACTTACACTGGGATGCCATTAAAGTTCATGTGCGTGTAAAGGCAGGCGTCCCAACTTCTGGTAATAAAGTGTATATGTCATAAGGTTACAATGTGTTTAAAAAGGACATACAGTATGCCAATAATATAATAGGTCATTGGGTGATTTGGTGTTTTCTCTGCAACGTGCTAATTGCGTGGCAAGGGGTCAGGAGGACCCCTTTAGCAGTTTACTGAGTAGACAAGCAAATCAACTGCAGGTGAAGAAATTAACAGGGATGCATGAGAGCAGTAGTCAATATGTCTGGTGTCCTGGGGATTTTAAAGTGGGACAACAAAATTCTTTTAATCTTTACAAATACACTAAAAAAGAAAAAAAAAGAAACTAAACACCATACTAAGTTTACAGTCTCTGGCACATGAAGAAGTATCATGAATATACCCTACTTGAACATTAGGTTATTTGACGATAATGTGATTTTACCAGGACTGAAAATACATCAAAGTATTTTTGAAGCATGCATTTACAGTTTACACAGATCCGCACTTCTGTTAATTGTTAAGCCCCAATCCGATTATCTTTGCTACAAGCTAGGATAATAAATTTAACAAGGCACAGGAATGAATTGGAGGCTGCAGAATGCATGGCCTTCCATTAGCCCATGGGGAGATGTCAGTCTTACGGAGAACACCCCTAACTAAAGTTCATGCATCCTGTTCATTCTGCTTGTCGTAGTGCTTGCTTCAATGAATTGCAGTCTGTTGAAGTGGGCATTTATGCAGACCATACATTTGCACAACACCAAAGACTTTCCTCTTGGCTCTATTTAACAGCAGTTGGGGTTTGGCAATTGGCTGTTCAGGCACAGAGCAGTGCAAGGTTGGTGGAAGGGGAAAAAAAACATGTTAATACGCACAGTATTTTAGGTTGGGGGTGTCCAGCAGGTCATCAAGGTGACAAAGGAGCTAGCTGAAGGTTTCTACATTGCAATGGATGATACCTGTTAGCAGGGGCGGATTGATAACTCATGGGGCCCCGGGCAATAGGAGATTATGGGGCCCCCAGGCAATCAGAGATTATGGGACCACACAGTATACACACACACACACTATACAATCACACAGTATACACATACATGTACACACAGTATACACAGACAGATGTAAAAAAACCCCACAGATTTATACATACTGTCTCTGGTTTTACTGAGGCTGGCAACCCTGATGGGGCCTCCTAGTGGCCCAGGGCCCTCGGGCAGTGCCCGAGTGGCTCAATGGTCAGTCCGCCCCTGCCTGTTAGCCAGTTAACTTGGTACTTTGCTTTGAATGGGACAAGTACAGGCCTGCCATAAAGTGAACCAGTCATGAGAAAATTGTGGGGGATGCAATTGCCGAGCTCTCCTTTAAATATGTTACATGTTCTCTGGTTGTCATGCAGATGCTTTGACGTTAATGCTTTTGAGTCCCTGACCTAGAACAAGTGTATGCTTATTTCAGATCTGCGACTCAACAGTATTTAAGTCAAACACAGAATTTTCATAGAAAGCCTATCAGTGGTAGCTATAGGGCTGTTTGGCCTTCCATGGAGCCACAGGCATCCCTCTGCTGTCCAATCCCGGAAGCTGCGATGCGCTCTGTGTGCTTCCCTCTTCCCTCTCCCTCCCGCCTTTCTAGGCGGAGGCTCGGGGGTCCTGGGCGGCATCCACAGCGCATCGACGCCACGCCACACGCCTCACATATGACGTCACTGCGTGCGTCATCATGTGGGGCGCGACTATCACTACTTTAGCCATCACACCTGGGAGGGTCATCCCCTTCTGGAGGCGGTACCATTCCGCCCAGGCACAGGCTCCTCCCTACACGTGCTGAGCCGGCGTGACGTCGGTAAGGGCCAACGTGCGGCCGAGCGGCATTATATAATACATCACTTGCACACAGCCACGAACTTCACAGCCGGCACATATCACAAGGCAGTAGGACCTTCCATCTCTCCATGTACACTACCAGGTAACATCCATGGCACTTGCCACACTACTGAATTAGTCAGTATCACCCCAATACTCAAACTGGACCCTTATCTATCTATGTAGATTTCATGGCATTATCCATCACCTACTTCCGTTTGTACCATGGCTTGTGATACCGAACGATCTATCCACTTTGAGGAAGCTCTGTGCACCCCATTCCGGCCGCCCAATGGCCCCATATACCCCAGCTTCCGGGACGGACATCCTCTTGGTTTGCTTTGGCCTCATACCCTTTACACCCCTACTGCACATTACTCTGCCATGTAAGTATTTTGGATGGGCTCTTTTGTCGCTCCATCTAAAATCCTAGCCTTATATTAGATTTAATTAATCTCCATACATATTTTTATAGATATTTGTGAGCATCCGCCCCTGATGAGTGTGCAAACACGAAACGCGTCGGGCACTACAGGATGCCGACATACATTATCACTAGCAATCAACTTCATCAACTGTTCTCCTACTTATTATGTATCATGTACTCTTTTATGTTATATGCAGTGTACCGCAATTTTGAGTTATGTTTACGTATGTGGAATTCATGGTAATTGCTCAATTACTCTTATTACTGTCATGTGTTCTTAAGCTGACACTACCCCGCATCCTTGATGTATCATGTCATATATATATGCACTGCCATATTGTCATGATTTTCCAAATTGATGCGATTATGTGCTGCCTATGTCCATGTTGTATTTGTATACCATGTGCTATCCCATGACCCACGCATGTACACCTATACATCCTGTCACGTCAATAAATATGTGATTTTTATACTTATCTCCACCATGTCTTGAACCTCATCTAAAGTCCCAAACCTCCGCTTATATGTCTCTGGTTTTACTGAGGCTGGCAACCCTGATGGGGCCTCCTAGTGGCCCAGGGCCCTCGGGCAGTGCCCGAGTGGCTCAATGGTCAGTCCGCCCCTGCCTGTTAGCCAGTTAACTTGGTACTTTGCTTTGAATGGGACAAGTACAGGCCTGCCATAAAGTGAACCAGTCATGAGAAAATTGTGGGGGATGCAATTGCCGAGCTCTCCTTTAAATATGTTACATGTTCTCTGGTTGTCATGCAGATGCTTTGACGTTAATGCTTTTCCCTGACCTAGAACAAGTGTATGCTTATTTCAGATCTGCGACTCAACAGTATTTAAGTCAAACACAGAATTTTCATAGAAAGCCTATCAGTGGTAGCTACCATATTTTTCTCATGACAGAGTCACTTTAAGTTTAATTAGAGGAGATCAATTTTTACAGAAAGACAGAAGAGCAGTCTAGTATAAAACTTGAAAACTAAGCTCTCAAAAATAGGTTATATTCTTGGTTAGTGCATAGACATAAGAAGAGTGAGATAACTTACACAGATGAGGGCAGAGTTTGTGATCGCCATGCTGCTGTCTCTGTAGAGTGTTTTCTATGTTTCTGGAGATCTGGAGGTTCTCTTGGTCTTCTCCACCAGGTATCTGCCCTATATATACCAACTGTACCTCCAGTAGTGGTTTCCATCTGAATTCCCTGAACTCCCATCTCTGAACTCTTCTGTCATTCCAGACTGTCCAAGCAATATTCTTGTTTTGTCCCATCCACAGACTAATATTGAGATAAGCATCCTTTGTACTTCCCCAAACTTATCTCTAGAGTTATATCTTCACAAACAACCTCCAGTGATGTTCTTATCTTTGACATTTATTATAGCGTCCTCTGATAATTTTCTTTTCTAATCCAGCCCTATGTGGGACTTTCCATTTTGTGCAAAATGTGCACCCCAAGTTGGTCTATAATGTTCTCTGCTTAACACAGCCCTGTTTCCTCCTGGGAGAGGCTTTTTTTGTTTCATAGGCTGATAATAAACCTATGATTGTGGTCCCACAAATGTGTAATCTCAGTCTTTCATCAGAGGAAACCTGTACAAAATGTTAACAAAGGCATTCTGGTAACAAAAAAATTAGTTTGAATTAGTGGAACTGGAAGTTTTCACCTGTTAGGCCTCATGCACACAGACACTATAGACAGAGACAACCCCCCAAAAATGTGATTATGTGGGCCCACAATGTACAAAAGTGTGAAAGAATGTATTAAAAGCAATAATACAATTTTATTGACACAACAATATTAAAATCAGAAGAAAAACAATGCATGGCTGGTATGGCAGTTAAAACGCCAGTAGGAACAAAACATAGATACACAAGATAGACATATCTGGTTGGCCACATAGTGAGTGAGGCATGGCCGCTACATGCAGAGGACCCCGACATGTTTCAGAATACTGATTCCTTCTTCAGGGGGTTAGTAGCAAGAAGGTAGTTATCTGTACTTTAGAACAAACAAATATACGGTACATAAGTACCAAAGATATACACAATATGCATGGAGTGACTCCAAAAAATGTAGCCAATCCAAGCAGAGAGCTAACTTTACATGTATACATATATTTTAATAAAATGTACTTACATGTCCTGATAAGGTGAAACGTGTCCATACAACAGCCAGGCAAATAAAAAACAGGAAACATCCATTATGTGAGCAGGGAGGCGGAGAGTCCCAATATGTAAGGAAGCTTAAAGAAGGACCACCCCTGCCCTGGGAGCACACAGAAAGGTAGTCAGCCTGAACACCCAGGACCCAGTCAAAAAAATACAAAAGAAAGAGAAATAAACTCAAATATTAAAAGAAAATCCCAAATAGCTATGCAGAAGACTAGTATCTAAGCATGAGTTCTCATGCTAAAAACTGTTAGTAAATACAGGTGCTAAAGGCATAGAGGGGACTTACCAACAAAGAAGAGATAATGAGTACAGGCTGGAGAGGCCCAGAACGGCCTCTTTGGTTCTTGTGTGGGGTAAATGGATGAGTGATAGTCGTATATCCGACTCACTATCCCAGGAGGGTTGGAAACCAACGCCGAGGGGGCTTGCCGGTGTTCTGCCAAAAACTCCAACTTGCCAAAATCTCCAACCACGTGACTTCTGGTGACTCTCCAGCAGCAATAATTGGAGATTTCGATAAGTTGGTTGTTTTCACAGAACACCGGCAGCGTATACACTATGGTACACGATATAATGGGTGGACATTGTTAGTCCTCTCGCTAATAACCAATAAAATGGCCGCCTCAAAGGCGGTGTTCTGTCAAAACAGCCAACTCATCAAAATCCTGGATGACCGATGTGCTGGTCCTCCAGTCGTGAAGTGCACGGCACAGCTCCACCTCCTGGTGGGGTGGCTTCACGCTTTCAGCGGAGGCCACGTCCGCCCCAATTTAGCCAACATGCATTCCAAGCTGGTCCTTTGGATGAAGGAGCGAGCAACACGACACGAAATTGCTGCATTTATAAATTCCAAAAGCCAATATAAAGGAATAGTAGTGGTAAAAAAGCACGTGGGTTTAATAAATAATTTTTTTTTGTACAATTCTCCTTTAAGTGGGGTGTAGCAGGGTGTGTGTCTAATGCCTACATACCTTTGCTAATAGGTGTTCCTCATTCCCATCTCAGAAAGTTGGGAGGTATGATTTCACTTTGGGCTATTTTTTCCTTGGATATATTCAAGGGTATCACTGAGTGTGTGTTTTTGTTCCTGCTTCCTATGGGGTACCACCCAGAAGAGGAGGGGCCAGGAGCACCGGTGGGTGACCATTGCACAGAGCAGATTAGTATTGCATGTGTTTTTTTTTTTTTTAAATTGACTTTACAGTCATTTTTCTATTTGTGGAACTTTCTGGGAAAGCCACGTTAACAGTCTGTAGGAAGGTGTATGTTGACCTCCCTACACAGATGGTGCTCTCACAACCACCTGGCAGGGAGAGTGGTTGACAGGAGGAATGCATATTCCTCTTAGTTGTCATCGGGTGAGGCCCTGTACGATTAGATGCTGCTGCCCCGCATGACCCCTGCAGCTATCTTTACTGAGGACAGTGCCTATGAAAGGCACACATTTTGCATGTGGCTAGGGCAGAGATAGGAGACAGGGAGAGTGTGCTTAGAGTGAGGAAGAAGTTCCAGAGGAGGAGGGACAGCATAGGGACTACTCGTTAGTGCTGCTGTTGTGAATCCCATTATGCTACTAGTCCTTTCCTACTACTGACTACCAGTCGCCTCCACTGCCAGGTGCTGTTGGTCTCCGAGCATCACTCCTCACAAGTACTGTATATTTTTATCTTTGAGTGTTGCCGCCAATGCTAAGTCTCTGCACAGACTCTGTTACTGGATGTAGCACCCTGGTGTTTAGGCAGGGTTGCTAATAAATTTAGTTTGTCAGGTATTAATCATCCTGGCTGATTGTTAGAAGGTCCACTGATTGCTTTCTAACTCTGGATTGCTGTACCTTTTCTCTTCTGTCACTGGGTGGCGCTTGCTGGTGGCATTAGATTGACAAGGGTGTAGCAAGGTCAGACTATGAATGGATGGGGTGTCTCAGCCAATTGGCAGGGGTTTCATTGGTCCCTTGGCCTGCTGAGAGAGCCTATTTATTTGGGTGTCAGGTGATCGGGGGTTCTGTGCCACCTGGATGGCTGTCTGGGTGGACATGTGTTATGTCACCCCAGGCTGCTAGGCCGGATACCTGAGGCCTATCCCGGGGACACCTGGCTGCTAGGTTGCCTGAGGCCTATCCAGGAGCAAGAGAAGCAGCGTAGGGTTGGGACTGCAGGATTGGAGTCTACCGGAGCAGTAAAGGTTCAGCCGGATGGGGAACCAGTTGTGGTCGGAGGTAGAGGGGAAGCTGTCACCACTAAAGGAACCATCCACCTTGTTACCGGAGACTACAGTGAGTAAGCTGGAGCCAGTACCAGAGCAGTCTTCTCACCAGCTGGGGACGGTGAAGAAGGGGGAAAGCTTCAGCAGGTGCCAAGCTAGGGACCCAGCAGGACAGCAGGGGTGACGCTTAAGTAGCATTAAGTACCAAGCTAGGAACCCAGCAGGATAGCAGGGTTTACGCTTGAGGAGTACACAGCGTGCTAGCTGTGGAAGAGCTCAGGAGATTCGGTGGCAATTGGATCTGGAGGTCTAGTGAAAGACTGGGAGCTCAGTAAGTAAAACTCTACAGTGAGAGACTGTAGTGTAAGAGAAGAACTATTCTGTGTTGCCAATAGTTAAATACAACTACCGTTAGTGACTGTTACAAGATTTGTTGCCATAGGTGACAGCAGTCCTACCTATACAGAAGTCGTATCTGGCTGGAGGACTTCCCCAGTATAGCTGTCTACCTATAGAAGTGTCGGAGTCTGCCAATTATCACAACCCTCTCTCCCACAGTTTCATTAAGAGACAATAAATCTCTTTTGCATTCAAAAAGTGTCTGGCACGCATCACTTCATCTTGCATCACACCCACCGTGCCTTGTAACCCACTCTACAAAGATGGATGACAGCTATCCCTGACTCTGGAAGTCACCATTAGGCCTTTGGAGGTCCGGAACCTTGCTACATATATGTTTGGACGTTCTTGACAATACAATTCCGGCAACTCCAACCACTGAGTATGTTGTTCCTCCCCTTGGGGGTGCCTATTACCTGGCTTCCCTCCTGCCTACAAGCACCTTCCAGGAAGCTGATGGCACCGTATGTGATCTATCTCAGTTTGCCATTTTCAATAAGTTCACTTTAATGCCAAATCTTTTTTTTCCCTATAAAAATAGACCACCAGCAACTGTTAAAAAAAAGAAGCCCAGGCTGTAATATTCACCTTTAATCAAGAGTTGGGATGGAGTTGTGCAACAATAGGGAAAACTACAAAATGTATGAAAACAAATACATAAATAAAGTAAGAATATAGGTGTTATAAATTATTACAAATACATTTTTTTCATACTGTAGACACCTGAATCTATGTTTTTTTTTAGCAAAAAGGGAGGACAGACCATATTGGCCCCATAAAGAATGAGAAAGGACATCTGGTTACAAAGGATGGGTGAGATGGTGAAGGTATTGAATGTATTCTTCTCCTCAGTCTTCATGACGGAATCGGGGGGTTTCAGTAACCAAAACTGCAGTGTTTATCCTCATGACACATCACAGGAAGCACCTCCATGGTTAACAGAGGACAGAATTAAGATTAGACTTGGGAAACTTAACATTAATAAATCACTGGGACCAGATGGCTTGCATCCGAGGGTATTTAGGAAACTTAGTCAAGTAATTGCCAGACCATTGTTCCTAATTTTTACTGACAGTCTACTGACTGGAATGGTACCAGCTGATTGGAGAAAAGCCAATGTAGCACCAATATTTAAAAAGGGCCCAAAATACATCCCTGGGAAATACAAACCAGTTAGCCTAACATCAATAGTATGCAAGCTCTTGGAGGGGATGATAAGGGACTATATACAAGATTTTAGTAATGAGAATGGTATCATTAGCAGTAATCAGCATGGATTAATGAAGAATCATTCTTGCCATTGCCAAACCAATCTATTAACCTTCTATGAGGAGGTGAGTTGCCATCTAGATAAAGGAAGGCCCATAGACGTGGTGTATCTGGATTTTGCAAAAGCATTTGACACAGTTTCCCCATAAACGTTTACTGTACAAAATAAGGTCCGTTGGCATGGACTATAGGGTGAGTACATGGATTGAAAACTGGCTACAAGGGCGAGTTCAGAGGATGGTGATAAATGGGGAGTACTCGGAATGGTCAAGGGTGGGTAGTGGGGTCCCCCAGAGTTCTGTGCTGGGACCAATCCTATTTAATTTGTTCATAAATGACCTGGAGGATGGGGTAAACAGTTCAAGCTCTGTATTTGCAGACGATACTAAGCTAAGCAGGGCAATAACTTCTCCGCAGGATGTGGAAACATTGCAAAAAGATCTGAACAAATTAATGGGGTGGGCAACTACATGGCAAATGAGGGTTAAAGTAGAAAAATGTAAAATAATGCATTTGAATGGCAAAAATATTAATGCAATGTATACAATGGGGGGAGAACCTCTGGGGGAATCTAGGATAGAAAAGGACCTGGGGGTCCTAGTAGATGATAGGCTCAGCAATGGCATGCAACGCCAAGCTGCTGCTGCTAACAAAGCAAACAGAATATTGGCATGCATTAAAAAGGGGATCAACTCCACAGATAAAATGATAATTCTTCCGCTCTACAAGACTCTGGTTCGGCCGCACCTAGAGTATGCTGTCCAGTTCTGGGCACCAGTCCTCAGGAAGGATGTACTGGAAATGGAGCGAGTACAAAGAAGGGCAACAAAGTTAATAATGGGTCTGGAGGATCTTAGTTATGAGGAAAGGTTGCGAGCACTGAACTTATTCTCTCTGGAGAAGAGACACTTGAGAGGGGATATGATTTCAATTTTTAAATACCGTACTGGTGACCCCACAATAGGGATAAAACTTTTTCATGGAAGGGAGTTTGACAAGACACATGGCCACTCATTAAAATTAGAATAAAAGAGGTTTAACCTTAAACTACGTAGAGGGTTCTTTACTGTAAGAGCGGTAAGGATGTGGAATTCCCTTTCAGTGGCGGTGGTCTCAGCGGGGAGCATCGATAGTTTAAAAAAACTATTAGATAAGCACCTGAACGACCACAACATACAGGGATATACAATATAATACTGACAAATAATCACACACATAGGTTGGACTTGATGGATTTGTGTCTTTTTTTAACCTCACCTACTACATAACTATATGTATGTGAACATGTGCAAAATTGCACACTTGAGGTGGCATTCATTATTTAATGGCACCTCTCAGGTAGCAAGCAGGACATGCCATTAAAAACATGCAAAGCTCAAAAACATACTTCAGCTTCTTTGCTGAGTTTGTCACACATAGGAAAGCCCATTGAAATGAATTGACTGCCCTATGTGTAAAGCATGACAATGCACAGAAAACTTGCATGCTCATGCATATGGCGCTAAAGTAAGTAAGTAGGGGTTTAATGATTCAATGTCCTGTTCCTAAGGAAAACTTAGAGAGAAAGGCTGCATTTTGAGGCCTTTATTGCATCGCATATACAATAGCTTTTAGGTTACGTTTACAGTGCAGCTGACTCTGAAAAGAAATCTGTGGCTTACTCAGGAGGCAATGTTGACTTGAATGAATGAGTTTGAGAGGCGTTGCCTGAGTTTGCTTTCAAATAGAATATGAGTTCTTTATTTAATCAGATGGAAAGGAGGTATGAAAAGTTAAATATGATAAATATAACTATCAGGTGTGAAAAGCAGGTTCGTTGGTGGTCTGCACCACATCAGCAATGCACTCTGTACTAACTCTATCTATATATTTCAAATAGACCCCCCCCCTTTAACCCTAAATGTAATGCCTTGTTTCCATGCACGCGGTTCCCACAATGGAGTCCATAGACATAAATCTTGTCTCCGCTGCCTTCATTTTCCCACGTATACTAACCTTGTATGCTCAAATGCCAGAATACACACAAAGTCCACCAATAACTTGAAGGAGACTATTCCTGGAGGGTGATTGCTGGCCTTTGATAGATGCAGCTGGAAAAGCCAATTACTAGGAACCATGGTGGGCATGAGAATCCTGCACTATCAACCAAAAAAAAACAAAATATTACAAAATAAAAGTCAGAACACGAATGACTGATACATTTTAAAGAGGTTTAAATAGTTTTATATAGTATAGATGTAGCAGTATGGACTACAAACATAAAGCACCATACCTTCTAACATTGCTGGGTATTGTCTGTTCCTCTAGTGTGTGCCCAATAAAAGGATTGTGGGACGGATAGTTCCCCCGTCAGATAATTGCTTTGCATGATTGTATGCCAGGACTACATATCCCAGGGTTCTTTGCTGCCCTCTGAAGATTGTTGGGAGTAGCTATAAAAGCAACCAAAGCCCATGCGCATGCTCTCTTCCCCCTGGGCCTTAAGCAAGACGGACCTCTCTGTGCAACAGAGAGAGAGAGAGAGGTCACGGCCTACCATGCAGAGTTGTACTTCCAACCCATGGCCTGAGGGGCCTAGCTCTGTTGTTCGCTGTTGCACATCCTTTCCAGCACCACTCTGGTCGCCTGCCTGTCGGTGTGTGTGTGGCAGCTTCACGTCGGGAGATCGAGACAGCGGATCCGTTGCACGAGTGTCGCTACACGAGTTCCTGTTCGGAGGACTTCAAAACGGTCTGGTCGTTGGTGAGAGGGCAAATTGCTCTACCCTTATACATTCTTTACCACCATCATATTGAGACACTTTGTACAGACATCTTTACTCCAAGAACAATTTACTGCATTACTTGAACACTGTGCTCAGACACCTTTAGCTTTCTTATTGCGAGGAATTCACCATTTTCACTATATCCAAAGGGATTACAGTTAACGAGTTCCAACTAGCCGGTGAAGAACATCAGATCTGTTACGAGGACTTTATTGCCATACTTATAGAAAGGCCCCTATATTACTCCTCCCTAGACCCGGCCTCCCTTCCTAGGATAGAGTGTAGGCTGGCCAGGTTCCATCTTTTATAGTGTGAGAGTATACCAATTAACTTAAACATCCACTAGAGGGTGACATTATATCTAAATTATATGTTATAATGTACATATATGTATATAGTCGGTATATATGTATATCGTCGGTGTTAAACTTTGTCTTCTTCTGAGTTAGCGCTGTTGTTTAAAGCTCAGCAGATTTATTACTTCCTCTTTGTAACAACTTCTCCTTTCATTTGGTTCAAGTAAAATATCTCTAGAACCTAATTCCTTTGAGTTGTTTGATTATTGCCACATAGTGCTGCAAGGATGTCTGTGGGTTGGAATGTTCACTTGGTCATGGCCATACAGATGAGCAGGTAATTCTCAGCAGTCCTCTAGGGGGCCGTGCTACATACACAAAAAAGACACATCATACAACATGTCAATGGTACATATCCCACCTTGTTCAGATTAGTCTTTATCGTGAGTCGAAAGCCAGGAGCATTTTTTCTTTTAGTTTTGGATAGAGTAAGGTAGGGATAGAACATCTATGTTGCTGTTAGTGGCCTATTTAGGACATTCACACTCTTTGTGTGTCCTGCTGATCACTGTCACCAGAATGGAAGGTGAGGCAAAATCTACAATTTTTAGTTGCTACTAGAAACTGGTTATTTGGAGAAATTTGATTACTTTCTGTTGTGTTTACAAGGCAGGAAGTGAGGGTAATTCTCCTCAATGGAACACAGATGGAAAAAAGAAAAAGAAGTGCCAGATATTAGCCTGGTGGTAGTTCTCAGGCAGGTTGGTTGGTTAGGTAGCCAGAGCAAAGACTGACAATAACAGAGATACCAGACTGATGATTATAATAAGCACAGACAAGAGTAAGAAACCAGTCCAAAATAACTACAGGTGTAATCCAAGGCATAGGCGTGCACAGGGGGTATGCCAGGTGTGCCTGGGCACATCCTAATCACTCTGTGTGGTGCTGACTCCCCTTACTGCCATACTGCCAGGGCTTCCCTCCTGTGCTGCGCAACCCCCCCCCCCCCCCCCCCCAGTGCTGCTGGCTTCCCTCATCCTCTCTCCTCGGCTGCTGAGGGAGATGTTTCATGATGGAGAACAGGGGAAAGAGCTAGTCAATATGTCATTCACCATCCCCTTTATTTTCTAAATGAACACAGTAAACACACTCACTTACTGTATGCATTCATAACTAAAGCATAGGAAACTGTTTACTATGCTTCAGTTTGTTAATGAACAGGAAGCCGCTCAGCACAGAGCACTTCCCATGCATTCACTGCCCAGTGCAGCTGAGACTGCAGAGAAAGTCATGTGTGTTTGAGCTTTGGGTATGCACACCCTAATGCAATAGGCTGCGCTCACCTATGATCCAAGGTGTGGCCAGACAAAAAGTTAATAAGGTCATACACTGAGCAAAAGTCTGTTTCCTGATGAATCTCCTGCCCACCATCCTTCAATATAACCTGATTGGATGCAGCTGCTCTTTTCGGGTATTATAAAAACCATAAGGCCGGGTTCACACTGGTACGGCAATCGCTCCGACATTGGGAGCTCATGTTGCATGACGTGTGAGAGCCGTCTTAACTGGCCCGACACAATTTGGTCTGACTTTGAAAATGTTCCCTGCACTACTTTGGTCCGACTTTGACCCTACTTCAGCCCAATGAATATCACTGAAGTCGGATCGAAGTCGGATCTCGGTCTTAACTGATCCGACTTTGGCATGCGACTTGTGCTCTGATGATCTTGAAGGGGAACTCCACGCCAAATTAAAAAAAAAAACGGCATGGGTTCCCCCTCCAAGAGCATACCAAGCCCTTCGGTCTGGTATGGATTTTAAGGGGAACCTCCACGCCGAAAAAAACGGTGTGGGGTCCCCCCCAGAATCCATATCTGACCCTTATCCGAGTGTGCAGCCCGGCAGGTCAGGAAAGGGGGTGGGGACTAGCAAGGGCCCCCCCCTCCTGAACCATACCAGGCCGCATGCCCTCAACATGGGGGGTGGGTGCTTTGGGGCAGGGGGGCCTTGTGCATGGTGGGGTGGTGACATCACAAGGGGTGGGGCCTCCATATGATGTCACCCGGTGACCCCGCCCCATACCAATATAAGAAGTGGCACACCACGCACCTAGCATTAGAGCGGAAGAGAGGGTCGAGTCAACATCGGAAGAAGAACAGAGGGAGTAGACAGAGGAGAAGACCTGGCAGAGGCAGAAGACAACAGACAGAGGGAGAAGAACCAGAGAGGGCTTGAAGACCCCGCAGAGGCAGAAGACATCGCCAGAAGATGGAAAAGAGCCAGAGAGGGGAGAAGAAGTCAGAAGAGACACCGGAGCAGTCTTAAATTACTTTAAAAACCTGTGTACTGCTTTTATTTTTGACACTTTTTTTTACCCCATACTCATTCACATAGGGTGGGGGGCCTGGGATCTGGGCCCCCCCTTGTTAATGGGGGCTTCCAGATTCTGATAAGCCCCCCACCCGCAGACCCCGACAACTAACGGTCAGGGTTGTCGGGAAGAGGCCCTTGTCCTCATCAACATGGGGACAAGGTGCATTGGGGTGGGGGGTGGGGGGGGGCGCAGGTTCCCCCCTGCCCCAAAGCACCCATCCCCCATGTTGAGGGCATGTGGCCTGGTATGGTTCAGGAGGGGGGGGCTCTCACTCGTCCCCACTACCTTTCCTGACCCGCGGGGCTGCGTGCTTGGACGAGGGGCTAGTATGGCTTCCCCTTAAAATCCATACTACACCGAAGGGCTTGCTCTAGGAAGGGGAACCCATGCCGTTTTTTTTTTTTTTTTTTACATTTTACGTGGAGTTCCCCCTAAAGATTCATACCAGACACAAAGGGCCTGCATGGTTGGGATCAAAGTCGGATCCCCGTTCATTGAAGTCAGACAGATGTCGGACTTCAAGTCGCAGGGCAAAGTCGGATCCACAGTCATACGACTGTTGTGTCGTACCAGTGTGAACCCGGCCTAAGATCCAGAACTAAAACCACTCTTCTGGAGGATCCATCCAGTGGACTATAATTAAAGGGTGAACCAGGCAACGGGTACTTTTTCTGGCAGCTATATATACTGTGCCTTGAAAAAGTATTCATACACCTTGAAATTTTCCACATTTTGTCATGTTACAACCACAAACGTAAATGTATTTTATTGGGATTTTATGTGATAGACCAACACAAATTGGCTCATAATTTTAAAGTGGGAGGAAAATGATAAATGGTTTTCATATTTTTTTACAAATAAATATCTGAAAAGTGTGTTGTGCATTTGTATTCAGCCCCCTTTACTCTGATACCCCTGACTAAAATCAAGTGGAATAAATGGCCTTGAGAAGTTACCTAATTAGTAAATAGAGACCACCTGTGTGTAATTTAATTTCAGTATAAATACAGTATATGTTCTATGAAGCCCTCAGATGTTTGTTAGAGAACCTTAGCGAACAAATGGCATCATGAAGGCCAAGGAACACACCAGACAGGTCAGGGATAACGTTGTGGAAAAGTTTAAAGCAGGGTCAGGCTATAAAAAAAATCCCAAGCTTTGAACATCTCACAGAGCACTGTTCAATCCATCATCCAAAAATGGAAAGAGTATGGCACAACTGCAAACCTACCAAGACATGGCTGTCCACCTAAACTGACAGGCCGGGCAAGGAGAGCATTAATCACAGAAGCAGCCAAGTGGTTAACTCTGGAGGAGCTGCAGAGATCCACAGCTCAGGTGGGAGAATCTGTCCACAGGACAACTATTAGTCGTGCACTCCACAAATCTGGCCTTTATGGAAGAGTAGCAAGAAGAAAGCCATTGTTGAAAGAAAACCATAAGAAGTCCTGTTTGCAGTCTGGGAGAAGCCATGTGGGGGACACAAGAAACATGTGGAAGAAGGTGCTCTGGTCAGATGGGATCAAAATTAAACTTTTTGGTCTAAAAGCAAATCTCTATGTGTGGCAGAAAACTAACACTGCACATTGCCCTGAACACACCATCCCTAATGTGAAATATGGTGGTGGCAGCATCATGTTGTGGGGATGCATTTCTTCAGCAGGGACAGGGAAGCTGGTCAGAGTTGATGGGAAGATTGGTGGAGCCAAATACAGGGCAATCTTAGAAGAAAACCTAGAGTCTGACTTGAGACTGGGGCGGAGGTTCACCTTTCAGCAGGACAACGACCCTAAACATACAGCCAGAGCTGCAATGGAATGGTTTAGATCAAAGCATATTTATGTGTTAGAATGGCCCAGTCATAGTCCAGACCCAAATCCAATTAAAATACATTTACGTTTTTGGTTGTAACATGACAAAATGTGGAAAATGTCAAGGGGTATGAATACTTTTTCAAGGCACTGTAACTGTGCAAATGCTGCCCGCTTCTAAGTTTTGAATATCACCTTAATGTTGACATTCACATGGCAGTGGCTCCCTGCCTAGGTTAGGCATTAGCTAATACAGTCCCAGAGTGTCCCACTATGGCACCTTAAGCTCCACCCACACATTGGCTTTGGATGTCAGATTTGTGCTCCTCCCCCAAAACCATAACAAAAGTACCTCTTTCTTACAGACTTATCTGTTATGTTATCTGTATTTTGTGATATAGGAAACAAATCAGCTTGGAAGGTGGAGTGTCATCACTTAGTTCTCTACTGGCTGTACCAGTTTTATAGAACTTTAAATTCTGGAGGGGAAATCTCACTACAGGGCCTCAGGGGCTTTGAGAAACGAGCATGTGAATCAACATGGCAGCAGCGAGCAACAAAATTGAAATACCAGTTTTGGGGGCAGGTGGCCCTATTGCCCCTTCAACACAATAATTTACAGTGCGCCCAAGCACTGTTGCAATAAATTACACCCTCTGTTTTGAAAAACCAGCCCATAATGTAGTGTGTAATCTACTGTGTACATGTAGCTTTAACATACATCAGAGAAAACTCAGAGAACGCTTTGCATTCATTGAGAAGGATGCAAAGTATTCTGTAAATGGCACCCATGCCAAGTGAGCGACTCCCTGTGTTCACCATGCAACAGGGCAGCCACTCAGCACAGGACCCAGAAGATAGCAGATCACTGTGGTAGTGGTGCTACTAAAATTATTCTCCACTTCCACAGGAATCGGCCAGGTGCGGAACATGCATACTTATAGTGCATAGCTCCCAACTGTCCTGATTTCAAGGGACTGTCCCTAATTTCGAACAAAGTCCCTCTGCCTTTTTTCTTCCTCATTTTTCCCTCATTTTGGTCTGATCTATAAAGTTGTATATAAAATGCACTTTTTATCTTTCAAAAAGTGTTTCCCAGTGCTAAACTTTTCATCCAATTTCTAAATTGCTGCATTTGTAAATTTTACAAGCCAGTATAAAGGAATAGTAGCGGTAAAAAAAAAAAAAAAAACACTTGTGGGTTTAACTAATATTTTTTGTATAATTCTCCTTTAAGAGGGCGTGGCAGGGTGTGTGTCTTATGCCTACATACTTTTGCTAATAGGTGTCCCTCGTTCCCATATAAAAAAGTTGGGAGGTTTAAAATTGGTCCAAGTTTTAATAATTTCATTTGGGCGGGACAGACCCCCAGGGTTGCTAAAACCAGTCTGCAACTCCGCCTATCTGCGGGCGGGCTGGCATTGCCGTGCTTCAGGAAATATTATTGGGCAGCGGTGCTGGTGACGGTACGTTGGTGGTTTGTTCAGTCACGACATAACCCAGCGGTTAATTTAGAAGCAGCCATATTGGGGTCGTATTCAGCATTGAGCAACCTGGTATTCAGGGGTCCAAAAGCACAAGATAATATGACTATCCCCATGCGCACAACCGCCAAGATATGGGAACAGTTGACAGCTAAGCTTAACCCACCACAAACTTATTCACCCTATACACCACTCTGGGGTAACCCTAAACTATCACATCTGTTAATGATCCCAGACCCAGCAGTATGAGCTAAATATGAAATTAAAATCTTACAGCATATTATGCCAGAGGGTAAACTCCTTAGACGAATTGCGTAATACCTTTCAACTCCCTACCAAAATGTTTTTCCGCTATTTGCAGCTGAGACACGCAATTCAGGCTCAATTCCCTTCAGAAATTCAACTACAATCACATATGGTGGAGCGCTTCCTTATTTCCAAACATGTAGACCGTATCCTTTCCTCTTTGTATCTCCGGGTGTCCCTGGGAACTGATAAGCAAGGGGCCAGGCTATTTAACAAATGGAAGCTGGAGGTGCCCTCCCTGACGGATGACGACTGGGAAGAGGGAGTCCAACAATATATTCCTTTGATGATATCCGCCAGGGATAGGTACATCCAGTTAAAA
Source organism: Lithobates septentrionalis (assembly GCA_037952835.1). NCBI lineage: Eukaryota > Metazoa > Chordata > Amphibia > Anura > Ranidae > Lithobates > Lithobates septentrionalis. The sequence continues at coordinate 39,269 of JBBDGP010000554.1, forward strand.
TTCCTTCACCAGGCATACTATACACCCCAACGGCTTGCTAAAATTTATCCCTCTCACTCTGATAGGTGCCCAAAATGCAATACGGATATAGGCACTTTCCTACATGTGGTGTGGTCGTGCCCCCTTCTTCAACAGTTCTGGAGGGAGGTGGTGCAGTACATCAATTTAATTGGGAACCTGACACTTACACTGGATCCCCGAGTCCTTCTCCTGGGGATTTGTGATACCCTTATCGCAAACACCCATAAGAGGCTATTCATTTTCTACACTCTATTCTACGCAAGGAAAGCCATTTTATTTAAATGGAAACAGACAGATCCCCCAACAGTGGGACAGTGATAAGACCCTCCCTCTTTATAAGCTCACATATATGAGCCGGAAATGTCCCAAAAAGTTTGAAAAAATTTGGGGTGCATGGGTTTCTAGATGAATGGCCACTGATGCGGATCCCCCCCGGGAGAACCTGCTGAACTTATACACAACTAGTTTGGTTAAGAAATATTTAGAATACTCTTAAAATTATCATTAAAATGTGCCTTTTTCTTTGAGGAGGGGGTATTGTTCCTAAAATACAATTGTGCAGTGCTATGAATACTTGCAACTAAGATGTGAACTGAAGTGCCTTGCTTTTTGATGTAATACTGGAGATTATGTGTCCTAGATTGTCACTTTCCTTCTGGAAATGGTTCTTCTTTGCCTTTTTTATGTAATCCTCTCTTATTGTCCCTTTTTCCCTTTTATATTTTTATGTATATGTATATATACATATATATATATATATATATATATATATATATATATATATATATATATATGTGAATGTACTTTCTTTTTATGTTTGTACTGAAACTTTTCTCCGTTGGAGATAAATAAAAACGTAACTGTTAAAAAAAAAAAAATTGGTCCAAGTTGGACCACTGTAACTATACAAAAAACTCCATACCTGTAATTCAGCTTTAAGTGTGAGAATGAGATGGGCCGCTACAATGTCAGCAAGGACTCATAACGGTCTAGCAACAAAAATTTTAAAACCTCTTACTATAGCCAAAACTTGTTTTTTTTAGTTTTGTATAGAGTAGGGAAGGGATAAAGCCCCCGTACGTTTATTTTCAGCTGTCTGTGTCCCATTGGAGAGATTTCTCTTAACTTCCTGTCCCAGAGTTGAAACAGCTAGTGAAAGAAAATCTCTTCAAAGTGGGGATAATTCTCCTCTCAGACAGTTGTCACCAAAACGGGTGTTCCCAGCAGAAGATATGCCCTCACTCTTTGTTCTGATGACTACTGTAAAATTTTGGATTTCCAAAATTCTATCCAAAACTATACATTGAGTGGGGGGTTGCCAGATCTGAATGCGGCAATGTGAGAAGAGACTTGGCGGCTTTGATCGACGTTTCTTATGCCGCGTACACACGGGCGGACTTTTCGACCGGACTGGTCCGACAGACTTTCCAGCGGGCTTTCGACTGACTTTTGACGGACTTCCGACGGACTTTCTAACGAACGGACTTGCCTACATACGATCACACCAAAGTCCGATGGATTTGTACGTGATGACGTACACCGGACTAAAATAAGGAAGTTGATAGCCAGTAGCCAATAGGTGCCCTAGCGTCGAGACGAGCGGATTTCTGGGTCCGGCGGAGTTACGACGTAAAGATTTGAAGCATGTTTCAAATCTAAAGTCCGTCAGATTTGTGACTGGAAAAGTCCGCGGAAGGTCCGGTGAAGCCCACACACGATCGGATTGTCCGCTGGATTTGGTCCGGTGGCGTCCGTCAGACCAGTCCGGTCGAAAAGTCCGACCGTGTGTACGCCCCATTATGTTTATTCCTTGTGAGTAGTTTTTTGTTTTAATAAAGTCTGTATGCATATACGGAATTAAACTACCATATTTGCCGGCGTATAAGGCAACTGGGCGTATAAGGCGACCTCCTAATTTTCCAGCTGGTTTTGAGATACACTCGCTGTATAAGACGACCCCCTTCAGGTGCTTCAGATGAAGGGTCAGGTGCCAGATGGAGGGTCAGGTGTTTCAAACCAAAGCTCCGGTGATGTATTGCGAGGTGGCCGTGGAAGTAAGAGGAGCCGAGGGGTAGCCGCATTCGGTAACATACTGTATACAGTATTACAGTATACTGCACTGAGCCAATCACGGCAAGCGATGTATTCGATTAATGAGTACAAAGCTTGCTCGGATTGGCTTTGAGATTCAGAGAGGCGCGGGCTGATGATGTTACAACCTCTGCCAATCCGAGCAGGCTTTGTATTCATTAATAGAACACATCACTCGCCGTGATTGGCAGAGGTTGGAACATCATCAGCTCGCGCCTCTCTGACTCTCAAAGCCAATCCAAGCAGGCTTTGTATTCATTAATGGAATACATCGCTCGTCGTGATTGGCTCAGCGGACATTAATGCACATCCAGCGAGCTGACATCCATATACCGGCATATAAGACGACCCCTGATTTTTGGGGGATTTTTTTAAGTATAAAAGGTCATCCTATATGCCGCAAAATACGGTATTTGGATTGGTTTCCTTCTTATACCACATATGATGTGGAAGAGGAGAACAGCTGGAGAAGGTAGAGAGCCTGTCCAAATGGATATATTACTACTCAGAGGATTTTTATGGATTGCATGCTGATCTGTAAGTAGAGAGACGTGGGTATCTGGCGAGTTGCTTTCTGATGGGTGTTGACCATTAAGCACAGAGTGAACACTTTGGGGTTGATTTACTAAAGGCAATTAGACTGCGCACTCTGCAAGTGCAGTTGCTCCAGAGCTTAGTAAATTAGGTAAATCTTCACTTTGCAAAGAGTACCCAAACGCATGCAAGGAAAAAAAAAAAAAGCATTTTTGCTTGCACATGGAAGTCAGCTGAGCTTTTACTCATTTATTAAGCTCTGGAGCAACTACACTTGCAAAGTGCACAATCTATTTGTCATAAATAAATCAACTCCTTTATGTGTGGATCCTTGTACAAGAAGATTTAGCACTAGAGCGATTTGGAAACAGATTTTTTTAATAAAAAGCACTTTTGGCATTGTTATTGATTTAATGAACTTTTGATGTGATTTCATTCATTGATTTTGTAGTTTTATGTATGAATTGGGGACTAGTTACACGGTGCTGCACAGTAGCATACCTCCCAACTTTTTAAGATGGGAATGAGGGACACCTACTAGCAAAAGTATGTAGGCATAGGACACGCCCCCTACCACCCCCCCCCCCTAAAGGAGAATTAACCAAAAATGAAAGATTAGTTAAACCCACAAGGGCTTTTTTTTTACCTCTACTATTCCTTTATATTGGCTTTTGAAATTTTCAAATGCAGCAATTTAGAAATTGGATGAAAGGTTTAGCACTGGGGGGCAGGAGGCGGAGCCTAGCGGAGCAGACATGCATTGTTAGAGCTCCACACCGCTGAGGAGAGAAGAGAAGGACAAAGCGGAGCCTGCAGGCTCAAAAGGTATCCATTTGAACCTTTTTGCCCCAGGGAACAAACTGTGAAAGTTTGGGCAGGAAATATGGTACTGGGAGGAAACCGTGGCAGAAATAAAAATCACCTCACAAAGAGCTCACAGGCACTCACTGCAGCTGAAGCAGCTCCAGTCACCTCACAATATACAGCATCAGGGCGCTCTCACAGACAGAAAATGTCACAGCAAGACTCTCCATTTGAGTCAGATACAGAACAAATCCTCTCACAAACTTCTCCACAAGCCTCCTCAGTATCCCCAGTAATATTATTACAATTTGAAAAGATGTTCATAAGGCTTTAAAACAAACCTCAGACCAAATAACAAAAAGCCTAACCAAAGAAATAAGAGAGCTGGGAAACCGCACTGCAGCCTTAGAAATAAAAATGGATGAAATTGAAATTACAACCCAAGAAAATATAACAGAATTGGAACAATTAAAAAAAGAGAATTTAATACTTCAAACTAAGCTCGAAGATTACGAAAATAGAGCCAGACGTTCAAACTTGCGCATAAGGGGAATACCTGAAACTGTGACAGACCTGCAATCTACTATTACTGCTCTATTACAAGAACTAAAGCCAGATATCCCTATTGAACGTTTAGAACTGGACAGAGTACACAGAGCCCTCACAGCCAAAAAGAAAGATGGACCCACACGTGATATAATCACAAAATTTCATTATTACAGAACGAAAGAACAAATACTAATTGCTGCAAGAGAAAAAAAGGAACTTAATTTTCAAGGACACAATTATCAAATTTTTGCTGACCTATCCCAACTTACTATTACTAAAAGACGATCCATGAAACCCCAACTAATGGAACTGCAACGCCACAACATTATGTATCAATGGGGCTTCCCCTTTTCAGTCAGATTTAACTACCAAGGTACAATTTACAGAAGCAGATCAGCAGATGAACTACAACAAACCCTTTTAAAATTAAATCTGACAGAACCCACAAGCAGCAACTCTCCCACACGCAGAAGAATGGCGTCATCTTCACCTTCAGGCAGCACCCAGAAAATTTCAGAACAAAATGGGAATCATCATTCTCACAAAAGAGGCCGTTATGCCACATCATCCATGGACCAAGAAGATTCAATGGACTGACATCCTAATTCCTGATATCTCTTCATTTATTATACTAAGAGATGGTTCTCTATAAAAAACCTATATTTATAACTGAATGTAACTGCATTCTGATAGTCACACACTGTGTGGGATCATGTTACATTCCAGTTATATTTCTTATTACTTCTGATTCATATAGCCTTAGAATATATAAGTGAAATAAGGAAATTCTTGTTCAGTTAAATATTATCAGGTAATAACAATAGATTTATTACTTTTTAGGACAAATATGTTCAATAATCCAGAAGTAATGGAAGCTTTTTCTTTCTTTTCTTAAAACAAATATATTATTACCTAACTAGTTCCTAGAATTATGTTTTTGTTTATTCTAATCTGAAGCAATACAACCTCAATTTTATGAGTTAACATATCTAAACAGTTGCATATGAATAAAATATGTAATTGTTTACTCTAAAAGGGTTAAAATCCCAAAATAATTCAAACTATCTTCATCAATACCAAAGTTATTAACAGTACCTTTCTAACTGAATTATTTAGCCTAGGGCAAGACTAACCATATACAACCACCCTGGAATAAATAATTTCAACAAAAACTATATTCTGCACTCCAATTAATGAAACATCATTTTGATGTCTTTTGACATAGCACTTCTCTCCTGTAAGCGGAAGATCCGTGTACCCCCATTAGCCCTCCTCATTCTCCCAACCATATTATGTGGGAGTGTGACGAAGGCACTTATTCCCCTGAGAGAGATATTTATTCTCTTTCACGGGTAAATTGTGATTACTTGCAAAAAATAATTTATACAATGTATTATCTAATCTCATATGTTTTTTGTTTACTCTTTACTCCAGAATTCACTGGTTTCTTTTCTATCTATTCATCTCTTCAGTCAACACAGGTTGATCTGCGCAGTCAGCTCTGCATAACAAAAAGTAAGTCAAAACTATTTGATCTATTGCCATGGCACCACTGAATATACTTTCCCTGAATGTTCAGGGAATAAATGTCCCTCAAAAAAGGACCAAAGCCTTCCGTACTTTCCATAACAAGAAGGCTCACATAGTATGCCTCCAAGAAACACACTTCACCAAAGATTCTACTCCAAAATATATTTCTCCTTTTTATCAACAAATTTACACGGCTTCTGCCTGTACCAAGCAAAGGGGAACTCTAATTGCATTTCACTGATCCACACCATTCACCTTATCATCAGAAATTAAAGACCCAGAAGGTAGATACCTGATACTCATGGGTTATATAATGGATACAGCAATCACGGTGATTTCCTACTACGCTCCTAACAAACAACCTACACCATTCCTCTCACATATATTACAAGTGATTAATACAAAATAGGAACAGTGATAATGTGTGGGGATTCGAACCAGGTCCTCCTCCCATTTCTAGATAAATCACCTTTTACACCATCCAAAATAACCTCTAGATTACCTTTTTCTCAACTTCTTTCCAAATACAATCTGGTAGATTCATGGAGAGAAAGTAACCCAATGAAAAAGAAATTCACTTATTTCTCGCACCCTCATCAAACCTTCACCAGAATAGATCATATTTTTCTAACAATAGGAATGATACCAGAAATTATTGCATCAGATATAATTCCGATTCCGTGGTCTGACCATAATGCAGTATACACTACTATAGCCTCAGCCATACCAAAAGCGCATGACCCAACGTGGTACTTACCGGACATAATGCTCAAACACCCACTACATCAGATGGCCATTGAACAAGCTTTAAAGGAATACATATCAATTAATAATACAACAGACATCTCCCCAATAACACTGTGGGAAGCTCATAAGCCTGTCTTGCGTGGTACAATACAAAGACAAATGGCACTATTTAAACGGGAACGCAAAAATCTAGCAAAAAAACTAGAACTCAATTTTAATGCAGCCTACATATCATTTCAAGATAATCCATCTCAGAGTACAAAATCTCATCTGGAAAAATCTAGATTGGAATACGATCTATTTCTCAGTTGATAAATCCCTCAAACGCTCCAAACACAATTTCTACATGAATACAAACAAACCAGGTACATATTTGGCTCGGGCATTAAATTCAACTAACAAATCTTTCAAACCAATACGTTTGAAATTATCAAAAAATGTTTACACTTGTAATCCAGTTAAAATAGTCCATAAATTTCACTCACATCTCGCAACTTTATACAAGACAAACAATGAATTTAATCCTACAGAAGCTGAATCCTTTTTCTCAAAAATAAACTTACCTGAGTTATCTCAGAATCAAAAAAGCAGTTTGGATGAGCCTATAACTATAGATGAAGTTGCTAACGCCATAAAAGACCTAAAACTTAACAAAAGACCAGGCCCAGACGGCTACTCGGCTTTATACTATAAAACATTCTCAGAAATACTCTCTCCCATTCTCACTGAAACTTTTAACAAACTTCTAGATGGACATTCTTTTCGGCAAGAAACACTAATGGCAATTGTTTGTATGATCCCAAAACCCCTTTCTGATAATACTTCCTGTGTGAATTATCGGCCTATCTCTCTGTTAAACCTCGATATTAAATTATTAGCAAAAATAATAGCAAAACGCCTCAATAGCATTATAGGAAAATTAATACATAGAGATCAAGTAGGCTTCATGCCAAATAGACAGGCAGGCGATAATATACGCAGGGCAGTGTTATTGGCACATATTGCTAAAAAACGGAAAATCCCTTTATGTTTTCTATCTCTCGATATTAAGAGGGCATTTGACACAGTATCCTGGCAATATATGCAATATTCATTACAAAAATGGGGTTTTGGACCCCACTTTTTAACATGAATCAAAGCATTATATAATAAACCCAAAGCCTATATAAAATATGCTGGATACAAATCTGAAGCCTTTAATATCAAAAGAGGTACCCGACAGGGTTGCCCATTATCTCCCTTATTATTTGCCCTTATACTCGAACCCATGGCCCAATACATCAGAACAAACCAAACTATAACTGGCATTGAAGTAGGAGGTATTACACACAATCTATGTATATTTGCAGACGATATATTACTTTTTCTATCATCACCACAGGTCTCTGGTCCTAACTTAATACCAGCTCTTGATGGATTTGCAGCCCTATCCGGCCTTATGATTAATCCTAAGAAATGCCTAGTGCTTAATATTTCACTCACAAACATGGAATTGATCCCGGCTAGGGCTGCACTCCCATTCACATGGGCAGAAAAATCAATCCCATATCTTGGAATTCATTTAACAGCATCTCATTCTGACTTATTCTCAACCAATTATCCTCCTGTATTAAGACAGATCACAAATCTAATAAAACAATGGTCGCAACTTCCTTTATCCTGGATAGGGAAGATTAATGCAATCAAAATGACTATTCTACCCAAATTGCTTTATCTATTCAGAGTCCTCCCTATTCCAATTCCTTCCTATTTTTTGAGAATAGTACAAAAAAGAGCAACTTCGTTTATATGGGGCTCTTCTTAACCACGTATACCTATACACACACTACATCTTCCCAAAAATAAAGGAGGCCTGGGATACCCTAATTTTACTAACTACTACAGAGCAGCACATTTGGCCAGTCTGTCCAAATACCATGCAAAACAGGAAATCCCATTATGGGTATTTATAGAGGCTTCAGAAAATGACCCTCTATTAATATCAAATTTATTATGGCTTGATCCTAAAGACCGCTTTAAAATTCATAATCCCATAACTAAACACTTCTTATCTCTCTGGGATAAACTAAAAACCAAATATCAGTTACAATCTCCACACAATCCTCTCCTTTCTTTTATCAGAAATCCGGCCTTTTATCCGGCATGGATCTACCCAAATTCTTTTAAAGCTTGGACAACATCAGGCATTCAGACACTAAATGACTTCATAGCATCTAAATCATTCCTTTCATTCCCATCGCTTAGAGAAAAATATGATCTACCAAACTCTGAGATATTTAGATATCTCCAAATCAAAAATTTCTATACACCATTCCTAAAGGGGGATACACCATTATCCCAATTATCCATTTTTGAATCAATCTGTACAAAAGATCCATTTGCTAAAGGTACAATTTCATCACTTTATAATCAATTAAATGGAGTAGCAAATCTTAATAGACCCTCTTACGTTCAGAGGTGGGAGGAGGACCTGGGACGAACTTTAGAAGACACTGGACTGGTCTAACATATGGCTCACATCTAAGTCATCTTCACCCAACATCTTAGCACTGGAGACAAATTATAAAGTCCTAACTCGCTGGTACCTTGTACCCGCTAGAGTGGCAAAATATTCACCTAATACCTCAGCTCTTTGTTTTCGAGGATGCCCAGAAATAGGCACATATTTACACATATGGTGGACGTGCCCAGTAATCCAAACCTTCTGGAAGGAAGTCTTCGTGATTGCATCTAAAATATTTAAAAAAATAATATAACCAGATCCATATTTAACTTTACTTAATCTAAAACCGGAATGGTTAACACTCTCTCAATTCAAACTTATGATCCAACTAATAACGGCTGCAAAACAAACAGTGGCCAAGGCATGGAAATCTCCTACATTGGTACTAGCAGAAACAATTCACAGAATGAATAATACAATGTTCCATGCTAAGATGGTAGCCATCGATCAAAATCAAATTCCAAAATTTGAAAAACTTTGGCACCCTTGGATAAAACAACAGTTCCTGTCAAATTTCAATGACTCTGTCCTGTTGCCATGGTAACAGATTAAATGACTTACAGAGACACCCATTCTAAGGCTTCAAAGAGAACTAAAAAGAATAATAAACTGACGAGCGGGACAACCTTGTGGACCATACCTCTGCCTTTCTACCCTTTTTCTTCTTTCTCTTTCCTTTTCTCCACCTTACGATTAAAGCTCATTATCAGAATTTATTTGACCTATATACACTCTACTTGTAAACAATATGTATAGTAGGTATAAATCATTTAAATACCTACAAAAGTAACTAAGGAAATGATATATATCTTTCATTTAGGTTTACGTGAACCCAATGTTTAATATTTGAAATTTCATGATATTTACCTATATAAACCCTACTGTAAAACAATGAGCTTACTTTATAGATCCTTGTAAACTTACTTTATGTATCTTTATAACATTGTATACTCAATAAACTTCTTTTGACAAGGAAAGGTTTAGCACTGGGAAACACTTTTTGAAAGATAAATGTTTACTTTTTTTATACAATTATATAGATCAGACCAAAATGAGGGACAAATGAGGAGGAAAGAGGGACAGAGGGACTTTACTTCAAATCAGGGACAGTCCCTCCAAATCAGGGACAGTTGGGAGCTATGCAGTATAAATGTGCTACTATTGTTGATTAAAGTGGTTGTAAACCCTGGAAAAAAAAAATAATAAAAAGAAGCCAAGAGAGCAAAACATGTAGAGAGTAGCTTTCAATAATCTGTTAAAGCAGAAACATATTTAATCATGTTTTGGAACCTGTATGTGTGCTCAAATGCTTGATTTTTATTGTATTTTGTATTGTATTTTAACAATTCATACAAATAAATGGAATTTGGCACCTTGAAAATCCCATTAGCCTTTTTTCCTATGGATGTTATCATTATGGGGATGTGGTGCCGTGGAGATAATTTATCTCCAGTCTCCTCACCCAGTTTGGATTTTGTTATCTCGGATTTAGATATCGTTTAACCAATAAAACTAAGGTGGCTAGAAATGAAAAGATAAAAAACTCTGGCATTATGCCTTATTATGAACGACATGATCTTTTCATGGGTTTATAATTAGGAAATCTAGTGGAATAATGTAGCTTAGCAACAAAAAATATTGAAGTACTGTGAAAAAATGAAAGGTAAGATAGAATAAAACTGAGACATGAGCAGCAAAATTATAATTTTGCCCTTTCAGCCAGCAAGATATGATTTGTTGTCCTCTGGCGCCCCCTACAGTACTGAGCACAGTTTTCTGTCTGTAGGATTGTGACATCTTGCAGGACAGGCCTATAGAACACACTTCATGATATGGTGTTCATTCAGTTGATTAACAAATACAGTGCCTTGTAAAAGTATTCACCCCCCTTGGCTTTTTACCTATTTTGTTTCATTATGGTCTTTAGTTCAATGTTTTTTTAATCTGAATTATATGTGATGGATCAGAACACAATAGTCTAAATTGTTCAAGTAAAATTAGAAAAATATATACATAAAACTATTTGTCAGAAATAAAAATCTGATAATTGGCATGTTCGTATGTATTCATCCCCTTTGTTATGAAGCCCATAAAAAGCTCTGGTGCAACCAATTACCTTCAGAAGTCACATAATTAGTAAAATGATGTCCACCTGTGTACAATCTAAGTGTCACGTGATCTGTCATTACATAGACACACCTTTTTGAAAGGCCCCAGAGGCTGCAACACCTAAGCAAGAGGCACCACTAACCAAACACTGCCATGAAGACCAAGGAACTCTCCAAACGAGTAAGGGACAATGTTGTTAAGAAGTACAAGTCAGGGTTAGGTTATAAAAACATATCCATATCTTTGATGATCCCTAGGAGCACCATCAAATCTATCATAACCAAATGGAAAAAACATGGCACAACAGAAAACCTGCCAAGAGACGGCCGCACACCAAAACTCACGGACCGGGCAAGGAGGGCATTAATCAGAGAGGCAGCACAGAGACCTAAGATAACCCTGGAGGAGCTGCAGAGTTCCACAGCAGAGACTGGAGTATCTGTATGTAGCGCTGGTAGATTTATGAAATTTAGTGAATTGCTCGTAATCCTAAAGTAGTTCTACAGTTTAGTACTGCCGGGTTGGCTTAGAAGTCCAAGTACTGTGTCTGACATTCACCGCAAAAATTAATACATCCTGTGGCAGAGGATCGTACGGGTTTATTTCAAGCAAGTCTGTGGCAGAGACTTTTGTTCGTGCTGCGTACTGGCTGCTAGGCAAGTGAGAGAGGCCTATCCAGGCGAGCAAAGATTGTGTCCCACAAGGGGATTGCATCCAATTACAATAGTCAACTTTAAAGGACGTTGTTCAGAAGAATCCTAAAGAAAGGTATTTTAGCTTCCCTGCAGCTTCCCTCCTGCCTCTTTCCTGTTACTTCCTTCGTTACTTGGTTCAATAAAGCATTGAAAACGTACTCAAGTGTTGGTGCTTTTATCGTCCAGAGGTAAACTCAACGGAACCCTGGACCCGGTGCCGGTGAAGCTGGGGTGTCGAGAGTGAAGGTAACAAGCCCGCTTAAACCAGTAGCTAAACCGAGAGTTATTGCTACATGTACATAGGACAACAATAAGCCGTACGCTCCATAGAGTTGGGCTTTATGGCAGAGTGGCCAGAAGAAAGCCATTACTTTCAGCAAAAAACAAAATGGCACGTTTTGAGTTTGCGAAAAGGCATGTGGGAGACTCCCAAAATGTATGGAGGAAGGTGCTCTGGTTTGATGAGACTAAAATTGAACTTTTTGGCCATCAAAGAAAACACTATGTCTGGCGCAAACACATCACATCACCCAAAGAACACCATCCCCACAGTAAAACATGGTGGTGGCAGCATCATGCTGTGGGGATGTTTTTCAGCAGTCGGGACTGGGAAACTGGTCAGAGTTGAGGGAAAGATGGATGGTGCTAAATACTGGGATATTCTTGAGCAAAACCTGCACCACTCTGTGTGTGATTTGAGGTTAGGACGGAGGTTCACCTTCCAGCAGGACAATGACCCCAAACACACTACTAAAGCAACACTTGAGTGGTTTAAGGGGAAACATGTAAATGTATTGGAATGGCCTAGTCAAAGCCCAGACCTAAATCCAATAGAAAATCTGTGGTCAGACTTAAAGATTGCTGTTCACAAGCACAAACCATCCAAATTGAAGGAGCTGGAGCAGTTTTGCAAGGAGGAATGGGCAAAAATCCCAGTGGTAAGATGTGGCAAGCTCACAGAGACTTATCCAAAGTGACTTGAAGCTGTGATAGTCGCAAAAGAAAGGTGGCTCTACAAAGTATTGACTTTAGTGGGGTGAATAGTTATGCACATTGACTTTTTCTGTTATTTTGTCCTATTTGTTGTTTTCTTCACAATAAAAAAAAAAAAAAAATCTTCAAAGTTGTGGGCATGTTCTCTAAATTAAATGATGCAAATCTTCAAACAATCCTTGATAATTCCAGGTTGTATATATGTATATATATATATATATATATATATATATACTGTGTATATATATATTATTATTATACGAGATTTATATAGCGCCAACAGTTTACGCAGCGCTTTACAATGTATAAGGGGGACAACACAATTACAGTATAGTTCAATACAAAAAGGTATAGGAGGGCAAAGGTATATATATATATCGCTATACACATCTTTTTTGCACAGAATACAGACTGTTGCCAATCACTCTTTTATAACCTGGACCATGATATATTAACCACTTGACCTCCGGAAGATTTACCCCCTTCATAACCAGGCCATTTTTTGCAATACGGCACCGTATTACTTTGACTGACAATATCGAGGTCATGCGTGGCTGTACCTAAATAAAATGTATGTCCTTTTTCCTTACAAATAGAGTTTTCTTTTGGTGTTTTCTTTTGCGGTTTTTATTTTTTGTGCTATAACCAAAAATAGACCGACATTTTTGAAAAAAAAAAAATATATATATTTTTTTACTTTCTACTATAAAACATATCCAATAAAAAAATAAAAAAATTCAAATTTCTTCATATATTTAGACCAATGTGTATTCTCCTACGTATTTTTGGTAAAAAAAATCCCAATAAGTGTATATTGATTGTTTGATGCAAACTATGGGATATTTTTATTCATCTATTTATTTATTTACTAGTAATGGCGGTAATCAGCGACTTATAGCGGGACTGTGCTATTGCGGCGGAATTCAGACACTAACTGACACCTTTGACACTTTAGGGACCAGTGACACTAGTACAGTGATCAGTGCTCAAAATATGCACTGTCACTGTACTAATGACACTGGCAGGGAAGGGTTTAACAACAGGGGCGATCAACTGTGTGCCTAGCCAGTGTTTTAGTACAGTGTGTGCAGTTTTTGCTAGGATAAGACATGGATCCATGTCCCTACTTTGCAGAGACACAGGATCTATGCCTTCCCTACTGACAGAATGGCAATGTACCTTGTTTACATAGGCAGACTGCCGTTCTGCCTCTCTGTGCTAGATCATCGGTGGGTGCCGACGGACATCGAGTCCAAGGTACCCGCCACTGGGCTCCTGCTGTGTGTGTGATCACAGCGCATGTGCGCCCCCTACCTGTAAGAGCTAGATCATGTATATATATGTCACCTGGCCAATCCCCAGACGACGTCCTATCATGACGAAACGCATAGGGTGGAGCCTACGACGGTGAAGTCATCACTTTTTTTTCAGGATTTTGATGGGCAATATGAAAAGGAAGCGAACGGAAGCTTGAGGAGACGCCGCGGACCTCATTTAATGAGACAAAATTACTTCTCTTGTTGTTGGTTTAGCGCTGCACTTATCTTTATGCATATATATATATATATATATATATATATATATATATATATATGATCCAGCTCACAGGTGCCGCCCTGTAGCAGTAAAACTGCTATGGGGTAGACCTGAAGTGGTTAAAGAACATGAATGTCTGTGAAAGTTCTCATATCTCCAGGTCATGGCATAGCGAGCAGTAGTAAGTCACATTCAATTGGACATGTTTTGCAATGTTGAAGACGTTCCGTATCTTCTCCAAGAGACTTCTTCCATTCCAATGAATGTCAGAAGGTACCCCAGAATTTGTATCTACATAGGTAGCACACAGCTTAATCCAAACACCATAGAATGTGCAGATGTTGATTGTCTAAGAGTAAGACAGGAGGTATGAATGTTGTGGACTGCAACTCCATCCCCACATGTTATGGGAAGAGGAGAGAGGGAGGTGTTCTGTAGTCTTTTCTTAAGGTGACAGTGATGCTTCTCCATAGATATAATAAGTGGTGTCCCCCTAGGACTGGAAGTGTGTTACTAGCAAGATCACTATGTGAAAATAAAGGAAAAAATAGCCTGAAAAAAAAGAAAACGAATGCAGCCACTACATCTAAGGAATGCAATATAAAGGAAAGGATAAGGCACTAACACAAATCAGCACAAAAAACACAATAATTCATAAAAAGTGAAAGACAAATGAAGATTATATAATAAAACGTAAAAGGTTAAAGACAAATGAAAATTAATCACTTGCCGCCAAATCACGTACCTGGTACGTCATTTGACTTCAAGTGGTCGTATCGTGGTTATGCCTGCAGCTACCGTTTCATAGAGCCAACTTGTAATAGCAATCGGAGCGACTAACTAGCTGCTCAATTGCTATTACAAGCAGCGGGAAGGGATGTTCCCCCTCCTGCCGCCTTCCGCGTCTTCCATCTTCCGGCTGGCTGGATACCCATACAAAGCTGGAATCGGCTTTGATCGGGTCTCCGCTATGGTAACCCGAAAGCAATGACATGACATCACTTCCGGCTTACCTGGCTGTCAACTGCACCATTTTTTGGTAATATAAAAGTATTAAAAATCACAGATCTTGGCGTTTTGAATGCTTTCAAGTGTGAAGGAGGGATTTGGGGTCTCTTTGACCCCAGATCCTTCCATAAGTAGAAACTATCATGTGCCTATTGCTGTCACAAGGATGTTTACATTCTTTGTGACAGCAATAAAAGTAATACAAAAAAATTAAAGCAACAGGGTAGAAATAAATAAAATAAATTAAAAATGAAAAAAAAAAATAATTTAAAGTGCCTCCGCCCCCCGTGCTAGCGTGCAAAGGCGAATGCATGTGTTGGTCCCGCACGCTTGCAAACAGCAATCGTCCCACACAAGGGAGGTATCACTGCGAACCTCAGATCATGGGCAGTAACTCTAGCACTAGACTCCCTCTGTACATCTAAAGTGGCAACCTGTAAAAGCTTTTAAAGTGTCACCTATGGATAGTAAACATTATGTTGTTTGTCGCTGTTGCATGGGCATGCACACTTTTAAAGTGTGACATGTTTGGTAGCTATGTACTCGGGGTGACGTTATCTTTTATATTTTTTTGCATTAAAATTGAAAAAAAGGGTATTTTTTCCAAAAATTGCGTTTGAAAAAACGCTGCGCAAAGACCGCAAGACATAACAAATTCCAAAACCACCAAGTATTCTCTAGGGCCTCTACTTTAAAAGATATATAATGTTTTGGGGGTTCTGAGTAATTTTCTAGCAAAAAAAAAAAAGATTGTTACATGTGAACAAAAAGTGCCAGAAAAAGCCTGGTTGAGTAACAATAAAAATGTCCATAAACGTGTTATGATTCCACCACCATGCATTTAATCATGCCACCATTAATCACCAACCACTGTGCAAAGTGTGCACTCACCATCAATCCAGTGACCTCTAAATCACCAAAGGTCAACAAGCGCATTGGGATAAATCCTCCAGTTCGTTCACACCATACATCAGTAGATCTTCAAACTCCCCATATATCTTCAATATTCATATCAAAAATTACCGCGCTACTCACTATAATGAACACTCAGTTATAATACTAAAAAAGCTGCAGTCATAATGTGAGGCGTGCACATACTAAACAGAAATATTCAAGAACGACCGCGCTAAAGGCAATAACATAGATGTGACTAATCAAATATAATAAAGTGTATGAAAATAAAATACATCAAAAATGAAAATGTGTTTATAAATATGAAACACCAGAACCCTATTGAAAAGGTGACTGGAAATTATAAGTCCCAAATAAAGGTAAAAAAAAGTCCCAAATGAGGTAAGAAAAAAACTGACGTCACAAAAACACACAGTTCCTGGAGTCAAGGCAGATGCAAACAGTGATCGTAGACATGTAACACAATCCTTGGAGCCAAGGGTAGATGTATTCAGTAATTACAGATGTGAGACACCCAGTGAAAAATCCTCCACCTAATAAGATGTCCGCTTACCAGAGGTAAGCTGTGAATCAGCTTAATAGTAAACCTCCACTCAGGGGAAACCGGCTCCTCAGGTCACCAACCAATGAAGGGGGTGGGCAGGATCTTTCAGTGTATCGAACTCAATCCGCATAGCTCTTTTAGCTGTAGTGAATCGATCTTCTTCTTATGCAGTCAGTCTGGACAAGGCAGTCTTCAATATTCACTCCAAAGACACCACAACATCAAACAAGAGAACTACTAAAGTGAAGTATTTTATTGTGCCAGGGGTACAAAATATCAAAGTGTAGAACTCACTTCCTTATGTGCCCAGACTCTGCACCAATGTAAACGGCCTTGCAATCAAACCAGCACGGCCGTACCGCTTGGTGACCAGTCTGCATTCCAACAACCGGAAGTTCTGGTGGGACTTGACATTGTACCAGAGCAGGAAGTGACAACACCCTTGGAACCTGGAAAAGTTTCGCTGATCGCGTCTTCAGTAGGCCCCAGATCTGCCATTTTGCCTTCGTTTTTTGTATACCCCAAAAACCCCTGATTGGTTAATAGAAAAAAAGGAGCAGCCGCGTACATTGTGTGAGCCAGGGCAATGCCATCGTATTACAACATAATACTATACAATTAAATACTACATAAATCATCAGCACTTACTCACTTGGCTCTATGCATTTGGAGGACCAGAGCAACCTCTGACGTCACTTCCAGTTATCGTGTATAAACAAAGGAATTTTTTTTTCCCTTTAAAGTCAAAATGTCAAAATATATATATATATATATAATGTTTAGGTGTTCTAAGTAATTTTCTAGCAAAAAATACTAATTTTAACTTGTAAGAAAAAAGCTGTGTTAACCTGTATCCAGTCAACTAAGTGTTGTTGGGTGTTTAAGAATGCGTCATATGACTGACTAATGAAGATTCTAAATTTATTTTCGTGTTGAAATATATTTGTATTTAGGAGTGAATAATAAACCAGGGTGACTTTGTCCCAGATTTCAATTATAGCACAAGGTAGAAAATGTGCCGCTTCCTCTGAGGTCACAGTAAAAGCCATGAATCGCGTCAGCTTGAGTCAGCATAGTCACTTCACGAGGAGCAAGGGCAATAGACACTAGGCATATTTTCCACCATTCAGCTAACGATTTAACAAGCATTAATTACCTGTTTGAAACCCATATACGGAATTAAGAATTTTCTTATGTATTCGGCATCAGATTGCAGAATTTCCGAGCAATTCCATTTTTCCTTTTTAGTTGTGTTTCTAAGATAATTATATGTACTGCCGCGACACATAGCATTAAAAAGATGCACAATATGTATTAGTGCCCATGCACAGAGCGATATGTAATGATCTAGGTATGAGCGATCACAATAAGTGATTTATCATTGATTAAAATATTGAGTGATGCAACACACAAATGTTTTTTTATAAACAATTATATTTATATATGGCACTTTTCTGGCGGCATGGTCCCTTTAAAATGGGGACAAGATAGACCCCAAATGGGGACAATTGTAGCAGCAGAGCTTCTACCCTGCTACTACCATTGTCCCCATTTGGAGTGTAACTTGTGGACCACAAAGGAGATATGTTCCATGTTCTCCAGTGTGTAAGCTTGTTTGCTTCCCTTGGTTCTTGTGTCCACACTGTTCTCCCCTTGGTGGCCACCATTGGTACTCCTGGATTGAAAACAGGTTTGTTCTTTTATATGGCTGATTGGTAATTGTGTCACCCCATACATATAAGGTTTTTCTTCAGCCCCTGGTGAAAATTTGATTGAAGCACATTGGGCCTATTCAACATTTGTGGTTATTAGAAGGTATGGAACACTGCATAATATGTACGTACTTGTGTGGGGAATTTAATTTCTATAATACAGTGTATATATTGTGCCTTGAAAAAGTATTCATACCCCCTAAACATTTTCCACATATTGTCATATTGTGTTACAACCAAAAATGTAAATGTATTTTTATTGAGATTTTATGTGATAGACCAACACAAAGTGTCACATAATTATGAAGCGTAAGTTCAAATTTTGCGAGAAGCCATATGGGGGACACAGCAAACATGTGGAAGTAGGGGCTCTGGTCAACTGAGACCAAAATACAATTTTGACCTAAAAGCAAAACGCTATATGTGGTGGAAAACTACACCGCACATCACCCTGAACACACCATCCTCACTGTGAAACATGGTGGTGGCAGCTACATGTTGTGGGGAGGCTTTTCTTCAGCAGGGACAGGGAAGCTGGTCATAGTCGATGGGAAGATGGATGGAGCCAAATACAGAGCAAACTTAGAAGAAAACCTATTAGAGTCTGCAAAAGACTTGAGACTGGGGCGAAGGGACACCTTCCAGAAGGACAACAACCCTAAACATACAGCCAGAACTACAATGGAATGGTTTAGATCAAAGCATTTGCATGTGTTAGAATGGCCCAGTCAAAGTCCAGACTTAAATCTAATTGAGAATCTGTGGCAAGACTTCAAAATTGCTGGTCACAGACACACTCCAATCAATCTGACAGAGCTTGAGCTATGTTGCAAAGAATGGGCAAAAATGTCACTCTTTAGATTTGCAAAGCTGGTAGAGATATACCAAAAAAGACTTGCAGGGAAAGGTGGTTCTAAAAAGTATTGACTCAGGGGGGCCGAATACAAATGCAGGCCACACTTTTCACATATTTATTTGTTAAAAATGTTGAAAACCATTTATTATTTTCCTTCCACTTCACAATTATTTGCCACTTTGTGTTGTTCTATCACATAAAATCCCAGTAAAATACATTTACGTTTTTGGTTGTAACATGACAAAATGTGAAAAATGTCAAGGGGTATGAATACGTTTTCAAGGCACTGTACTTGGTGATGTCTCTGTGATACCATGTCAGTCATTGATTTTATGTTTTTAGCTTTTATATTAGTGGTTCCCAAACTGCAGCCCGGGGGTCAGATGTGGCCCTTTGCATGCTTTTACCCAGCCCTCAGGCCACTATTTTTATCCAGCGATATCAACAATGGGGCATAATTCCCCCCAGTGACTTCAATGAAGGGGTAGAATTCCTCCAAATGACACCAACGACAGGGCACAATCCCTCCCAATGACACCAAAGACGGGGCACAATTCCTCCCAATGATACAAACAATGGGGCCCAATGACACCAATGATGGGGCACAATTCCTTCCAGTGACACCAACAACGGGGCACAATACCCTCCACTGACACCAAAGATGGGGCATTGTTTATTCCCACTGACGTTGAGACCTTTTCTTACTCCCCATGGCCACAGTCCGGCCCCTCCTTGAGTCTGAAGGACAGTAAACTGGCCCTTTGTTTAGAAAGTTTGGAGACTCCTGTTTTATATGACGATACAAATTTTTTTTTCTATAATTATGTTGTATATAAAGTGTGCCGTAAAAAGTACCGTTTTGGTGTTGTACAGTATATGGTGTATCTTAGCTAATATTGGGATGTTGGCAAGCATCTAGTTAACCACTCCTCAGTCTTGACTACACTGTTACATTGATTAATCAATTGAATGATCATCATTGATACATTTGTGGCCACTTTAGGAGGCGCTAAGATTATTCTACACACATTCTAGTAACCCATAGAGAGCATTACATTCAATTTTGCAGTCAAGATACACATGTTACTTACTAAACATATTATTTGGAACACTATACCAATAATGAGTAGGGTCTTTGCTCTCACAACAGCTCAATCCTTCATGAATTCCACATTCCAAAAACATTCCTTGGAGATATTGGTTCATGTTTACATGATTGCATCACACAATTTTGGTAGGTTTGTGAGGTGCACATTCATACTGTGGATCACCCATTCCACCACATCCGGGGCCTGTTAACTGGCCTAATATCTGTGTGGCTCCTTAGAAACTGAGATCCATCAGACTGTGCTACATTTTTTCCAGTCTTCAACTGTCTAGTTGTGGAGATCCTTTGCCCACCGTGCCCTCAGCTTTCTGTTTTTTTTTTTTATAAATTCTTTATTTTTTCACAAAGTTAGTGATGTCATTTTACATATGAATACATCAATACAACACCTCCACTATTTTACACGTAGCATCCTCTTGGCAGACGTCAGTTACTATTACTCATACTCAAAAGTTATATTGTCACTTTCTGTTTTTGACTGTCATGATTGGTACCTGATGTAGTCTTCTACAGTTGTAGCCCAATCACTTCAAGGTTTCATATGTTGTACATTATGAGATTCTTTTCTGTTTCCCATGGTAGTAATCCCATCCCATCCCATGGTAGTAATCGAGATTCATCAGACAAGACTACATTTGTCCAGTCTTCAACTGTTCAATTTTGTTTAGAGAACTAAACGCATGGCTACAGACCTGGTGTAAGAGGGAAGGATTTGGGTTTCTAGAGCACTGGGCTGACATTTCATTGGGGTACAACTTATATGCTAAAGATGGTTTGCACCTAAATAGAAGGGGGTCTACTGTCCTGGGGGAGAGATTTATGGGGGGGCTGGAGGAGTATTTAAACTAGGATTGAGGGCTGAGGGTGAATTAGATTATAATGGGTCAAACAGGTCAGACAGGGGTCAGTCTCTATTGGTGGGTGGAATGTGGTAAGATGGGGGAAGGGCTATGGCAGGTGATAAGAAGGTTCCCATGTTACAAATAACCATCAAAATGCTACAATTTGTACTAAAATTAAAAAAAAATGCAAAATATGTGTGTAAAATGTGACAATGAAATAAAGTGTTTGTTCACCAATGCAAAAAGTCTGCCAAGCAAAACAGGCAAGTTGGAAGCTTTGGTGCATGAAGAGAACTATGATTTATTTTGGTATTGCTAAATCTTGGCTTCATTCTTCACATGACTGGGCTATTAATATTCCTGGCTATGCTCTCTTTCAGAGGGACAGGGTAAAAAGGAAAGGTGGCAGTGTCTGTCTGTCAGGAAAGTTTCCACCTTCTGGTGGCGCTGTCAGACCTTTGGCTTGCAGTACTGGTGTCCACCAGCGGGTGCCTCCTGGCAGTCTGGAAATGTCAGGAAAGGTTTCACCTGCTGGTGGCACTGTCTTATCCTTGGGCCGCAGTACTGGTGTCCACCAGCGGGTGCCTCCTGGCAGTCTGGAAATGTCAGGAAAGGTTTCACCTGCTGGTGGCACTGTCTTATCCTTGGGCCGCAGTACTGGCGTCCACCAGCAGGTGTTTCCCGGCAGTGTGGATCCGACATTATCTCCTGCGATCAGGCATCACCTGAGACTGATTGCAGGAGATGTGTATTAATACCCGGCAAGCACTCACACACTTTCCTTGGTATTGTCCTTGAGCCTTGACCTGTACCTGTGATCTCTGAAGCTGACCCTGGAACCTGAACCTGTACCTTTCCCTCCTGTGACCCTGTTACCTTGTACCCTTGCCCTGCAGCCTAATCCCGTCCACCTTCTACCTGTCCTGTTTGCTCCTTGTCCGCATCTGCTGATCTCCCGTTGATGAACCTGGCCTGGCTACGTTTATGATTCTGGTATTCCACATCTATTGTAAATACCTGTTTGACTGTTGTTATTTGTGGGTCTCTGTCTGGTAGTCGGTTTGTTGTGCACTGTGTTGTATTGGAGGTGTTTGTATCTATATTCACTTACTTTAATAAAGTACTTTATTTCACTTTACATGCGTTTGGTTCCCTCTGTTGCGGTCCACGCAGTTCTGGTCACACCTATTCATGAATCTGTCTTGATGTGAGAAGTGATCTCAAAGTGAATGTGAAAGAGAATCTAGTTAATTGAGAGTGTGATGAAGCATTATGGGTAGAACTGCACATGGGTGTGTGTACTACAGAGGTAATCATTGGAGTTTGTTATAGGCCACCCAGTGTTAATGAAGAAATGGAGCCACCCGGTGTTAATGAAGAGATGGGCTGCAAGGGCTGGGACAGTGGTTATAATGGGTGATTTTAACTACCCATAGATTGACTGGAGTAATGGCACTGCAGGAACAGTTAAAGGGCAAAAATCTATAAGCCTATTACAAGACAATTTTATGGTGCAGTTCATAGAGGCCCCGACCAGGAATGATGCTCTGCTGGACCATCATAATCTCAAACCATACAGAGCTTATTACTAATGTTCATAAAAAAGAACATCTGTATAGCAGTGACCATAACATGATTTAATTTATTATTAGCTGTAAGCAACAAGCACATACTGGAAATATAAAAACACTTAACTTTAAGAGAGCACATTTTCCAAGGATGAGGGCTGCTCTCCCAGACTTAGACTGGGAGGGAATATTGGCATAGATAAGTACAGAACAGAAATGGGAATTCTTCAAAAAGACTGTGAACTCACTGAAAAGTATATTCCCATGGGCAATAAGTTTAAAAGGCTAAAAATGAAACCAATGTAGTGCATATCCAAAGTTTAAAAAGCTATAAATAATAAGAAAATAGGTCTAGGGTTATTAGTGGTGTACCCCAAGGTTCAGTGTTGGGACCCTTACCTTTTAATATAGGGTCTGAGATTAAAAGTATCATTTCCATCTTTGCAGATGACACCAAGCTATGCAGTGGAATAACGTCCTTACAGGATGTCTCCAACTTACAAGCCAACAACTGGGCAACTATGTGGCAAATGAGATTCAACGTTGATAAATGTAAATTTTTGCACTTGGGGGCTAAGACTATGCATGCATCATACATACTAGGGGAAGTACAACTGGGGGAATAAATGGGGGAGAAGGATCTGGGTGTTCTGGTAGATCATAAGTCTTATAATCAGTGGCGTCGCTAGGGGGTGGCGATTGAGGCTATAGCCCCAAGTCTCTTGTTGCAGAGAGCGGGCCGTGGCCTCTCTGCAGCCGGACCGCGGGTGTGGCGGGCTGCATGAGAGAGCCGGGCAGGCGAATGAGAGAAGCAAGCGAGCGGACAAGCAGAGATGAGATCTCCCTCCGCCTGCCCCGCATCACCGCTCTTCCACCCTCACAGCCAGGCTTCTCCAATGTCGGAGGTGAGGCGGGGAGCAGAGAGATATCATCTCGCCCTGCATCACCGCTCTGCTGTCTTCACTCAGAACCGACAACTGCACCTGCCTCTGTCCTAAATGGACCAGTGCTGCCACAAATAGTGGTAGGTGATGTGGCAAGCAATCATCCACATCTGGTTCCAGGTGATGTGGCAAGCGATCATCCACATCTTGTGGCAGGCGACATGGCAAGTGACAATCCACATCTGGTGGCAGGTGACGTGGCAAGTGACAATCCACATCTGGTGGCAGGTGACATGGCAAGTGACAATCCACATCTGGTGGCAGGTGAAATGGCAAGTGACAATCGGCATCTGGTGGCAGGTGAGGTGGCAAGTAACAATCTGCAAATGGTGGCAGGTGACAATCCACATCTGGTGGCAGGCGACAGTGGCAAGTGAAAATCCACATCTGGTGGCAGGTGACGGTGGCAAGTGACGATCCACATCTGCTGGCAGGTGACGTGGCAAGTGAAATCCGCATCTGGTGCCAGGTGACAGTGGCAAGTGACAATCCACATCTGGTGGCAGGTGACATGGTGAGTGACAATCCGCATCTGGTGGCAGGCGACGTGGCAAGTAAAAATCTGCAAATGGTGGCAGGTGACATGGCAAGTGACAATCCACATCTGGTGGCAGGTGACAGTGGCAAGTGACAATCCACATCTGGTGGCAGGTGACAGTGGCAAGTGACGATCCACATTTGGTGCCAGGCAGTAACAAGCTGGCAAGCAACAAGCTGCATCAGGTGACAGGAAACGGTGACAAGTGACAAGCTGCATCTGGTGGCAGACAACGTGGCAAGTGACACGCCCAGGGCTCCCACTGTTTCTGCACTATGGTGAGTTGAACCACTTCATTATATATTACAAAGTAACAATAGAAATAATGCGCTTCAATCACCCTGACATCATATCAACCATGGTGCTGTGATGATTGAGGCGCCAACACTAGCCACTGCCCGAAAAAATTGCTCCAAATACGGAAAGGTTTCTTCACAGTAAGAGCTATGAAACTGTGGAATTGACTCCATTCAGAGCTATCCAGCTCAGTAAATTGCTTTAAAAAAATGCCTGTTATTTTCCCCTGCTGGAGCAAATTGATTCATGCTTTGCTGGGCGTTTTTTTTTTTGCCTTCCCCTGGATCAGCTGTGGGTATAGAATTGTGTATATAGGATTGCAATTTTTTTCCCCCTATTTTTTGGTTGGGTTAGATGGACCTGTGTCTTTTTTCAACCAGACTTACTTTATAACTATGTAACATTCACCTGACAGTTTAGACTCCATTTGTTCCAGTAATAAGTAAAGAAAACCTAGTGCCCAAAGGCACGGTTGAAACCCCTAATGGTCTATTATAGAGAGACTAAAAAAATTTATTTTTTTGGCTCTCTATAATAGACCCTTAGGGGTTCCCCCCGTGCCTTTGGGCACTAGGTTTTCTTTATTCGACATGGTGTACTTAGAATAAGTGAAGACTAGTCTATTAGGTTTCAGGAAAGGGATTTATTTCCATCAATTTAGCATGTTATGATTATTGTGCAGCATATGATCACTGTGTAACATATAAAAAACAGATAGCCTACTTAGAATTAGTTTCTTAGATTAAAAAGTTGATTGCGTTTGGTGTTCTATTTTCATGTTTGTTTTGTTTTTTCTGCAAATTTTTTTTTCCGTGATTCTTTTAGCCAGTGGAAACACTTTCTATTTTAATCTGTAAAAGGAAGAGATAGGAGATATCAAATAACTATATTTATATCGTATTGGAAGATCATTGCCTGCTTGACTAACTGAATAACAGCTGGTTTGATAGAAGAAACGAATGTAGTTGAGTTCTGTATGTGGATTTAGAATGGTAATACATTTTTTTATTTCCAAACTGGTTGACCATTCTGTCTTTGTCCAGATATTTTCCTCTTCATTTTAATGCCTACTGTGTTATTTCCATAACAGTTTTTTAAAATGAAACTTCTGTATGGCCCAAAGTTAAAGTGGTAAGTAAAGGTTTTGGCTTTGTTTTTTAAAAAAAAAAATAACAAACATGTTATACTTACCTGCTCTGTGTAATGGTTTTACACAGAGCAGCCCTGATCCTCTTCTTCTCGGGTCCCCACTTGCGTACTCGCTCCCACGCACCACACTCTATGCAGCTTGGCCCTACCAGTGGCGTCACTAGGGTTGGTGTCACCCAGTGCCGAAAAAATTGGTGTCACCCACCCCCTCCACCAACTATAGTCCCCCCTCAGTACAGACCCCCCTCCACTAACTACAGACCCCCCTCTCTCAGTATAGTTCCCCCTCCCTCAGTATAGAGCCCCCCACTAAGTACAGACCCCCTCCCTCAGTATAGATCCCCCTCCCTCAGTATAGACCCCCCACTAAGTACAGACCCCCCCTCCCTCAGTGCAGACCCCCCATCAGTATAGACACCCCACCTCTGTGCAGACCCCCGAATCAGTATATAATCCCCCCTTAGTGCAGACCCCGCCATCACTATAGAATCCTCCCCTTAGTGCAGACCCCCCCATCAGTATAGAATCCCCCCTTAGTGCAGACCCCCCACCAGTATAGAATCCCCCCTTAGTGCAGACCCTCCTTTCTCAGTATAGACTCCCCCCACTAAGTACAGACCCCCTCCCTCAGTATAGAATCCCCTCCCCTTAGTGCAGACCCCCCACCCATCAGTATAGAATCTCCCCCTTAGTGCAGACCCCCCTTTCTCGATATAGACCCCCCACTATGTACCGACCCCCTACCTCAATATAGATTCCCCCCCTTAGTGCAGACCCCCCCATCAGTATAAACACCCCTCTCCCATCCCATAGCGCCCCCCCTCCCTTTGCACATGTCCATCTACATATACAGTAGAAAAGTGTACAGACCTCAGAACAGTGCGGACGGATACACACAGCGGTGTTTCCCTCAGGCTCCTCCTCCTCCTGTGTGAATGTAAACAGAGAGGAGGTAGCTTCAGTCCGCTCCGCTAAAGGACTCAGCGCGAGACCGCTCTGGCGGGTGTCACCTGGGTGCGGCACGCACCCCCGCCCCCTCCTAGCGACGTAACTGGACCCTACCCCCCGCTTTTTCCTCATTGGCTCACTGGCTATGATTGACAGGATTGAGAGCCAATGGCGCCCGCTGCTGTCTTAGTCAATGAGAAGAGGGAGTCCTGGGACAGTTGAGGCTTTCGTGCACATCGATGGATCGAGAGGGGGCTCAGGTGAATATTAGGGGGGCTGTAGGGGGATCAGCACTCAGAAGGTTTTTTCCCTACATGCGTAGAATGCATGAAGGTAAAAACCTTCAGCCTTTACAATTTCTTTAAAGTATGACTTTTTTGTCTACAGCATTTTGGAATGATCTTTGTTTCTTACATCTACAATCTATGTTTTCTACAATAAAGTTCATTAGCTGAAAACGGAAGGAAAGTAAATGCTTCCTAAAATGCACATGTGCCTGTTTCAATAAATATTTTATTAGGGACAATCTCAAAAAGTTAGATTATGGATAACATTTTTAATTTTTTTAAACAGAAAGTACAGCTATTAATTTTAGTTTCTTCAAGTAGGATCTATTTGGTGATGTATACTCCATTACATGAAGTTTGCAGATAGACTCCTAACCATCACACCTACTGTATGTGAGCTTTTTGGAAATCAAATTCCAAAACCATAGGCATTAATACAGATTTCTCATCTTATTTACAGCTTGACGCCAAGCTAACTGCACCTGCCAACATGTATGCATCTTCAGTCCCAATTTATGCACTTTCACACCTCAGATCAGCCCCAATTCCATAGGTGTGCACAGTGCATTCCCCCTATTTCCTGGGCTTCCCCCTCCCTTGTTCCCCCCCCCCCCCCACCCCATGGTGCTGCTGGCTTCCCTCCTCTCCTTTCCCCCCGGCTGCTGCGGGGATGTTTCAGGATGGAGCGCAGTGGGGAGGGGCTAGCAACTATGTAATTTACCGGCCCCTTTCTTTTCTAAATGAACACAGTGAACATACTCGCTCACTGGGTCCATTCATACCGGAAGCATAGTAAACTATGTTTACTATGCTTCAGTTTGTGAATGAACAGGAAGCCACTCAGCACAGAGGACTTTCCATTCATTCACTGTCCAGTGCAGCTGATGTTGCAGAGAAAGGCATGTGTGTTTGAGCTTTGGGGTGCACACCCTAATGCAATAGGATGTGCATACCTATGCCCATTTCCTAAACTTTCAGACCTCAGATCAGCCCCAATTACTGAATCTTTACCTCACAGACCAGCCCCAGTTCATGCATCTTCAGAGCTTCTGGCCCACACGCACAGAAGGGCAGACTTTCTAATTGACAGTCTAGTGAGCTGTCAGTTACAGCTTTACAGCCTTATGGCAGCAGAGCTTCTAGATGCTACTGAAGAAGACATTGGATGACTACCCAAGCACCATGATATGTGACCAGCTTGGTGACTCTCGTGGTGACCTTGTGATCCGAAACCATGCCGAAACCATGCCCTATGAATACAGGATTTTCTCTTTGAAGTATTTTACCAGCCACTTGATTCTGAAGATTTTGGGGTAAAATCTAAATCTTTTTACAATAATTTTGCATTAAATATGAAAGGATCACCCAAAAATATAAAAGTAATTCCTGATATTTATCAGGTACCTATGGTTGCATGGTGTAGCACCCTGGTGTTTAGGCAGGGTTGCTAGTAAATTTAGTTTGCCAGGCGGGAGTTGCCCTGGTTAATTGTTAGTAGATCCACTGATTCCTCTCTAGTTCTGGATTTGCTGCACCTTCTGTCACTAGATGGCGTTATACTGGTGATATTAGATAGACAAGGGCTTAGCAGGGTCAGGTTATGAATGGATGGGGTATCTCAGCCAATTTGCAGGGCTTTCTTTAGTCTCTTGGCCTGCTGGGAGAGACTATATATTTGGGTGGAGTCAGGTGATTGGGGTTCTGTGCCACCTGGATGGCTGTCTGGGTGGACGTGTTTTATGCTGCCCGGGCTGCTAGGCCGGAAGCCTGAGGCCTATCCCGGGGACATCTGGCTGCTTGGCTGTCTGAGGACCTATCCAGAAGCAGGAGAAGCAGCGCAGGGACTGCAGGATTGGGGTCCAACCGAGAGTAACGGTTCAGTCGGAGAGGGAACCAGTTGTGGTCGGAGGTAGAGGGGAAGCTGTCACCACTAATGGACCATCCACCTTGTTACCGGAGACCACTGTGAGTGAGCTGGAGCCAGTACCAGAGCAGTCTTCTCACCAGCCGGGGGGCGGTGAAGAAGTGGGAAAACTTCAGCAAGTGCCAAGCCAGGGACCCAGCAGGACAGCAGATGTGATGCTTGAGGAGCATCAGTGAGTGCCAAGCCAGGGACCTAGCGGGTCAGCAGGGGGGATGCTTGAGGAGTATCTGTGACTGCCAAGCCAGGGACCCAGCAGGGAAGTGGGGATGACGTTTGAGGAAGATACCGAGTTTTGGAAGTGGAAGAGTTCAAGGGATCCAGTAGCGATTGGGTCTGAGAGTCTAATGAGAGACTGGGAGCTCGGTGAGTGAAGATCTACAGTGAGAGACTGTAGAGTGCAAGAAGAACTATTTATGTTACCAATAGTTAAATACAACTACTATTAGTGGCTGTTACAAGATTTGTTGCCATAGGAGACAGCGTTCCTACCTATACAGAAGTGATGTCTGGCTGGAGGCCTTCCACTGTATAGCTGTCTACCTATAGAAGTCTCAGAGTCTGACAATTGTCATTGCATCTACTTAAGGGTGTTCTGGCCCTAACCCTCTCTCCCACAGTTCTTGTTCAAGAGACAATAAATCTCTTTGCATTTAAAAAGCGTCTGGTACCCATCACTTCAGCTTGACCTACACCCACCATGCCTGGTAACCCACTCTACAAGGAAGGATGTCAGCTCTCCCTAACCCTTGAGGTCCCTCTCAGGCCACTTGGGCCCCGGGACCTTTCTACAATGGCTTTCTGGCTTTCGCCTTGCATATATTCACCTTACATGTGCATTCCTGCCAATCTGTCACCACCAAGAGTGCAGATAAAGTAAAAGAAGGGGGGTGGAGGCACCAACTGTGATAGTCCTATCATATAACTGAATGTTAGTGTAATGTATACACTTACTGGTTCAGAGGGTGGAGATGCCCATCAGGTGTAGAGGTGTCCTGGGGTGTACTGGTGCTGCGCTGCAGGCTCCGCTGACGTTCCTTCGGCTATAGGGATGTTGAATCCGGTCACAGGCTGTTCTGCGGTGTCGATGAAAGATATAAAATGCAACGCTTAGGGAACACAAACCCCCCTGGATCACCCTTAGGAGTAAGTATTCAACTGGTGAATCATAAAAGGTGAGAGAGGTAGTATGCAAATAAACACTGAGAGTGAAAGGTGCATAGATGATGACAAAAAGACTCATATATATATATATATATATATATATATATATATATAACATAAACAAATACTGAAAATGCATGTGAAAATGAAACACAAGCTAAAAATAGTGATGAGTCTGTAATGGACAAAAAGCACATCTATGAGCTCCTCTATATGGTGCTGTATAGTCTATTAAGGAAAGTATTGAAAGTCGTTTCTTTTGATGATGGTAAAATATGAGAAAGCAGACTTCTACATGCAGCAATCAAAAAGGTGTGCATATAGGACAACAGAGGGAATGGATACTCTTACCCCAAAACGTGGACACACACGCTGTACGGCGGTGGGTCAAACAGTCATCAGACAGTCGTTTCCAACAGACTCTCCGACCAGGATCTTTGTGGTACGATGGTGTGTACCCGCATCTGCATCAACCATAAAAGAATTTTATAATTGGTCAAGTGAGTACGTAGTGTACTGTTTGACCTGCCCATGTGGCCTCTTTTATGTGGGCAGGACTATATGCACCCTGCGCTAACGCTTTGGCGAACATAGGTGTTTTATAGAGAAAGGCTGGGACAAACATAGTGTCAAACATAGTGTCCCTCTTCATTTTTTAAAGGAACATCATAAATCTACCATGGGCCTCAGAGTCTGGATCATAGAGGCCATCCCCAGAGGTCTTCCCGCTGCAGAACGCTTTAAACGCTTATGTCAGCAGGAGACCTACTGAATATATTCATTGAGTACTCTCTCACCAGAGGGACTCAATGAAGAAATAGAGACACATTCCTTATTGTAGTTCAATTTCCCCCTTTTTAAATGCCCATATACTTTTTTTTTTTGGTGTCTTACAGCAAAAGATTCCTTCTGTGGTCACTTTTTACCTACCCCAGGACATCGAGTTACTTGGGGGACGATGCCCCCTCACGTGCTTAGTAAGTAACTCCCGGTCCCAATAATAAAAACTCCTTTCTAATTTCCCCTCCCTTTTTCTCTAATTATTTTCCCTCCCCCCTTCCACCCCCCCCCCTTTTTACCCCCCCCCCCCTCTTTTTTATATCCTTTCTGATCTTACCCCTAAACAATGTGTTCCATTGCATATCATTTTTTTATTGTAATAGTGCATTTTGAATTAAATAATCAATCCAATAATTTTTCATTTTTCAATCATTTTTTCCTTATTATTTTTAGTTTTAGTTTTAATTCACATTTATTGCTCGTATTTTGTGTTAAACAATTGATTTTTAACTTATCCCTCTTTTCATTCTTTGTTTTTTGTAAACATGTGGGTTCACTGGCTGTTGTGGTTCCACAGCCGCGGACCTCCTGCTGATATATTTAAGCCAGTTCGCCTGCCCATGTATTTAAGTTGCTCTCCTCCTGAGAGCAAACAGGCCAGTAGAAGGAGCTGTGAGCCCCAAGGGCGTAGCCTGTACAATCCTTATTCTTTGCCTGGATGCCCGCCATGCATTGGTGTCGTCACTTCCGCTTCCGCGCTCCAGAGTGGTTAGCGTGGAGCTTCCCATCCAGTGGACACCACAGAACAGTCTGTGACCAGATTCAACACCCCTACGGCCGAAGGAACGTCACTGCAGCCTGCAGTGCAGCACCAGCACACCCCAGGACACCTCTACCCCTAATGGGCATCTCCACCCTGTGAACCAGTAAGTGTATACATTACATGAACACTCAATTATATAATAGGACTATCACAGTTGGTGCCTCCACCCCCCTTCTTTTACTTTCCTTGCTCACAGAGGTAATGGACACCTGAAGATGACTGCCTCCTTGTTTTTAATAATACTGACTGATTTAGATGTGCTATTAAAGCTACCATTGCACCATTTACAAAGGCATCACATAATTCGGAGTGCCAGAATCCCCTCCTTATTATGAAGAGTGCAGAGAAACACCTGGTAGCTCCAGGTATAGTATTGCTTGGCAATAGGCATCTCAGGAACCCTACACTGCTTACAGGGGCAGAAAGAGACTCACAAGCTCTGCGTGGGCCTACTGAGATCAACTTGAGTCTTCTTTTCCTGGCTCAAGATGTGAATGGATTGGCCGGGGAGTGAGGTGATCTATATGTGAACTGATTTGCGAGCCTTGGTAGCCAAGCATAGCCAGCTGCTGGACATCTCTTAGGTCACCCCTCTGCTGTTCTCTCCTGAAAACGTGTTCACAGGGTTGACTGGCCTGAAATAAAATAAGACAATTACCAAAACAGAGTTGGATATTAAAAGATGTATGTAGCAAAGCATGTAATTATCTATTATTGATTGCTCATACATAACATAAATTATTATTCTTTTTTTAATATCTCCCTGAAGTTCAGTTCTAAACATTAACTGGTTCACATTTTGATTGCTAAAGTATTGTGTATCATAAACAATTTGTAAGTTGGTTGAAATGCTGGTTAGTGAGACAGCTGCTGCCCCAGCCAGGAGGGAAACAATTTAACTTGTTTCCCGCACATTCTACTTCTACTTCTGCCTCTCTCCCTTTGCTGATAATAAAAGGGGGGAGGACTCTGCCCAGAAAGACAGTTTGCATGAGAGAGAAGACACAGACAGGACACAGCATGTAATCTGCAGCCACAATACAAAGCTGCTGCAGCTACCACAGAGAGCCTTGCCTGCCCCTAGGAACCTTCCACAAGTAGGGGGATTGCTAGGATCTGCAGTCCTCCATGAAGAACACCAGCTCTGGAGATCTGCCAGTGTGGACTCTGCTGTGTATGGACTCTTACCTGTGCAGGTACGCTGGAGCAGCCACAAGCCTAAGTTTCAAATTAGTTTAGGAAAAAGATTGTGCGCTTTGGAACTGCTATGTTGAAAGTTTCCAGTAAAGCTTTCGAAACTTTGTCATGCCTGGTTTGAAGTTACTTAAAGGGGTGCATGGTGGTAATGGCGTATGGAAGAAGAGGGCCTGTAATGCACACACATGGGGTGAAGTAGTGACATGCCATTGCTAGGAGCAACAAATACAAGAGAATGATGATATGACAGCCAGACAGTGGGAGAGGGGTACCAGCAGGGGTGGTGGGTCTCATGTATAGTGAGGGGAGCAGGTCATAGTCAAAGCGGTCGGTGTCCCAGCAACCAGGTCCGGACACATATGGCGGAGACCCTAGGGACCTAGCCGTATGGTATGGAAGAGAAAACAGTGTGTAGTGGGTCAAGGCCGGTGCTCGTGAGCCCTTGTTTGGTCACTGGGAGATAGTTGGCGGAGTAAAGCTGGACTGATGGAACAGGATAATGCTTTGTGGTGTTTCCTTCAAAATGTCACATCTTGAGCAGGTGCTTGGATTGTGGGACCGGGAGATACCTGAATGACAGTTTCAGGTTATAATACAGAGACACTGGGGTGTAGGGCTCACTTCCAAGTTGGGGTACCACCATAATGTTGATGCCACATGAACGTGGCCCCACCTGGTCCCGGGCATTAGCGAGCACATACAGAGTCCAGAGAAAGGAGCAAGTCGGCCCCATCCACAAATGTTATTTTCTTTTTATATAAAATACTCTTTTCACCTTTTTGCATCTTGGTGTTGCTGATTGCCTGCAGCCTATTTTAGCTACTTCCTGTCTACATGCACCAGTGTCAGCTGTACATCATTACTCAGGACCAGCCTGTGAGGACCATGCCTGTGCAACATGTGTCAGCCTGGACGCTTGCAAGCCCCATCAGGAAGTTAAATGGCAGGATGTCAATGCAGGAGACCAATTGCGAGTCAATTGTCACCCAATAACAGGAAATGCCTAGACAAGGTCCTTTATGGTAGCACCAGTATTTTTTATGAAAATTCCATATTTAAAACTATTGAAAACAACTTTTGTAATTACATGAAAATGCTAAAACTATGTTTACGCTTATATGATACTTTAGTGTAAATTGGGTTTAGATCTACTTTGCTAATATTTCATATTTGTATCTGAATATAGCTTCTAATGTAAAACTTATCCTTATTAGAACTTTATGTTTCATAGATTGATAATGCTCTGTGTGTCAGCAATTTTTTACACAGATAAAATGCTCTATTTCCTTTTTTAATGTTTGTGGTTGCTTTTTTGTGAGATTAAAAAGAAAAACATACTCGCAGTTCTAGGAATTATTCAACCTCAAAGCTAAATGGGACGCAGAAGTTTCTCATAACCCCTCCAAGCAAAAGGATCTTTTTATTTTTCCCCATGATTCTACCTTGGCCACAAGACGTAATGACCGTATTGTCTTCCAAGAGATAAGAGACAATGATATCTTATTGTTACTTTTCTCTTACAACCAAGACTGTATTTAGGACAACTTTGTAGTATCTGTGACCTGCTTTTTCATTTCAGGTGAGATTACATCAGTCCCAACATGCAAATCTTGTGGTGCCATTGTAGTGCTTGGTTAATGGCTAATCTGCACGCTAAACATATTACCGTGAAAAACCACAGTATACTGTACACATAATGCCATTTAAATGATCCCCATTAAAGGAGAGGCATTACCGTATATACTGGAGTATAGGCCGACCTGAATATAAGCCGAGGCACTTAATTTTACCACAAAAAACTGGTAAAACTTATTGACTCGAGTATAAGCCTAGAGTGGGAAAATGCAGCAGCTACTGGGTAAACAATGCCCATCTGCAGCCTCACTGTGCCTATTTGCAGCCTCACTGTGCCCATCTGCAGCCTCACTCTGCAGCCTCACTCTGCCCATCTGCAGCCTCACTCTGCCCATTTGCAACCTCACTCTACCCATTTTCAGCCTTACTGTGCCTATTTGCAGCCTCACTGTGCCCATTTGCAGCCTCATTGTGCCCATTTCTAGCCTCACTGTGCCCATTTTCAGCCTCACTGTGCCTATTTGCAGCCTCACTGTGCCTATTTGCAGCCTCATTGTGCCCGTTTGCAGCCTCATTGTGCCCAATTGCAGACTCACTGCGCCCATTTGCAGCCTCATTGTGCCCAATTGCAGCCTCACTGTGCCCATTTGCAGCCTCACTGTGCCCAATTGCAGCCTCATTGTGCCCATTTGCAGCCTCATTGTGCCCAATTGCAGCCTCATTGTGCCCATTTGCAGCCTCATTGTGCCCATCTGCAGCCGTACCTTTGATTACTAAAACAGCGGGTGTCTCCTGCTGTGTTATGCAGTCTGTTCGGCCGTCCATTGTAACAAAGCCCCGCCTCCTCCTTGTCCATGATAAACGGAACACTGATACAGTTTCCCAGCATTGTATCAGTGTTCCTCTATCACGGACGAGGAGGAGGCGGGGCTTTGTTACAATGAACGGCCACACAGAGACGGACGCACAGGAGACACCCGCTGTTTTAGTAACCAAAGGTACGGCTGCTGTACGGCTCACTCGAGTATAAGCCGAGGGGGGGGGGGGGGGGTTCAGGCTAAAAAATGGACTGATAAACTCGATTTATACTAGAGTATATACAGTATATCTTTGGGGAGATTAATTTTGGTTTTAGGTTGCATTCCTACCTGAGCACAGCGATTTCCAAGCATTTTTTTCTGTGAGCATATACAAGCCCTTTAGAACCATATTACAAGCGTTTTACATATATATTTTTAGGGTTCAGGCATTTTTGTTTTGGCCAATGGAAAGCACCTCGGGGGAGAAGACCAGTTATTATGGGGCTAAAAATGCCCAAATTTGCCTCAAAAATAGCTCATGTAGCTTTTGGAGCTTCAGGTATTGAGCTACAGGCATCTGAGCCCTCATTTGTGAACAGTTGAGCATTATGGAGCTTTGAGCTTCAAGCTACAAAACGCTCAGGTGTGAATGGTTCCTTAAATTGTATGTCAGAGCAAAAAAAACCACCAAGGCCAAGGCTGTCATATGACATTCTGGACTTAGCGAAGTGATATCTGAATGATGCCTGCAGCTGCAGGCATTATTCAGATATCATTCTTTTCAGCCGGTGATTCCCTGCACTGTAAGAACAATCACAGAGACTGTTCAGCCGTTTGATTGTTTTTACAGGAGACGTTTACCATAGAGCTGACTACGGACCAGATGGTCCCTGGCTATCTCTATGACCTTCGGAGGCCGAGCATAATGTTATGACGTCACGCCTGGCCTTGGCAGATGTAAACACTGCTGTTATTTTACCCAGAAAGGCTGAGATCGCTTTTTTATTTTTATCTCAGGCTTTCCAGCCTAGAGCAGAGATGTGGGTTCTTTTCTCTATACAGAGGACCTGTCATGCCCTATTCCTAATTCAAGCGATGTTTAAATTCCTTGTAATAGGAATAAAAGTGATTAAAAAAAAAGAAATTAAAAGGAAAGTGTAAAAGAAAAAAAAAAAAAAAAAAAAAAAGCGCCCCCGTCCCCAGGTGCTCGCACACAGAAGCAAATGCATGTGTATGTCACGCCTGCATATGTAAACAGCATTCAAACCACACTTGTGAGGTATCACCGCAAACGTTAGAGCGAGGGTAATAATTGTAGCCCAAGACCTCCTCTGCAACTCTAAACGGGTAAACTGTAAAAAAATGTACAGTGTTGACTATGGAGATTTTTAACCACTTCAGCCCGGAGGATTTTACCCCCTTTTCTGACCAGAGCACTTTTTGCGATTCGGTACTGCGTCGCTTTAACTGACCATTGCGCGGTCGTGCGACGTTGTACCGAAAAACAAAAACAAAATTGACGTCCTTTTTTCCCACAAATAGAGCTTTCTTTTGGGGGTATTTGATCACTTCTGTGGTTTTTATTTTTTGCTCTATAAACAAAAAAAGAGTGACAATTTTGAAGAAAAAAGTATTCTTTTTTATTTTTTTGCTATAATAAATATCCCCCCAAAATATATAAAAAAAATTTTTTTCCCTCAATTTAGGCCAATATGTATTCTTCTACATACTTTTATTAAAAAATTCGCAATACGCGTATATTGATTGGTTTGCGCAAAATTTATAGCGTCTAAAAAATAGGGGATCGTTTTATGGCATTTTTATTTTTAATTTTCTTTTATCGGTAATGGCGGCGATCTGCGGTTTTTTTCATGACTGCGACATTATGGTGTACACATCGGACATTTTTTGACACTATTTTGGAACCATTGTCATTTATACAGCGATCGATGCTATAAAAATGCATTGATTACTGTGTAAATGACACTGGCAGTGAAGGGGTTAACCACTAGGGGGCAGTGAAGGGGTTAAGTGTGTACTAGGGAGTGATTCTAACTGTGAGGGAGCTGGATTTCAACACACAGGGCAGTGATCACAGCTCTCGATGAGAGAGAGCTGTGATCACTGTCCTGTCACTAGGCAGAACGGAGAAATGCTTTGTTTACAGCTCCCCGTTCTTCCTCTCTGTGACACGATCACGGGCACCCGGCGGACATCAAGTCCGCGGGAACCCGCGGTCACGGAGACCGCGGCGGGCGACACTGCTTCTTAAAGGGGACGTACCCGTGCGCCCTTTTGCCTACCAGTGCCATTCTGCCGACGTACACCGTCGTGCGCTGGTCGGCAAGAGGTTAAGTGCCGAAGTTTGGTGCCATTCCACGAGTGTGCGCAATTTTAAAGTGTGACATGTTGGGTATCTATTTACTCAGTGTAACATTTTCTTTCACATTATACAAAAAAATTGGGCTAACTTTAATGTATGTTTTTTTAATGTATAAAATCTTTGGTTCTGAGTAATTTTCTAGCAAAAAATTATGATTTGTACATGTACGAGAGGAATGCCAGAATTGGCTTGGACTGGAAGTGGTTAAAGATACTCAAGTATAGAAAAATACTTGAAACAGGAAAAAGCCAAATATGCTGTAAATTGAATCTAAATGACAGCAATGATTTCATTTGTGGTACCATCTATCAATATTACATCAAAAGAACCCACCATGTACAGAAGGTCTTTAGTCCCTCTATACATGGTCATCCATAGATTGAATATTTGTCTGGTCCCTGCTGAACTAGACAAATTTTGCCTCGCCTCAGGGATAGCTGAAGTAAAACCTAAAGAAATTACCCCCAAACAATGTCAGGGGGTAGCAGAGGGTTGCTGATGCTTATGCCGTCGGTCCATACAAGGCCATCAAACTGGAGGCATTTAAGACAAGGTTAGGACTATTGAACCATCATAGTTCGCATGCATTGCAGCGTAGAACTCCACATACAGTCTCACTCAACATACCATCTAAGAAGTCATAACCTATAGTGAACAAAAGAAGAAAGAGTATAGAGGGGAGAGTAGGAACTAGGCACCTGCTCAGGAAGAACAAGGGGAGGGAAAATAAGTGGGAAGAGGTGAGGGGGAGGAAAAGACGCAAGGACAGAAGAGCTTTAAATGTACCAATGAGGAAAATTGTTGGGCAATTTTATACAAATTTGAAGCATGTTTTAAGTTGTAAAACATTAGCAAACAATTTCCACATTGGTACATTTAAAGTCCCTTTACTGAAAAATACCTGTTGATCTGCCAGGAGTGAACTCAGCTCCTAATTCATAATACACATTTTTGTGGACTGGGTGGGGTCAACCCCATCCAGTCTTTTGCTAAACTACTAAAATCCTCCCACTCTTCTCCCTCTGCCTGGACTGAGTGACTTTTTTGTTTGGCGCCTGCCACAATCTCTGCCTGCACCCCTCTACCCAACTACTTTCTTTTTTACTGCATTGTGAACAGTCTCCACCCTGTAACACTTCTGCCCCAGCAACCACTTGGAGAAGCAATTTTGAGGACCTGGTTCCAGTTTGCAAGAAAAAAAGCCAAGGGCCAAATACTTTGAGGTGAGAGAGGGTGGAATGTCCGTAACTCTGTGTACAATAAACTCTGATATGGACCAACCTAAAGCCAACACAGGTATTGGATTCAACACTCTAGTGAAGAGAACAGGGTGGCTGTGGATTGCAGCAAAGGTGGGTATCGGTTGTGGTGAAGGGGATGGGGGTGGGGGCTTTGGTAATAAATGGGCAATATGGAAGATTCTCTTTGAGCAATATCTGAATGAATTAGACTTTACATTTGAACATTTAAATCGCTCTTATAAAACGTGTTGTAAAATGTAAAGTTACACAGGTCTTATCTCTATATGTTTACATATAGCAGTGCCAGGAGCTGTACTTCCATTACCTGCTCATGACTTATTGATAAATGGTGTCCTCATCATGTAGGTCACATAAAATAAAACTTCAGCTCTCTCACTGACCTGAATTGACCCAGTTTGTTTCCTAGACTCCCACCTTGACTACTACCTGAAAGTTCCCATTTAACAGACTTCAAGAGAACAAAAAGCCATCACAAAGAGAACATAAAAACTGCAGAAAAGATAAAAGAAAATCAGCCTTTCATTCAGTCTTGTATTCTTTATAAGGTCATTAAAAGCTGAACTTTCTGCATACAGTGCCATGAAAAAGTATTCACGCCCCTTGATATTTTCCAAATTTGGTCATGATACAACCAAAAACATAATTGTATTTTATTGGGATTTTATGTGATAGACCAACACAACGTGGCACATAATTGTGAAGTGGAAGGAAAATGATAAATGGTTTTCATTTTTTTTTAATGAATAAATATGTGAAAAGTGTGGCGTGCATTTGTATTCAGCCCCTTTACTCATATACCCCTAACTAAAATCTAGTGGAACCAATTGCCTTCAGAAGTCACCTAATTAGTAGAGTCCACCCGCTTGTAATTTATACTCAGTATAAATACAGCTATTCTGTGAAGCCCTCAGAGGTTTGTTAGATAACAAACAGCATCATGAAGGCCAAGGAACACACCAGCCAGGTAAGGGATAAAGTTGTGGAGAAGTTTAAAGCAGGGTTAGGTTATAAAAAAATATCCCAAGCTTTGAACGTCTCACGGAGCACTGTTCACTCCATCATCCGAAAATGGAAAGAGTATGGCACAACTGCAAACTTACCAAGACATGGCCGTCCACCTAAACTGACAGACCGGACAAGGAGAGCATTTATCAGAGAAACAGCAAAGAGGCCCATGGTAACTCTGGAGGAGCTGTAGAGATACACAGATTAAGTAGGAGAATCTGTCCACAGGACAACTATTAGTCATGCATTCCACAAATCTGGCCTTTATGGAAGAGTGGCAAGAAGAAAGCCATTGTTGAAAGAAAGCCATAAGAAGTCCCATTTGCAGTTTGCGAGAAGCCATGTGGGGGACACAGAAAACATGTGGAAGAAGGTGCTCTGGTCAGATGAGACCAAAATTTAACTTTTTGGCCTAAAAGCAAAATGCTATGTGTGGAAAACTAACACTGCGCATCACCCTGAACACACCATCCCCACTGTGAAACATTGTGGTGGCAGCATCATGTTGTGGGGATGCTTCTCTTCAGCAGGGACAGGGAAGCCAAATACAGGGCAATCTTAGAAGAAAACCTGTTAGAGTCTTCAAAAGACTTGAGACTAGGGCGCAGGTTCACTTTCCAGCAGGACAAAAACCCTAAACATACATGCATATCTGTACAAAGTGATAGCAAACACCCTTAACTCTTCATATCGAGTCTAACATTTTGTTAAACAAAATTGGCAAACACAGCATTGTTAAACAGAACAAAACGTCTGGTAGTAGTTAGCTGATAGTAATTCTATCACTAGAAGATTGTCATTCTTTGCCTCTTCTTTCTCAAGTTTTCATTGCTAAATAATCAGTGCACTGGAGTGGTTGGTTTTGGTGTTGCCACGTGGGCCACTGACTTCTCCCAAGTGAGTTATAGACCTCATCTGCCATGAACCTAGTACAAAATTCAAAGCATTAAATTCATATTTTTTTTCAATTATAAGTAAAATGTCAGTTACTTTCACCTGTCACTTACCTGGGAAAGAACCTCCATGTTGAGGACATATGGCCTGGTATGGTCTAGGAGGAGTCCCCCCTGTACTGACCAGCCAGGCTGCATGCTCAGATGAAGGATCTGGTATTGATTTTTAGGTGACCTCATCCCCCTCCAAATATCTAACTTGCATTTGCCAAAGCCCACAGCACTATCGATATCAGCATACTTTGTCTCTTGTTCCAACATGGCAATGAGCTGTTAATTCTGGAGCCCAATCAGGCCACACACTGCTATTCCAAATTCATGTAATTAGTCAACTGCTGCATACCTAACTGCCATTTCGGAAAGTCTCATGTTCCCTTTAAATCTATAGAACAATTTTCTGTTCTCTGTTAACTTCAATAGAAACTCTCCATTAAAGTGATATAGTTATTTAAATCAGATAGGGACTTACAGCCGGGCTCCCTGGAATAGTTAATCAGTTACTAACCTATTGTAGATCTATAGCTGGAAGATATGCATTCACATTTCTTTTTATTATAAGAACAGCTACAGTATGTCCATTTACTAAAGGAACAACAAAAGAGGAAATATTACAATATTATGTACAAAGACATTAGGTCATATTCCTATTATACCTGTTATACTATTAGTGGACTTCCCTTGTTTGCTCCATATATAAATTCCCTCCCATACAACTTGAGCATCTACCAGTTGCACTGGGAGCCAGAGAAAAGACTTCACTACTATGAGCAACATCAGAAGACCAGCAGTGGTGGTAAGGGTTGTATTTTTAAGTTGTATACCTAGTGATGTTGTTTCATATTGTACAGAAAACTTTAACTCCCTCTGCTCCCAATTCCTTAAATTTCTGACAGACTGTGTCTGTCCACTAAGAAGCTGTCATCTCCACTAGCAGAGGGAGGGGAGGTGTACCTCCTCTGGATAGCTCTGGTCTATATGTAGCTCATCAACTGCTACCAGAGACTTGCTTAGGAGTGGACTCCACCAGTGGCGGGCGGTGGTAATTTTTTTGAGAGGATGGCAAACAGTATGCCACTGACCCCCCCGGTTGGTTGGTAGCACTTACCCCCCATTGCTTCACCTATGGCTTCCCCTGCTCAGCGACAGCCTCCCCTTCCCCTGCTCCCCACGGGTCAACACTGCAGCCGTGGCTTCCATTTTCTCCCTCCTCCTCGGTGGCCAATCGGGAGTCTTCTCTGTTCAGCTAAGAAGCTGTCATCTCCGCTAGCAGAGGGAGGGGAGGTGTACCTCCTCTGGGTAGCTCTGGTCTATATGTAGCTCATCAACTGCTACCAGAGACTTGCTTAGGAGTGGACTCCACCAGTGGCGGGCAGTGGTCATTTTTTTGAGAGGATGGCAAACAGTATGCCACTGACCCCCCCGGTTGGTTGGTAGCACTTACCCCCCATTGCTTCACCTATGGCTTCCTCTGCTCAGGGACAGCCTCCCCTTCCCCTGCTCCCCATGGGTCACCACTGCAGCGGTGGCTTCCGTTTTCTCCCTCCTCCTCGGCGGCCAATCAGGAGTCTTCTCTGTTCGGCCAATCGGAAAACGGGTCTCACACCCGCTTCGGATTTGGCGGATTGAGGTTCAGTGTTTCAAAAGCGAATATTTATTCGCTGTTGCGCTGGGTGGCGCAATGCTCTGCGTCCAGAGCCCACCCTATTTTGAAGCCTATTAGAACTTCTGGCTCTAATCAGGTGCTTAAAAAAAACCTGCTGCTGTAATTCATGCACCCGGTGTCCTGAAAGGGGCCGGACGCATGAATTGGGGGTGGCGGCAGTGGATAGAGGGGGCAGGTGGCGGCCGTGGATTGAGGGCGCCTCTAATGGATGGGCCGCCACTGGACTCCACACACAGTCAATGTGGCATTAGGGCCGTCAGGGTGCATTTACATTGCATTGACATAATAAAAAAAAAAAAAAAAGGGGCACTCAAAGGATTTGTAAAGGTAAACATTTTCTATTGCACAGCTTACATTTTGCAAATGCTGATAAGCAAATTGATGATAAGATATTTTCAAAGTGCTATTATGTTTAAATTCTGGTGAGTTTGACTTCAGCATTCATATCGTAACTGGATAGAAGACAATCCGCAACTCCATACATGCTCTTCAATAAGTCCAAATTTATTGTAACTCCATCAAAAATACAGTGCCTTGAAAAGGTATTGATACTTCTTGAAATTTTCCACATTTTGTCATGTTACATAAATGTATTTTATTGGGATTTTATGTGAAGTGGAAGGAAAATGATAAATGGTTTTCAAGTTTTCTTACAAAAAAAGATCTGAAAAGTGTGGAGTGTATTTGTATTCAGCCCCCCTGAGTCAATACTTTGTAGAATCACCTTTTGCTGCAATTACAGCTGCAAGTCTTTTTGGGGATGTCTCTACCAGCTTTGCACATCTAGAGAGTGACATTTTTGCCCATTCTTCTTTGCAAAACAGCTCAAACTCT
Organism: Lithobates septentrionalis; assembly: GCA_037952835.1. Classification (NCBI taxonomy): domain Eukaryota; kingdom Metazoa; phylum Chordata; class Amphibia; order Anura; family Ranidae; genus Lithobates; species Lithobates septentrionalis. The sequence goes on from JBBDGP010000554.1 coordinate 82,454, forward strand.
GTCAGAATGGATGGAGAGTGTCTGTGAACAGCAATTTTCAAGTCTTATCACAGATTCTCAATTGGATTTAGGTCTGGACTTTGACTGGGCCATTTTAACACATGAATATGATTTGATCTAAACCATTCCATTGTAGCTGTGGCTGTATGTTTAGGGTCATTGTCCTGCTGGAAGGTGAACCATTCTCAAGTCGTTTGCAGGCTCTAACAGGTTTTTTTTAAGATTGCCCTGTATTTGGCTCCATCTTCCCATCAACTCTGACCAGCTTCCCTGTCCCTGCTGAAGAAAAGCATCCTCACAACATGATGCTGCCACCACCATGTTTCACGGTGGGGATGGTGTGTTCAGGGTGATATGCAGTGTTAGTTTTTCACCAAACATAGCGTTTTGCTTTTAGGCCAAAAATTTTAATTTTGGTCTCATCTGACCAGAGCACCTTCTTACTCATGTTTGCTGTGTCCCCCACATGGCTTCTCGCAAACTTCAAATGGGACTTCTAATGGCTTTCTTTCAACGATGGCTTTCTTCTTGCCACTCTTCCATAAAGGCCAGATTTGTGGAGTGCACAACTAATAGTTGTCCTGTGGACAGATTCTCCCACCCAAGCTGTGGCTCTCTGCAGCTCCTCCAGAGTTACCATGGGCATGAATTGCCTCTTGGCTGCTTCCCTGATTAATGCTCTCCTTGCCCGGCCTGTCAGTTTAGGTGGACGGCCATGTCTTGGTAGGTTTGCAGTTGTGCCATACTCTTTCCATTTTCAGATGATGGGTTGAACAGTGCTCCGTGAGATGTTCAAAGCTTGGGATATTTTTTTATAACCTAACCCTGCTTTAAACTTCTCCACAATTTTATCTCTGACCTGTCTGGTGTGTTCCTTGGCCTTCATGATGCTGTTTGTTTACTAAGGTTCTCTAACAAACCTGTGAGGGCTTCACAGAACAGCTGTATTTATATTAAGATTAAAATACACACAGGTAAACCCTATTTACTAATTAGGGCACTTCTGAAGGCAATTGGTTCCACTAGATTTTAGTTAGGGGCAGGGTTGTCCCGATACCACTTTTTTAAGGCTGAGTACAAGTACTGATACCTTTTTTCAAGTACTCGCCGATACCGATTGTCGATACATGTGACAGTTTGGTGGTCACTGATAGATGGCACTGACTGATAGCTGGCACTGATAGATGGCAGTGACTGATGGGCACTGATAGGTGGCACTGACAGGTGGCTGACACTGATAGGTGGCACTTATGGGCACTGATAGGTAGCACAGACAGGTGGCTGGCACTGATAGATGGCACTGATAGGCGGCACTTATGGGCACTGATGGGCAGGCACTGAAATGCAGCAATAAATGACATGAGAGGAAAGGATTTATTTTGCAATGCTATGCTGCGACGCCCATCTTGGTATACCTTGCACTCGGCCACAGTAAGCAGCAGCAGACATCTTATTACACCCAGCCCGAACTATATGGGCTGGGTGTAACAAGATGTCCGCTGCTGGCTTACTGCGGCCGAGTGCAGGGTGTACCAAGGTGGGCGTCGATATGTTCAACCGCTGATGGCGACCGAATGTGATGGCTCCGGTCACCGATCCTGATGGAAAATGCGGCTGCGCCCTGCACCCCTGCCAGCTTACCTAGTTCCACTGCTGAGGACTCGCTTTCTGCTCCGCCCTCTCTGCCCACTGACTCCGCCCGCTGACTTCCAGTTGCGCGCAGCCTCTGACTCCGCCCGTCTCTCCCAGGTATCTGATCAAGCATTGGGAGCATTTGTGCGAGTACAAGTACTCATGCAAATGCTCGTTATCGGACCCTAGTTAGGGGTATCAGAGTAAAGGAGACTTAATACAAATGCACACCAGAATTCCCAGATATTTATTTGTAAAAACAATTTGAAAACCATTTATCATTTTCCTTCCACTTCACAATTATGTGCCACGTTGTGTTGGTCTGTCACATAAAATCCCAATAAAATACATTTACATTTTAGGTTGCAACATGACAAACTGGAAAAATTTAGAGAGGTATGAATACTTTTTTAAGGCACTGTATGTACAGCAGAAGTTTACAAGTTTCAGCCATAATGGCCTTGTTCACAACGGTTTTGTACAAAAACTACACATCATTTTTTGTGTAAAAACACCCCCCTCCTCCTTCATTGATCGCAGAGATTTCCAATTAACCTAAACAATGAAACCAAAGAAAGAGGAGGGTTAAAATTGTTCTGGAAGTTACCAGTCAGTGGGTCCTGATGGTCTTGTCTCCCTGGTCCTCCTTTAACCCTGAATTTTTCGTTCATGGGATTGTTTCATCTAATACCTCTGCTATGCTATGTTTAGTTCAAACACCTCTATATGTATTTACTGAATACCTGTTTCAACGCGAATTTTCATCTGACAGAGTGTATCAAACGTTTTATGTAACCTGAAATATTGTTATCTATCATTAAACCAATAAAAATAATTAAACTAAAAAAAAAAAAAAAATTGTTCTGGAAAAGCAAACCACAAAACAGAAATAAAAATAATCAAAAGAGATACAAAATAATAATAACTGATCAGTATGACAGAATAGAAAAAAGTGAATGACCACGGGGAAGGGGAAATCAAAAATAGAGACAACAGAATATGAGAAATGGTGGAAAAAGGAAAAAAGAAAAATGATAAAATTACCAGAAATGTAAATCCAGGTCCCGTCTGAGGTTTAACCCCTGTGTTTGGCATTAGGATTAACAGTATTGCAATAATGTTCCCCTATTCTAGTACGTGGGGCACGTGTAATGCACCCCACGTATTGCAAATTACAAGCAACAAAAAGGAAAAGAAAGAAAAGAGGGCACACCGACCCAGTGCATTATCACTGATAGCGTTTATTAAAAAAATTAAAACAGCAAATGAATACTCACAAACGAGCATGAATGACAAGCATGAACAATAGCTGCAGGTGCGCAGTGACAGACATCAGAAAGAAACCGGGACTGGACATCAGGTGGATAAGGCAATGGCTGACGCATTTCGGGGGAGAACCCCTTTCTTCAGAGCCTAAGCGGGTAGTCATTACAAGCAACACAGTATATCAGGTACACTACATACCGAGTCCTGCCATTTATATATTGTTTAATTTCAAAAATTTCACCTGAATTGGATGAACTAAAGACTTAGTGGGAGAATTCAAGTGACAATATCTACAGATCGTAACTACCTGGAAGATTTATTCCCCTTAAATAGAATAAAAGTTTCATTAGAACTTGCCTGGTTTATTGTCATTTTATTTACTGTATATTTATTTTCACTAGTATAGTCTAACACAGTCTTTCTCAACCTTTTAGCCATAGAGGGGCCCTTAAAATGATTTTCAGGTCTCAGGGAACAACTAAAAAACATAATTTACTATGGGTCAGTAGGAAAAATGCAGCTTATGTTGGCAGTCAGTGGGAAGAATGCTCTACTTTGAGTGATGGTGAAAATGTCACCCCTACAGACAGGTAAAAAGTTAATTGGTGCTATGATGCTGGCTCTGTCAAATATTATTGGCCCTGAAATTATACCGGTACCATCAGATGGGAGGTCAATCAGCCAAAGCTCCAGAAACCCCTAGCAACCTCTTGAGGAACCCTAGGGTTCCACAGAACCCTAATTGTGAATTGCTGGTCTAATATGTATGAACATTTCTCTGCCTTGCTATTATTCTTTTCTTGACCCTCTTGCAGACTCTCTTTACACTGTTGGTGCTTCTTTTGCTGGTACCTTGTGATGGAAAGAAAAATCATCATAGGAAAAGGTGTCCAGAGAACAAAAATGTGAAGTTTCCATCAGAAATGCGTGTCTATCTTAATGTTAGTGAGGAGTTTCAGTGGCATGTAGATGATGTGAGTAACAGGTCACTCTCTCCATGGATATACAGGTAATATTTTACAATATGCTCATTCAAAGTGCACCTGAGCCTAGACTACAGATATTAAAGTTTTTTGCAGATTCCTAACTAGCAGTAAAAGAGCTTAAAACACATCACTGGTATCTCTAGCTGCATGTACTGTAAAGTACTTAATCCTCAAAGATTCTTAAAGCCTCAATCTGGAATATATTTAAAGATAACAACAGAGACTGTTGTGTTCTATTTGTTTCTTACAACTTGGAAAAATCTAATGGTTGGTTATGTTAGAGGGTTGGCAGCCTGTCAAGATTTTGCTTATCAAAAGTAAAGGGGAAAGCAGCTGAGACATCAGTGCTTCCGATGTGAATTTGTGAATTTTGAAGAACAATTTCTTCACCATTCCTAAAACTAAAGTGGCAAAAGAGCACTTGTTTTATTGTGCTTTAAAGCTCATTTAAAATTTGTAAATACTTAATGGGCTTAGTCTGGGTACAGGTTAATTTAAATTGCTGTGCGTGTGTGGTTGTTAATCCTCCTATTTTTAGCTGTAATGGAGAAAATTCTCATATAAGCATTTTTTCTCAATAAAAATTGGGCATTAATGGCCATTTTCTCCAGTTTTGTCCTCTCTCCAGGCTTTGTCATGTTATCTTTTGTTGTTAAAAATAAGTAGATCCTTGCATTGGGGTAATAGCTTTGTCATGCAATTCAATTCAAAAGAATTACAAGTTACAAATTGTGCATGCATGCATACTTTCAAATCTGTGGTACCATTTGCATTATCCATATTTCATATTATCTGTATGGTATCTGGCCTAGACTGTTCTTCGGCAATAGAGGGAGGCACATGTGCATGGTCCAGCCCCGCTACAGACAATCTATAACATGCTAATGTTATTTCAAAAGTTGTTTTTAATTTCTTAACTTCTGCAGCTTTCATTACAATAATACCTGGTGATTCTGCCATGAAGATTCAGACCTTGTATCTTAAAGGGGTTGTAAAGTCAGAAGGTTTTTTTTGCTATGCATTAAGATAAAAAACCTTCTATGTGCAGCAGCCCCCCCTCAGCCCCTTTAATGCTTACCTGAGCCCCATCTCTGTCCAGCGATGTCCCTCCTGATTGGCTGAGACACAGCAGTGGCGCCACTGGCTCCCGCTGCTGTCAATCAAAGTCAGTTAGCCAATCAGGAGAGAGAGGGAGCGGGGCTGGGCCGGGCCACGGCCCCGTGTCTGAAAGGACACAGGAAGCTGTGGCTCGGCTCGAGTACCCCCATAGCAAGTTGCTTGCTGTGGGCGCACTCGACAGGAGGGAGGGGCCAGGAGCACAGAAGAGGGAAAGGTAAGTATGACATGTTTGTTATTTTTATAGGAAAAAAAACGAGACTTTACAATCACTTTATTGCTGCCCTGCATTGTCACCCTGTGGATACTACAAGTGACTGTGATTGCTCAGATATGATCCAACATTGTCACCATCAGAAAGCTAGTCCAGAGCAATTATATGCTGTTAACACTGGAATGCATGAAGACAGGAAGTGGCTGAATAGTCTGAGGAGATCAGAAGCCCTGAAATGCAAAAACAAAGGATGAAATAAAGGTGTACACATATTTAATGGAAAAAATATGATACACAGTGCATAGGCAAACTAAATGTTATCCAGTTAGGATTTACTGCACTAGAAAAAAATGTGTATAAGGCACGATGCGGGTGCAGTATCTTCTATGACATCATTAATGCTGATTATGTAATTATGGTAATGGAAGACCCTCCTATCAAGCACTCCTTCTGAGTGCAGTGACATGGCTTATCTCAGCATCTGTGGAACAAAAGGATCTTGACTGAAGCTTGCTAAAATCTTTGCAATGTATACAGTATAGTTGACTTGAAGGGTAATGTTATCTTTTCAACAACACTTTAACTATGTTTTTTTGCTTTCTTACCAGCCATGATGAAAACAGCAGCAGAGTTCTATACACCATAAGAAACGCAAATTGCCATTACAGTTGTGTGGATCACAAGGGCAATGTGGACTTGAACCTAAGCTCAGTTCCCATCAAGCAGGAGATTTTGGTCCTTCACCAGGAAATGAAAGGATGTAAAGCAAGCTTCACGTTGAAGATCATGACGGTTTCTGTGGGCTGCACTTGTGTCCGAAACTAATAATAAACAGAACACGTGGCCAAAAGTTTGTGTCCATCTGACTCTCGCACCTATATGAACTTGTTGGACATCCCATTCCAAAACCATAGACTTTAATATGGAGTTGGGCCCCTCACAACAGCCTCCACTTTTCTAGGAAGGCTTTCCACAACATTTTGAAGTGCATCTGCCCTTCAGGCAAAAGAAGGTCAGGTACTGATGTTGGTTCTAAAGACCACCGTCAGAGTTCCAATTTATCCCAAAGGTGATCAGTATGGTTGAGGTCAGGGCTCTCAGTAGGCCACTGGAGGTCCTCAACATCAAACTCATCAAACCATGTCTTTTCGAAGCTGGCTTTCTGCACAGTGGCGCAGTAATGCTAATGCTAAAATGTAAAAGGGTCTTCCCCAAACTGTTGCTACAAGGTTGGAAGTGTGTACAATTGTTTAAAGTACTGTTATATACTGTAGCATTAATAGTACCCTTCACTGAAAACACCTGAATGTAAAAATGGGGGATATCCATCCCCTCATGTTGTAAAGCTCTGCGCAAACTGTTGGTGCTATATAAATCCTGTACAATAATAAGCACAATTTTTTTAGCATTAAAATTATGCATGCAATAAAAATCCTTACTGAATTGAAAATACAATTAAAAAATCAAACGAAATCTTATTATAATTACTGGTCTTATTAGTTTTTTCTATGTCTGACAAAGATGTCAATTAAAAAAAAATTGTTTGTAAATTATTCTTGGCACTTAGGTTTCCCAAAAGGTACCAATTTTTGGAATGAGTGATTCACCTTACTTGTGCACCTGTGTCTATTGCTTCAGTTACTTTGTCATCACATGGCTTCTGCTACTTGCCAGACCCAGAGTCATAACTTAGTATTCCCGGTAAAATTTTTGGAATGAGTTGTTCACACTACTTGTGCATCTATTCCTACTGCTCTAGTTACCTTGCCACGCAAAGGCTCCTGACATCCACCGAACTTAAATTCTAAGCAATATATCTGATACAATTTTTGTAAATTGACATCTTTGCCAGACAAAGACAAAAACCCTAAAAATAACACATTTTAGGAAGGTTCAATCATAATAACATCAGAATCTACCCAAATGACCCTGATCAAAAGTTTACACCCCAGTTCTTAATACCGTGTATTGCCCCCTTTAACATCAATGACAGCTTTTTTTTGTGGTATTTGTGGATGAGGCTCTTTATCTTCTCAGATGGTAAAGCTGCCCATTTCTCTTGAGAAAAAGCCTCCAGTTCCTGTAAATTCTTGGGCTGTCTTGCATGAACTGCACCTTTGAGATCTCCCCAGAGTGCCTCAATGATATTGAGGTCCGGAGAATGAGATGGCCACTCCAGAATCTTCACTTCACTTGGCCTTGTGTTTTGGATTATTGTCATGTTGGAATGTCCAAGTACGTCCCATGCGCAGCTTCCTGGCTGATGAATACAAATGTTCCTCCAGTATTTTTTGATAACATACTGCATTCATCTTGCCAACAATTTTGACCAAATTTCCTGTGCCTTTGTAGCTCACACATCCCCTAAACATCAGCAATCCACCTCCGTACCTTTCATCATAGGCCTTCCTGACTCCTATCCAAATGTAGCGTTTATGGTTGTGGCCAAAAAGCTCAATTTTGGTCTCATCAATCCAAATGACTTTGTGCCAGAAGGTTTGAGGCTTGTCTCTGTGCTGTTTGGCATATTGTAAGCGTACTGTATTGCCACAAAGTGATACTTTGTGACATTTGCGTAGTAATGGCTTTCTTCTGGCGACTCGACCATGCAGTCCATCTTTCTTCAAGTGCCTCCTTATTGTGCATCTTGGAACAGCCACACCACATATTTTCAGAGAGTCCTGTATTTCACCTGAAGTTATTTGTGGGTTTTTCTTTGCATCCCGAACAATTTTCTTGGCAATTGTGGCTGAAATATTAGTTGTTCTACCTGACCGTGATTTGGTTTCAACAGAACCCCTCATTTTCCACTTCTTGATTAGAGTTTGAACACTGCTGATTGGCATTCTCAATTCATTGGATATCTTTTTATATCCCTTTCCTGTTTTACACAGTTCAACTACCTTTTCCCGCAGATCCTTTGACAATTCTTTTGCTTTCACCATCACTCAGAATCCAGAAACGTCAGTGCAGTCCAGAAACTCATTAACCTTTTATACACACACACTAATTATAAGCAAACAGATCACAGGTAAATATGGTTACCTTTAATAGCCATTCAAACCCCTTTGTGTCAACTTGTGTGCATGTTATCAGGCCAAAATCACCAGGGTATGTAAACTTTTGATCAGGGTCATTTAGTTAGTTTCTGTTATCATTATGATTCAAAAAGAGTAAACACAGTTGACTGATAATAAATGGCTTCAGTCAAACACTAACCATGAGTGAAAGAAATGTTTTTGTGTTATCATTCATATTCTCTGAAAAATGGCAAAGAAATCATAAATTCTGCCAGGGTATGTAAACTTATGAGCACAACTGTACAATAAAGTTTACCTGTGGGTAAAATGAATATCTCCTAAACGTGCACCGGAGACATTCTAGCGAGCAGCAGCCAGTGATGTCACCAGCGTACGCGTCTGAAGGAATAGCATATCCATGCCGTTCCTTCTGAGCTGTGTGGTGCGGCCGAGACTCCCGCGCGAGACTCCCGTCATCATGGCTTGGCCAGTCCGACGGCCGGAGTCTACCAACCCGGAAGGAAGACCAGGTGAAGATGGAAGCCTCTGCAGCAGTGCATACTAGCATATTATGGTATTTCCTTGCAGGGGGGAACTTTTTTTTATTATTTCATAGATTTTACCACCCCTTTAATGCTAAAAAGTGGCCAAAAAGTGTATATCCCTTCATTATAGGTTCAGGGGTTTCCAGTGAAGGGTACTAATTATGTTACAGGATACAAAAAACATTTTAGATAAATGTACATTTTCATTTTTTTTATTAACAGGTTGGGAAAGACCCTTTTCTGTTCCAGCTTGACTGTGCTTCTGTGTACAAAGACAGCTCCATAAAGACACGATTTTCTTTAAAACTGCACAGAGCCCTCTCCTGAACCCTACTGAACACTTTTCGTCAATTTCCTTTAATGTTCATTATTTGCTAATATTTTTGGTTCTAAATTGTATTCTGAATTCAATAAGGATTTTTTTTTCATTTTTTGGAATGCATCTACATTATATTATTGATTTAGTCTTTTTTTTTGTATGTAAAATTCACAACCTATTTCATGTGGGTTCTTGCTCTATGAAACATTGCAAGCTTCTGACTGGTGATATTTATGTGCTTCTATGGAATGGCCATTGAGCAAAGCAGAAAATTGAACCATTTTAGCTGGCGCCATAGGCGTGCGCAGCCTATTGCATTAGGGTGTGCACCCCAAAGCTCAAACACACACGTGTGTGTGTATATATATATTTTTTGTAATGTATATATATACACGCGCACTTCTATAAATAAATGTGAACGAACATTTTAAAATGTATTAAAACATTTTTTAACACTTATCAATGTTAAAAAAATAAAATAAAACACTTTATTCTTTAACTGATTAAAACATTTAATTGTTTACACTAGTGGTTGAGGGGCAGGAAAACTCTGCAGCTGAGCCATTCTTTTACCGCCTTTTAACAGCTACACAAGAGTCAACTGTTACATTTTATATCACAGGTTCCCCCCTTACATCAGAGTCCCCAGAGTTCCCCTTTACACTGGGAAACCTGATGTAAAGAATGCTGTTGACTCTGGTGTAAAGGGAACTTTCATATAAGGGGGTCTTTGGTCACTAGAGTCCCCAGCATTTACTCTTATATCAGGGTTCCCAGAGTCCCCACTTTTATCAAAGTCCCCCTTTATATATACACTGTAAGGGGGGCTCTGACACAAAGGGGAATCTCTTCAGACTGTGATGTAAGGGGGGCCTCTGATGTGAGGGGGTCTCTGGTTACCACAGAGTCCACTGAGATCCCACTTACATCAGAGTTCCCCTTTACCCCAGAGTCTGCAGAGTTCCCCTTTAAACCAGACAATAAGTATTTCTAGAAGGGAGTCTGGTCAGCCATAGCAGCCCCCTCACAACACAGATTATTTTACCTTATATGACCAGCCCCCTTTCCCAGTATGTGTAAGTATTGCCCCCCCCTCCATGGGACTACAAATCCCAGCATAGCAGGCCGGACTTCCATTTCTCAGCTTCTCCCTGGTACTCCACATACAGTGTGACTTGCACTGCAGGTGAGGACACCCTCTCTCCCTGCCTGCTGTAGTGCCGTACACACACACTGTCAGAGTCTGTGCCCCCCACTCTCTCCTTACCAGTCAGTGACACGTCCTGAGTCCCAAGTCCCGGCGGGTCTCCTTCACCTCAGTTTATTCCATTGTCGGCACTCACTGCAGGGCGGAAGCTGGGAGGCGGGGCACTCGGAGGCGGAGCAGGGAGGAGAAAGTTACATCTTCCTCCTCTGCCTGGGACAGTCCTGGCAACCCTGTGGTTTTCTCGGCGGCGGACAAAGGGCAGTGGTGGGCTGCGGAAGCCCCGGGGAGGCAGCGGGCAGGACCTGATAACAAAATCAGTGGGGTTAATCCAGCCCTGATGTTACTTCCTTATTTCCGGCTACAGCATCACTGAAAGCAGGCAGCGGAGTGATATTCAACTGTCAGGAATGCTGTAGCCGGAACTATAGAAGTAGCATCGGAAAATGCGGCCGCTTGCCTGCTCACTCCGCGATCAGTGGCTGTACTCACAAGAGTTACACAGCCAACTAAATAATAGTCCCACCACTCGCAGAGTAGCAGCGCTGCCATTGTTTATTACCAAAGGCGCCGAAATAGAGATCCTGCACATTCTGCTGGCAAAAAAGTCCTGGGGTGTGTTGGATGTGCCTGGGCATTAGGGTGTGCCCAGGCACATCCGGCACACCCCGTGCGCACGCCTATGGCTGGCGCCAAGATAATCTTTTTTGAAAAAATGAAATACATATTTTCTGAAAAATAAAAGTCTTCCATTAATTACTATTTTAAAAATGGATTAATTAATTAAACCTGGAAAAATATAAATAGGCTTCTGCTACCCACCAGGCCCAAACTCTGAGCAATATATCTGATACAATTTTCAGAATGAGTACATCACGCTACTTGGGAATCTATACCTTCTGTTACTATTACTTCCGCGCCTTGCCTCACACAACAAACTCGGAATATTATCTTGCTATTCCTGGTTACATTTTTTAAATTAGTGGCTCACACTACTTATGCATCTTTGCCTATTTTCGCAGTTACCTTGTCACCCTAAAGCTCCCTCCACCTACCAGGCCATAACTCTGGGCAATATTTCACTATAATTGGTGAAATGAGTGGCTCACACTACTTTTGCACCTGTGTCTACTGATGTTGCTACTTCACCAGGCCAAGGCTCCTGCCAGCCACCAGGCCAAAACTCTGAGAAATACCTTGCTATCATTGGTAGGGTTTTTGTAATGGGTGGCTTACTCTTCTTGTGCCTCTATGCCTTCTGCTCCAATTACCTTGGCACCAGCAAGTCACTTAGCACTTGCCAGTATCTTAGTGTGCCAAGCTTGCGTTAATTCCTTTCTTTACATTGTTTCTGGCCATACTGCTTTTGCCAGAGAACACCAAAGCTTCAACCCCGCCTAAAACCCACGATATGATTTTTTTTTCTAGAAAGGTTAAAATGTAAGGGCTTCTAGGATTGCTATGAGCTGCTACTGTATTTTATGATTTTCCCAGATTCTGTCTCCATTTAAATTTTTTTTTTTGCCCCATTATCTTGTCAGACAGGTCTGCAAGGAGCTTCCAAAATCACTGTATATGTACTGCTTACCCCCATCGGAGATGCTTGGTATGAAGGGTTCTCTGTTCTGCCACAACTCAGTGAATTGCTCTGTCACCTTTGACACACCTAATTAGATAGTGGGATGCTGCAGACACCTATGAGCTTAAAGTGGAATTCTAGTCTACTAACACTAAACCTACTTTCTGCCACATTCTAAGCCTAATCTATCTAACTGTGTAAAGCAAAAATTGCTGTACTTGCCTTTTCTGAAGCCGATCCAGTCCGATTTCCAGCGACAGATCCTGTGTTCAGGTGAGAACTGACAACGGCTTGGAAATGCCTGGGAAGTGACGTCACCCATAGCGTTACTTTGGGGCTTCCATTGTTGACTGCCTCTCCTGTACATGCCTACACACTGAAGCTGCCGCTGACAGCTCAGCGTGGGACCGGAGCGGCTGCAGAACAGGTAAATATATAGCAATTTTTGCTTTAGAGGGCTAGAAAGATTAGGCTTAGATTGTGGCAGAAAGTAGGTTTCAGAGTTAGTTAGGTTTAAGCATTAGTATTGTTGTAGGAAGTGACAACAATCGCTGACCCTTGACTAATTTTGCAAAATTGTAAAGGTGTGAGAAAGAGGAAAGTGGCGCTGACCCTCAACTGAAGAGTGACCCTCAGAAGTGAATCACACTTCACATCAGTGAGTGCAAGTGTTAAATTAATCCACAATAGTGTATTAAACCACTAAAAATGCATATGATAGCAAATAAACTATAAAGTGCAATGTGCTAATATATGATCCACCACTAAGTGCAAACCTGATTACATGCGTTTTACCCCTGCAGAGGTACAAAGATCTGGTGAGTGTGGAACCGAAGAGGAGCACCACTGTCACTTCATCATTTTGTTGCACTGGAGTCACGAATAAATTTATGCACAAAGCACTTTGGACATTTGCACAAGTCACTTGGGCGCTGCAGAGGTTAAGGGGTGTGTTCTAACTGTGGGCTAGCTGTGACACAACACTGATCACCGCTCCCGATTACAGGCAGAAAGGGGAAATGCTTGTTTACATTAGCATTTACCCATTCTTCCGCTCCGTGAGGACCCGCGATCCAACTCACGGAGCTCGCGGCGGGCACGCGTGCACGCCTGCTATGCAAGCCCCACAAAATCACGTAGTATAACGTGATTTGGCGCAGTGGAGCCAACCTGCCGCAGTAAAACTGCGGCGGCTGGTCCGTAAGCAGTTAATACACTACACTATTGTGAATTAATTTAACACTTGCACTCACTGATGTGAAGTGTGATTTACTTCTGAGGGTCACTCTTCAGTTGTGCGCCACTTTCCCCTTTTTCACACCTTTACAATTTATTTGCTCCAATTTTTGGAGTTTTCTAGAGGAGGTAGCAGCCCAACATAATCCCAAGCGCAGCATTTCATTAATTATAAAGTTTTGCTAAATGCCTCTTCAGGAAGCCACAAGTCTTAGCGCCTTGCCACTTTTGTTCTTTTCATATTCTTGGAGTGATACATACCTGTTTTCACTTCGGAGGAGTAGGCAAGTGGATCACACACAGCTTGTTCTGCCTCCCGGGTCACAGCTGCTGTGTCAGCAGAACAATGGTGGGGGAGGGGAAGAAGGAAGGTAATGGGAAGAGAGACACACACAGCCTTTTCCACCAGCACAGCAGCAGGGAAGAAGGAAGAGAGCAACACAGGAGCACACAGCCGGCAGAGCACCCGGCTACACATACAACTTGGCATCTTTTGCTGCACTGTATGTTATACCGTGTACACACGAGCAGACTTTTCGACCGGACTGGTCCAGCGGTCTATCCGACGGACTTTCGGCGGACTTCAGACTTTCCGAACAAACGGACTTGCCCACACACGATCACACCAAAGTCCGACGGATTCGTACGTGATGACGTACGACCGGACTAAAATAAGGAAGTTGATAGCCTGTAGCCAATAGCTGCCCTAGCGTCGGTTTTCGTCCGTCGGACTAGCATACAGACGAGCAGAGTCTTCGACCGGACTCGAATGCGTCGGAAAGGTTTGAAACATGTTCCAAATCTAAAGTCCGTCAGATTTTCGACTGAAAAAGTCAGTTGCAGGTCCGATGAAGCCCACACACATGGTCGGATTGTCCGCCGGACTCGGTCCGTTGGACCAGTCCGGTCGGAAAGTCCGCTCATGTGTACGCGGCATAATACACACTTTTTGGAGCCTGGTTCTGATTCCCAACAACTTCAATTGGAGTTTTAGTTGAAACTTCCACATATCTGAGCTTTTCAAACAATCTGCTGAACCACAACTGGTCAAGCATTTTTGAAGTGAACTCATTAAACTTTATTTTCTTGGTAAATAATTGTTGGATATGCTTGAATTGACCACAGGTTCACCTTACCTCACTTCACTTCTCTTTTATTAAAGCAATTCTGTTATGTTTACAAAAAATCCAGGTAATTCAGCATTTTTACTGATCTGTCTGGTGGTTGATATCTATTACATTCCTTCTTTCCAGCACTGCAACTTCCATAAAAGTCATGAAGCACATTTCTGGAAGCACCAAATGCCTGTGTTACCAGTGTGGTTCCATGCCCCAAGCTCTTTGACACTACAGGAATTTAGCAGTGATATGGAGGGTCGGAGGATAGAACCACAATGCATGAAGGTGTTCTGGAGCGTCAAATGCTGTAAACTTTGTCGGAGGCTGCAGAGCTGGAATAGAGAATGGTAGGAGACTTGGGTTGCCGCAAAGGCGAGTATAATGCACTTCAATTGCAGAGACATTTAATCTAGGCTCCAATATAAGCCTGGCAAGGTTGCTTTAAATCACAATCGTAGTATAATGCCAATGACAGATGAATTAGTGGTTTATCGTAAACTTTATGTCTGATGAAATGTCTAGTAATGTCACAAAGGTGGGTCAGGTATGTGGCTGTGGTTATTTAGGAGTTTTCTTCAGACTTACTGGAAAATTGTGATGGTCATATTTTGTCGCAAGATGACTCAAACACTTTGAGACACAATTCATTAAATGATACTAGCGGAAAACAATGTTTTTTTTAATTATAGTGGTAACCTTCTATTGTTATGGGAAGGATGGAATGTTACAATAAACCGGCAGCGTTATGCGGTTGAGTTGTGGTGGAAATAGGTAAGGCTGACACAAGTGTTCTGGGTAGCTCAGGCAGGAGGCAAATTCCATGAACGAAACCACAATAAAAAATTCTATTATAAGTCACATTTTACAATTACGAGAAACCTGAAATTCAGCAACAATATTTGAAATTAGTTAGTGATTGTTAATTGTTTTAAGATTTGCTCATGGATTTGGAAATTCACTGAGAATCTAGCCTACATAGAAACAGTTTCTGATGGGATTTCAAATTTGGAACTTTTGAAATTTGAGGTCATCAATGTTTGCACTGACCCATATTGCCCTGGGAGATAAGCAGGTAGCTTTAAAAATACCTGATCATTAATATGATATTATGCCTGTCCATAGATATTCCCTATACTTCTGAGGAGTCAGAATTGTTCTGGATAGAAGAGTGGATGAGGGTTGTGGTATATATGGGAATATATTTGACCTAAACACTGTATAGCATACTGGGAGTTTTGATAGAATATACACTATATTGTCAAAAGTATTGGGACACCTGCCTTTACACGCACATGACCTTTACTGGCATCCCAGTCTTAGTCTGTAGGGTTCAATATTGAGTTTACCCACCCTTTGCAGCTATAGCAGTTTCAACTCTTCTGAGAAAGCTGTCCACAAAGTTTAGGAGTGTGTCTATGGGAATGTTTGACCATTCTTCCAGGAAGTGCATTTGTGAGGTCAGGCACTGATGTTGGATGAGAAGGCCTGGCTCGCAGTCTCTTCTCTAATTCATCCCAAAGGTGTTCTATCAGGTTGAGGTCAGGACACTGTGCAGACCAGTCAAGTTCCTCCACCCCAATCTCGCTCATTCATGTCTTTATGGACCTTGCTTTGTACACTGGTCCAAATCATTTGGTGGAGGAGGGATTATGGTGTGGGGTTGTTTTTCAGGGGTGTGGCTTGGCCCCTTAGTTCCAGTGAAGTGAACACTTAAGGCGTCAGCATACCAAGACATTTTGGACAATTTCATGCTCCCAACTTTGTAAGAACATTTTGGGGTTGGCCCCTTTCTGTTCCAACATGACTACATACCAGTGCACAAAGGAAGGTCCATAAAGACATGGATGAGCGAGTTTAGTGGTGGAGGAACTTGACTGGCCTGCACAGAGTCCTGACCTCAACTCGATAAAACACCTTTGGAATAAATTAGAGCGCAGACTGTGACCCAGGCCTTCTTGTCCAACATCAGTGCCTTGACGTCACACATGCGCTTCTGGAAGAATGGTCAAACATTCCCATAGACACACTCCTAAACCCTGTGGACAGCCTTCCCAGATATACTACCTATGTATCAGTATATTAATGTTATATGTGTCCTCATAGTTATGGCGTACTCTCTCTACACTTGGGCTGTGTGCTCTGCCCTTTTGTGTGTCGAGTGATGGATGACCAGCATGTTGTACTTGATTATATAATTATATATATATATATATATATAAATATACTTGTTTTTAAATATTAATGCTTGTGAATTTCACTGTTCATTCTCTATTCATGTAGAATATGTGCCCAAGATCCCGAAGAAGCGTTCTCACTCGTAACATGTAGAGCTGAGCTGAGCTACGGCACACCTCGTACCATTCAAGGCCAAGTCTGATGCAACAATATCACTGGACCTAGCCCTATGGTCCCTTGATAAATAGACAGTCAAAATACTGTTGGTTTAATAGGTGGTGTGCTATATGTCAAGTAGGCAACCTTGCTGTATTTTGAATGGAAAACGTTTTTAGCATTGTTAATTTGTACATTTTGTAATAAAGTTTATGGAATTTAAATTACGTTGTCATTGTGGTGCCTACAAAGCCCATCATATATTCCTTATACATCCAAAATCAAAGATATTTATTTACACCTCAAACAAAATACAGCAAGACCTATTTTTATTTGCAGTGCATGAAGATGTATGCATTGGCACAGTGCAATGAGATGTGAATGGGCCCCAATGTAGACAATGATTTGTCTGTCCCAGTCTCTAGGTGAGAAAGGTTTAGTTATGTTGGTCAAGGCACTGTGGTCTACCTAGCCCCTTCTTAGGGACCAGCTGAAGCCAGTCCTCCAGGTACTTGGTGAGGGCTCTCCAAATAAAAGACCCTCAATGTAGAGAGGAAAAAGACCCCAAAGCCACAGATCCTTTTCCTGACATTAGGGTAGTCCCCCAGAAACCTGCACCCTTGGTCTCTGCGAGTGAATGATAAAAAACAAGCCACATGTGCAGTGATAGTGCCTTTGAATACATGCACAAATAAAAAGTGCCATGTGCATTAAACAAGGCAGGCCTTCCAGTCACTATAGAGATTGCTTTGGACTAGCCAAAAGGACTGCCCAAGAAGCCCGTGCAATAGGTGACATGACCTAGTACCAGTAAAACTCAGTGGGGTCCCAAACTCATAGTGTTTTTTCAGGACCCCTGAGACACCAACCCCAGGAGGCATATCACCGGGAGCACCTCTTGGGCCCTTGACCAGACAAAAGCAGACAACAGCAGCCCAGTTCTACCAGAAAGATACACACACAAGAAGATGCCTTCATTCTGTTCCCGAAAACTGATAAAAACATATACTAAACTTGATCTTAGCCAAAAGGCTGAGGAGCGACCAAATAGTGGGGTCACATTCACCTGAAATCATAATGTAGAAATTAAGCCCAACTCCAAATTTTTTAAAGCAGCATTCATACAGGGAGAGGGAATGGACGCATCAGCAACCAATCTGATGTTGCTGCATGCACATGTACTGATAGGGAGCATGCGATGCTGACATAAGGGGGAAGCAGGGTTAATAATTTAGCATGTTCCTGCTCCTTCACTCCATCTGAGGGTGTAGAGGTGATATCACTGTGTTCCTTAAAGAATATGTGTATCCTAAATTAATGGAATTTAATTTGCTAAAGGATTGTAGGCATTGTATAATACAAAATAATATGTTTTTTTACATAAAATAATTTTTTAAAATATATTTAATGAAATGATTATTTCCCCCCTGTACATTTTTTGTGGCAATTTAATGCGGCTGATCTGCAGCCTCTCTGCCTTTCCTGTCTATGTACCCTCCAGCAATGGCTAAATGGCATTTTTTAGGAAGGGTTTCTAAATGGAAGCAAAAGCGGATCATGCCTGTGTGTTGGCCACTTGTAGTGTGCATTGGTAATCCATGGGGTCGAGTGAGAATACAGGAGAACAATCGGCAGACAGGGACAGAGTGTTTTTACCATATAACAGAAACTGTCTGAACAAGGTCATTCATAGCAGGATTGCCATAATTTTCGTTGGAATACAGAATTAAATTTTGTGCAACAACTACTGTACATCAGTATTTAGTAGGGATATATTCTTCAACCAGTAGACGGCAGTGTTTATACGTTTGTAGCTGCATCCATGGTATGCTCTGTGTCTTTTCCCTGAATAAAGTTTCCTTTTACTGTCTGCAGTTAAGCAGCAAAACCCATGTGGACTGTGCACTGCCTGCTCTGTACGGCTATATACACAATTTCTAACAAATTTAACAAAACCTGCAGATTTGAAAACATCAGTAATGACTTTTGAAATTTTAAAATATTAAAGCCTACAGTATATGACATTTTATTGAGTGGGTTTTTTCACTATAATTCTGCCAGAGAAGGTGGTGTCACCCTCCTTTGGCAGATAAGATGCCCCATTTATGAGTAATTTAACTAGATATTTAGTTGTTTGTCTGGAGTTTAGCTTTAGTGGTTCAACTCTCACTAAAAAAATAAAATAAATGTCAGTTTTGAATGGAATAAACTTTTAAAGTAGGTAAATTCAAAGATGGTAACTCATTCGCCTATACCTTCATCCCAACAGGTGCAATTTGGTTGTCTAAAACAAATGACAAAAAGCTAGTAATGTGTAACTGGTGGTAACCAAGCAAACAATCGTGCCCTCCTTGGGTCCCCACCACTGTGCTAATTAAAAATATCAAAGTGTATATAAGAGTGTATAAACCCCAAAGCTGCCACTTTAAAAATAAATACTGTAATATATATTAACTTTCAAAATAAAGAAAATTAATATAAGCGGCGCTGACAGTGACACTATAATGTGATAAAGTGAACATACGTTTACACAAACCTATATCATAAAATTTATAGTAACATCACAAAAAATCACCCTGTCTCAATGAAACATAAGCATAAAGTCCATAGGTAGATGAACACCGTGAATGATGTGCAGATTTCTTAAAGTATTCACCAAATCACACGTGTCAGTGATTCCTCTCCCTTCAGATTCAAAACTCACCGAACAATAATGCCTCACACTCTCGTGTTTTGGCAAGTAAGCGTGATAAACCTTACAAGAGGTTTAAACGAGTGATCCAATTTCCATCCGTGTATATACAAGTTCAGTCCACATGTAAATGAAAAATGCACTAATAGTGTGATAACGTAAAACCAGATTTAATAATCACTGTGTGCACTTCAAACATTACACTCACATAAAATCTCTTTAAACGAGCAAACTTCACAGCAACATCACATCAAATACTCCTGTGTAAACGCCCAACACCAAATGCATTAATGGTCACGGCGGACCAGAGGTGTGATTGCAATCCCATGAGTAAATCAGGTGTGACGAAACATGTCGGGGCGTGGCTGTACGGCATCCATCTGAATCAGCGTGTGACGTAGGACGCGCTAAACTGAGTCAGAGAGCGGGGATCCAAGCCCGAGTAGCGAGGATTAGCGAGTGGTGGTGAGAACTTCATCCGCACACCTCGGGTCCGCCGTGACCATTAATGCATTTGGTGTTGGGCGTTTACACAGGAGTATTTGATGTGATGTTGCTGTGAAGTTTGCTCGTTTAAAGAGATTTTATGTGAGTGTAATGTTTGAAGTGCACACAGTGATTATTAAATCTGGTTTTACGTTATCACACTATTAGTGCATTTTTCATTTACATGTGGACTGAACTTGTATATACACAGATGGAAATTGGATCACTCGTTTAAACCTGTTGTAAGGTTTATCACGCTTACTTGCCAAAACACGAGAGTGTGAGGCATTATTGTTTGGTGAGTTTTGAATCTGAAGGGAGAGGAATCACTGACACGTGTGATTTGGTGAATACTTTAAGAAATCTGCACATCATTCACGGTGTTCATCTACCTATGGACTTTATGCTTATGTTTCATTGACACAGGGTGATTTTTTGTGATGTTACTATACATTTTATGATATAGGTTTGTGTAAACGTATGTTCACCTTATCACATTATAGTGTCACTGTCAGCGCCGCTTATATTAATTTTCTTTATTTTGCAAGTTAATATATTTTACAAAAAGCTAGTAATCATTATGTAATTTTTCTTTACAATTTCATTTTTTTTTTTTCTTGAAACTGTGGTTTTGCTCAGTTACAACAGAAAAAAAATCACAAGTGTCAAACACAATACTGTTAAACCATGACCTCATTTGTCTATAAGGTAATGCAGAAAAGTATGCAAATTCTTGTCAGCCTTCCAGCTCTGGTTAATAAGTTACCTTCAGATTCCAGCTCATGGGCCACCAGACATACAATTTAAGATTGATTACCTTACATTTTCCTTCTAATAGTAGAAATAAAAAGGAAGAAAGTATGACATCCTTTAAGGTGAAATGACTGCAGAGAAAAACCGCTGCTGCATTGATGAGAAACCACAAATTGTAACCACACAAAGATGGAAAGCCCAGTGTGCCCTGTATAAAATAGAGGGGCCCCGCACTGTGCAATTCACTGCTTCTACTAACTCTCTACTGACTCACAGAAGAGCCACCAGTACTATGGAGACCTTCAGACCATCTTTTGTAAGAACTAGGATTTATTTTAAGTTTATGAAAGGAAATTGAATGTACTATTTCTATCTATCTATCTATCTATCTATCTATCTATCTATCTATCTATCTATCTATCTATCTATCTATCTATCTATCTATCTATCTGTCTTTTTCCATAAATCTATGTATCTATCTATCTATCTATCTATCTATCTATCTATCTATCTATCTATCTATCTATCTATCTATCTTTGTAAACGTTGAAAACCAGCAATTAATTGATCCTTTAATACCAATATTTTAGATCTCTCCATCTACCTATCTATGTCTCCATCAATCAATCAATGTATTTATTCATCCATCTATCCGTACAAACTAACCATTTAACTTTTGGTCCTTTATTGGCAATTTTCATCTATCTATCTATCTATCTATCTATCTATCTATCTATCTATCTATCTATCTATCTATCTATCTATCTATCTATCTATCTATCTATCTATCTATCTATCTATCTATCTATCTATCTATCTATCTATCTATCTATCTCCATACAAACTTTGACAAACCAACCATTTTTATTTTTACCAGTAATGGCAGCTATCAGCGACTTATAGTGGGACTGCGATATTGGGATGGACAAATTGGACACCTAACTTTTTGGGAACCAGTGACACTAATACAATGATCGGTGCTTAAAATTACTGTATTAATGACACGGCTGGGAAGGGGTTAACATCAGGGGCGATCAAGGGGTTAAATGTGTTCCTAGGGAGTGCTTACTAACTGTAGGGGAGGTGCTTTGACTTGGGGTTCAGGAAGCTATATCTTTTCTTTGCATCCTTTGTATTCATACATCCACGTTTATGTGCAATATTCTATATGTGTTTTTCAAAAAATACTTGATATTTTTCAAATACTGTTTGTTTATATGGTAGTGCCGGTAAAGTCCCACCCGCAGGGGGTTCTTCTTTGTTCTTTGACTGGGGGAAGGTAAAGATCCGTGTTCCTGCTTAGCAGAAACACAGGATCAGTACATTCCCCTCTCACAGAACGGTGGTCCGCCTTATATACATAGTCAGATCGCTGTTCTGCCTATCTCCTGAATGTTTAGCTGGTCCAAGCGGACATTGCATCCGCCGAACCCGCTGATTGGCTCCCGCTGTGTCCAATCACAGTGGGAACGGGTTGGAAGGGGGCGGGCTTGCCCCCGACCCAGAAATGTCAGATCACGTACTAGGTATGTGATCTGGCACATAGCGCCTGCCCTGCTGCAGTATATAGGGGCAGTCCACAAGCGGTAAGTGTTTCTTTTAATCAATTTACATAAGACCTGGTAGGTTGTTCCAAACATCTTAGTGAACTAATCACAGATCTTCTGTGAATGTAGGCTGCCTCAAATCCTTTATCTATCTATCTATCTATCTATCTATCTATCTATCTATCTATCTATCTATCTATCTATCTATCTATCTATCTATCTATCTATCTATCTATCCATACTAACTTTGACAAACCAACCATTTAAGTTGCTGGTCCTTTAAAGCTTTAGGTATTTTGATATTGTCATTGAAAGATTTGTTGATTTATTGAGTATATTTAAAGGGCAAGATCCCCTGAACTTAAAGTGATTGTAAAGAAATTTATTTTTTATTAAAAAAAAATAACAAGCATGTCATACTTACCTGCTCTGTGCAGCGGTTTTGCACAGAGCAGCCCCGATCCTCGACAGTGCTCTGGGCCCCTCCCACGTGCCGAGTGCCCCCATAGCAAGCCTCTAGTTATGGGGGCACTCATGCAGGCTCGCTTCCGAACCACCTCTCGGCATCCATAAGCCCAGCCCCTCCCCCCTCTCCTACCTCACTCCTCACAGGCTGTGATTGATGTGTATGGCCAGCTTTACACTTTTTGATTATGTGAACCTTTCCTGATTCTAGTCAAAATGTAAGTCCATTTTCTATGTGATTTCAAGAATAAAAAAATAAAACTTGTTTACTGTAATAGACTGTTCTGGTGTAGTTACTCAGGCCCACGGCTGACTCTGAGGATCTATGAGCTGTGGATAGACTTCAGAACATTATTATATTTGTATGCTATTGTGCCTGAAGTATTGCAGGTGCAATTGCAACAATAATAGTGACTGGATCGTTAATTTAAAAAAAATGCATTTTAACTGCCTTTTAAATCAGATGAAATATTTATCTTGCTCTGAAGTGACATATAGTAAAATGATTTTAACACTATTCAACTTTAATTTGTTCTCGTTCCTTCCTACAGTCTCTCTTTACATTATTGCTGTGTCTTCTGGGTGCTGTACTGCCTGGTTACACTTTGGCTTCACCACTAGGCAAGAAGGTTGGATGCTCAATCACCAAAGATGTGCTATTTCCATCTTCGATCAAAGTCAGTCTGAACATCAGTGGCCAATCCCACGTATTAGTAGGAGATGTAAGGACAAGATCCACCTCTCCATGGGACTACAGGTAATTGGACCATACCACCTATAAACCATCCTCCAAACGGGGGTCTTTTCAAGGGGCACCTGTACTCTGAATTCTCAGCAGATATAAAAGATGTACATTGACTAGTTTAGGACACTGGGCATGCTGCAGGTGCCTAAAAAACTTCTTCAAAAGTACACAGGAAGTGTGTGGTATGTCTAGCCCTTCTGCCCAGCTGCTGCTGGACCTCTTCTAAATAAAAGCTGGGAGTTGCTGTGTAAATACATCAATCGGCAGCAGTGAGACAAGAAATAGAGACGTACAAAGTAACATTTTTACTTTTGTATCTACTCTCTTTCATTCATGTGCAGATCAAAGAGATGGACTTTTAGATGTATATGGTGTCAGGTAAAGCAACGGACAAGTAAAAAAAAAAAAAAATTCAATTAAAGCGGGGGTCCACCTATCTATCATTTTTTTTTTTTTTTAGTTCATTCACAAACTTT
The DNA here is from genome assembly GCA_037952835.1 of Lithobates septentrionalis. Taxonomy (NCBI): domain Eukaryota; kingdom Metazoa; phylum Chordata; class Amphibia; order Anura; family Ranidae; genus Lithobates; species Lithobates septentrionalis. The sequence goes on from JBBDGP010000554.1 coordinate 106,184, forward strand.
TCTTCTCAGCATTACATACTCACATATTGTGTGTAATATGTGCGCCTGTGTCAGATTTGGTCGGAAAGAATAACTTATATTATTCACTGCAGGCAGTTTCCATCTTCATTGTGGGCATTTGAAGCCCACAAGCATTTATTTCCTGGATGTGGTGAATGCTGTGCTCCCAGCATTCACCGCTCATTCCCGCACATGCTCAGTGGCATCCTGGGAAGCCTGAGACTAGCTCCCAGGAGTCTGGGAGAGGCTAGAAACACGCCTACTCCCACGGGAGGAGAACCAGGAAGTACAAAGAAGAATAGAAAAATAAAAGGTAATTACGGCGATTTCAATTTTTTTAAACGGCATGTCAGCATCTAGGCAAGGAAGAGAATACATACAGATATTGTTCAAAATTTGGGTGGAACCCCGCTTTAAACAATGTCTCTATTTAACCTTTTTTACCATAATCCGCCATAATGAACTCCTTCTTCCCCTTATTTTCCTGCTCATTGTTTTGTGCATTATTATTATATTGGCCATTATTATTTCAACTTTTTTGTTTTTATTGTTTTGTTCTTTAGTTTTTTCTTCAGTGTCACAATTAAAAAGTTTAACTTGTAAATAACTTTGCAATGCTTTGTACAAGAAAAATAATTTCAGTGTAGTTTTAAACAGGTCAGATAATAGAGTAACAATCATCCTTTTTTTACAGTAACACAATATTTTTTTAAAGTGTAAGTTCACTTTTTCACAAAAAATGACGCACCATACACACCCCCCACCTCTGTACTAGCCTCCATGGGTGAGTAGCTGTCATTTTACAAGTGGCCAGTGCAGCAGTGTGATAAATGAAAGCTCTGCTCTTCTTCCCTTTGGGTTTCTGAAGAGAATAAGAGCATTTCTGATTGGTCATGTGCTGGCATGTGACCACTTTGACCAATTACAATTGTTCTGATCCATCCTGGATCAATGGAAGATGATGGAGAAAAGTGGGGCTGTCAAATCCCCAAACTGGTGGCTGCATTACATAGTTACATAGTTAGTCAGGTTGAAAAAAGACACAAGTCCATCCAGTTCAACCATAAAAAAAACAAAAAAACAAAAAACAAAAACCAAAAAAAAAGAAAAAAAAAAAAAAACCCCAAAAAACAAAAAAAAAATATCGTACAATCCAATAGACCCAATTCTATACCCACAGTTGAGCCAGAGGAAGGCAAAAAACCGCAGCAGAGCATGCTCCAATTTGCTACAGCAGGGGAAAAAATTCCTTCCTGATCCCCCAAGAGGCAATCGGATTTTCCCTGGCATTGATTTTTTCCTTTATTGTTACCAGGTGATTCTGCCAGTAACACAATTACTGTTCTAGGCTGACAATGCTCACTCATTGCAATGTATCTGTGGAGGAGCAGCGCTGTCACCCTAGTACAGGACTAAATAGTCTCCCATTTTCCTTTACAAAAAATAAGGGGGGGGGGGGGGCATTCTGTAGTTTTCAGAGATTCTGAGAACAATGTAACTGATAAGAGTACTGCACAGGAAAGGAGCTCAGGAAATGACCAGCTCACAGGATTTCTGGCAGGATCAATTGTCAATTTGCTGTCCTTATCAAGCAGATATAATAAAATGCTCTCAATTTATATTTAGTAGACCAAAAAGGATCAAATAAGAAAAGCTAATTGTAAGGGTTTACATAAGCCTTAAGGGTACAAAAGGAAGAGCTTAATTGGCACAAAAGGTGAAACTTTACTAGTACATCTAATAATACTTAAAGAGCTTTTTCATTTTCAAAGACAGTGAACAATACATTTGTTTGACCCTTGCTTGGAACACCTACCAATCTATATGGCCTTTTGTTGGTATTGGCAACTCCAGCTTGGCAAATATTAGCTTCCAATGTACCAGAGACATTGCAGGTTCAGTAAAAATAAATGGGAGAGTTGACAATATAGAGGGTACACAATGAATACCATTATCTCCTGGCACATTTAAACATTCTTTATAATGTGTAAGATCCTGAAGAAGGAAGGAGGTTCCTGAGAAAGGAATATACCCCAAAGGTACCTCAGCCTCAGACTGTAGCCTCTGCTACCTTTGCTTCTGCCCAACCATGGACAATATGAAGAATATGGTACCTGTATGTGGCTACTTTGTCATTAAACTAACTCCATTTCTTTTTATTTATTCACAGCCAGGACATTAACTACAACAGGATCCCATCTGTCATATCTGAAGCCAGGTGCCGCCATGATGGATGTGTAGATGAAAAAGGCAATGTAGACCCTACGCTGATCTCAGTCCCCATCAAACAGGAGATCCTGGTTCTCCATCGTGAGAAAGGCTGCTTCCCTACCTTGAAGTTAGAGAAGAAGATTGTCACCGTTGGCTGCACCTGTGCCCAGCCCACAATGGAAAAGCAGTCATAACTACATGATGTTCTGTTCTGTGGCACGTCCATCTCCACTGCCCACGTATTGGGGAGATACAGAGATAAAGTAGCACTGATATAAGTGCATCTGTTCCGTAGCAAGTTTATTGCACTATTTTCAGTTTTATTACTATTCTATTATATATTTATATATGTGGTTGTTAATAATTATTTTTTTTTGTATTTATTGGACTTATTTCCCAAAGTGCATGTGTATTTAAATAAATTGTGTAATGGATTTTATATTTGCTTGTTTGTAGTGTTATTTATTAAAGACGGGATCCAGTCAACAAGTACATTTAATCACTACTATCCATAACATTTTAATTTAGTTCCAACCTTTTAGGTTGGTCTGCTTTCTCAGATCACATGATCTTGTGCTTTAATTCTTAGTGCATGCAAGTGTCTCTGACTTGCAATTCATATGTCTCAGCAATAATTGTTCAATATATTGCTGGTATCAAGTCAACTATACTAGCATTAGCGAGATTCACCCTCTCTCTTTTTTCCCATTCACTGTTATCACCAAGAGTGAAAGTGAAAGAAATAAAATTTTCCAATGGGGGCACTTGTTTTGGTGACAACCAGGGATGCCCTAATTTCTCCCACTTCCTGTTTTACCTATAGGACAGGAAGTGAAGGGAAATATCCCCAATGGGACACAGAAGGAAAAAAATTAAAAAAAATAACCCTACTCTACTATAACCAAGATGGAAAAAAAATTGTTTTGCCTTTAGTTCTACCTTATATCTAAAAACATTTTTTAATTTTAGACGGAGAAGGGGATTGTAACCCCTGTTTTTTTGCCATCTGTGTCCCATTTATGAGATTTCCTTTTACGTTCTGTTCTATAGCTACAAAAGAAAGTGGAAGGTAATATCTTCAAAGTGTGGTAAACACCCCTGAGACACTTGCCCCTGGAACAGCTGTCCCAACTGGAAGAATTCTATTCCTGTTCTGGTGACAACTCAATTTTCCCATCAGTTTGAGTCCTAGTGAAAATGGGCACCAGGATAAAGAGAGTTAACCTTGCCACAGAGAAGATATAGAAAGAAAGGGCTGTAGGCATAAAGCCTTGGGACTTTAGAGGTGTCAATATCCAAAAATTATTTACACTAGTTCAAACCATATTAGAATAAAAGAGAATTTTTATTACAATTAATTTAAAAAAAAGCCTATTAACAAGCCATACATAGTACAACAATTTCCAAAAGATTCATAAAGTGGAACAACAATTTATGATACAGATACCACTTATTTTCCCAACATGTTTCGCTCTGTGGAGCTTCTTCAGGATCATGTGGTACCATTTGTAAGACTGAAATTTACATAAAGAAGGAAAAACCATCAGTACAGAATAAAGTTTAAACAAATTTCATAGTAGAGAAAACTCTTACAGATCAAAATATCAAATTTATAAAGTATTGAATGAAATTTATATAAATCAATATTAATTTATTTAGGTTAAATTGATGTTTAATTGATACATTAAACAAAGAATACATGAAATAAAATAAAATAAAATAAAAATGAAAAGAAATTATAACCTTACCTAGAAACAATATTTAAAAAATGAGGCTGAAGATTTGCCAGGTAATGAAAAGGTTAACCCCTAGGATAACCCCCACTCATTGAGATTCCTTGCCACAGAGAAATATGTAATATATTGCAGTTTACCAGTCCTCAGATGTGGTTGATACATCAGATTTCTTTTTATTTTCATGCTTTTTCCTTTATTTTCACCTGGTGACCTTGCCAGTAACACACTTACTGTGCTAAGGGGAAAACATTCCCTCGCCATACTGTATCTATGGAGCAGCAGCGTTGTCACTCTGGGACAGAACTACAGAATATTATTATTATACAGGATTTATATAGCGCCAACAGTTTGCGCAGTGCTTTACAATATAAAGGGAGACAGTACAGTTATAATACAATAAAATACAAGAAGGGTCCAGTATTTTTAAATATAGTTAACAAAGTTGATACAGAAACGTGTTGGAGATGTAAGGTAGAAAGAGGGACTATGGATCATGTATGGTACAGTTGTCAAAGAGTGAGGAGCTTCTGGGACAAAATATTTGAGATATATCAGAAAGTGTCAGGAGTAGAAAGGAGTCCAAATATAAGCATGTCGTTGTTCTCCCTTACATCAGATACAATAAGGGTAACCAAAATAGATATTCTTCACCACATGACAACTGCAGCTAGAACAATTATAGCGCGAAATTGGAAAAAAACAAATAAGCCAACTGTGTTGGAATGGATATATGAAATGAATGATATTGAATATATGGGAAAACAGATAATGGATAATTGGAGGGGAATGGGAAGGATATGGGATGAAAGGGAAGGAAGAAAGGGGAGGAAAAAGAGAGGAAGAGAGAAAGGGGAACATTTTTTTTTTAATGTTTGGATGTACGGTATGTATGAGCAATAGGAAATGAATGTTTTGAGGTATGTATGAGTAATAGGATTCTATAGAAACAGGAGGAAGTGGGTATTATTAAGATTATTGTTTATGTAAAATGAATTTTTAATGTATGTATTTTTGAAGATGGTATGATGTGTATTACTTGTCTTTTTTTAAAAATGTTATAAAAAGAAGATTGATAACAAAATGGGCACCAGGATAAAGAGAGTTAACCTTGCCACAGGGAAATTTGTAATATATTGCAGCTTACCAGTCCTCAGATGTGGCTGATACATCAGTTTTCTTTTTATTTTCAGGCTTTTGTCTTTATTTTCACCTTGTGATCCTGCCAGTAACACACTTATTGTCCTAAGGGGAAAACATTCCTTCACCATACTGTATCTATGGAGCAGCGGCGTTGTCACCCTGGGACAGAACTACAGAATATTATTATTATACAGGATTTACAGTTTGCGCAGTGCTTTACAATATAAAGGGAGACAGTACAGTTACAATACAATAAAATACAAGAAGGGCGGAGAAGGCCCTGCTCATAAGAGCTTACAATCTAATAGGGTGAGGCAAGTGGTATAAAGTGTTGTAACTGGGGGTGATGAGCTGATGGAAGTAATAAAAGTTCAGTTAGTTGGAGGTGTGATATCTCCCCTTTAAAGAGGTTGTAAACCTTCCTTTACACTTTGTACCTATAGGTAAGCCTAGAATAAGGCTTAACTATAGGTACTGTAAATATCTTTAGGTGATACTTAAAGTATACTGCACGGATCATATCATTGGCGCATGCACTCTGAAGAAACGGGCACCCATTCTGTTTCTTCAGTAGCGAGTGCTGTGACCGGCGGTTCCCGCATGCTTGCGTGGGAGTGACGTCACACGGCTCTGGCCAGTCACAGAGCCGGAGTCCTCTGCTCCGATAGGAAGAGGGGCGAAGATGGATGCGGCCTTCAGCTTGGACAGTGTGGGCTTCGTTTGCAGGTAAGTGTCACATAATGTGCTAGTATGCAATGCATACTAGCACATAATGTCTTTACTTTGCAGGGGAGGGAGAAGAAAAAAATTTGATCAAGGGTTTACTTCCTCTTTAACTCTTCTCTGTAACATGGGTGGTGTAGCCCACAGAGAGAGCAGGCAAGCTATTTGACTGGTAGACACAACGTTTGTGCAGCACTACTGAGCAGGAAGCAGATACTGCACATGTAATGATGAGAAATGGATATACATACTGTATGGACCTGCATGACTAATATACATAAAAATGCATTATTGACATTCCCAATAGTAAGTAAAATTCTGCACAGTAAATGAAAAGAAAATTATAGCCTCCAATTAAATTCAACGTTAAAGGCTAAGTTCACCATTTGTTAAAAAAAAAAAAAATGCACATGATTTTTCAGGTAAAAAAAAAAAATGTACGTTTATTATTTTTTTACACGGTCCTCTGCAAAGCATTGCACTCAAGATCAGTGAACAGGGGGAGCAATGTCATGCTCTTGCAGACACTCAGTACAGCTGTCTACCTGTACCTCCCATACAGGCAGACAGTTACTGAAGTGAAGGAAGAGTCAATAAACTATGAGGGTGCTCATCGGAGCTGTCTGCTGCTGCCTGCCGCAGTGGAAGACGGGACTTGTAGTTCATTTATTCACAGATCTCTGTGAACAAAGGGCAGTGTGCACAGCTGCGCTGTTTTTAAAATGTGACAGTAAGTGCTGGGAAAGGAATCCCTGTCTGCTGTCAAGGGATGGGGGGGGGGGGGGTTGAAAGGGCCGAGGTCAGCTGCTGCAAAGTAACATGTTACACACTAAATACGGGTGTAACGAGTGCATCGCTTACCCCCCACTGGAGCCTGCTTGGTATGATGGGTCCTCTATTATGACACACCTAGTTGTAACTTAAGTTTCGGTATACCACCACACTATATTGGCACACAGGAAATAGACCACAACCTACTTAATGGTAGATAAAGTGAATATATTGCTGCAAGGCAAGTAAATGCAATGTACAAAAGCAATAAACAGTTAACTGAATATGCCTGAAAGTGTTAAAGTAAGTAACATGAATACTAGACTATAATATGGCAATTAAAAGTCTCACAGTAACTCCCTGCAATAACCAATAAAAAAAAGTGTCCCAGAGGGCACTCTGTGGGGTTGATTTACTAAAGGTAAAATGACTGTGCACTTTGCAAAGTGCTGTTGCACTCTGCAAGAACAGTTGATTCAGAGCTTAGTAAATGAGCAGAAGCTCTGCTGACTTCCATCATCCAATTATTAGCAAGCAAAAATGTTTTTGTTTTTTTTAATTTTATTTGCACGTGGTTGGGTATTCTTTGAAAAGTAAAGCTTTGTCTAATTTACTAAGCTCTGGAGCAGCTGCACTTGCAGAGCGCAACTGTACTTTGCAAAGTGCACAGGGGTTTATTTACTAAAAGCAAATTCACTGTGCAATACAAGTGCACTTGGAAGTAGAGTCGCTGTAGATCTAAGGGGGACATATAAGGAAAATAAAAAACAGCATTTTGTTTGTGCACGATTGGATGACAGAAATCAGCAGCGCTCGAATACCCCAATTACTATAGCGATCTCGGCGAATGGGAGAATGCAATCTGTGCGTCACTATGGACATGGCGCACGGCATCTCCAATTCAATATTAACAGAAGATGGAGGTGGCAATATTATGGGGTGATGTGAGGAAGCTTAGTAACAACTGCCCAAGTAACAAATATGCCCAAAATAGAATAAGAAAGTAACTTTTTCAGAGAAAGCCTGCTGTGCCTGCAAGTACATTTAGAACTGCGTGAGATCAATGTAAGCACTGCGCATGCCAAACGGCTCTTGCGCTCATTCACATGAGTCTGTTCACTGCGCGGCCAAAATCTTAGTAAATGTTAAGCAACGTACATGCAATTGCATGGGTTGAATGGGCGCACCTCTAATCTTGCCATTTTTTTTTTTTTTACGCTGGTTCACCTCTATGTATTTTTTTAAGGAGATTTGCACACGGGTCATGTTAGAATGTTACGTTGCCAACATGTGACATGCACCTTGTTAAAATTATGTAAAAAGACTCTCGCTCCTCTAGCTCCTCCTAAAAGGGCATTTAACCTTCCCCCTCTAATGCATATGATTTCCTTGGGTTAGTTTTTGCTTTTAAAGGGGAACTCCACACTCCATTCTCCAATTGCTGTAGTTTAAAGGGGTTTTCCACATTATTATTATTATTATACAGGATTTATATAGCGCCAACAGTTTACGCAGCGCTTTACAATATAAAAGGGAGACAATACAGTCATAATACAATAAAATACAAGAGGATTAAGAGGGCCTTGCTCAGAAGAGCTTACAATTTAATAGGGTGGGGCAGGTGGTACAAAAGGTTGTAACTGTGGGGAATGAGCTGTTGGAAGTGGTAGGAGATTAGTTGGGGACTTGATAGGCTTTCCTGAAGAGATGAGTTTTCAGGGATCGCCTGAAGGTAGCAAAAGTAGGGGATAGCCGGATAGATGGAGGTAGCGAGTTCCAGAGTATGGGAGAGGCTCTGGAGAAATCCTGGAGACGAGCATGGGAGCAGGAGATGAGAAAGCTTGACATTCCGTAAAGCTCCTTGTCTGCAGCCCCCCACAACCCCAGCCTAGGGTTGTGTGGAAGAGGCCCTTGTCCCCCTGAATATGGGAACAAGGTGCTTGACTTTTGGGGTGCCCAAGCCCCTCCTGCCCCCAAGCATCCACCCCCCTTTCATGGGCTGGCTTGCTGTGGGTTTGGCTAGGGGTTTGTTAGTGTGTGGGAGGGGCACGATATTTTAGTTTGGGGTGGTATTTTTCACGTGGGGGTTCTCATTTTAAGCCTTAACAGACCCAAATGGCCTTGTATGTATTGGGGGGGAAGGCTATTTTTTTGGGGGTTAAAATCTTGCAGCTGCAATGTAGATTTGTACGTTTTCTCTAAAGTCGTACATCTTTGAAGCAGCATTTTGGATACATGCTACAGATGCACCACTTTACAGGCAGGGTAAGCCCCCCCCCCCAACAAGTTACTAGCAATTTTGCGTTTTTAAAGGCACTTCTCCTTGTTTCATTTTTGTGGTTGTCCAAATTGGTGACATTGATATATGTCCCTCAGGGTGGGACTTGGGCCCCCCTACCCATTTTAAGGCCAATAACTAGAATATAAGCCAGCCAAGTGGGGACTCACAAAATGAACAAGTCATTTCCCATAGACTGCAATTGTATTTGTTGAATAACTTTTGCCCATGTTAGGCTCAGTTTGCTTCCCGGACTGGGGGGGTGTTTGTCCCATCTATAATTTTGTAGCATGCTGGATGATGTGCTTAATTTTGGACAGGGGGGCAGCTTATTTTGTGCTAGCTGCATTTGGGTTGGTCTGGGCATGCTCAGGGACTTTGTTTTTTTTGTGCTTTTTGTGTGGAAACAGCGCTTGGATTTTATGGGCATGCTCAGAGAGTGTGTTTTTTGGGTTAGTAATTTAAGGACATCCTTAACAGGTGTACCCACTTTGAAGTTCTGTCTCTACATTGGGTGAACTTTCATTTTGTGTGTTTCATGGACTGTGCATGTGTCTTCAATTGCCTCATTAGCACACAAACCTATGTTATATAAAGCTTGCAGATAGTATTCTTTACCTTGCCCTGAAAAGAGGCAAGATTGCTTGATGGTGTGTGTGTGGCAAGAGAGTACATTTGGGTGTCCTTATAGAGTTTGTAACACATGTATTTTCTCCTTATATTTTGTTTGTTATGACTTTGCAAAACAGATGTGTTTTAAAGCAAATATTTTTTACTTTTGTTTCTTTATTTTTTTTGGGGGGGGGGATATTTTTCCCTGAAATATTTTTGATGTTGTCAATGTTTGTTGTTTGTAGGTTGTTAGTTTCACCGTGATATAATTGTCTGTGCTGTATTGTTTTGCAAAATCTTCCTCAAGATATTGTGACTAATAAATGTTTAAATCTTTAAGAGACTGTTCGTTTGTGGGCGCAGTCCTTTTAACTCCTGTTAATTTCCTCTGCAAAATGGTCAGACCTCAAAACCATATTCTGTTAGTGTGTAAAATTAACATACATGTGTTTTTTGTTTTCCTTGCTCTTTTCCAAGTCCTGTTTTGTTGACCAAAATAATTTGTAACAAATTGTTATGTTTTATATGTTTTGTTAATAATTTGTTTTGCAGATGCGCGCTCAATACAAGTAATTTATTTTACAGCAGGGGTCCGATGCGGAGCGGCACACAGCAGGGGTCCGGTGCGTCCCTGTTCTCCATTTCAGGGAGGAATCAGGCCCAAATTTTTGTCTGGATTCGGACCTGAAATGGACCAGAAGACGCACAGGACTCTTTTGCAAACCGCTCCACAGCCGTCCCTGAGATGTGTGAACCAGCTCCGTTGAGAGCCGGTCACAGGCTCCTGACATGCGAATTGGATGCGGCGAAAGTCGCATCCAATTCGCAGTAGTGTGAACCCAGCCTAAAGCAGAAACTCTCAATGTCACTCAATCTGAGCTGCTTAGTTGAAAATTGCTCTTTTTTTCTTTATTTTTGTGGGGTTGCATTTATGGTAGTGTAGTTTATTTTATTTAGTGTTTTTTGTATTCACATTTTCCTTTTTTTGTGCATTTGATTGTTATTTGTACTTTTTAACTCAATACAGATTGCACTATTGAAGTTTTTTCTGTGCTCTGTTATTTTTTGGTGAGTGCTGCTCGGACAGGACGAGGTACTGTGAGTCCCACATTTCCACTACCTTGCTGATTGAAGTTTTATTGACCACTATTATGGGGTGGGGTAACCCCGGTGATGGTGGCGGTGATGGTGGTGTCTGCTTTTCATTAAGAACTCTAAGGAGTTGAGCTTAATATAATCTGGTGAGTAAATAATAAAGAAAATAGACTTGGGCCTCATCCAAACAATACATGCAAAGCTAATAGAATGATAATAATAATGATACCCCAGGTATCACTCAAATCTTGTAATTATTTTTCTAAATAAAGTACAATGTTTTTTACCTAATATGTCTTCTCTTTGTGGCCGATATAGTCTGTCATTTTAGGATACCTCGGGCTCTCCGGTTATTTCTGTTAGCTTTGCAAAATCTGGTGAGTGGTTCACTTTATTCGTTGATATGAACATGGCGGAATTTGGAAGACGCATATAGACTGTTGTGTGGTCTCACTCCTAGAACTTCAATTTGTTTTGAATTTTTTTTAAACAGGTAATTGTTTTGAATATTATCATAAGGACTACATATATCATTCCTTTTGCAAGTTGTTTTTATGTAGAGGTTTGTATACTAACGTGGACTGTTAAATATATTTATTTATTTGTTAAATATATTTTTACTCCCACATTACACATTTAATGAATGAATGAATCTAAATTAATTACATTTAATTACATTTAGATTTACAAGGCAAGTACAGAGTCCAGGTACAACAAGGTTGGTGGTTAACATAAGGTACAGTTTTTAAACTGCACACCGTAAGAATTAATGAAGAATAAAAAAGCAAACTCCTTAATGCACTGCACAACAATTTTCCAGCTTGCCAGCCCTGGCCCTGACTTCAGCTGTATTGAATTCTCCACCTTTGACAAGAGCACATGTCATGCCCGTGCCACATGCCAGGCCCTCAGTAACTAATGGTATTTGCAGGAACATGGCTGTTAATGATCTCCATATAAAGCTTCATTAACAGGGATGCACAGGTGTGGGTGAAGCCTAGCACCCGAGTATTGGGGACCCTGGAGCAAGCACTCGCTAGTGCCCCCAGTGACAGTTAGAGGCTATGCGCACATGAAATTAGTTTTAAGGCAACATTCCAAATGAAAAAAGAACACTTGTTAACGCTTTGCAATCTGTGGCCAAGCTTCTACACTCTTGACTGCACTGTGGACACAACTTCAGTTAGCATTCTCTTCTTCTTAGGTGTACAGAATTTCTGAGCTGGTATCGCGGAGCTTGTAACAGTCTCCACCAACCCAGCAGTCCCGTCACATTACTCTGAGTGACTATGATCTGTGCGTTGCTATTGTATACAGGAAGCACTCTATTTCACTAACACATGCTTCTTATCTTCCCAGGGCCCCACTACAACTCTCGTAGCTCCCAGGCTAGGACCCTAGGTACTCTGTGACGTGAGACTGGTTCCGGTATGTGAGGAACCATTCGCAAGTGAAGGGGCCAAGCATAACACCCCTTGACTACGGGAACTTCAGTCACCCATCAGTGTCCAGTGCCTGAAGACAGTGGTATAAGTCATTCAAAGAATTAATAGGGGTGACAGGGAAGAGGGGGGGGGGGGGTCAGGGGATAGTAAAGTGGGAGGGAAGTGTTGCGAAACAGGAGTCAAAGGGATTGATGAGTGGTAGGACAGGGGAGGGGAAGGGGAATGCACTTTTTTTGCGTTTTTTTTAATGCTGTCATTTATTCCACAATAAAAGACCTACTCCCTTATAAATGGTCGTTTTCATATTTACATGTCCCCCATGGCAGTGCTCAGCTACCTGTGCCCTAAAAAATACTAACACGTAGCAAATTGGTCTTTAAAAAGGGCAGAAAAATAACTACATTTGGCTCTCATAGGCTTCAGTGGGGTTCAGGCCTTATGTTCAGGGTTTGCACATTTTCTCAAACTTTGCCCAGTTCAGTCATCACTATCCAGCACATGTATGGACAATGGTTTTAGATACTCTTTAAACTTTTATTAGAATCATTTATAAACAGACTTCTTATCAATGTTTCAGTAGAATTACTGCTAAGTTATATCTGGAATCCTGCCAAGCACACACCCATAATGTAAGAACATGTCTGTGTACTATTCCTACAACCCATTTTTATGCCATTTGTGTGTTTGCACACATTTTTTGTTTTAGGTTTTCTTTTTACATAGTGACCTGAAATAACTTGTATGTAGAACGAGTTTCTCTTTCACTTCTTCAGCTTCTTTCAAATTTGAGGTATATTTACCAGATTATGGATTATTTAAAAGTACACATTTAGCTATTGGGAAATATATATAGGATAACTGGTCTTCAGTTACTTTAACTGTCTGTTCATGTTTATTTTTGTTGTTGTTTTGCTGGAGTTCTGGGGGAAACAAAGCTTGCCTTTTTTTATACATTTTAACCAAAGTGTAATGTACATTATGTAAACCATAACAATAAACTGCTTTATATACCCTATTCCCTTATGTTCTGGTAAATACGCCATTGTAATATTTTGTTATGTCTGTTCAATAAGGCTGGCCATACATTATACAGTTTTCTTGTGTCAATTGTCAGACTTGTTTTAACTATCCCTGAATTCCAAAAGGAAGCTGTGAGTCTGGCTCTCTCTGCTTATATTCCTGAGATCCTGGACTAATCTGCGGGCCTGTCCAGATCCCCAGAGTACACAGCATAGATGGCAGCGCAGTAGCAATGCTATTTAATACAGCCCTGATTGGCTACAGAGCACTAGTAGAAATGCAGATTGGATGCTTCCTGGAGAGAAGTTTGTTGCATACCTGGGGCAGCCACAAGGGTATAGATCTGACTTTTAGTTACAGACAACAGCTGCAGATTGAGTGCATAATCTCTGTGCTGGGCCCGCAGCGGCCACCCGGGCCCCCTGGAGCATGGGCAGGGTCACAGGTATGACCCCTGACGCTATGCAAGTGGCTATGGAAAGTCAGATAAAAAGTAAAAAAAACTTCTTAGCTTAGGTTACGCATTCTGGAATACAATACGATACAATAGACTTTTAAGTAATGTAACAGACAAATAAAAGGTAGGATGGTCCTGCCCTAAATATACCAGCTGGCAAATGTTACTGCTTTTTAATTTTAGGTCATAGAAATAGGGCATGTTCCTATTTCTATGACCTATGTCTGTCTAACAGCTGTCCAATTTTTTTTTATTGAAGGTGTTCCAACCAGACACTCTCCATCTCTGCATGAGACATTGGGAGTAACGGGTATCCCAAGGGCACCCCTCCTCCACATCACACCCATTCTGCTGCTCACCTGGATCCAACTTCCAGTTTTAACTTTAATTAAAATCCATCACTGGTAAAAAAAAAACAAAAAAAAACAACATTTTCCCAACTCACTACCCAAGTTGTGTTTTTTTTTTTTTTAAAGCCTTTAATAACACAGAATGTGCTCTTGCATACTCTTCTGCAGAGCCTCTCTTGGTAAGGCAACTAGTGATGAATACTTCCTCTGCTCAGCCAACTGGTCTTGTGTTTGCTCATTATTATGCACTGGAATGCTTCAGAACCCTGTGGGTTGTGAGGATGCCTATTGAGGATCTAATGATGGACATCTGGGGCAGCCAATGGACAGTGTCTAAACCACAAGGAAGAGATATAGAAGTGCATAGTGAACTCTTCTACACTGGCTGGCGTGTGAACAAAAAAAAAATTATTGGCCAAAAAAACTTTTAGGTAGAAAAAAAAGGTAAGTAATTGTAACTCTAAGGCAGTGTTAATATTGACATTGTCTTGCAACTTTGGACTGCCAAGTCGCATGACAAGTCATACCCTTTGATTTCCAATGAGTACTGTTCATATCTGTGCGACTTCAAGTTGCAGCGACTTCAAAGTAGTCCCTGCTAGACATGTGCAGTTCGTTTCGGTCCGAATACAAATTTGGACACATTTTTGGTTATTTAGAGATTCAGATGTGTCCGAATCTTCTAATTAAATAGTAACGAATAGTAACGAATTTCACTGAAATACGTTAAAATTCATTTTGTTTATTCGTTTTCTAACGAGTTCTTTTTCGGCCTGTGTCCTTAAAAACCATGAATCATCATCTGTCAGCAGACTTCCCCACTGACAGATAAATGTAGAGATAAAGAATGCCGGCAATTGCCCAGCAATAGAAAAAAAAACGGCATGGGGTCCCCCCTCTGGCCCTTTGGATATGATATGGATTTTAAGGAGAACGTCACAACAAAATTTAAAGCAATAGAAAAATGTAAAAAATAAAAAAGGCGTGGGGTCCCCCCAAAATCCATTCCAGACCCTTATCCGAGTATGCAGCCCACCAGGCCCCTCCTGAACCATAGCAGGCTATAAGCCCTCAACATGGGGGGGTGGGTGCATTGCGCTTTGTGCTTTGCACCTCGTCCCCTTGTTGATGGGGTCTCTTCTCGACTACCCTGGGCTGTGGTTGCCGGGGTCTGAGGGCGGGGGGCTTATCGGAATCTGGAAGCCCCCTTTAACAAGGGGGCCCCCAGATCCCGGCCCCCCCTATGTGAATGGGTATCGGGTACATCGTACCTATACCCTTTAACCAAAAAAGTGTCGAAAAGCAAAAACCACAGGAAACTGTTTTTGACAAATCCTTTATTTAAAAAAAAAAGTGTCCCTCGATGTAGATCCATTGTCAATCACGACGCCCGCTGACACAAAAAGTTGAAAAAGTTGAAAAAATAGCAAAAAACACTTTGCCTCCTAAGAGACTACCCGCCGACTTTCCTCTCTTCACTTTGACAGTTCTTATATAGGCAAGGGGTGTGGCCACCCGGGTATGTCACTCAGTGGCACCGCCCCTTCTGATGTCATATGACATCACGTGACATCAGAAGGAGGTGGTGTCACCAGTGACGTACCCTGGTGGCCCCACCCCTTGCCTATATAAAAACTGTCAAAGCGCAGAAAGGGCAGATGGTAGGTAGCTTCTTAGGAGGCAAAGCGTTTTTTGCAATTTTTCAGGTCAGTGGGCTTCTTGATTGACGATGGATCTACATCAAGGGACACTATTTTTTTCTCTTTTTTCAATAAAGGATTTGTCAAAAACTGTTTCCTTTGGTTTTTACTTTTTGACACTTTTATGGTGAATGGGTACGGGTACCATGTATCTGATACCCATTCCCATGGGGAGGGTGGGATCTGGGGGCCCCCTTGTTTAAGGGGGCTTCCATATTCTGATTAGCCCCCCACCCTAAGACCCTGACAACCACAGTCCAGGGTTGTCGGGAAGAGATCCTTGTCCCCATCTCGGATAAGGGTCTGGTATGGATTTTGGTGGGGACCCCATGTTTTTTTTTTTCTTTATCGTTGGGTATAACGAAATGTCCCACACTCTGCTTGAGTGCTTTCGTCATATACCGCTTCCTCCAGTCTGAATATAGATATCAAATATTCCAACTGCTGCTGACAACCACAAACTAGACAGTACTCGTTTGAATGCTCAACATGGACTGTTTTATTTGAGATCTCAGACAAATATATAAACCAGAATGACAATACAAACTGTAACCAGAAACCTAATTAACATGAGCTAATTAACTAATCATTTAGACAGCCTAGGTGACTCCGAGGCAAGACCTTTCAGGACAGACTTGCCGTCTTTTAGCTCAGAAGACACATTATCATAAATATAAACACAGGACACCTTTACACAATAGCAGAAGCTAATTACAATTTACAATACAAACAGTCATCTCCTCCCTCCTCAGCCTTGTAGGCAACAGACTATAGTAGGAGTAAACTGTCCGACTCCTACACAGTTCTAGAGGCCTGTGATCAGCTCTTTCACGTACCATGTTGAGTTCAGAATCAAACAAACCAAGAATAGTCTTTATATATATCTTGGGAGATATTGTGGATAAATATTACTTTTACATTTAAGTAGCCACCTTTTGATTGTCCATTAAACAGCTGTCCATCATTTTTCTAAGTCACCTTGTGCCCCTAATGGACACAGGGTGACTTAGACATAGGAGGTGCATAGGGAGCTAAAACAAGGGTTTCCCAACCTCTCCAAGGGATTCTGGGTTCTATGGGCCCCCCCGCCCCCAAAGTGACTCCCGTCACATGGGGTTCCCCTTAAAATCCATACCAGACCCGAAGGGCCTGGTATGTACTAGGGGGGGCATTTTTTAAACACTTTTCTATTGCCGGGAAATGCCGGCATTCTTTATCTGTCAGTTGGGAAGCCCACTGACAGATGATGACTCATGTTTGTTAAGACCGCAGGCAGCCGGCTTCCCGGCCTACTGCTTAACAACCAGCTATTTCTTCACACAGAATTTGAATTGGTCGATCATTTTTCGACCAATCCAAATTCTAATTGTTCTGAAAAGTTGGAACTTGTTAAAAATTTGTTTAATTTATTAATTTTCTAACGAAAATGAAATTTAACTAAAACAAAACTAAACTAAACAAATTCCGAAACCAAACTAAACCAATTCCATAACGAAACAAAATTTGTAACATAACAAATCTATCCTAAACTAAACAAAACTAATTTTTCTGTTATGCACGTCTAGTCCCTGCACTACTTTGGTCCGACTTTAATGCGACTTGAGGTCCATAGACCTCAAGATCACACAGGCATTGCGTCAAGTCGCATCAAAGTTGCGTCAAAGTCGTGTGACTTTTCAGGTCGTACAAGTGTGAAAGGGGCCTTAGTTGTATTTTATTCATCTGAATTGTTTTAGTTTTAGTTGAATTTTAGTTGACTAAAATCTCCAGTACATTTTAGTCAACTAAAATCTAATGGGTTTAGTTAAATTGTAATGCAATATTTACGCATTTCTCTAGAATTGCCAAACTCATTATAAACTCTTGGAGTAAAAATCGAATGTGTTATTATTTATGGTATTAAGGTTGAACATGTACTACAGACAGAGACTTAGCTGTTGTGATATATAACAGTGTTCATTTTGACGTCAAATTTAGATTTAGTCATAGTCTTTTGACTAAAATGCCATTTTACTTTTGATTCTATTTTAGTCATCTGAATTGTTTTAGTTTTAGTCGTATTTTAGTCAACTAAAATAGTGGTAGATTCGTTGAGGAAAATATTTTTGTCAACGAAATTAAGACTGCATTAAGGTATATTAAATGAAAATAAAACATATAGATTGGTTACAGGGGGTGGTACATGAGAGGCTTTTTGTCTCCTTCTCTTCCTGGAGGTAAGCTGGCCTGACAACATCTCACCAGTGGCAGAGTAGCTGAAATGCAATTGCCAAGACAGATTGAATGACAAGTGTGACAAGGTCTAGGGGTCTACCTAGCTAGATATGGTGTGAATGGCACGAGCACCACTATCTGAAGGCGCAGTTGCATCCGATGATATTTAGTGTATGAAATTTTATCATGAAAAATGCAATAGCACAAGCACTTGAACATGATAAATCCATGTCAAACAATTTTGCTGTTATGTACAGTTTAAATTGTTGATAAAGAAGGTTTTATTATTAATTATTATTATTATTATTACTGTTATTATTAGTGGTGAAAGTAGCACAAGCATTATTATGTATTGTTTCTCCAATATACCTGTGACACCTGTTCAGCCTTTTGTGATGTCATCTCTGTGTAAATGAGGGATGCAATTAATATAGTGCAATGCCAAAGGCCACTGACTAAGAGGAAGAAGTTGGAAAGAAAAAGGAATTTCCTCTGTCAGTCAACACAATTACACTTTTGTATAGTGTGATGAAAGGTTAGTGGAGTGTAAACACTATACAGACTCTTACCACCTTTAATAATATTTGAAATTCCAGTTTCATGCCTGGAAGTACATATGTATGCACATATTTCCAACAGTATCATGAAATTATCCCCAACGGGAATTCATCAAAAAATGCATAAACCAGCAGATGGTTTGGGAAAAACGTATTTTTTGCAAACATGAAATGAATATTTCTGGGGAAGAAGAGACGTTCAAATTGGCTGATCCTTCTTTATGAAATCAGTTGACCAAAACGCCAGGGCATCTGGTCATGTACCACCATGGGATCCTTGGGGAGAAGAATGCATTTTGTGGCAATTTCTACACTTTGGTGTTTGTTTTTGTTTTTTAATGCAAACCCAAAATCAACTTATAGTCTGTCTTTGGTCACATTTGGGTCTACTTGAACCTGCCTAGTTCAAACTTGTTTGTGCTTATAGTCCCACATTGCTGCAGGTTGTTAAGCCCCTCCCCACGCCAAAGCCTCCAGTGAAGGTTTTTGGTGTCGATAGGCATGAGGTTCAAAGCACCATTCCTCCAGTTCACTCTATTGTTTAGGTTCCACACTAAAGTCAGTCCTAAAGCCTCATCAGGAATTAGTCGGACACGACAATCCAGTATCAAGTATTCATTCATGACGAGCTGTCGATTCCATCTTGAGCTTCTGAAACACCATTATAGGCTCTGCAGCTGAGCTATACACTTTTTCTCTTCCTCCCGCAAACAACTCTGTTTCTTTGTGAACTGAATTCAAACCTCTAATAAAAATAAAACAATGAATAGTGGCGCTAACGTGAAGCAAAATAAAATATAAGTGAAAAAAAGATAATAGTATTGATGATGACGTAACCCTGTGATCAATACCATAGTGCAATGTAGCGCCCTCTACCTTTAGGTAGGTGCTTTATAGTATTTCTTTGATAGAGTAGGATATAGAGACAAGTAAATTTAGCCAGGCCTGTGTTCTTTACTGAGCCTGGATGTTAATTCGGGGTTGGAAGTGTCAGAATAGAAGGGGGTGTGGCCGCCCACACTTGGGCTCAGGAAGACCTTCTCTGCTTGACGGTGGATTCTGCTGGAGAGAGAGAATGGGCTGAGACCTGAGTAGCAGGAAACCCATGTGAGAGGATTGACCAATGGTTAATTTCTTTGGTCAAGGGGAGGTCTCACATAAAAGGGGGGTCACATGTCCTGGGAGGGGTTCGCAGATTCAGTTCGGGATTCAGAATCCACAAGTTAGGCCCAGAGGCCCGGGAGTTCAGAGATCCCGGAGCCCTGGTGCTGGAAGAGGATACAGGGGGGGCCGAGAGCCTAGGCCCTGGATAAGGAGTCAGCATGTAGTCGACAAGGAACCACCGGACGCTCCCATGCAGGGAGGTGCCGGTCAAGAAAAGGAGGAAGTAGGAGCAAAGCGGCAGACAAAAACCTGGGTGATCAACTTTCTGTGAGTAGATCATGGACTGTTGATTGGGAGAGAGGAGCCGAGAGAGGAGCTTATACTGTAAATTCAAGGACCACAGTTTCTAATATGTCCAAATACTGAAAGAGTGTTGGTATGCGGGTCATAAGGAAGGTGGTGTAGGTGTTGACCTTAAAAAACCAATACCCCAAAGGAAGCATATCAAGTTAAGCGGAGGAGCTATTCCGAGTAGCAAATCCTCAGCCAGATATCTTAAAGAAGAAGCAATAATCTGCAGTGGGAAATTAATACAGGAGACATTATTCAGAATAATGTTCACCTGTGGGATTTGGGGAGTGCTGCATTACACAAAAGGAAGGTAACCAGGAAAGGATTAAAACAGCAGTCCTGCAACAATATGGGATCTTATGGGGCATCTCATATACTTCACTGGAGAGCCCCATGGATATAATCCCAAATAAAGAAACCTAAAGTGCAACTTTGACTGTTTGGTGTTATGTTGGTGCATGGGAGATCGGAAGCGGTGTGATTGGCAAAGGTAAGGAACTAAAACCCAGCAGCCCCCATGGGGGTACCGCTACAGCAATTAATAATAAATGATGAAAAATCAGCATATAAAATGAAAACATGAAAGTAGTGAATAAACAAATGATTAACACCCTGTGACAAGTGTAATCTTCATGCAACACTCCTGAACAAATAATTGGCCAAACACAAGAGTGTGAGGCTAAAGCAGCTGGTGAGTGCGTTTCTTTGAGGGGAGTAGAATCACAGGCACTGAGGTGTGGTGGATGATTACAAGAATCGCTGTTTCTCATACCGGAGATCTTATTACTATTTGGACTTTTGTTCACACTGTTTATGGGTTTTTTTATGCATCAATTATTTTTTCAGGAGTGTTACATGAAGTTTACACTTGTCACATGGTGTTAATGATTTGTTTATTCACTACTTTCATGTTTTCATTTTATATGCTGATTTATTATTTATTGCACTGTGGTATTGATCACAGGGTTACATCATCATCAATACTATCATCTTTTTTTTTCACTTATACTTTATTTTACTTCATGTTAGCGCCACTATTCATTCTTTTATTTCTATTAGAGGTTTAAATTCGGTTCACATATTTGTTTTTTTAAGTGGCAGCTGTAGGATTGTCCTTGTTCATTTCCAAGAGCGCAGTGGTAGGATTACGAGTATAGGCGGATTCACTTGTAAACCAACGGTTTGAACGGTTTCTTTCAGCCCCATTTATTTTCCCTCTTGTGCACCCACTTAGTTACACTTTACTCAGGCACCAATCACGTAATGACTCACAACCATGGACATGCCTATTCTTTGACAGTGGCCTATCCTGCCAACTACCAAAAAAATCTATATTGCCACCTTGCAGTGAGTTGTTAGGCCAATTCCCTCACCAAAGACTGCAGTAAAAATTTTCTGTGAATTTTGGGTCTGAGACCCAAGGAACCATCCCTCCCATTTACTCTGTTGTTCAGATTCCTCAACAAAGTTGGCTCTAAGGCCATATTAGGAATCATACTATTACGTTGTTACGAGAGAACTCTCTGTCTACATTGGTTCTAGGTCTAGTCCTCAGAGTTCCCACGGACCACCCATGAGACATGGGAGCCCAGACTGCCGGGCATGTGCATGTAGGGGAACCTTTCCTGCCACTGCTAAGCATGTGGGCCCTCCTCCACTAGGCCAGAAATCCTTCCCACTGGTTCCCATATCTTGACCTCCTCAGCTGTAGCAACAACACACAGAAGTCAAAGTTATATTTCACAAGTCCACAGATATGGTAAGCAAATCCAAATATTTGGTAACAGCAAAAATGTCATAAAAGCTTTTTAGAAACATTTATCTTCAAAGTGCTGGCAATGCTGAAGAAACGTGGAGGTTTTCACACATTACAATATTTATATGATATAGACCAGCCTTTCTCAACCGGGGTACAGATCACTCATTGTGTTCATTCAGGAAAGGAAGGGACTGGTAAATATGACATATTTACCGGGCCCTTCCCCCACTCTCAATATTGAAGGATCCTATTGTATGCTTGCAGCTGCTGGCAGAAAGGAGAGGAGGGAGCCCTGCAGCACTGCAGGAGCAATGGGTGCGCACAAGGGACCTGGGCAGCAGGGGGAAACATATGGTGCACAAGGAGGGTAATCGGTGTGATGGGGGAGGGGGCAATTACTGGAACCCATCTGTTGTATGGCTCCTCTGCAGCAGCTGAAAGCCAACAGGAGGGAGAGAAGAAGAAGACAGCTTTCAGCTGCTGTAGAGAGAGCCATACAGGGGAATGGTTGCAGTAATAGCCCCCCTGCGACACCGATCACCCTCCCTGCCCACATCCAATTCACCCTGCTGCCTGGGCCCTATGCAGGAGGACTGGTGGTACCCCCTTATCTACGGCCCTGTGGCTATAGCGGCAGTAATCGTATGCTTTAACAGCTGAGATTCCACCCATCTATGGCTGCCTTTAGATGGGCATGTAGCTTTAAAAGGCAAAAAAACTAAATAACACCCAACTCCAGCTAACCTTTTTGAGTGGATACAGCAGGATATTTTTTTTTTTTTTTGGAAGAAAGAGTTTAACTATTTACTGTACATATAGCTGACCATTGTTACCCTCCCCCAAACATTTTGATTTTATATGGTATGTCCAAAACTCTGTAGCTGTCAACCTTGTTGGAGAGATTGACTTGCATGTAAATGGGGAAATATATATATAAATGAATAAAACCTGTAAAATGAAAAAGGAAACACAATCATTGCGTGCATTAACCTCATACAGCAACTAGAATACATCATTTTTTGCTGTAGTGGGACTTTAAAAGTAATAACTAAAGTATATAGTGATTTCAACAACACCTCATTCATAACAATTTCCTGTAGTCCCATCCACCTGGAATCCTTCTTTCTGAAAGGGGAACTTCAAGGTTCTTGCCTTATTTTTAAATATTGATATACATGTAAAAAAATGGGTCAACCTACACTACAACATCACTGATTACTACATATTACACTCCTGTTTATGTCATAAGATAACTATTAATAGCATCTCCAAACCTAATAACCTTCTATTATTAGATGTCTGAGGTCAAAGAGTGGTCTACTGCTATTGTTCTCAAACAGAGATATCACACTTGTGCTTTTTAACCATCGAGGCTTTCGCAAATCAACTTTCCAGTAAATAAACTGCAATCATGACACAAACAATCTGTTTGACTAAGGCTGCTCTGTATCTGTGCACGTAACTTCACGGAAAAATTAAAACGGAACCTATTTGAAATGTTTAAAGTTTAACGCGATCGCTACAATGTGACCCAGTTTCTATATATGTCCTACACTATGCAAAGATCGCCTTTATTTATTTTTTACTGGTTTTGCCAAGTGATGAACCTATCAACTTATTCGATAAATCAATATCTAAAGGTTATTAAATTAGAACTAAAGGCAAAACATTTTTTCTGTGATTTTGGATAGAGTAAGGCCCCTTTCACACTTATACGACTTGTCCCACGATTTTGTACTGCAAAATCGTATGACAAGTCATTCTCCATGATTTTCAATGACTACCATTCATATTGGCACGACTTTAAGTCGTGCCGACTTGAAAGTAGTCCCTGCACTACTTTGGTCCAACTTCTATGCGAGTTGTACTCCATAGACCTCAATGTTAAACCCTGGAGTAGCATGCAAGTCGTGCCTGAAAAATATATAGACACGACTTCAGCACGACTTTGTAAGCACAAGCCTGGCTCCCTGATCGGGAAAGGAAAACTTTTTTTTCCTTTCCCGATGAGCGACAGGCAGTGCTGACAGCTGTCTGGTATGAATCAAGAAGGGGAACTCCACGCCAAGTTTTAAATGAAAAAAACGGCGTGGGTTCCCCCCAGGGGCATACCAGGCCCTTAGGTCTGGTATGGATCTAAGGGGAACCCCCTACGCCGAAAATCGGCGTGGGGTCCCCCCCAAAATCCATACCAGACCCTTATCCGAGCATGCAGCCCGGCCGGTCAGGAATGGGGGTGGGGACGAGCGAGCGCCCCCCCCCCCCTCCTGGACCGTACCAGGCCGCATGCCCTCAACATGGGGGGGTTGGTGCTTTAGGGCATGGGGGGGCACCCTGCCGGCCCCCCCACCCCAAAGCACCTTGTCCCCATGTTGATGAGGACAAGGGCCTCTTCCCGACAACCCTGGCCGTTGGTTGTCGGGGTCTGCGGGCGGGGGGCTTATCGGAATCCGGGAGCCCCCTTTAATAAGGGAGCCCCCAGATCCCGGCCCCCCACCCTATGTGAATGAGTATGGGGTACATGGTACCCTTACCCATTCACCTAGAGAAAAAAGCGTCAATAAAAAACACAGTACACAGGTTTTTAAAATAATTTATTAGGCAGCTCCGGGATCTTCTTCCGACTTCGGGGGTCCTCTTCCGACTTTGGGGGTCTCTCCGCCGTCTCCTCCCGGTGTCCGCATCTTCTGCCGGCTCCTCCGCTATCTTCTGCAGCTCAATTGCTAGCGGTGGTCCGGACTTCTGCCTTCTGCCTTCTTCTTTTCTTCCAGAGATGTTGACACGACGCTCTCTCCAGCTGGAATGGTCTCTGAACGCTCCGCAACAGACTTTTATAGGCGGTGACCCCGCCCCCCTATGAGGTCACTGTCCCGGGGCATGCTGGGACTGTGCCGTCATAAGGGGGCGTGGTCATCACCCGGTGACCACGCCTCCTAAAACGTCACAGTCCCAGCATGCCATGGACTGTGACGGCATAAGGGGGCGGGGTCACCGCCTATATAAGTCCGTTGCGCAGCGCACAGAGACCATTCTGGCTGGAGAGAGCGTCGTGTCAACATCTCTGGAAGAGAAGAGGGAAGAAGACGATCCAGAAGTCCGGACCACCGCTGGCAAAAGAGCGCCAGAAGATAGCGGTGGAGCCGGCAGAAGATGGGGACACCGGGTGAAGACGCCGGAGAGACCCACCGAAGTCGGAAGAGGACCCCCGAAGTCGGAAGAAGATTCCGGAGCTGCCTAATAAATTATTTTAAAAACCTGTGTACTGTGTTTTTTATTGACGCTTTTTTCCCTAGGTGAATGGGTAGGGGTACCATGTACTCCATATTTATTCACATAGGGTGGGGGGCCGGGATCTGGGGGCCCCCTTATTAAAGGGGGCTCCCAGATTCCGATAAGCCCCCTGCCCGCAGACCCCGACAACCAACGGCCAGGGTTGTCGGGAAGAGGCCCTTGTCCTCATCAACATGGGGACAAGGTGCTTTGGGGTGGGGGGGCCGGCAGGGTGCCCCCCATGCCCTAAAGCACCCACCCCCCATGTTGAGGGCATGCGGCTTGGCACGGTCCAGGAGGGGGGGGCCGCTAGCTCATCCCCACCCCCATTCCTGGCCGGCCGGGCTGCGTGCTCGGATAAGAGTCTGGTATGGATTTTGGGGGGACCCCCACGCCGATTTTTCGGCGTAGGGGGTTCCCCTTACAATCCATACCAGACCTAAGGGCCTGGTATGCCCCTGGGGGGGAACCCACGCCAGTTTTTTTATTTAAAACTTGGCGTGGAGTTCCCCCTTATGATTCATACCAACTACTGTATGTTTTCATTTGTTAATGCCAAAAACGTGGCAAAGTAGTACTGCTCCCAAATCGCGGTAAAATCGCGGCAAATCGCGTTAAAATCGCGGCAAAATCGCGGCCGCGAAATCGCGGTAAAATCGTGCGACTTTGAGGTCGTATAAGTGTGAAAGGAGCCTAACAGAATCACAGGATCAGTACATTCCCCTCTTAAAGAATGGTGGTCTGCCTTGTATACATAGGCAGATCACCGTTCTGCCTATCTCCTGAATGTTTAGCTGGTCCAAGCGGACATCGCATCTGCCGAACCTGCTGATTGGCTCCCACTGTGTCCAATCACAGTAGGAACTGGTTGGCAGGGGGCGGGCTTGCCCCAGACCCGGAAGTGTCAGATCATGTACTAGGTACGTGATCTGGCACAGAGAGCGCCTGCCCTGCTGCAGTATATAGGGGTAGTCCGCAAGCGGTAATTCTTTCTTTTTATCAATTTATATAAAGCATGGTAGGTTGTTCCAAACATCTTAGTGAACTAATCACAGATCTTCTGTGAATGTAGGCTGCCTCAAATCCTATCTATCTATCTATCTATCTATCTATCTGTCTGTCTGTCTGTCTGTCTGTCTGTCTGTCTGTCTGTCTATCTATCTATCTATCTATCTATCTATCTATCTATCTATCTATCTATCATATGATGCAGCCGTTGTACCCAAAAAATGCTTAGGGTGGGGACATTGGTATCACTGGGAGCCATACTGTAGTTGTTTATCGTCCTAGTCCTCGTTGTCAGAAATAATGACCATGTCAGTCAGAACATCGCTTCCGTTTGAGGAAACCTCAAAAATTTGGGATTTCCCATTGACACAGTGGTCATCAGAAAAAGAGTTTGTGTCAATGAAGGCTTGCTGATGAGCAAATGCATTTTTCTTTTGACCTCAGTTTGAGAGGCTTTTGAAAGCCTTCGTATATCATTGACAGTTGCAATTTACCTGCAGTTGATCTCTTTCTGACCTGCATTTAAACTTTTTCAATTTGTTTTGGCATTCTAATAGATTTGTATGCAGAGAGAAGCAGATCTGACATGAATAAAAGCCAATTAAAACATCAAACAGAAAGGCTCAATCACGGCAGCAGGGACACAGACAATAAAAACCTTACAGAAGTTTTAATTCTCCTCAACTCTATCCAAAAGTAAATACTATATTTATCGGTGTATAACACACACTTTTTTGCCCTGAAAATAGAGGGCAAACAGTGCATGCGTGTTATACACCGATATTTCTTTTTCCCAACAGGGGGCAGGGATCAGGCGGTCTGCCCCAGGTGCCACACATTGGGGGTGTGTCAGGCCGGCCTGCCTCTCCTGACCCTGGGACCGTGCTGCCAGCATATGTTACAGTTAAGAAAAAATCACTGCCAGCCCCTTCTCATACACCGCTCCTCCTGTGTCATTGTCATAGCAAATTGAAGCTTCTGAATACCTCATTAACGCCGTTCTTTCTGGCCGCTCCTCCTTCTCCCCCAAGTGTAGCTTTAGATTGGAGGAGGAGAGCACTCATGTGATGTCCATGAAACATCAAAGGAGAGCAGTCACGTGACCGGGTAGCATGACATAACGGCATTAATGAGGTATTTAGAAGCTTCGATTTGCTAGGACAATGACACAGGAGAAACAGTGTATGAGAAGGGGCTGGCAGTGATTTTTTCTTAACTTTAAAGTACTGCTGACAGTGCTGTCCCAGGAGACTGGGGGTCTCTTGTGAGTGCAGGGGGTCTCCTATGAGTTAAGTGAAAAAAAGGGGGTGATATAACGCATGAATCAAAGTGATATGATTTATTCATAGACAAAGTAGATAAATACAAAGAAATTACTAAAATTCATTAAAATGGGTTACAAGATATTCATTTAAAATTAATAATTCATTATGCACATGCAAGGGTAAATGCAGTTTAGGTAGGCTAGCACGTTTCGAGGTTTTCCCTCTTCATCAGAATCGTAGTAATTTCTTTGTATTTATCTACTTTGTCTATGAATAAATCATATCACATTGATTCATGCGTTATTTCACGCGCCTTCCACCCACTTTTTTTCACTTGGCTTCCTTTGGACCACACCTGGTCAGTCTAGGCAGCGGGACAGACATGATCATTCTATACTACTTACCATTCGGAATTACTACTACTTTACACTAATACTGCCTGCACGAGCGCAGGAGAAATACTTTTTCTGTTTATATTTTCACTGGTCTCCTGTGAGTACAGAGGTCTGTGTACTGTGCAGGGGGCTGTGGAAAGTTTTTTTCCTGAAACACCCCTCTTAAAACTAGGGTGCGTGTTATACGCCTGTGCGTGTTACACGCCAATAAATACGGTACATAAAAAATATTTGGTGTTACTTACATTGTAATAGTAAACTGAATTCAAACATGAGCAGTAAAATGTCATCTCATCAGGTAAAAATGGTTATAGCAATTACATTTATTTTTCTAATAGTCTCTTTGGGTTTTGACACTTTCCACACCATTTTTTCACTTCTTAAAAATATACTGACATGACAATTTAAACTCAAACTAAGCTGACGAAAAGCATGAAAAGTTTATGATTGTAAAACCACAATGCAATTTCACAGAGATGTCTGCAAGAGATATGCAAATATCTTAGTGAATCGATTTGCTGATTTGGTTAATAAGTTACCAACACAACATTCCCGTTCTGGAAGTCTCGCTGCTGTCTATATGATTTATTGAAGTAAGATTTACTTTCGACTCATCAAACAATAGGAACAGGTAAATGGATGTCAAAGAGGAAACCACAGACTACTAGAGAGTAGGGCTTTCCACTACTCAGAGCTGCCTATATAATGCCGGGGTCCCAATCTAATGTACAAGTCATAGCATCTACCTACTGTACAGCTCAAAGCACCTACCTGCTATACAGCTCAGAACTTCTACCTGCTGCACAACTCAGAGCATCTACCTGCTGCAGGGACACTGACATAGAGGACAGAGAAGAACTATGGACAACACAAGAGCCACCATGGTGAGGACCACTTTGATGACCCTTATTTATTTTAGATTTCTTTTTTAGACATTACTCTCAAACCATGTCATTTTGTACCTTTTTTATTATATTGTTTCAAATTGTAAGCCAGAGTAGCAAAAAAAAAAAAAAAAAAAAAAGCAAATATATATATAGTGTATCTCCTCTCATCTTGTACATACTCTTGTAAGTGCCAAGGTTTAGGAAGATCTTATTTCAGCTTTCTGCCCTAAGCAGAAATGTACTCGTATGACAGTTGCATCTTTTTGACCATTCCATTTTCATATTTTTAAATTCCTTCCTCCATGACCATTTTTTGTTCGCTAGCAAGGAGAGAAGGTCTGTATAGGCAATAAGGCATAGAATGATTACATAGTCAGGTTGAAAAAAGTCCAACTAATGGGAAACCAAATTAATAAACAAATTAAAAATCTGATATTATATACAGAACCCTAAACCCAGAGCTGATAAAGAAGAAGGTAAACCATAGTCTAATTTGCTCCAATATGGAAAAATACAATTTGCACCTGATCCCCCTAAGGTAATTATATTCCCTGGATCAACAAACTATGGTGTCATTGGTGTGAATATCATTTGCAAAATGTGTATATTTATTGTATTGATGGGCAATATTAAATATATCATATAGACAGAAAGAGTTAAGTGACACACAAGCATTCCTGTACATGTTTTTTTTCCATGTTAAAGGGAATGGTAATTCTTTTCTTCCCTTTTTTTTTTTATGCTAAGCATAAAAAAACTTAAAATATGTTTTCCTAAATTTATTAAAATATGAATTGTTATGTGAAGTAAAAAAAATTGGTACTATAATGCATACGATCTGATGGTCCAATCCCTCTGCTTGTTCGTCAAATTTATATTGACTGAATAGTAATTGAAACGTGATTTAACAGCATTGGTCAATTTTCCTTTCTTTGTTTTTTAGCTAAGAGATTTTATTCAATTAAGAAAAAAAAGCAGAGACACATTCAAATTACATTGAGAAAAGACAATAACATATTGATACATACTTGTATAGCATTAGAAAAGATGAAAAGCTGTACTAGGTCAAAATTTTTTTCTTCTGGTGTCCATATAGTTGCCAATTTTGTTGCCAATTTTTGAAACCTTATTTCAATAGAAACACAATTGCATGGAAACAAATGATTCATAGCAATCTACCAAATGCAGTTTCTATTGTTTCCTGTTTTTTTGAATGGTCAAATGATTAAAATTGGAGTGGAACCAGCTTAGATGCACCTATTGACTGGAATTGTCAGAATTTTAGAGTTTTGATGGACTGTCTTTGCAATGTTAATTGTCAGGTTGCTTGAAAATGGGAAATCATATAAAAACTGGCAGATATTGAAGTTATAAATCTGGATGGAAAGCTTTCTTTGTGAATATAATAATAAAATAATATTTTATTATAGACTTTTTGTAGAATAATCACCAAAAAAAAAAATACTTTTTAACTGGAATGAGAATCAGACAAATGTTTTGCAATAAGATGATTTTTTTTTAAGATGATTTTTATTTAACAGATTAAAACCCAGTGGGGTTGGTTTACTAAAGGAGTAGACTTTGCTCACTTGGCAATGTGAATGAAAGTAAATAAGGTGAACCTGTTTTCCTTTTGAAACCCCAATTGCAATAACAACAGAATTTTTGTTATGAGGTTGATATAAAGGTAGCTTTGTCTTATTTACTAATCTCAGCAAACATTACTTTTGCAGTAAGTGAACTGAACAGCTCTATTCTGTAAGAAATCAACCTAATTGTGTTATAGATTATAGATCATTAACTGGTCCTCATTTTCTTACCCATAGATTCAGCTCACTGCACTGATTTTGCTCCTGGGAGACTCCCTGTTGATCCCTATTGCGGCTGTGGATCTCCATCATCTGAAGAAAGGAGGATGTCCACCTGTTACAAAGTTCCCCTCATCAGTGAAAGTTAATCTTAATCTGAACAGTAATGGACAGGATGTTCCCACCATAAGCAGTGATGTGAGGAAACGCTCCATCTCTCCATGGGAGTATAGGTAAATTCTGCTATTGCTCAAAAAAATACAACTATAATGCCCCGTACACACGGTCGGACTTTGTTCGGACATTCCGACAACAAAATCCTAGGATTTTTTCCGACGGATGTTGGCTCAAACTTGCCTTACATACACACGGTATCACAAAGTTGTCGGAAAATCCGATCATTCTGAACGCGGTGACGTAAAACACGTACGTTGGGACTATAAACGGGGCAGTGGCCAATAGCTTTCATCTCTTTATTTATTCTGAGCATGCGTGGCACTTTGTCCGTCGGATTTGTGTACACACGATCGGAATTTCCGACAACGGATTTTGTTGTCGGAAAAATTTTATCTCCTGCTCCCAAACTTTGTGTGTCAGAAAATCCGATGGAAAATGTCCGATGGAGCCCACACACGGTCGGAATTTCCGACAACACGCTCCGATTGGACATTTTCCATCGGAAAATCCGACCGTGTGTACGGGGCATTAGAGAACAGTTATTACATTTGTATGGGCAGCTTTTTTTCTAAATGCGTAGTATTTGTAATTCACATTTTCTTACATGTTAATAGTTTGTTAAATAAATAGGAACATTTTGCCTTTTATTAAAACTTTTGCATTTAACGATATGCACCTAAATATCCTTTAGAGCTTAATATACCATTGAAATAGGAAGGTGGGAGCTCTTCTACCTGCCAAAGGATTGTTATTTCTGTTCAGCCAGTCCTGGTATTTACACTACCTTGCCACACAGCGCAGGTCTATATAGCACTACAGGCAACTCCGTTAAATAGAACTTAAAATGATAAAAAAACATATCTAACACTTTAAAATTATATTGCAGTAAGACATACCTTTTTAGGCTTTAGTATATTGGGGGTGATTTACTAAAGCTGGTGCACTCCGAATCTGGTGCAGCTCTGCATAGTAATCAATCACCTTCTAACTTCAGCTTGTTCAGTTTCAGCTTTGACAGTAAAACCTGGAACCTGATTGGTTACTATGCACAGCTGCACCAGATTCTGTGAGCACCAGTTTTAGTAAATCTCCCCCTATATGTCTACTTTTGTAAATGTCCACTTAATGGGGCACCAAGTCAACCAAGTAAAGAGAAAAAAAGAACAAAATTTGAAGTATAAATAGTAATGTCTTTCTACACTACTCTAAATGTCCTGAAAGAAAGCAGCGATATCATCAAGTCTGTACATAGAGATTGGTTTATTAAAAGCAAATAGACTGTTCACTTTGCAATGTAATTTTATCCAGGGCTTAGTGAATGAGTTGAAGCTTTGTTGACTTCTATATCTAATCATGTTTAAGTAAAATTGCTGTTTTTTTTCTTCATCCACCACATTTAAAATTCCCTTACAAAGTGCAACTTCCCTTGCAAAGTGAGACGCCTATTTGCCTTTAGTAAATCAACTCATTGAAATTGGAGGATCAGCATGACTAATGCTCAGAAGGAGAGGTAAAGCAGTAGTGACACCAGGGCTCCCCTTGGCTCATTAAAAATAATTCAAGTTGTGAATTCTGCATTTGAAGGTAGCATTAGAAGTTCTTTGGCATTACTTGTTGTCTGAGGTCGCTTCATAATGGCTTACAATGTATGCTTTTTTCTTGACTGCAGCTATGATGTAAACAACAATCGATTCCCCTCAACAATTGCTGAGGCCAAGTGTCTCCATACTGGGTGTTTGGATGCAGAGGGTAAAGTGGACATCAACCTGAACTCGGTTCCCATCAGTCAGGAAATCCTGGTTGTCCATCGGGAGATGAAAGGCTGTGTCCCCACCTTCAAGCTGGAGAAGAAGATGGTCGCTGTTGGCTGCACCTGTGTCCGGTATAGGGTCTCGGAGCAATAACACAGAACAAAAGTGATGTTACTGGACTCTGCTAACCTGCCAACCACAAATAAAGGAGAAAGAAAGGGCAGAACCTCCAACATGACCAATTCCCAACGGTTGACCCTCTCACATGGGTATAACTGGATGGACCTGTGTCTTTTTATAACCTTATAAACTATGTAATGGTACAAAATGTTCCACTCCTAAAATAATCTTAATTAACTCAAAGAGTTTACTTAAACAAAAGATTTTCCTTTACTTCCTCTCTCCACACCAGTGGAAATCCTCTGTTAGACAGTTGTCACTGGAACAAATGTCCTCATTGGAGAATTTCACCTTTTTTTCCTCTGACAACTCATATATTGGATTACCCCATAACTTTGGGGAAGATTTACTAAAACTGGTGCACTCAGAATCTGGTGCAGCTGTGCATGGTATCCAATCAGCTTCTAACTTCAGCTTGTTAAATTAAGCTTTGGCAATAAAACCTTGATGCTGACTGGTTTCTATGCAGTGTTGCACCAGCTTTTGCACTCTCCAGCTTTAGCAAATAACCCCCTTTCTGTCTCATGGCAATTACCAAGAAAAATAGAGAGGTTGAATCTCCCCAGCACAAACACAGACAGTAATAAAAACCGGACAGTGGTTTTAACCCTTTCAGAATCCATCCACAAACAAACAAAAATGCTTTTGGGTACATATTAGTTGTCAGGTAATTGAATTCACAAATAAATAGAGAATCCCAGGAGCGTAGCATTCTGTACCATAAGGGTTGGATCATGCTGTACATGGTTATTTCAATGAAAAGCTTTAGTGTCATTTGGAAGGCTTCCTGTTAAACACCTACAGTACCTTAGTTCTCTGAGTCCTTGCACCCTTTACATCTTGAATTTGCTGCTAATGATGAACTTCTTATATCTTACCCTGATAGCACTAGGAGTTTAGGTTGTGGGAGAGTTTGGTGCATTAGGTTTGCTAAGCTTCATAACTGGGTTAGAATATAGAGCTTGTGCCTAACATTCCCATGCCTAGTCCTTTACATAATATATGTTACTGCACAATGACTTTAAATAGATCCTGTTACTTAGCCATATTGTAGGCTTAACCAGTACGGTGAAGCTATTATCCCACTAGTTGTCTCCTGTCCGCTGTGATGGGGCATGGTCCTAGTGATATATAAGACCAAGGATGGGATCAGCCCATAAGATTACCACCTGTAACAGATTCTGCAGAACTGGGCATTTGCCTTTATTATATATTGCCATATATATATATATATATAGGATCAGTTTCACTGATGAAGTGAGATTACATGCGTAGCAATGTACATTGCAAATGTTATAGTAACTGTATTTTAACTATGTATTTATATATTTATATATTTTTATGAGCTATTTACACTTTGTTTTACTATTGTTATTTTTATATTATAATAAATAAAGTTGAATGTTGTATTGTTGAATTGTTTTCTTTTTAATTCTTTATTTATACTGTACAGTCCACAAAAAGAGGAGCAGCGATTTGGAGGCCACTGATGTAGACAGAGCATCGTGGAACATCCATGTCCAATATGAGTTGTATTAATGTAGCTTTCCTTTTTTGACAGTGTGGATTGGGTTTATAAGGATTTTTAAGTATATTCAAGAAGAGGGGATAGAAAAGAGGAGAAATAAGAAAAAAAAAATAGGAGCCAGGTCTGGAGGAGCCTCCAACTTGTAAAGTTTTTCTAAATATATACACTTTATTACGTACACCTGTTCAATTGCTTGGTAACACAAATTGCTAGTTAGCCAATCAAATGGCAGCAACTCAATGCATTTAGATATCGAGACATGGTGAAGAAGACTTGCTGAAGTTCAAAAAGAGTATCAGCATGGGGAAGAAAGGGGATTTAAGTGACTTTGAACATGGCATGGTTGTTGGTCTCAGACGGACTGGTCTGAGTATTTTTAGAAATGCTGATCTACTGGGTTTTTCACAGACAACCATCTCTAGGGTTTACAGAGAATGGTCCAAAAAAGAGAAAATATCCAGTGAGAGGCAATTGTGTGGAAGAAAATGCCTTGTTGCTGTCAGAGGTCAGAAGACTGACCACAACTAGACTGGTTTGAAAGGCAACAGTAACTAAAATCTCCACTTACAACCAAGGTATGCAAAATACCATCTCTGAATGCGCAACACATCAAACCTTGAAGTAGATGGGCTACAACAGCAGAAGACCACACTGAGTGCCACTCCTGTTAGCTAAGAACAGGAAACTGAGGCTACAATTGCACAGGATCACCAAAATTGGACAATAGACGATAGGAAAAGTGTTGCCTGGTCTGATTAGTCTCGATTTTAACTGAGACATTCAGATGGTAAGGTCAGAATTTGGCGTACACAACATGAAAGCATGGATCCATCCTGCCTTGTATCAACCGTTCAGGCTGGTGGTGGTGGTGTCATGGTGTGGCCTCTTAGTACCAATTGAGCATTGTTTAAATGCCACTGCCTACTTGAGTATTGTTGCTGACCATGGCCATCCCTTAATGACTACAATGTACCCATCTTCTGATGTCTACTTCCAGCAGGATAATGCACAAAGCTGTCACAATGTCACAAAGCTAAAATCATCTCACCACTGGTTTCTTGAACATGACAATGAGTTCACATTCACCATATGTCCTCATACTAGTACACCCACCCTTTTTTAATTGGATGTTACATTTACATACATCTGTAAAAAAAGATGCACATTTGTAATTATGTTGTCTTAAGGCCCCAGTAGCGCATCTTAGAAAAATACCATACCATACCTGTAAACCAAGCTTCCCCAAAGCCTGGCCAAAAAAAACTAACATAAAGAGTGAGAGGTCCTGCCAATGTCACCATCTTGTCAAAATGCTTTGAAGTTATTTAGGAAGGCTAAATTATAGTGTTAATGGTGGTGGTGTTGAAAGATGCAATGGGCTTTTGAATGGTTTCCACGTTCTCTTGAAGGTTACAGGGGGGTCTATACTAGATCTTCTAAAAGTAAAATCAAAATCAAAACCAATATGTCATGCATGGCACACTGGCAAATTATGATTGGAATCCAGTTTCCCAGTCTGGACACCACACATACACGAACACACATATTCTTGTCTGGTAGATCTGCTATCTTACACCCAGTTACACTAATCTGCATGAAGTCAGCAGGCACACAATGCAATTTCATACAGAATAACAAGTATGAATTCTTAGTTCAGTACAAAGTAAGCAAGTAAAGGCGCAAAATTGCTAGGCATTCCTATATACCCATTATGTAAATGACAGGAGGTAATAATTGATAAAATCCATAAAAAGTCTGTATGGGGAAAAGAAGGGGACTCAATACAAAGTTCTGAAAAGTTTTCAAAGTCCACACAAATGGCTGCCTTCCAGGAAGAGCTGAACCTAAGCCCCAACAATCTGCAGAAAGAACACAAGGAGAGGAGGCGCCTCTAAGTGCAGTATTAAAACCAGATTTATTAAAAAAACTCTGTGCAAAACACTCACATTTTGTAGGATAACATTAAGCATGTAATGTGGCTAAAAGTCCAGGAGGAGAGGGGTCCGTCAGATCCGTCACAACTAGCGCTGGGTCCTGCTGTGCGTGCGGCTGTGCCTGAACACCGCTAAAGCCGGCCGCGGTGATGAAGTTCCAGAGCGAGGCCTGAGACGCTGATGGAAGGCAGGCGCGGAGCTGTGACGTCACTGGAATGCGACGCGTTTCGTGAGCGTGCGGGCTACGATGGCACGGTAGCCGCGCTCCTTCATCAAAGCTACAGATGAAACGAGGAAGTGGTTTAAGTAGAGAAGGGGGGCGGGGACTGGAGAGAGAAGGGGAGGAAGGAAGAACGGATTGACAAGAACACAGGGAGGGAGGGGGGGGGGAAGGAGGACGGAGAATAATGGCTATGTGTCTGGTTTATCCAAAGAAATGACAAAGTGTGTGTTAATCTATAGAGGAGTATATGTGTAAGTAAAATAAAATAAAATAAAATAAAATAAAATGAAGGTGGATATTAGTAAGGATGAATTTAATTAGAGATAAAAATGAAATTAAATAAAAAATAATAAATAAAAATTAAGTATGAAAAAAGAAAAAATAATGAATTTAAAGAAATATATATAATAAAATAAATGAATGAATAAAGGATAAATAAATAAAAAATAATAAATAAATAAAAATAAAAAATAAAAAATAAAAATGAAAAATATATAAAATATAATAATACTACAAAAATAGGAATGAAAAAAAAGAGCAAAAACAGAAGAAAAATAGACGAGATACGTCAGAGTAATTATGGGAGAATGATGATGATAATAATAAATGCTAGTAAGGATAAATAAGATTAAATGAGGGTATTATTGTATCATGAGATAATAGTTTGGGAAGAAGATATACGATATATATAAAAGAGAGAAGAATAATTTCTCGAGGTCATAAAAAACTGCTGATTAGCCCTAGATCACATATGTGTGATAAATTAAATGGGATAATGAGCATTACTGTAATAATTAAAAATTGAGATTATTAATACATCTATATACATATACACATATGTGCGTATATGTGCACAGGTATGCATTCAGTCAGGTGCATGCGCACGCATAAGCGGACCCACTACCGAGTGGCCCCCATGCATGTGCCGCTCATAACAATAACGACATTAAGCTAAAAAAGAGGGGCCTATCTTTTAAAACAGAGGGAGCCCATGTATATAAAAATATACATGGGTTTTTTATGTTTCATTTTATAAAAAACACAATCAAAACATAAGAACAGAAGCAAAAACAAAAACAAAAAACAAGGACAAGGAACCCATCTGACCTTTAGAGGTCAGTGTGTGGTTATCATTAAAACAGCTTATTCATTTGATTGTTGATGATAAACAAAAGAATAAATAAAATAAAATAAGTATATTGAGGTATATATATTGTTTGTTGTGTTTACAGAATAGTTGCAATCTCAATACTTTCATTGATTCCTCCCGGCGCGAGTACATCTAGGGTATAGATCCAAAAAGTCTCACGTGCACAGAGCTCTTTGAATCTTTCAGCCGCCGGGAGAAACCTCGGGATCTGTTCAATGACCCACACTTTCAGTCCCTCAGTAGAACCTTGGTGGGCTAAGGAAAAATGTCTTGGAACACTGTGAGGATCTGTTCCACCTTCTATGAGCCTTCTGTGTTCCCCAAATCTTTGTCTCAGGGGTCTGATTGTCCGGCCCACATACATTAGGCCACACGGACACATGAGGCCATAGACGACGAAATCGGATGAACAATTGTAGAATTCCTTTAGCACAAAGGTTTTGCCCTTAGTGGTAAAAGACTTCTGTCCATGCTGAATGAAGTTGCAAGTCTTGCATAAGGCCTTTCGGCACTGGTACATGCCTACTAGGGGGATCAACGTAGGTACAGACAATACTGTTGGGATGGATTTAAACTTGCTGGGTGCAATCTTATTTTTAAGATTGGGAGCCCTGCGATAGATAACCTTGGGACGAGTTGGGAGTGATGTTTTTAGATGGGGGTCTTGATGTAGTATCCCCCAATGTTTTTCCAGAATCTTCTCCATACCTTTGTACTTATTATGAAAAGTGGTTATAAAATTGCTAGACCCATCATAAGTTGATGGATTAGTTTTGGGTTTTGATGGTTTACCTTGCAGGTAATAACTAAAGGCATCTTCCACCAGGGGTTTGGGGTATTTTTTGTCATAGAACTTTTTCTTGAGGGTTTCACTTAGTTCGGTATAATCTGAATCCTTGGTGCAGTTCTGACGAAGCCGGCAGAACTGTCCTTTCGGAATATTTGTAACCCATTTAGGAAGATGACAACTGTTAAAGTGTAAATAGGAATTACCTGCTGTAGGCTTAGTATAGTTTTTAGAAGTAATGATGGAACCATCATGTCCTAATTCCAGGTCGAGAAAAGCAATGGTAGC
This sequence comes from Lithobates septentrionalis, assembly GCA_037952835.1. Classification (NCBI taxonomy): domain Eukaryota; kingdom Metazoa; phylum Chordata; class Amphibia; order Anura; family Ranidae; genus Lithobates; species Lithobates septentrionalis. The sequence continues at coordinate 144,358 of JBBDGP010000554.1, forward strand.
CGGGTCAGTAGCTGACGTGAAGGACAACCCATGAGGGTTGGTATTACAATGTTGAACAAAGGAGTTGATTAGGTCAATACCCCCGTCCCAGATGATGATTAGATCATCGATATATCTACCGAAGAATATGATGTTGGCCACAAAGGGATTGTTTTTATAAATAAAATTATTTTCCCATAGACCCATCGCTAGGTTAGCGTAAGATGGTGCAAAGTTTGCCCCCATTGCTGTGCCCTGTATCTGTTGGTAGTGCTCTCCATTAAAGGAGAAGTAGTTATGCGTCAAGCAAAACCTTGCTGCTTGCACAACAAACTCCGCTTGGCGCATGTTGATCAGGGGATCTGCGGATAGGAAATGCTCCAGTGCCATCAGTCCAAAGTCGTGTGGAATGGAGGTATACAGTGAGCATACGTCAAGTGAGAGCCAGATGTAGGTAGGCTCCCACTTGTATAGGGACAACATTTCCATAAGGTGAGTACCATCCCGAATGTACGATTGTAACTGGGCAACTATGGGTTGTAGAAATTGGTCAATATATAAACTAAAGCCCGTGGTGACACTCTCCATGGCTGCCACGATAGGTCTGCCTGGGGGATCCTCTAAGCTTTTATGAATCTTAGGTAGATGGTAAAAATAGGGTACCTGGTGGAAAGTCTTATGCAAAAAGGACTTCTCAGTTTTGGAGATAATACCTTTTTGCAGGGCAGTGGAAATCAGTTGGTCAGCTTCCATGGCATATTCGGTAGTGGGGTCCTTAGAAAGTTTGACGTATGTCCTGTTGTCTGAAAGTAACCTGTATGATTCCTTAAGATAATCTGCTTTATTCTGTAATACAATACCCCCTCCCTTATCGGCAGATTTTATTACCAAATCCTCTCTATGGATGATTTGATCAAGAGCTTTAATTTCTGAGGGGGATAGGTTGTTGGACTTGGAGGCCGAGGAGGATTCGCATAGTTTCTGTAAGTCTGAAAAAACAATTCTATAGAATGCTTCTATATAAGGGCCCTTGGATTGTGTAGGAAAAAATATTGACTTAGGTTTTAGTGAGGTATGAATAATTGGAGGGGATGTTGCAAGATGCTGGGTCAGTATGTGAAATAATGCGTCATCACTATCAAATACGTCAGAACTATCAGCATCTGAAGGAGGTTCAGGGCTGAGTTCAGGTGGTGCTATAGTGGAACTGATCTGGGAATCGGGGTAGCGTAGGGTATTGGCTGATTTCTCGGATTGGATATGAAAGTGCCTTTTTAGAGTAAGATTACGTACATAAGCATTTAAGTCTTTAAAAAGAACAAAAGGGTTTGGTTTGTTAGTTGGTGCGAAATTGAGTCCTCGACCGAGAAGGGATAAATCTGCCTGGGATAGCGTATGTGAGGATAGGTTGAATATTTTTATAGTTTGGGGTATTTCAGTATGTTTGTCTGATTTTCTCTTTTGTCCCCCTCTGCATCCTCTTCTATGAGTTTTCTTTTTCGGGAGGTTTGTGCAAGAGGAGGACTGGGCACTAAAAAAGGAACAATAGAAGATGGTGTGGTACTGGAGGAGGGTGCAGATGGGGGACCACAAGAGATTGGGTTGTTCGAGGTAGGTAATATCTCAATTTGGGAAGATTCTGATTTAGAGGAGGTAGGTGAATTCACTGGTTTGGGAGTGGGAGGAGAACCACTAGACTTGTTTTGAACCTCAATGGGAGCAACTGAAACACTGGGGCCAGAGAAAGTGAATGGAGTCGAGATTTGCGGGTTAGGGGGCCTATTATAGAATTGATGTAGAGCACGGATGAGTTCATCATTTTTATTATTATCGCCATTATGGGAATGTCGAGGCAATGGGTTGGAAAGCCGTGGGTGACGACTATTCCGCTGCTGTATATTGAAATTTCTATCGTTTAAAAAACGAATACTCATAAGAGGTATAGGGGGGTGACTGAGGGGTACGGGGTCCTGCCTAGTATGGCTTAGGGAATGAGAGTTAATGTGAGTGGGAGGTGTGTAAGGCATATTCTTTTTGTTCCATGAAAAGATCCTATTTAGGTTATAGTCATCCAAGTCACGTTTCAATTTCCCCATTTTTTTGTGTATGAAATTATCCTCATCTTTTTGTGTTTTCTCTTTTAATATCTCTAACCATGACGAAGGAATCTCAGTTGAGGATCTAGATATCTCTTCAATGAGGGAATTGATTAGTTGATTAGCCGAGTTAAATTTGTCCGTACGGTGAGAGATGAGTGTTCCCATCCACTTTGTGGTGCAAAATTCTGCTATGCTAGCCCATTCCTTTTTTAGCTCTTCATTCAGGTAGAGGGGACAATCCTTCCTCACACGCAGGCCTCTAGGGGAAACTTTTAAGTCAATATATTGTTGTAGAAAGAATTTGTCCCACCAATGAAAGTTGATGGTGCAAATCAATCTCTCTAATTGTTTGAATTTGCCACAGAGGCTCTGACGTGTCCTACCTTGCAATTTGATCGTGTCAGAAAAATGAACTGCAGAGGACATTGTTGCAAATATTGCATTGATAGTCGCATATTTTTTTGCAGTTATATTGGAAATAATATCCATATGTACAGATGGTTATTAGCGTGATTGGAATATGGAAATAGGGGACCAGTGTGTGGTACGATTTAAGTTTAGATTAGTAATGTACAATGTTCAAAGTGCATGAAATGAATAAATTCGTACAAAGAAAAATAAAATAAAAAGGATAACAAGCATAAACCATTAGGACATCAGGTATTTTTTAACATCGGGTCTTTTGACAGGATACCAGCATGCAGCACAATTGGTTTCAAGAAATTTCACTGTAAGCAAGTAAAGGCGCAAAATTGCTAGGCATTCCTATATACCCATTATGTAAATGACAGGAGGTAATAATTGATAAAATCCATAAAAAGTCTGTATGGGGAAAAGAAGGGGACTCAATACAAAGTTCTGAAAAGTTTTCAAAGTCCACACAAATGGCTGCCTTCCAGGAAGAGCTGAACCTAAGCCCCAACAATCTGCAGAAAAAACACAAGGAGAGGAGGCGCCTCTAAGTGCAGTATTAAAACCAGATTTATTAAAAAAACTCTGTGCAAAACACTCACATTTTGTAGGATAACATTAAGCATGTAATGTGGCTAAAAGTCCAGGAGGAGAGGGGTCCGTCAGATCCGTCACAACTAGCGCTGGGTCCTGCTGTGCGTGCGGCTGTGCCTGAACACCGCTAAAGCCGGCCGCGGTGATGAAGTTCCAGAGCGAGGCCTGAGACGCTGATGGAAGGCAGGCGCGGAGCTGTGACGTCACTGGAATGCGACGCGTTTCGTGAGCGTGCGGGCTACGATGGCACGGTAGCCGCGCTCCTTCATCAAAGCTACAGATGAAACGAGGAAGTGGTTTAAGTAGAGAAGGGGGGCGGGGACTGGAGAGAGAAGGGGAGGAAGGAAGAACGGATTGACAAGAACACAGGGAGGGAGGGGGGGGGGGGGAAGGAGGACGGAGAATAATGGCTATGTGTCTGGTATATCCAAAGAAATGACAAAGTGTGTGTTAATCTATAGAGGAGTATATGTGTAAGTAAAATAAAATAAAATAAAATAAAATAAAATGAAGGTGGATATTAGTAAGGATGAATTTAATTAGAGATAAAAATGAAATTAAATAAAAAATAATAAATAAAAATTAAGTATGAAAAAAGAAAAAATAATGAATTTAAAGAAATATATATAATAAAATAAATGAATGAATAAAGGATAAATAAATAAAAAATAATAAATAAATAAAAATAAAAAATAAAAAATAAAAATGAAAAATATATAAAATATAATAATACTACAAAAATAGGAATGAAAAAAAAGAGCAAAAACAGAAGAAAAATAGACGAGATACGTCAGAGTAATTATGGGAGAATGATGATGATAATAATAAATGCTAGTAAGGATAAATAAGATTAAATGAGGGTATTATTGTATCATGAGATAATAGTTTGGGAAGAAGATATACGATATATATAAAAGAGAGAAGAATAATCTCTCGAGGTCATAAAAAACTGCTGATTAGCCCTAGATCACATATGTGTGATAAATTAAATGGGATAATGAGCATTACTGTAATAATTAAAAATTGAGATTATTAATACATCTATATACATATACACATATGTGCGTATATGTGCACAGGTATGCATTCAGTCAGGTGCATGCACACGCATAAGCGGACCCACTACCGAGTGGCCCCCATGCATGTGCCGCTCATAACAATAACGACATTAAGCTAAAAAAGAGGGGCCTATCCTTTAAAACAGAGGGAGCCCATGTATATAAAAATATACATGGGTTTTTTATGTTTCATTTTATAAAAAACACAATCAAAACATAAGAACAGAAGCAAAAACAAAAACAAAAAACAAGGACAAGGAACCCATCTGACCTTTAGAGGTCAGTGTGTGGTTATCATTAAAACAGCTTATTCATTTGATTGTTGATGATAAACAAAAGAATAAATAAAATAAAATAAGTATATTGAGGTATATATATTGTTTGTTGTGTTTACAGAATAGTTGCAATCTGAATACTTTCATTGATTCCTCCCGGCGCGAGTACATCTAGGGTATAGATCCAAAAAGTCTCACGTGCACAGAGCTCTTTGAATCTTTCAGCCGCCGGGAGAAACCTCGGGATCTGTTCAATGACTCACACTTTCACTTTTTTTTTAGCTTAATGTCGTTATTGTTATGAGCGGCACATGCATGGGGGCCACTCGGTAGTGGGTCCGCTTATGCGTGCGCATGCACCTGACTGAATGCATACCTGTGCACATATACGCACATATGTGTATATGTATATAGATGTATTAATAATCTCAATTTTTAATTATTACAGTAATGCTCATTATCCCATTTAATTTATCACACATATGTGATCTAGGGCTAATCAGCAGTTTTTTATGACCTCGAGAAATTATTCTTCTCTCTTTTATATATATCGTATATCTTCTTCCCAAACTATTATCTCATGATACAATAATACCCTCATTTAATCTTATTTATCCTTACTAGCATTTATTATTATCATCATCATTCTCCCATAATTACTCTGACGTATCTCGTCTATTTTTCTTCTGTTTTTGCTCTTTTTTTTCATTCCTATTTTTGTAGTATTATTATATTTTATATATTTTTCATTTTTATTTTTTATTTTTTATTTTTATTTATTTATTATTTTTTATTTATTTATCCTTTATTCATTCATTTATTTTATTATATATATTTCTTTAAATTCATTATTTTTTCTTTTTTCATACTTAATTTTTATTTATTATTTTTTATTTAATTTCATTTTTATCTCTAATTAAATTCATCCTTACTAATATCCACCTTCATTTTATTTTATTTTATTTTATTTTATTTTACTTACACATATACTCCTCTATAGATTAACACACACTTTGTCATTTCTTTGGATAAACCAGACACATAGCCATTATTCTCCGTCCTCCTTCCCCCCCCCCTCCCTCCCTGTGTTCTTGTCAATCCGTTCTTCCTTCCTCCCCTTCTCTCTCCAGTCCCCGCCCCCCTTCTCTACTTAAACCACTTCCTCGTTTCATCTGTAGCTTTGATGAAGGAGCGCGGCTACCGTGCCATCGTAGCCCGCACGCTCACGAAACGCGTCGCATTCCAGTGACGTCACAGCTCCGCGCCTGCCTTCCATCAGCGTCTCAGGCCTCGCTCTGGAACTTCATCACCGCGGCCGGCTTTAGCGGTGTTCAGGCACAGCCGCACGCACAGCAGGACCCAGCGCTAGTTGTGACGGATCTGACGGACCCCTCTCCTCCTGGACTTTTAGCCACATTACATGCTTAATGTTATCCTACAAAATGTGAGTGTTTTGCACAGAGTTTTTTTAATAAATCTGGTTTTAATACTGCACTTAGAGGCGCCTCCTCTCCTTGTGTTCTTTCTGCAGATAGTTCAGTACAAAGAATGCACTTAATCATTTAGAATGTAATATCCCTAGGTGGGCAGTGCACATAAATATGTACAAAAATACAAGAAAGAAAAAGGACATACAGAAATGTGGCTCTTGCCTATATAATAAGAAAAAGAAGAAAAAGGGAAATAAACAGCATTTTTTTATTTTGAGGATGGGAGAAACCCAGAAACACTATGTTTTTGAATACACTCTCCCAGATGAAAATACAGCGGGTAAAATACGTCACCATTTCTCTAAGTAAATATATTTCTAAAGGTGCTATTGATATGAAATTTTCACCAAAACAAATAAGTTATGTGCAATAAAATGGAATGACAGTGAAAAAGTAATGAACACGCAAACTGAAATTTATTTAATACTTGGTACAAAATCCTTTGTTAGTAATGACAGCTTCAAGAAGCCTCCTGTATGGTGAAACTAGTAGCATGCAATGCTGAGGTTTGATTTTGGCCCATTCTTCCACACAAACAGCCTTCAAATCTTAAAAGTTCTGTGGGCCTCTTCTATGAAGTCTGATCTTTAGTTCTTTCCATAGATTATTAATTGGATTCAAGTCAGGTGATTGGCTGGGCCATTCTAGCAGCTTTATTTTTTTCTTTGAAACCCATTCAGAGTTTCCTTGGCTTTGTGTTTGGGAGCATTGTCTTGCTGAAATGTCCACCCTCATTTCATCTTCATCATCCTGGTAGATGGCAGCAGATTTTTATCAAGAATGTCTTGGTACATTTTTTCATTCAACCTTCCTTCAATGATATGAAGTTTGCCAGTACCGTATACTGAAAAACAGCCCCACAGCATGATGTTCCCACCTGCAAACTTCACTGTTGGTATTGGGGTGTTTTGGGGGTGATATGCAGTGCCATTTGACCTCCAAACATGGTGTGTATTATGGCATCTAAAGAGTTCAATTTTGGTCCCATCTGACCAGACTATATTTTCCCAGTAATTCACAGGCTTGTCTAAATGTTGTGCAGGAAACTGAAAACAAACTTCTTCAGCAATGGAGTCTTGCACGGTGAGCGTGCATATAGGCCATGACGGTTGAGTGCATTACTTATTGTTTTCTTTGAAAAAATTGTACCTGCTAATTCCAGGTCTTTCTTAAGCTCTCCACAACTGGTCCTTGGCTCTTGGACAACTATTCTGATAAATCTTTTCACTCCTCTATCAGAAATCTTGCGAGGAGCACCTGGTCGTGGATGGTTTATGGTGAACTGATGTTCTTTCCTCTTCAGGATTATGGCCCCAACAGTGCTCACTGGAACATTAAGAAGTTTAGAAATCCTTCTGTAGCCAATGGCATCCGTATGTTTTGCAACAATAAGGTTGCGAAGGTCTTAAGAGAGCTTTTTGCTTTTACCCATCATGAGATGTTTCCTGTGTGATACCTTGGTAATGAGACAGTTTTATATAGGCCATGGATTGAGACTGAACCAGCTGATATTAATTTGCCCTGACAAGGGGCAGGATTGTTTTCTAATTACTGATAGATTTCAGCTGATGTCTTGGCTTTCTATGCCTTTTTGCACCTCCCTTTCTTCATGTGTTCAATACTTTTTCCCTGTGTCATTCCATTTTATTACACATAACTTACTTTCTGAATGTATTTGTTTTTTTTTCTTTGTTTGTATGGATTGCATGGGTTGTTACTAACATGTAGTGAAAATTTCATGTCAATATCACCTTTAGAAATATATTTACCTTGAAAAATGATGATATGTTCAATACTTATTTTACCCGCTCTATGTTAATTTTTCTGACTACTTAATTTATAGAAGAAAGATGAGGAATGGACATATCCTCTATGGCCAATTACTTTTGGAGGCATTATCTATTCTTCTGGAGGTCAAGGTTCTGGCTTCTTGAAGTCGCCATAAGTTATATGAACCATCCTGTTCTGTTGGCAGGGTTAGGATTCTGACATCAGCGCATCAGCCTAATTGCAACATGCCCACACACAGCATTGCCCATATAATCATTTTTTGGTTTTGTAAAACCAGGACATGCAATTTTATACCTGAGGATGGGGCACACAATCTAACGCCACTGCGCATGAGTGCCGTATGGCAGAATGTGATGAGCTTGATTTCTTCTACTGCACTGTGAGTACATTATGTTTACAATAATTTTAGATTCATTTTACGATGTTGCACCATGTATGGCTTTTTTTTAATGAAATACAGATAAAATGAGCATTTCAAGAATTTAAGAGGAATAACTGGGGCTATTGGAGTCATTCCCATGCAGGCTACCATCTGCTTAATATTGTGAAAAAGGGCTTGTGACCTCCATAATAAGGGGTCTCTAGGTGTGGTAAGAGGCATATTTTTAGTGTTGGTGGCATTAAGGGAGTGTCTCCTGATAGTTATTCACTGGGTGTTCGAGAATTTAAGTGGTCACAAGAAGAAATATTATATAATTTTAGTGTATGAAAAGAAAGTAACGAATGCGCAAACCTAAGACTCGCTCAAATAAACAAAATAAGGATAAGAGAAGCTGCCAACATATAAAAGGCCCTTCAGGTCTGGTATGGATATTAAGGGGAACCCTGCGCCAAATTTTTTTTTAAAAATGGCGTGGGGGTCCCCCTCAAAATCCATACCAGACCCTTAAGGTCTGGTATGGATTTTAAGGGGAACCCCGCGCCAAATTTTTTTTAAAAAATGGCGTGGGGTCCCCCCAAAAATCCATACCAGACCCTTATCCAAGCACGCAACCTGGCAGGCCGCAGGAAAAGAGGGGGGGACGAGAGAAGGGCCCCCCTCCCTCCTGAACTGTACCAGGCCACATGCCCTCAACATTGGGAGTGTGCTTTGGGGTAGCAGCCCCCCAAAGCACCTTGTCCCCTTGGCCGGTGAATGTGGGGGTCTGCGGGCAGGGGGCTTATCGGAATATGGACAAGGGGACCCCCAGAACCCGCCCCCCCCTGTGTGAAATGGTAATGGGATACAAAAGTACCCCTACCATTTCACAAAAAAAGTGTCAAAAATGTTAAAAATGACAAGAGACAGTTTTTGACAATTCCTATATTTAAAGTCTTCTTCTTTCCATCTTCTTCAGGTCTTCTTCCTTCCTTCCTTCTTCCTTTGGTTTCTTCCTCCATCTTCTTCTTCCCCTGGTTCTTCCTCCGATCCTCTGCTTCATGCTCCGGTGTTCTCATCCGGCATCTTCCTCCGCGGCATCTTCTTCTCCGCTTCGTTCTTGGGCCGCTCCGCATCCATGGGAGGCTCCAGCTCTGTGACGCTTCTCTTCTTCTGAAATCACATATCAGTGGAATTATTGGGGTCACCTGTAACCCGGTGACTCCGCCCCCTCTGACGCACGGGGACTTGACAGGGACTTCCCTATGGGTTTCCCCGTGATGTCAGAGGGGGCGGGGTCACCCAGTTACAGGTGACCCCAATAATTCCACTGATATGTGATTTCACATGTAATACACATCAAAATGAGAATAAGACTTTTTTTTAAACTTAGCAGGGATGGTGGAAACCCCTCTACAGATAGACTTTGGAATTTTTATTTTTTAGATTGTTACACTTAATTTTATATGTTTTAGTTTCTATTATAATGTGAATTTTTTCACTTGAAGTTCATTTTCCACCAGTCCATGTCTTTATGGACCTTGCTTTGTGCACTGGTGTGCAGTCATGTTGGAACAGGAAGGGGCAATCCCCAAACTGTTCACACAAAATTCAGAGCACAAAATTATCCAAAATGTTTTGGTATGCTAACGCCTTAAGAGTTCCCTTCACTGGAACTAAGGGGCCAAGTCCAACCCCTGAAAAGCAACCCCACACCATAATCCCTTCCTCCACCAAATGATTTGGACCAGTGCACAAAGCAAAATCCATAAAGAAATTGATGAGCATGTTTAGGGTGGAGGAACTTGACTGTCCTGCACAGAGTCCTGACCTCAACCCGACAGAATTGGGATGAATTAGAGTGGAGACTGTGAGCCAGGCCTTCTCGTCCAAAATCAGTGTCTGATCTCACAAATGCGCTTGTGGAAGAATGGTTAAACATTCCCATAGATGCACTCCTAAACCTTTTGGACAGCCTTCCCAGAAGAGTTGAAGCTGTTATAGGTGCAAAGGGTGGGCCAACTCATTACTGAACCCTACGGACTAAGAATGGGATGCCATTAAAGTTCATGGGTGTGTAAAGGCAGGTGTCCCAATAATTTTGGTATATAGTGTGTGTGTGTGTATATATATATACAGGATCTCACAAAAATGAGTACACACCTCACATTTTTGTAAATATTTTATAATATCTTTTCATGTGACAACACTGAAGAAAATTACACTTTGCTGCAATGTAAAGTAGTGAGTGTACAGCTTGTATAACAGTGTAAATTTGCTGTCCCCTCAACATAACTCAACACACAGCCATTAATGTCTAAACAGCTGGCAACAAAAGTGAGTACACCCCTAAGTGAAAATGTCCAAATTGGGCCCAAAGTGTCAATATTTTGTGTGGCCACCATTATTTTCCAGCACTGCCTTAACCCCCTTGGGCATGGAGGTCACCAGAGCTTCACAGTTTGCCACCGGAGTCCTCTTCCACTCCTCCGTGACGACATCACGGAGCTGGTAGATGTTAGAGACCTTGTGCTCCTCCACCTTCCATTTGAGGATGCCCCACAGATGCTCAATAGGGTTTAGGTCTGGAGACATGCTTGTCCAGTCCATCACCTTTACCCTCAGCTTCTTTAGCAAGGCAGTGGTCATCTTGGAGGTGTGTTTGGGGTCGTTATCTAATTGGAATACTGCCCTGTGGCCCAGTCTCCGAATGGAAGGAATTATAGTCTACTTCAATATGTCACAGTACATGTTGGCATTCATGGTTCCCTCAATAAACTGTAGCTTCCCAGTATCGGCAGCACTCATGCAGCCCCAGACCATGACACTCCCATCACCATGCTTGACTGTAGGCAAGACACACTTGTCTTTGTACTCCTCACCTGGTTGCCGCCACACATGCTTGACACCATCTGAACCAAATAAGTTTATCTTGGACTCATCAGACCACAAGACATGGTTCCAGTAAGCTATGTCCTTAGTTTGCTTGTCTTCAGCAAACTGTTTGCGGGCTTTCTTGTACATCATTTTTAGAAGAGGCTTCCTTCTGGGACGACAGCCATGCAGACCAATTTGATGCAGTGTGCGGCGTATGGTCTGAGCACTGACAGGCTAATCCGCCCACCCCTTCAACCTCTGCAGCAATGCTGGCAGCATTAACCTCCCTGGCGGTATGATTATTTCTGATTTTAGGTGCTGAAAGCGGTACAATTATTTTGCACAGAAATTTGGCGTTTTATATTGTAGGCCTGTAATTCTTAGGAATAGTTCACTTAAATCTGTCCAAACAAGAGTCTAGTAGACATCCCGGGTATGATAAAGTTTGAAAAATGAAATAAAAAATTATAATATAATAAATAACTATAAATAATTATAACAAATAATAATATAATAATAATAAAAATTATATAATAATGTAATCAAATCAAAAACACTGAAATTTGCTCAGTTGCAGAATTTTCGCTTTTGTTACTTTTAGTGTTTGATGACGGATCTCCCCACAATTCACTATCGCTCAATTCTGCGAGTGATTCTAATTTATTATCGCTTTTTTCTAGCTGCTCTAAAACCACTTTTGATGTAAAGGGACAGTTTTGGTTGCTATGGACAATCTCCAGTTTCCTGGCAGAAAGAACAGTTTTATATATATAAAACTGCATGCAGGACACTGGGCAAACCACTAGGGACAAAGGGGATGTGTAGTTATTTGATACAGTACTGTAATCTGTAAGATTACAGTATGCTGTATCTATACTGTGTGTTTTACTTTTGAATTTACCGCTGAACTCCGTCCCCGTGCGTCGCACCGCTCGCAGGGAACGGAGCTCGGCACTGTGAATCGAGCGAGACACAGCGGCTCGCCGATCACAGCGGGGAGACATCGCAGGATCCAGGGGACAAGGTAAGTATGCTCTTCCTGGATCCTGCGATGCAAGCCCGAGTCTGGCTCGGGGATACCACTTTTGGTATAAAAAATCCAACCCGAGCCAGACTCGGGAATACCGCCAGGGAGGTTAATATGTCTATTTCCCAGAGACAACCTGAGGACATGACACTAAGCACGTGCACTCATTTTCATTGGGCGATCATGGCGAGGCCTATTCTGAGTGGAACCTGTCCTTTTAAACCGCTGTATGGTCTTGGCCACCATGCTGCAGCTCAGTTTCAGGGTCTTGGCAATCTTCTTATAGCCTAGGCCATCTTTATGTAGAGCAACAATTATTTTTTTCAAATCCTCAGAGAGTTCTTTGCCATGAGGTGCCATGTTGAACTTCCAGTGCACCAAATTTAACACACCTGCTCCCCATTTACACCTGATACCTTGTAACAATAACAAGTCACATGACACCGGGAAGGGAAAATGGCTAATTTGGCCCAATTTGGACATTTTCACTTAGGGATGTACTCACTTTTGTTGCCAGCGGCTTAGAAAGGACAGCAAATTTACACTGTTATACAAGCTGTACACTCACTACTTTATATTGTAGCAAAGTGTAATTTCTTCAGTGTTGTCAAATGAAAAGGTATAATAAAATATTTACAAAAATGTGAGAGGTGTACTCACTTTTGTGAGATACTGTATATATAGTGGGGCAAAAAAGTATTTAGTCAGCCACCAATTGTGCAAGTTCTCCCACTTAAAAAGATGAGAGAGGCCTGTACTTGTCATCATAGGTATACCTCAACTATGAGAGACAAAATGTGGAAACAAATCCAGACAATCACATTGTCTGATTTTTGAAAGAATTTATTTGCAAATTATGGTGGAAAATAAGTATTTGGTCACCTACAAACAAGCAAGATTTCTGGCTCTCACAGACCTCTATCTTCTTTTTTAAGAGGCTCCTCTGTCCTCCACTCATTACCTGTATTAATGGCACCTGTTTGAACTTGTTATCAGTATAAAAGACACCTGTCCACAACCTCAAACAGTTACACTCCAAACTCCACTATGGTGAAGACCAAAGAGCTGTCGAAGGACACCAGAAACAAAATTGTAGACCTGAACCAGGCTGGGAAGACTGAATCTGCAATAGGCAAGCAGCTTGATATGAAGAAATCAACTGTGGGAGCAATAATTAGAAAATGGAAGACATACAAGACCACTGATAATCTCCCTTGATCTGGGTCTGCACGCAAGATCTCACCCCGTGGGATCAAAATGATCACAAGAACAGTGAGCAAAAATCCCAGAACCACACGGGGGGGACCTAGTGAATGACCTGCAGAGAGCTGGGACCAACGTAACAAAGGCTACCATCAGTAACACACTAGGCCGCCCGGGACTCAGATCCTGCAGTGCCAGACATGTCCCACTTCTTAAGCCAGTACATGTCCGGGTCCGTCTGAGGTTTGCTATAGAGCATTTGGATGATCCACAAGAGGATTGGGAAAATGTCATATGGCCAGATGAAACCAAAGTAGAACTGTTTGGTAGAAACACAACTTGTCATGTTTGGAGGAGAGAGAATGCTGAGTTGCAACTAAAGAACACCATACCTACTGTGAAGCATGGGGGTGGCAACATCATGCATTGGGGCTGTTTCTCTGCAAAGGAAACAGGACGACTGATCCGTGTACATGAAAGAATGAATGGGGCCATATATTGTGAGATTTTGAGTGCAAACCTCCTCCCATCAGCAAGGGCATTGAAGATGAAACGTGACTTGGTCTTTCAGCATGACAATGATCCCAAACACACTGCCCGGGCAATGAAGGAGTGCCTTTGTAAGAAGCATTTCAAGGTCCTGGAGTGACCTAGCCAGTCTCCAGATCTCAACCCCATAGAAAACCTTTGGAGGGAGTTGAAAGTCCGTGTTGCCCAGCGACAGCCCCAAAACATCACTGCTCTAGAGGAGATCTGCATGGAGGAATGGGACAACATACCAGCAACAGTGTGTGACAACCTTGTGAAGACTTACAGAAAACGTTTGTCATTGCCAACAAAGGATATATAACAAAGTATTGAGATGAACTTTTGATATTGACCAAATACTTATTTTCCACCATAATTTGCAAATAAATTCTTTCAAAAATCAGACAATGTGATTGTCTGGATTTGTTTCCACATTTTGTCTCTCATAGTTGAGGTATACCTATGATGACAATTACAGGCCTCTCCCATCTTTTTAAGTGGGAGAACTTGCACAATTGGTGGCTGACTAAATACTTTTTTGCCCCACTGTATATACACACACACACATGTGTGCTTGAACTTTGGGGTGCAAAAGGCTGCGCATGCCTATGCCTGTAGGTAAAAGTGGTGTAACAGGGTTTACAATCACTATAAATTGCATTGTAATTGCACTGTCCTCCTTTATATCGTAACGCACTGTGCAACCTGTTGGCACTATATAAATCCTGAATAGTAATAATAATAATTATATTCACTATTATTTTTGTATTATATTCACTATTCTTAAAGGGCTAGCTCTACATATTTATCTATGTATACATATAAATCATGGTAAGCAAACTAACTGCACCTGCCAACAGGTGCTCCCAAACTGCTGTTCCATACATGTGCTGTTGCTGTGACTCGATCATGCAGAAGAGGGCCTCTGGGACATAAGGGAACTCTAGCCCACAGAGTTCCTACATTTTTCAAATCATGTAGTGCTGCAGGAGCGTCAAGCGCTTGATTAGTTCTCGTCCTGGAGGAAGGTAGGAAGTCAACCGCTGAGCAGTCTCCTGAATGCTGATAGACCCATCCCCCTCATCTTCTTCCCCCCTTCTAGATAACAAGGACTTCAACCTTCACTGGAATTAGGAAACTTTCGAGAGAACCCCTTTCTGCCGTCTCCACAGGCGCAGGAATGTCTGATGACTCATTGGATGCGGTAGGAGCAGCAGACTCCATAGCCACTGCTGTAACCCCAGGGGCATTCCACAAGGCCCCCTGCCACTTCTCAGGCACCTCCTCTTTCACTGAGGATAATTCCTCCTTCCTTGGACCTAGAGGTTCCAACACGAGTGGAACCTGTGCCCGCTCTGTGGGTGTCACCACAGGACAGGCCTCTGTAGTAGACTAGTCGTCATCCCAGCTGGCTGCCAGATGTTCAGCAGACAAAACAGAGATATCTTCTGACTTGTCCTCCTCTTTAGGCTCTTTACAGAGCTCAACCTTACTGGCTGCAGGGGATTCATATCACCAATTCCCCACCTCCACCCTAAAATTTTACCCCCCAAATTAGTCCATAATATCTTACCTTTCGTTACACATCCCTTAGGCATGCCCTAAGACTACAACACTTAACAAGAACATAACATTTAAACCCTTGACATGTAACTTTAACCCTACTCTATGATTGACCCCTTGAAATCCAAATTTACTTTGCTGAAAGTGTTGGACCATTGGGCACCAGGCTCAGTAACAAAGCAACAAAGTCCCCGCACCATAAAAAAGCAGCACCAGGTAATGTTTCAGATTGTCCCCTTGAGTCACTTCAAAAATATTCAGTATATTGCAGTGTACTTTTTTTAGTTTTGGATACCGTGTTCCACGATATCCAAAACTAACAGGGAAATACACTGTAATATATATTTTTCATTAGGGAAGTGCCTTTCCAGGTTTTTATTGCTGTTCGTGTCACCGCTAGGAAGATTTCCTCTCTCTATTTGTTCTGCTGATCATTGTACTCACTTCATTTAATCATGTGCAAAGGAAATTCCTATTCTGTTGAATTCTTCCCCAGATGATTTGGTGTTCATAGAACACAGGCTTCCTTGGCTTAGTAAATGACCTACGCAATATCTAAAAGGTATTTACGTTGCATATTTCACATGGCTTAACGTTTTTCAGTATGCTTATGAATTTCTAATACAGGTTTCTGTTATTTTGAAATGATCATATTATACATGTGGCATATTTCACAAAACATCTTTCAATATGCCAATGTATATTTAATCTGGTGTAATTGATAAACAATTCAAGCATCAGACTTTCATTCCATGATAATTAATAACTGATATCATGATAATTAATAACTGATTTTGGTAATTTTTTTCTCATTCATTTGTGAAAAGTTTGAACTTTGGCGTTAGGCCTCCTTTAGAAGTAAACATGCCATGGGTAAAACTGGAGGCTCCATCGCTTCTGAAAATGCTAGTTAGTTGGCTGTCATCCTAACACCCTGGCCTCAATACTTTAGGTTGGGGATCAGGAACAAGTATCCCAATAGGGACTTTTGACTTTTCTACTACGTTCCTGATATGTTTACATGTTCCAGGTCACTAAATGAGGACATGTTTAAAGCTGAATTCCAGGAATGTAGACACTTTGTAAAAAGTGTAAGCACACTATGAGTTAAAGAGGTGTTCCAGCCTGTAACGGCTTTTCCTCATTCGCGTCTGTCAGTGCCCATCAGTTCCGCCTTTCAGTGCCCATCAGTGTTGCCTATCAGTGCCCATCAGTGGCACCTATGAGTGCCCATCAGTGCTGCCTATCAATGCCCATCAGTGCTGAATATTAATGCCCATCATCAGTGCCCATTAGTGCCACCTCATCTGTGCCACCTCATTGGTGCCACCTCATCAGTGCCCATGAGTGCCGCCTTATCAGTGCCTGTCAATGCAGCCTCATCAGTGCCCATCAGTGAAGGGGAAAACTTACTTATTTACGAAGTTTTGTAACAGAAAGGAAGAAAAACTTTTACCCCCTTAATGACCAGAGCATTTTTTGCGATACGGCACTGCGTCGTTATAACTGATGATTGTGCGGTCGTGCGATGCTGTACCCAAACAAGATTTACATCCATTTTTCCCATAAATAGTGCTTTCTTTTGGTGGTATTTGATCACCTCTGCATTTTTTTTTTTGCGCTATAAACAAAGAAAGACTGACAATTTTGAAAAAAAAAAGCAATATTTTGTTCTTTTTGCTATATTAAATATCCCCAAAAAATATATATATATAAAAATAATTCTTCCTCCGTTTAGGCTGCTATGTATTCTTCTACATATTTTTGGTATAAAAAGTCGCAATAAGTGTATATTGATTGGTTTGCGCAAAAGTTACAGCGTCTACAAAATAGGGATAGATTTATGGCATTTTTATTATTTATTTATTTTATTAGTAATGGCAGTGATCTTCAATTTTTATTGGGGCCGCGACATTGCGGTGGACAGATCGGACACTATTGACACTTTTTTGGGACCATTGACTTTTATACATCAATCAGAGCTAAAAATAGCCACTGATTACTGTATAAATGTCACTGGTAGGGAAGGGGTTAAACACTAGGGGGCGATCAAGGGGTTAAGTGTGTTCCCTCAGCATGTTCTAACTGTAGGGGGGATGGGCTACCACTGACATGACAGAGATCACTGCTCCCGATGACAGGGAACAGTAGATCTCTGTCATGTCACTAGGCAGAACAGGGAAATGCCTTGTTTACATAGGCATTTCCACGTTCTGCCTCTCCTCATTGTGATCGCGGGCCGCCGTCACCCGCTATCCTGCTTTTGCGGACTGACATACAGGTACATCAGTTAGCGCAGGAGTGCCATTCTTCTGACGTATATCGGCGTGAGCCGGTCGCCATTTGGTAAAAAGCGACAGCGCTGAAAGCTGAAAATTGGCTTGGACAGGAAGGGGGGGAAAGTGCCTGATATTGAAGTTGTTATTATATAATAATTTTGTACAGTGATTATAATTAAACATGTGTTGGGATTTTTTACTTTATTTAAAGGGATAGCATGCCATTTTTGGGACCCTCATCGTGTACCTGTTTTGTATTATTCAGACACCAAAATAATATTAATATACATGCATATATATATATATATACAAAATGAAAAAAAATTGGGGGGAAGGGGGATTACAAATCGAGAAGGATTCTTTGGTCTTTGGCACTGCCCAACCTGGAATTAGTATTAACATAAAATTAAATAAAGATTTGTTTTCTTAGTGGCTTTACTATTCTTAGTTTACTTTTTGACAAACACCAACATGTCAGTGTGACAACATACACACAGCCACAACTCATGAACTATTTCTGAATGAAAACCAGAATGAAAATTGCACAGTGACGTCTGGTGGAGATATGCAAATATGTTTTATCATATATCAGCACCACATTCCAGTTCAGGAAGCCTGACCGATGTCTATTTGATTTATCAAGGTAATATTTTCCTTCGACACAACAAATAGTGTAACAGAGGAAACCACAGATTACCAGAGAGCAGTGGAAAGCCCACATAGCTGGCTATATAATGCCGGGGTCCCAACCTGATGTACAACTCAGAAAACCTACCTGCTGTACAGCTCAGAACATCTACCTGCTGCAGAGACACTCACATAGAGGACAGAGAAGAACTATGGACATCACAAGAGCCACCATGGTGAGGACCACTTTATTGGCCTTTATTTATTTTCAGCTTTCTTGATTAGACATTACTCTCAAACAATGCAAAATAAGGAGGGAGCCTGTCATTTTGTACCTTTTTATTATATTGTTTCAAATTGTAAGCCAGAGCAGCAAAATTATTCTGAAATATTTTCTCACGGTGTATCTTCTCTTATCTAGTAAATACTCTTAAAATTGCCAAAGATTTACAGTTCAGAAAATTCCTATTTCACTTTCAGCTTGTGAAAAAATGTAGACATAAAATGTTGAGTCTTTGTCATTATTCAATTGTCAGATTTTTAAATTCCCTCATCCATGACAATTTTCTTTTGGCTAGCATGGATATTTAAAAGCCTATTTTATCATATTGTTTCAAACTGTAATTCAGGCAGCAAAATAATTCTGCAAATATTTTTTTTATTATGTATCTTACCTCATCTCGTTACTCCTATAAGTACTACGTTTCCGATTGGAAAAAATCTTATTTTACTTTTTTGCCATGTGGAGGAGTCATATTTTTTATTTGCTTTTCCATGACGATTTTCTGTTGGCTAAAATTTATATTTTAAACGCATGTAAAGGCTTTACAGCATAAAGAGGTTACACAGTTAAGCAACCCATAAATGACGCAATTTTCTTTCCTGCAACCAAGGATTGCAGGAAAGAAATTTGCTGGTTTCCCCCATCAACACAGTCAATATTGATGGGGGAATCCCCCTGGCAGTGCTGTTGTGTTCTGCAGGTAGGGAGCCTTTTCTGCTGGCAGAAAGCAATGAATACTGCAGGCAGCTATAGCTGCTGGCAGTAATCGCATGCAAAAAATTTGACAGGCTTTTGGTACTGAAGTTGCTACTGAACTGGCCAAGATTCATTCCAAAGGCATAAGTTCATTGAATTCAACCATTAGAAAAATAAATTAAATGATTAAAACCCATATAGTTACATAGTTATTCAGGTTCAAAAAAGGCACGTGCCCATCTAGTTCTACCAATAAAAAAAACAAGAAAAACAAAGAAAAAAACCTCCTCTTACACATTCATACACCCACAGTTGCTCCAGCAGGGGAAAAAAATTCCCTTCTCCCCCCATTAGGCAAATTATATTCTTTGAACCAACAATCATTGGTGTTATTACCTATAATATATATCTTATATACAGAACTCTAAACCCACAATTCATCCAAAGGAAGGTAATAAAAGCTCCTATAAAGCATGGTCTAATTTGCACAAACTGGAAATTTTACAGTTCTTCCCTGATCCCCTAAGGCAATCAAATATTCCCTGAATCAACAATCTGTGAAGTTATTGGTGTGATTGTCTGTTGCACAATGCAATCATTTAATTGTGTTGCTGTACAATATTAAAAGTATCATAGAGACAGAAAGAGTTCAATTACACTCAAGCATTCCTACACCTTTTATTTTGTTTATATTTTCTTTTTTTATATTCAGAACTAAATGTAACATTTTCAAAAATATTCTTCTTTCTCTTGATATTTTCTTTTTTATGCTCAGAACTAAATATAGCAATTTTAAAAATATTCTTCTCTCTCTCAATTGATAATTGTTCTTTCCTTTATTTTTTGTTATCAGATTTGATTTAACTAAGAAAAAAAAGTGTGAGACACATTCAGATTACATTGAAGAAATAAACACAAAAATATTCACACACACACCAGTCTAGCATTAGAAAGGATTGAATAGCTGTATTAGGTCAGAGTTTCTTATTTTTTGGTATTCATATATTTGGCAATTTTTTTTTACCAATTTTGTTCGGTAGAAACATGATTGCCTGGAACTGAACCCTCTCTGGCAATTAACTAAAATCACCAAAATTGTAGTGGGGCTAACTTAGAAGCACCTATAGGCTGGAATTGTTTTGTTGGATTTTTACTGCAAGTTTGATTTCCTCAAACTGGGGAATCATGCAAAAAGTGGCAGATGATCTTTAACTGTGGTGTTTTCTGTAGAATAAACTCTTCACAGAAATATTTTTATCTGCAACGCCAATTAAACATATTTTTTGTGATAAGATAACAATGACATTTTTACAGATTTCAATCCAGTGAAGTTGCTTTAGTTCAGAGTAAAAGTTGTTCACTAGCAAAGTGAATTATGCATTTGCAAAGTGCAAAGTAAGTAAATAAGGTTAACCTCTGTTCAGTTTAAATATTCAATTATGAGTGATGGAAGTTGAAAAATCAGGCTTTTTGTTATTAGGTTGAGATAAATAAACTCAGTTTTATCTTATTTACTAAGCTCAGCAAACATTCATTTTGCCAAGTGAACAGCCGCTGTTCTATAGGAAATGACACAATTTTGTTGTAAATTATACATCATTAACTGGTCTTTATTTGCTCCTCCCAGATTCAGCTCACTGTGCTGGTTTTGCTCCTGGGAGACTCCCTATTGATCCCTATTGCGGCTGTGGATCTCCATCACCTGAAAAAAGGAGGGTGTCCGCCTGGTACAAAGTTCCCCTCATCAGTAAAAGTTAATCTGAACATTAATGGACAGGATGCCCCCGCCATAAGCGGTGATGTGAGGACACGTTCCATCTCTCCATGGGAGTACAGGTAACTTTTTACTTCTGCCATCTCAGGAAAAAATGCATTAGGAGACAGATATGGAGATTGTGTGTGCAGCTTTTGTCTAAATGTGTATTGTTTGTAATTCACATTAGCTTACAGTTTCATAGTTTGGAAAGAGAATAATTAGGAAGATGTCTTTTATTAAAACTTTTGCATTTAACTTGCAAACTTTCATTAAATAGAATTTAAAATTGTAAATACGTATCTAAAATGTTATAATACTATTGCAACAAAACTTTTTTAGGCTTTATTATATTTTTAGGTGTGTAAATGTCCACCTAAAGGGACAATATTATTAAAGTAAAAAAAAATGAACAACATGAAATGTATGAATAAAATATGTTTCTGTACTACTCCAAAAACTTGAAAGAAAGCAGCTATACCAATCCAGTCTGTACATAGTGGTTGGTTTACTAAAGGAAAATAGACTGTTCACTTTGCAAGGGAATTTAGTTAAGAGCTTAATGAATTAGGTGAATCATGTGTAAGTAAATTGCTGTTTTTATTTTCCTTGTGTGTGATTGGGTATTCTTTGCAAAGTAAAATTCCACCACATTCACTAAGCTTAGGAGCAAATTGAAAATTCTATTGCAAAGTGACTAGCTGTAAACCAGCCACTAAGCACAGACTGGATTGGTATAGCTGTGTTCTTTCTGGATTTTAGCGTAGTGAAATTGGAGGATCAGCATGACTAACGCTCAGAAGGAAAGGTCAGAAGTGGTTAACTTGGTGTTCTTCTCAGCTCAGTAAAATGTATTCAGGTTGTGATTTTAGCCTTTTGCCAGTAGACCCAGATACCATTAGAAGTTCTCTGACTGACTTTACTTGTTGGCTAAGGTCGCTCCATAATGGCTTACAATGTATGCTTTTACTTGCCCACAGCTATGATGTAAACAACAATCGATTCCCTTCTACAATTGCTGAGGCCAAGTGTCTCCATACAGGATGTTTGGATGCAGAGGGTAAAGTGGACATCGACTTGAACTCGGTTCCCATCAGACAGGAGATCCTGGTCCTCCATCGGGAGATGAAAGGCTGTGTCCCCACCTTCAAGCTGGAGAAGAAAATGGTTGCTGTTGGCTGCACTTGTGTCCGGTCCATGGTCCAGGAGCAATAACACAGAATAAGAGTGACGTTACTGGACTCTGTTAACATGCCAGACATACATAGTTCTCTAAAAGATAAGGACAGAACCTCCAACATGACCCACTCCCCATGGGTACAAAAAGTTCCACACCTAAAATAATATTAATGTACTCAAAGAGTTTACTTGACATATATCTAAAGCCAAAGTTTTGGCTAGAGTAAGGAATGGTTCAACTCCTGTCAACTTTTTTTTTCCTCTTTGTGTCCCATTGGGGAGATTTTCCTTTACCACAACAGTAAATAAGGATAAATCTTTCCACACTAATTAAAATCCTCTGTTAGATTCTTGCCACTGGAATAAGAGTCCTTAATGGAGGATTTCATGTCTTTTACTCTGGCAACTATTAGATTATCTCTTCGCTTTCTGTCCAATGACAATAGATAATGGACACTGGTGGCAATGGCGCAGACCAAATAGAATGGGTGAATCTCCCCACCGACAGCAATAAAAACCTGGCAGAGGTTCTAACCCTTCTACACTCCATCCAAAAACAAAAAGAAGTGGCTTTGGATACACTTTAGCTGTCAGGTAATATAATTCAGAAAAAGAGAAGCCCAGGAACAAAGCATACTGTACCATACAAAGTGGATCATGTTGGAGGTCTGAGTAGGAAAGGTGGGCACTATTCCTGTTTTTTCTATTCAATGAAGAAGGTTTGGAGTAATTTGGAAGTTTCCTGTTAAACACTTAACATAGGTCTGTGTGTCCTTGTGTCCTTTGCATCGTGAATTTGCTGCTTATGATAAACTTCATATACGATACCATGATAGCACAAGGAGTAGGTTGTGGAAAAGTTTAGTGTGAACAATCATTCAACTTCCAAATTGCTCTATGCATCGTAACTAGAGAAGAAACATACATAGCCGGTGCTATGTATTTCTTAATTCTAGTCCTTTGCGGTATATCTTTTACTGCACAATGACAGGTGCACTTTAGATAGATCCTATCACCCACCTATATTGTAGGCTTGAACAGTACATTGAAGCATATTTCCTATTATCCCACTAGTTGTCTCCTGCCTTCTGTGATGAGGCATGTTCCTAGTAATAAGAAAAAACGAGGACAAGATGGCAGGTTCTACTGAACTGGGGATTAGTTTTTTATTATATATTGCCAAATATATTTAGGATTAGTAGCACTAATTGAGTGCGGTTAAGTTTGTAGCAATGTACATTGCAAATTTTATAGTAACTGTATTTTTAACTATGTATTTATATATTTATATCTTCTTATGGGATAGCTACATTTTATTTATTTGATATATGATGCTATAAAAAAATAAAAGAATTAAATTAAAACTAAATGTTGTAAAGTCATCTTTATAATAAATGTTACTAATTCTGTACTCAAAATTAATAAAATAATAGTCAAGCACTTTCAACTAAACACACTAATCTATTATGAGACTATTATGAGACTTGCCCATCTCGTGGCTAATAGGGTTTACTAATACAAATACTACTAGGCTATATTATCTTTAAATTATATAATAGTTCAGCAAACATTCATTGTAGGAAGCAACACAGTTTCTCTTTTTCTTGTATTTTCCTTAACCAAGAAGAGCCCTGATTAAGCATCAAACGATAGAAAAAGAAAAAAGAATAAAAAAGAAGCAGAAGAGAAATAACAAACAAAAACACAACCCCCCCCCCCCCCCCCCAAATGCGTTCAGCTATTCACCCCTCTATTTTCCAACAGATAACCTCTACGGGACAAGTTAGTGGGCCATTTGCTGCTGAGAGGCTGGGAAGATCTGTTCCCTATAAATAAAATAAGGAGTCCAGATTTCCCGATATTTCTCATCTTGCTCTTTCAGCGTCATAGTAAGATTTTCCATTTGTTGGATTTCTGTTATCCTGGCAAACCAGTGTAATCTAGCTGGAGGGGTAGTACTCTTCCACAACGCCGGGATACATGCCTTCGCTGCGGTAAGCAGATGTTTTAAAAGTTTTTATATTTTTTAATAAAGAGGTGTCATGTAATAGGAAAGCTGCCGGGTTTTCTCCAAGAGACACACCTGTAATTGTTTTAACAGTTTCAGCAACCATCATTTGTAACTCTTTCAGCCCCGGACATTCCCCAAAAATGTGTAACATAGTGTCCTCAGACTCCAGGCATCGCCAACAAACATCCGATACCTGAGGAAATATCCGATGTAGTACTGCCGGTGTTCTGTACCATCTGGTAAGGATTTTAGATTCCACAGTATCTTCAGAAGTGTGAAACACCACCACAATGTCCTTCACCACCCCTTGTGGGTTTTCCATCACCTGATACTGTGGACCCCACTAATATGTGAAGCCATATGTGCTTTGTAAGTAATAACTCAAATCCCTCTTCATTCAGATTTTAGGTATGTTCTCATTAGGCGATAAACCAAGGAAGCACATACATCCAATAGTGCAGACCACTTAATTCATATTTAATGTTAAAAACAAGTATTGTACTTACATGTAATCAGAGCTTTTTTTCTCATAGAAAAGGTGCAGGAACTCAACCATGCCCGCCACACACACATACCTGCCAAATGGCATCAAATATTAGCTCTTTCCTCTGCATACAACCCCCTCCCTCCACTGCCCTCATCTTCTCCCTCCTCCTTAAAAGCTCCACCATCTGTCATATTTCTTACCTTTGTTGCAATATTAAGCTGAAGCATCTATCCGGCTGTAGTACCTCCCAGCATACTATACTACAGTCACTTGCAAGGGAGATCATGCAGTGGGAGCATCAACAACTGGTCACCAGGGAAAAAATGGAGACCACAGAGGGTGTAGCCTACCACGCACCCTCTCCTGCTCATGACTGCACTGAACCCTGGCCACCTGTTCTGTATCTCCCTTATCCCTGTCCGGGACTCAGTGGGATCTGCGCAGGAGATCTGACCTGTGGGAGCTACTGGGAGATAAGCTATCACTTAGTAAACGCAGAAGCTGGACTTCAGTGTTACCACGTGATAGTGGTGAGCAGGGAGCAGAAGACCTAAGCCAGAGGTGGTGGAACTGAGTCCCCTAGTTCCTGCTGAAAAAAAGCCCTGCATGTAATCCATTAAATCAGGCATGGTATAAACACAGACAAAACACTGTTTTCTAAGATGCCGCCCAAGCCCTGCCCAGTGTGATGATGTCACCGCCCAATTGACTTTCTCAAAGGATCTAATTCTGTATTGCTTATCTTTTGATATGAATTAAAGGATCATTCTCCACAAAGTGATATTTTAGTCATAGGTGGAGCCTACTGGTCTGAGCCAGCCCTTGAGTTTTAAAGGGCTATTTTACCTTTAAAAAAAATATTCTGTACAGGCAAGGGGTCAGAGCAGTTTAAAAAACATAGTGCTGCTTAGAAAAATGGAGCTAAGTTTATACACCATAGCCAGAGGCCAAGCTTCCCCAAAGCCTGCCCAAAAAAATAATATAAAGTGTGAAAAATCCCACCAATGGGTTTGCCTGGGGGTAAATTATATTTCAAATTATTTGCTGAAAATAAAAACATGTTACTTTCTGAATTGACAAGCATTTATCGGTTATGGATGAGTGAAACTGTGAATATTTGTTACCTTTAAATTTCTAAAAAATCTGGAGATTTCTGTAAAATGTCATAATTTTGGCAAAATGCATTGTGGTCAATGGGGAAGGCTGAATGAAAGGGTTTTTGGTTGTGGTGTTTAATTATCTTGCAATGGCTCCTGGGGGTTACAGGGAGTATCTTTAACTACAATGGACCTGTTCTTATGAAAGTAAAATAAAAAATGGTTTGGACTTATTCTCTTTGGCATTTGACCTTTGAGGTGTTATTTCCTTTGCTGGGAGGAGAAGACCGAGATGACTGGGTCAGGATTAGGATTTTTGCCATCAGACTGATGAGTCCACACACCACATGGCTGTCACGAGTAAGCCCCATGTAATCATTTTGTTGGTTCTGAGTAGGTTCTCAACAACCTATATCTGTATGTTGCCCAAACCAGTTTCATCTCCCCTTGACTTATATTTTGACCTTTATTAGAAATGAAACATAATTTGATTGCTCCTGAGAAAATGAGTGTTGCAGCAGATAGTCTAGTCCCACCGATATGGGATAATTCCCCCCCAAGATAATTGTCTGATGACTCATGGATGCAGTAGGAGCAGCAGACTCCATAGCCACTGCTTTAACCCCAGGGGCATGCCACAAGGCCCCCTGCCACTTCTCAGGCACCTCCTCTGTCACTGAGTATAATTCCTCCTTCCTTGGACCTAGAGGTTCCAACAAGAGTGGAACCTGTGCCCGCGCTGTGGGTGTCACTGCAGGACAGGCCTCTGTAGTAGACTCGTCGTCATCCCAGCTGGCTGCCAGATGTTCAGCAGACAAAACAGAGATATCTTCTGACTTGTCCTCCTCTTTGGGTTCTTTACAGAGCTCAACCTTACTGGCTGTAGGGGATTCATATCACCAATTCCCCGCCTCCACCCTAAAACTTTACCCCCCAAATTAGTCCATAATATCTTACCTTTCCTTACACATCCCTTAGGTATGCCCTAAGACTACAACATTTAACAAGAACCTAACATTTAAACCCTTAAAACTTAACTATAACCCCTATGCTATGATTAACCCCTTGACATTCAAATTTACTTTGCCATTGCTGAAAGTATTGGGAAATTGGGCACCAGGCTCAGTAACAAAGCCACGAAGTTCCTGCACCATAAAAAAGCAGCAAATGTTTATTGTTTCAGATTATCCCCTTGTGTCACTTCAAAAATATTCAGTTTATTGCAGTGTACTTTTTTTTTTAGTTTTGGATACAGTGTTCCTACTGTATTCAAAACTAAAAGGAAAATACACTGTAATATATATTTTTCATTAGGGAAGTGCCTTTACAGGTTTTTATTGCTGTCTCCGTCACCGCTAGGAAGATTTCCTCTCTCTATTTGTCCTGCTGATCATTGTACTCACTTCATCTACTTATGTGCAAAGGAAATTCCTATTCTGTTGAATTCTTCTGCAGATGATTTGGTGTTCATAGAACACAGGCTTCCTTGGCTTAGTAAACCACCTACGTAATATATAAAAGGTATTTACGTTGCATATTTCACATGGCATAACGTTTTTTCAGTATGCTTATGAATTTCTAATACAGGTTTCTTTTATTTTGAAATGATCATATTATACATGTGGCATATTTCACAAAACATCTTTCAATATGCCAATGTATATTTAATCTGGTGTAACTGATAAACAGTTCAAGCTTCAGACTTTCATACCATGATAATTAAAAACTGATAGCATGATAATTAATAACTGATTTTGGTAATTTGTTTCTCATTCATTTGTGAAAAGTTTGAACTTTGGCATTAGTCCTCCTTTAAAAATAAACATGCCATGGGAAAAACTGGAGGCTCCATCGCTTCTGTAAAAAGTTAGTTAGTTGGCTGTCATCCTAACACCCTGGCCTCAATACTTTAGGTTGGTGATCAGGAACAAGTATCCCAATAGGGACTTTTGACTTTTCTACCACGTTCCTGATATGTTCCAGGTCACTAAATGAGGACATGTTTAAAGCTGAATTCCAGGAATTCAGACACTTTGTAAAAAGTGTCAGCACACTATGAGTTAAAGAGGTGTTCCAGCCTGTAATGGCTTTTCCTCACTCGCGTCTGTCAGACGTGATTAGAAGAGAGTCAATCGGCTGCTCCTCTGACAGGGGGGGTCTGCACTGATTGATTATCAGTGCAGCCCCCCCAGGATGCCCACCCAGGACCACCAGGGACGCCACCAGGACCACCAGGAATGCCCAGCACTTGTGACCACCAGGTCTGCCACCCATGGCCACCAGGGATGCCAATCAGTGCCCACATTTTTTGCCAATCAGGGCCCATCACTAATGCCTGCTAGTGCCTCCTTTTTAGTGATGCCCATCAGTGCCATCTATCAGTGCCACCCATCAGTGCCACCTATCACACCATCTGTGCCCATCAGTGCCACCTATCAGTGCCCATCAGTGCCACCTATCAGTGTCCATCAGTGCCACCTATCAGAGCCCATCAGTTCCGCCTTTCAGTGCCCATCAGTGTCGCCTATCAGTGCTCATCAGTGGCACCTATGAGTGCCCATCAGTGCTGCCTATCAATGCCCATCAGTGCCTTCTATAAGTGCCCGTCAGTGCAGCCTGATCAGTGCCCATCAGTGAAGGGGAAAACGTACTTATTTACAACATTTTGTAACAGAAACAAAGAAAAACTTTTACCCCCTTAATGGCCAGAGCATTTTTTGCGATACGGCACTACGTCGCTTTAACTGACAATTGTGCCGGAAAAAAAGCAATATTTTTTTCCTTTTGCTATATTAAATATCCCCAAAATATATATACAGTGGGGACGGAAAGTATTCAGACCCCCTTAAATTTTTCAATCTTTGTTATATTGCAGCCCTTTGCTAAAATCATTTAAGTTCATTTTTTCCCCTCATTAATGTACACACAGCACCCCATATTGACAGAAAAACACAGAATTGTTGACATTTTTGCAGATTTATTAAAAAAGAAAAACTGAAATATCACATGTTCCTAAGTATTCAGACCCTTTGCTCAGTATTTAGTAGAAGCACCCTTTTGATCTAATACAGCCATGAGTCTTTTTGGGAAAGATGCAACAAGTTTTTCACACCTGGATTTGGGGATCCTCTGCCATTCCTCCTTGCAGATCCTCTCCAGTTCTGTCAGGTTGGATGGTAAACGTTGGTGGACAGCCATTTTTAGGTCTCTCCAGAGATACTCAATTGGGTTTAAGTCAGGGCTCTGGCTGGGCTGTTCTAGAACAGTCACGGAGTTGTTGTGAAGCAACTCCTTCGTTATTTTAGCTGTGTGCTTGGGTCATTGTCTTGTTGGAAAGTAAACCTTCGGCCCAGTCTGAGGTCCTGAGCACTCTGGAGAAGGTTTTCGTCCAGGATATCCCTGTACTTGGCCGCATTCATCTTTCCCTCGATTGCAACCAGTCGTCCTGTCCATGCAGCTGAAAAACACCCCCACAGCACGATGCTGCCACCACCATGCTTCACTGTTGGGACTGTATTGGACAGGTGATGAGCAGTGCCTGGTTTTCTCCACACATACCGCTTAGAATTAAGGCCAAAAAGTTCTATCTTGGTCTCATCAGACCAGAGAATCTTATTTCTTACCATCTTGGAGTCCTTCAGGTGTTTTTTAGCAAACTCCATGAGGGCTTTCATGTGTCTTGCGCTGAGGAGAGGCTTCCATCGGGCCACTCTGCCATAAAGCCCCGACTCGTGGAGGGCTGCAGTGATGGTTGACTTTCTACAACTTTCTCCCATCTCCCGACTGCATCTCTGGAGCTCAGCCACAGTGATTTTTGGGTTCTTCTTTACCTCTCTCACCAAGGCTCTTCCGATAGCTCAGGCCACTGTGCTCTTAGGAACCTTAAGTGCAGCAGAAATGTTTTTGTAACCTTGGCCAGATCTGTGCCTTGCCACAATTCTGTCTCTGAGCTCTTCATGCAGTTCCTTTGACCTCATGATTCTCATTTGCTCTGACATGTACTGTGAGCTGTAAGGTCTTATATAGACAGGTGTGTGGCTTTCCTAATCAAGTCCAATCAGTATAATCAAACACAGCTGGACTCAAATGAAGATGTAGAACCATCTCAAGGATGATCAGAAGAAATGGACAGCACCTGAGCTAAATATATGAGTGTCACAGCAAAGGGTCTGAATACTTAGGACCATGTGATATTTCAGTTTTTCTTTTTTAATAAATCTTCAAAAATGTCAACAATTCTGTGTTTTTCTATCAATATGGGGTGGTGTGTGTACATTAATGAGGAAAAAAATGAACTTAAATGATTTTAGAAAATGGCTGCAATATAACAAAGAGTGAAACATTTAAGGGGGTCTGAATACTTTCCGTCCCCACTGTATATATATATATGTATATATATATATATATATATATATATATATATATATATAAAAATCTTCCTCAGTTTAGGCTGATATGTATTCTTCTACATATTTTTGGTAAAAAAACTCACAATAAGTGTATATTGATTGGTTTGCACAAAAGTTACAGCGTCTACAAAATAGGGATAGATTTATGGCATTTTTATTATTTATTTTTTTTATTAGTAATGGCAGTGATCTTCAATTTTTATCGGGGCCGCGACATTGCGGTGGACAGATTGGACACTTTTGACACTTTTTTGGTGACATTTATACAGTGATGAGAACTAAAAACAGCCACTGATTACTGAATAAATGTCACTGGTAGGGAAGGGGTTAAACACTAGGGGGCGGTCAAGGGGTTAAGTGTGTTCTCTCAGCGTGTTCTAACTGTAGGGGGGGATGGGCTACCACTGACATGACAGAGATCACTGCTCCCGATGACAGGGAACAGTAGATCCCTGTCATGTCACTAGGCAGAACAGGGAAATGCCTTGTTTATATAGGCATTTCCATGTTCTGCCTCTCCTCGACGTGATCGCGGGCCGCCGTCACCCGCTATCCTGCTTTTGCAGACTGACATACAGGTACATCAGTTAGCGCAGGAGTGCCATTCTTCTGACGTATATCGGCGTGAGCTGGTCGCCATTTGGTAAAAAGCAACATCGCTGAAAGCTGAAAACTGGCTTGGACAGGAAAGGGGGTAAAGTGCCTGATATTGAAGTGGTTAATATATAATAATATTGTACAGTGATTATAATTAAACATGTGTTGGGATTTTTTACTTGATTTAGAAGGGATAGCATGCCATTTTTGGGACCCTCATCGTGTACCTGTTTTATATTATTCAGACACCAAAATAATATATATATATACATATATATATATATATATATATATATATATATATATATATATATATATATATATATACAAAATGAAAAAAAAAATTGGGGGGAAGGGGGATTACAGATCGAGAAGAATTCTTTGGTCTTTAGCGCTGCCCAACCTGGTATTAGTATTAAAATAAAATTAAATAAAGATTTGTTTTCTTAGTGGCTTTACTATTCTTACTTTACTTTTTGACAAACACCAACATGTCAGTGTGACAACATACACACAGCCACAACTCATGAACTATTTCTGAATGAAAATTGCACAGTGACGTCTGGCGGAGATATGCAAATATGTTTTATCAAATATCAGCACCACATTCCAGTTCAGGAAGCCTGACCGATGTCTATTTGATTTATCAAGGTAATATTTTCCTTCGACACAACAAATAGTGTAACAGAGGAAACCACAGATTACCAGAGAGCAGTGGAAAGCCCACATAGCTGGCTATATAATGCCGGGGTCCCAACCTGATGTACAACTCACAGCACCTACCTGCTGTACAGCTCAGAACATCTACCTGCTGCAGAGACACTCACATAGAGGACAGAGAAGAACTATGGACATCACAAGAGCCACCATGGTGAGGACCACTTTAATGACCTTTATTTATTTTCAGCTTTCTTGATTAGATATTACTCTCAAACCATGCAAAATAAGGAGGGAGCCTGTCATTTTGTACCTTTTTATTATATTGTTTCAAATTGTAAGCCAGAGCAGCAAAATTATTCTCACGGTGTATTTTCACTCATCTAGTAAATACTCTTAAAATTGCCAAAGATTTACAGTTGGGAAAATTCCATTTCACTTTCACTTGAAGAAATGTAGACATATGAAATGTTAAATCTTTGTCATTATTCAATTGTCAGATTTTTAATTTCCCTCATCCATGACAATTTTCTGTTGTCTAGCATGGATATTTAAAAGCCTATTTTATCATATTGTTTCAAATTGCAATTCAGGGCAGCAAAATAATTCTGCAAATATTTTTTTTTAATGATGTCATTACCTCATCTCGTTACTTCTATAAGTACAAAGTTTCCGATTGGAAAACATCTTATTTTACTTTTTTGCCATGTGGAGGAGTCATATTTTTTATTTGCTTCTCCGTGAAAATTTTCTGTTGGCTAAAATTTATATTTTAAACGCATGTAAAGGCTTTACAACATAAAGAGGTTACACAGTTAAGCAACGCATAAATAACACAATTTTCTTTCCTGCAACCACGGATTGCAGGAAAGAAAATTGCTGGTTTGCCCCATCAACACAGTCAATGTTGATGGGGAATCCCCCTGGCAGTGCTATTGTGTTCTGCAGGTAGGGAGCCTTTTCTGCTGGCAGAAAGCAATGAATACTGCAGGCAGCTATAGCTGCTGGCAGTAATCGCATGCAAAAAAAATGACAGGCTGGTGGTACTGAAGTTGCTACTGAACTGGCCAAGATTCAATCCATCTATAGCTGGCTTTAGTCAGGTTGAAAAAAAGCTCATTGAATTCAACCATTAGAAAAATAAATTAAATGATTAAATCCCATTTAGTTACATAGTTATTCAGGTTAAAAAAAGACATGTGCCCATCTAGTTCTACCAATAAAAAAACAAAGAAAAAACCTCCATATACAAAATTATACACCCACATTTGCTCCAGCAGGGAAAAAAAATTCCCTTCTGATCCCCCATTAGGCAATTATATTCCTTGAATAAACAATCCTTGGTGTTATTACCTATAATATATATCTTATATACAGAACTCTAAACCCACAATTCATCCAAAGGAAGGTAATAAAAGCTCCTATAAAGCATGGTCTAATTTGCACAAACTGGAAATTTTACAGTTCTTCCCTGATCCCCTAAGGTGATCAAATATTCCCTGGATCAACAATCTGTGAGGTTATTGGTGTGATTATCTGTTGCAGAACGCAATAATTTAATTGTATTGCTGTACAATATTAAAAGTATCATAGAGACAGAAAGAGTTTAACCACTTGCTTACAGGGCACTTAAACCCCCCTCCTGCCCAGACCAATTTTGAGCTTTCAGCGCTGTCGCAATTTGAATGACAATTGCGCGGTCATACAACACTGTACCCAAATTAAATTTTTATCATTTTTTTCCCCACAAATAGAGCTTTCTTTTGGTGGTATTTAATCACAGCTGGGATTTTTATTTTTTGCTAAACAAACAAAAAAAGATGGAAATTTAAAAAAAAAAAAAAATCATGTTTAATAGTTTGTTATAAAATTTTGCAAACAGGTAATTTTTCTCCTTCATTGATATGCGCTGATGAGGCGGCACTGGTGGGCACTGATAGGCTGCACTGATGGGCACAGATAGGCACAGATAAGGCGGCACTGATGGGCACAGTTAAGGCGGCACTGATAGGCACAGTTAAGGCGGCACTGATGGGGACAGATAAGGCGGCACTGATGGGGACAGATAAGGCGGCACTGATGGCCATGGATGGGTGGCACGGATGGGTGGCACAGATGGGTGGCACGGATGGGTGGCACGGATGGGTGGCACGGATGGGTGGCACGGATGGGCACTGATAGGTACCACTGATGGGCGGCACTGATGGGGGGGCACTGATGGGGGGGCACTGATGGGCGGCACTGATGGGCACTTATGGGCACTGGTAGGTGACACTGATGGGCACTGATAGGTTGCACTGATGTGGGTGCTGATGGGTGGCACTATTGTGGGTGCTGATGGGTGGCACTGATGGGTGGTACTGATAGGTGGCACTGTGGGCACTGATGGGTGGCACTGTGGGCACTGATGGGTAGCACTGTGGGCACTGATGGGTGGCGCTGATTGATGGCACTGTGGGCACTTATGGGTGACGCTGGTGGGCACTGGTAGGCAGCACTGCTGCCTATTGCCTTGTGTTGGAAGATCGCCGTGATCGGGACTGATGTCCCGATCACGGCCGCCGGTGATTGGGTTTTTTTTTCCCTCCTCGCGCTGTTAGCGCGAGGAGGAAAAATAGCCGATTACCGGCTCTGTTTACATCACATGATCAGCTGTCATTGGCTGACAGCTGATCATGTGGTAAGGGGTCGGGACCAACCCCTTACTCTGATCTGTGATCAGGCGAGTCTCATAGACTCGCTGATCACCGAGCGCGCCCTGCAGGGGGCGCGCAGGCCGCTCGTGCACGGGACGACGTCAGTAGACGTAGTCCCGGCAATTTAGATCCACGCTGTTGCCGTCATTTGGCAATGGCCCGGATCTAAAGCGGTTAATTACACCCAAGCATTCCTACACCTTTTTTTTCTTTATATTTTCTTTTTTTTATATTCAGAACTAAATATAACATTTTCAAAAATATTCTTCTTTCTCTTTATATTTTATTTTTTATGCTCAGAACTTAATACAACAATTTCAAAAATATTATTCTCTCTCTCTCTCTCTCTCTCTCTCTCTCTCTCTCTCTATATATTTATATATATACTTGTTTATTTATTTTTCTGGTCAGAATTAAATATATAATTGTAAAAAATATTCTTACACCTTACTTTTAAGTTAATTAAATATGAGTTGTAAATTAAAGGAAACACGACACAAAATATGTACTGTGATGCATATAATCTGATTGTCCAATTTCACTACTTGTGCATCCATATTGATCAAAGCTGCATTGAATGAATTTTAATTTAAAGGTCATTTTAACAAAATTGGTAATTGTTCTTTCCTTTATTTTTTTTATCAGATTTGATTTAACTAAGAAAAAAAGTGTGAGACACATTCAGATTACATTGAAAAAAAAAACACTAAAATATTCACAAACACCAGTCTAGCATTAGAAAGGATTGAATAGCTGTATTAGGTCAGAGTTTTTTTTTTTGGTATTCATATATTTGGCAATTTTTTTTTTTTTTTTACCAATTTTGTTCGGTAGAAACATGATTGCCTGGAACTGAACCCTCTCTGGCAATTAACTAAAATTACCAAAATTGTAGTGGGGCTAGCTTAGAAGCACCTATAGGCTGGAATTATTTTGTTGGATTTTTACTGCAAATTTGGGTTATTCAAACTGGGAAATCATGCAAACAGTGGCAGATGATTTTTAACTGTGATGTTTTCTGTAGAATAAACTCTTCACAAAAATGTTTTTAACTGCAATGCCAATTAAACATATTTTTTGTGATCAGATAACAATGACATTTTTACTGATTTCAATCCAGTGAAGTTGCTTTAGTACAGAGTAAATGTTGTTCACTAGCAAAGTGAATTATGAATTTGCAAAGTAAGTAAATAAGGTTAACCTCTGTTCACTTTGAATATTCAATTATGAGTGATGGAAGTTGAAAAATCAGGCTTTTTGTTATTAGGTTGAGGTAAATAAACTCAGTTTTATTTTATTTACTAAGCTCAGCAAACATTCATTTTGCCAAGTGAACAGCCGCTGTTCTATAGGAAATGACCCAATTGTGTTGTAAATTATACATCATTAACTGTTCTTTATTTGCTCCTCCCAGATTCAGCTCACTGTGCTGGTTTTGCTCCTGGGAGACTCCCTATTGATCCCTATTGCGGCTGTAGATATCCATCACCTGAAAAAAGGAGGGTGTCCGCCTGGTACAAAGTTCCCCTCATCAGTGAAAGTTAATCTGAACATTAATGGACAGGATGCCCCCGCCATAAGCGGTGATGTGAGGACACGTTCCATCTCTCCATGGGAGTACAGGTAACTCCTTACTTCTGCCATCTCAGGAAAAAATGCATTAGGAGACAGATATGGAGATTGTGTGTGCAGCTTTTTTCTAAATGTGTATTATTTGTAATTCACATTAGCTTACATTTTCATAGTTTGGAAAGAGAATAATTAGGAAGATGTCTTTTATTAAATCTTTTGCATTTAACTTTAAATGCAGCTTAATATACCATTGCAATAAGCAAAGGGGAGCTCTTCTACCTGCCAAAGTATTGGTATTTCTGTTCAGCCAGTCCTAAGAGTTATACTGCCTGCCGCACAACACAGGTTATATAACGATGCAGACGCTTCCATTAAATAGAATTTAAAATTGTAAAAAGGTATTTAAAACTTTATAATAATATTGCAACAGAACAACTTTTTTAGGTTTTATTATATTTTTAGATGTGTAAATGTCCACCTAAATGGACAATATTAACCTCCCTGGCGGTACGATTATGTCAGATTTTTGCGTCTCAAAGCAGTACAATTATTTTGCATAGAATTTGGCGTTTTATATTGTAGACCTGTAATTCTTAGCAATAACACACTTAAATCTGTCCAGCAAGAGTCTAGTAGATACTCCGGGGTTAATAAGTTTGAAACACAAAATCATAAATTATAATATAATAAATAAATATAAATAATTATAAAAAATAATAATATAATAATAATAAAATTAATTTCCCTACGATTCACTATCGCTCAATTCTGCAAGTGTTCTAAAACCACTTTTGACGTAAAGGGACACTTTTTGGTTGCTATGGACAATCTCCAGTTTTTCACGCAGAAAGAACGATATATATCATATAAAACAGCATGCAGGGCATTGGACAAAGCACTAGGGACAAAAGGCATGTGAAATAATTTCATACAGTAATGTAATCTGTAAGATTACAGTGTACTGTATGTGTTATGATTTTTACATTTTTTGAATTTGCCGCCAGGCTCCGCCCCCATGCGTCGCAGGCTTCGGGCAGAGGACAGAGCCCGCAGACACAGCGGGGGGACATCGCAGGATCCTGGGGACAAGGTAAGTATACCGCACCAGGATCCTGCAATGCAATAATGAGTGTGGCTCGGGGTTACCGCTAATGGTACTGAAATTTAACCCCGAGCCACACTCAGAAAAACCACCAGGGAGGTTAATAAAGTAAAAAAAAATGAACAAAATGAAATGTATGAATAAAATATGTTTCTGTACTACTCCAAAAACTTGAAAGAAAGTAGCTATACCAATCCAGTCTGTACATAGGAGTTGGTTTACTAAAGGAAAATAGACTGTTCACTTTGCAAGGGAATTTAGTTCAGCGCTTAATGAATTAGGTGAATCATGTGTAAGTAAATTGCTGTTTTTATTTTCCTTGCATGTGATTGGGTATTCTTTGCAAAGTAAAATTCGACCACATTCACTAAGCTTAGGAGAAAATTGAAAATTCTACTGCAACGTGACTAGCTGTAAACCAACCACTAAGCACAGACTGGATTGGTATAGCTTTTTGGATTTTAGAGTAGTGAAATTGGAGGATCAGCATGACTAATGTTAAGAAGGAAAGGTCAGACGTGGTTACCTTGGTGTTCTTCTCAGCTCAGTAAAATGTATTCAGGTTGTGATTTTAGCCCTTTTGCCAGTAGACCCAGATACCATTAGAAGTTCTCTGACTGACTTTACTTGTTGGCTAAGGTCGCTCCATAATGGCTTACAATGTATGCTTTTACTTGCCCACAGCTATGATGTAAACAACAATCGATTCCCTTCTACAATTGCTGAGGCCAAGTGTCTCCATACAGGATGTTTGGATGCAGAGGGTAAAGTGGACATCAACTTGAACTCGGTTCCCATCAGACAGGAGATCCTGGTCTTCTATCGGGAGATGAAAGGCTGTGTCCCCACCTTCAAGCTGGAGAAGAAGATGGTCGCTGTTGGCTGCACCTGTGTCCGGCCCATGGTCCAGGAGCAATAACACAGAATAAAACTGATGTTACTCGACTCTGTTAACATGCCAGACATACATAGTTCTCTAAAAGATAAGGACAGAACCTCCAACATGACCCACTCCCCGTGGGTACAAAAAGTTCCACACCTAAAATAATATTAATGTACTCAAAGAGTTTACTTGAAATATATCTAAAGCCAAAGTTTTGGATAGAGTAAGGAATGGTTCAACTCCTGTCAACTTTTTTTTTCCTCTTTGTGTCCCATTGGGGAGATTTTCCTTTACCACAACAGGAATAAGGAGAAATCTCTCCACACTAATTAAAATCCTTTGTTAGATTCTTGCCACTGGAATAAAAGTCCTTAATGGAGGATTTCATGTCTTTTACTCTGGCAACTATTAGATTATCTCTTCGCTTTCTGTCCCATGACAATGGATAATGGACACTGGTGGCAATGGACCAGACCAAATAGAATGGGTGAATCTCCCCACCGACAGCAAAAAAAAACCTGGCAGAGGTTCTAACCCTTCTACACGCCATCCAAAAACAAAAAGAAGTGGCTTTGGATACACTTTAGCTGTCAGGTAATACAATTACGAAAAAGAGAAGCCCAGGAACAAAGCATTCTGTACCATACAAAGTGATTTACGTTGGAGGTCTGAGTAGGGAAGGTGGGCACTATTCCTGTTTTTTTTTTCAATGAAGAAGGTTTGGAGTAATTTGGAAGTTTCCTGTTAAACACTTAACATAGGTCTGTGTGTCCTTGTGTCCTTTGCATCGTGAATTTGCTGCTTATGATAAACTTCATATACGATACCATGATAGCACAAGGAGTAGGTTGTGGAAAAGTTTAGTGTGAACAATCATTCAACTTCCAAATTTCTCTATGCATCGTAACTAGAGAAGAAACATACATAGCCAGTGCTATGTATTTCTTAATTCTAGTCCTTTGCAGTAAATCTTTTACTGCACAATGACAGGTGCACTTTAGATAGATCCTATCACCCACCTATATTGTAGGCTTGACCAGTACATTAAAGCATATTGCCTATTTTCCCACTAGTTGTCTCCTGCTATCTGTGATGAGGCATGTTCCTAGTGAAATGAAAAAACGAGGACAAGATGGCAGGTTCTACTGAACTGGGCATTTGTTTTTTATTATATATTGCCAAATATATATAGGATTAGTAGCACTAATTAAGTGCGGTTAAGTTTGTAGCAATGAACATTGCAAATTTTATAGTAACTGTATTTTTAACTATGTATTTATATATTTATATCTTTTTATGGGATAGCTACATTTTATTTATTTGGTATATGATGCTATAAAACAATAAAAGAATGAAATGAAAACTGAATGTTGTAAAGTCATCTTTATAATAAATGTTACTAATTCTGTACTCAAAATTAATAAAATAATAGTCAAGCACTTTCAACTAAACACACTAAAGTGACAAGTGCAATAATTATACAAAAAAAAAAAAAATATATATATATATATATATACACACACACACACACACACACAAAATAGTTCATATGTGAATTCTATAAACGATGCATATAAAGTGCCACGGAGATAAATGATAAAAAAACTGTGCAAAAAAAAAAAAAAAAACATAGTCCAAATAGTCCCATTGACCATACAATATCTGTGCAATCAAATGAGAAATGAAAAAGACAAAGAACTTCCTCCGATTCCACAGTATCTTTTTTTTATTTTTTTATTGTTTATTTTCACAGAAACAGTGTTACAATTACATAAGAAGACAGCTCAGTCACAACTAAGACATAGCATCTATTATGAGACTTGCCCATCTCATGGCTAATAGGGTTTACTATTACAAATACTACTAGGCTATATTATCTTTTAATTATATAATAGTTCAGCAAACTTTCATTGTAGTTATTCGGAAGCAACACAGTTTCTCTTTTTCTTGTATTTTCCTTAACCAAGAAGAGCCCTGATTAAGCATCAATAGATAGAAAGAGAAAAAGAATAAAAAAGAAGCAGAAGAGAAAAAACAAACAAAAACACAACCCCCCCAAATGCGTTCAGCTATTCACCCCTCTATTTTGCAACAGATAACCTCTACGGGACAAGTTAGTGGGCCATTTGCTGCTGAGAGGCTGGGAAGATCTGTTCCCTATAAATAAAATAAGGAGTCCAGATTTTCCGATATTTCTCATCTTGCTCTTTCAGCGTCATAATAAGATTTTCCATTTGTTGAATTTCTGTTATCCTGGCAAACTAGTGTAATCTAGTTGGAGGGGTTGGAGGGGTAGTACTCTTCCACAACGCCGGGATACATGCCTTCGCTGCGGTAAGCAGATGTTTTAAAAGTTTTTATATTTTTCAATAGATAAAGAGGTGTCATGAAAGCTGCCGGTTTTCTCCAAAAGACAAACCTGTAATTGTTTTAAGAGTTTCAGCAACCATCATTCGGAACTCTTTCAGCCCCGGACATTCCCCAAAAATGTGTAACATAGTGCCCTCAGACTCCAGGCATCGCCAACAAACATCCGATACCTGAGGAAATATCCGATGTAGTACTGCCGGTGTTCTGTACCATCTGGTAAGTATTTTAGATTCCACAGTATCTTCAGAAGTGTGAAACACCACCACAATGTCCGTCACCACCCCTTGTGGGTATTCCCTCACCTGATACTGTGGACCCCACTAATATGTGAAGCCATATGTGCTTTGTAAGTAATAACTCAAATCCCTCTTCATTCAGATTTTAGGTATGTTCTGATTAGCCGATAAACCAAGGAAGCACAGACATCCAATAGTGCAGTCCACTTAATTCATATTTAATATTAAAAACAAGTATTGTACTTACATGTAATCCATTAAATCAGGCATGGTATAAACACAGGCAAAACACTGTTTTCTAAGATGCCGCCTAAGCCCTGCCCAGTGTGATGATGTCACTGCCCACCTGACGCGTAGCGCCCAATTGACTTTCTCAAAGGATCTAATTCTGTATTGCTTATCTTTTGATATGAATTAAAGGATCATTCACCACAAAGTGATATTTTAGTCATAGGTGGAGCCTAGTGGTCTTAGCCGGCCCCTGAGTTTTAAAGGGCTATTTCACCTTTAAAAAAAAAATCTGTACAGGCAAGGGGTCAGAGCAGTTTAAAAAACATATTGCAGATTAGAAAAATGGAGCTAAGTTTATACGCCATACCCAGAGGCCAAGCTTCCCAAAGCCTGCCCCCAAAAAAATAATATAAAGTGTGAAAAATCCCACCAATGGGTTTGCCTGGGGGTAAATTATATTTTAAATTATTTGCTGAAAATAAAAACATGCTACTTTCTGAATAGACAAGCATTTATTAGTTATGGATGAGTGAAACTGTGAATATTTATATCCTTTAAATTTCTAAAAAATCGGGAAATTTCTGTAAAATGTCATCATTTTGGCAAAATGCATTGTAGTCAGTGAGGAAGGCTGAATGAAAGGGTTTTTGGTTGTGGTGTTTAATTATCTTGCAATGGCTCCTGGGGGTTACAGGGAGTATCTTTAACTACAGTGGATCTGTTCTTATGAAAGTAAAATAAAAAATGGGTTGGACTTATCCTCTTTGGCATTTGACCTTTGAGGTGTAATTTTCTTTGCTGGGAGGAGAAGACCCTGATGGCCGGGTCAGGATTAGGATTTTCATCATCAGATTGATGGGTCCACACACCACATGGCTGTCACGAGTAAGCCCCATGTAATCATTTTGTTGGTTCTGAGTAGGTTCTCAACAACCGATATCTGTATGTTGCCCAAACCAGTTTCATCTCCCTTTGACTTATATTTTGACGTTTATTAGAAATTAAACATAATTTAATTTATCCTGAGAAAATGAGTGTTGCAGCAGATAGTCTGGTCCCACCAATATGGGATAATTCCCCCCCAGATAATTGTCTGATGACTCATTGGATGCAGTAGGAGCAGCAGACTCCATAGCCACATGCCACAAGGCCCCCTGCCACTTCTCAGGCACCTCCTCTTTCACTGAGGATAATTCTTCCTTCTTTGGACCTAGAGGTTCCAACATGAGTGCAACCTGTGCCCGCTTTGTGGGTGTCACTGCAGGACAGGCCTCTGTAGTAGACTCGTCGTCATCCCAGCTGGCTGCCAGATGTTCAGCAAAACTAACAGGAAAATACACTGTAATATATATTTTTTATTAGGGAAGTGCATTGCCAGGTTTTTATTGCTGTTTGTGTCACCGCTAGGAAGATTTCCTCTCTCTATTTGTCCTGCTGATCATTGTACTCACTTCATCGAATCATGTGCAAAGGAAATTCCTATTCTGTTGAATTCTTCCGCAGATGATTTGGTGTTCATAGAACATAGGCTTCCTTGGCTTAGTAAATGACCTACGCAATATCTAAAAGGTATTTACATTGCATATTTCACATGGCATAATGTTTTTCAGTATGCTTATGAATTTCTAATACAGGTTTCTTTTATTTTGAAATGATCATATTATACATGTGGCATATTTCACAAAACATCTTTCAATATGCCGATGTATATTTAATCTGGTGTAATTGATAAACAATTCAAGCTTCAGACTTTCATACCATGATAATTAAAAACTGATAGCATGATAATTAATAACTGATTTTGGTAATTTGTTTCTCATTCATTTGTGAAAAGTTTGAACTTCGGCGTTAGGCCTCCTTTAGAAGTAAACATGCCATGGGTAAAACTGGAGGCTCCATCGCTTCTGAAAATGCTACAGTTAGTAGCATTTAGTTAGTTGTAGTTAGTTGGCTATCATCCTAACACCCTGGCCTCAATACTTTAGGTTGGTGATCAGGAACAAGTATCCCAATAGGGACTTTTGACTTTTCTACCATGTTCCTGATATGTTTACATGTTCCAGGTCACTAAATGAGGACATGTTTAAAGCTGATTTCCAGAAATTCAGACACTTTTTAAAAAGTGTAAGCACACTATAAGTTAAAGAGGTGTTCCAGCCTGTAACGGCTTTTCCTCACTCGCATCTGTCAGACGCAAGTAGAGGAGAGTCGATCGGCTGCTCCTCTGACAGGGGGGTCTGCACTGATTGATTATCAGTGCAGCCCCCCCAGGATGCCCACCCAGGACCACCAGGGACGCCGCCAGGACCACCAGGGATGCCCACCACTTGTGACCACCAGGTCTGCCACCCATGGCCACCAGGGATGCCAATCAGTGCCCAGAATTGTTGCCAATCAGGGCCCATCACTAATGCCTGCTAGTGCCACCTTTTCAGTGATGCCCATCAGTGCCATCTATCAGTGTACATCAGTGCCACCCATCAGTGCCACCTATCACGCCATCTGTGCCCATCAGTGCCACCTATCAGTGCCCATCAGTGCCACCTATTAGTGTCCATCAGTGCCGCCTATCAGTGCCCATCAGTTCCGCCTTTGAGTGCCCATCAGTGTCGCCTATCAGTGCCCATCAGTGGCACCTATGAGTGCCCATCAGTGCCGCCTATCAATGCCCATCAGTGCCGCATATTAGTGCCCATTAGTGCCACCTGATCTGTGCCACCTCATTGGTGCCACCTCATCAGTGCCCATGAGTGCCACCTTATAAGTGCCCGTCAGTGCAGCCTGATCAGTGCCCATCAGTGAAGGGGAAAACTTACTTATTTACAACGTTTTGTAACAGAAACGAAGAAAAACTTTTACCCCCTTAATGACCAGAGCATTTTTTGCGATATGGCACTACGTCGCTTCAACTGACAATTGGAAAAAACAAAGAAAGTAGGCGCCTCTGGGTGCAGACTTAAAAACAATTTTAATAAAAAGAGCAGCAACAGAGATTGCACTCACATTTGTGTTGAGTTAAAAAGGCATATGCGAGTCCCAGATGTAACTGGAGGGGTCCGTGAGGTCGATCATCCCTGCCATGGATATGTAATCAGACTGGTCTTTCAGATGCACTGTGTCCACCAGCCGGCAATGATGGAGGAATACCAGAATGAGACTTGGAAGGCAAACAGCAATGCAGACGAGGGGCGATGACATCACACACATCCGACGCGTTTCCTGAGTTAGCAAGCCGCGAATGGCATGACGGCTGCACTCATCATTGCCGGCCGGTGGACACAGTGCATCTGAAAGACCACTCTGATTACACATCCATGGCAGGGATGATCGACCTCACAGACCCCTCCAGTTAGATCTGGGACTTTCATATGCCTTTTTAACTCAACACAAATGTGAGTGCAATCTCTGTTGCTGCTCTTTTTATTAAAATTGTTTTTAAGTCTGCACCTAGAGGAGCCTCCTTTCTTTGTTTCTTACAGTGCTTTTTGGGAATATGGTTTCCATTGCCATTGGCAGGCTGCCGTGAATGTGGGCTTTTGACCTCATCATTGATTTTATGCACACCATCATGGACTACTATTAT
Source organism: Lithobates septentrionalis (assembly GCA_037952835.1). Lineage (NCBI taxonomy): Eukaryota > Metazoa > Chordata > Amphibia > Anura > Ranidae > Lithobates > Lithobates septentrionalis. The sequence continues at coordinate 188,359 of JBBDGP010000554.1, forward strand.
CTTTTCTTATCCCTTGTTCCAGTTCATCATTTATATGCATAATATTGTCATTTATGTGGATTATTGCTTTTAACCTTTGCGCCAAACACTTGTTATATCAACTGACAATTGTGCCGTTGTGCGACGCTGTACCCAAACAAGTAACCCAAAAGATTTATGTCCTTTTTTTCCCCACAAATAGTGCTTTCTTTTGGTGGTATTTGATCACCTCTGTGGGGTTTTTTTGCGCTATAAACAAAGAAAGACGGAAATTTTGGAAAAAAAACGCAATATTTTGTTCTTTTTGCTATATTAAATATCCCCCAAAAATATATATAAAAAAAAATTCTTCCTCCGTTTAGGCTGATATGTATTTTTCTACATATTTTTGGTAAATAAAAATGACAATAAGTGTATATTGATTGGTTTGCGCAAAAGTTATAGCGTCTACAAAATAGGGATAGATTTATGTCATTTTTATTATTATTTTTTTTTTATTAGTAATGGCATTGATCTTCAATTTTTTTTTTTTTTTTTTTTCCATAATAATATTTATTGTCCAATGCACGAAACAGGAAACATAAACAGTGATCGGGGTATTACATGGTACAGATTGTTACATAGATCTGCGATACAGATAGCTAACATTAATATAACCATTATTAAATTCAAAGCAGTAGATTGTGTAACAGCCAGTTAACAAACTGTCTTAAATAACCCTTTCAGGGTGGGTTTTGGGATAGTATTGTAGCACCATTCAGAGGGTAAGGGTTATGGGAGAGACCAGAAGAGCCATAAAAGAAAAAGAGAGGGGAGAAGAAGAAGGAGGGAGAGAAAGAAAAGGTAGAAGAAGAACAAAGGGGGAGGGAAGAGGGAAGCGAGGGGTACAAGGGGAGGGGGGGGAGGGGGGTCAAGTTACATAGGGACTAGTGCCTACGCTAATGAGGTAGGGGGGATCAGAGCTAAAGGCTCTATAGGGGGGGGTTGGTGATTTGATGGGGATGAGAAGAAGAAAAATTAATGAGGGGGGGAGGAGGAAGGGAACCGGGTCTTCACCCCTGTCTCCATCCCGCCCCCCCCCCGGCGCAGCCCACCCCAAACATCTTCCCCCCAAGGAGGAAAGTTTGGAAGTCTCAGGGGTCACATTCGCCATATCGTTGGGACAGTTTAAAGTGTGTCCAACAGGCCCATGTGGTCGTGAATTTTTGGATTCTCTCCTGAGATATATGAACCAGCTCCTCCATCTCCTCTATCTTTGTGGTCCTACGAAACCACTCCCCAATCGTGGGGGTGGACGTAGATCTCCAATGTGTCGGGACGCACAGTCTAGCCGCATTCACCAAGTGCATTGCCAGTGATCTGTAGTATTCCTTTTTAGATAAGTGAGTGTGATGTAGGAGGTATTGAGCAGGGGAAAATGTTAGGGAGTACGTCGTAATGTGTGTAATAAGCTCATGTACCTTCTTCCAATATGGTTGGATGAGATCACATTCCCACCATATGTGTAACATTGTTCCTTTTGCCTTTCCACACCTCCAGCATGTATCTGGGATTGCCGGAGAGAATTTATGTAGTAGCGACGGGGTCCTGTACCAGCGTGTTAAAATTTTATATCCATTCTCTTGAATGGCTACATTAAGGGAACCCTTATGTGCGTATTCGTGGATACTTGTCCAATCCTCATCTGTGAAGGTCATCTGTAAGTCCTTTTCCCATTTCGTGCGTGCGGGGTCCGTGGAGCAGATAGCATCATCTATAAGCTCGTTATATATGTAGGAAATGAGATGTCTCTGTGGAGGAGCTCGGGTACATAAGTCTTCAAATGGAGTTAAGGGTCTTGTCCATGTCTGTGTTGAGCCCTGGGTGGAAAGGAAGTGTCTAATTTGTCGGTATGTCCAAAAGGGGAAGGAATGTATGGGGGATAAGCTTACTAGGTTCTCATAGGATCTAGGCGTTTTACCTGTATAAAACTGATATGCTAGTATTCTGTCATGTGGCCATGTTTGGTTAAGAAAGGATGGTGATAGTCCTGGTGAGAAATCAGGGTTGCCTCTCAGTGGGGTTAATGGGCCCGGGGTTGAGGAGATTGACGAGGTTTTAATTGACCGTTGGAAGGCTCTTAGTGAGGCTGAGATGAGGGGGTGCCCTACTATTTCCTGTAGCCAGTGTTTGGGTTGGATCCAGGGTAGGGATTCAAGTGGGATTTGGGAGAATGATTTTTCTAAGGTAACCCAGACCTTTCCCGCTTCGTGTATATTCCAATCTACGAGCCGGGAAAGGTGACTTGCTAGAAAATATTTGTGCAGGTCTGGGAGCCCGATGCCACCTCTGAGTTTTAGACGTGTGAGACGGGTATATTTAATGCGCAGCGGTGAGCCCTTCCAAAGGAACAGTGTGCACATCCTCTTGTATGCTGCGAAGAAAGAGGCCGGAAGGCTAATAGGAAGACATTGGATAATGTGTAGGAACCGTGGTAAGGTTACCATTTTTAGAAGAGCCGCCCGGCCAAACCAAGAGACATTGATCTTCCCCCATTCCTTGAGGTCGAGTTGTGCTTTTTTAAGAACCTTGCTAAAGTTAGCGCTATATAAGTCCATTAGATTGGTAGTTATATTGATACCTAAATAGGGTATAGCCCGTTGGTTCCACTGAAAGGGGAAGGATGTCTGACAACGTTCAGCTTCTCGTGGTGTGAGTGAAATGTTGAGCGCTTGTGATTTTGCATAATTGATCTTTAAATATGACAGGGAGCCAAAGTGTTCTATGTCTTTAAGCAAGTTGGGTATGGAGATAGTTGGGGCAGTCAGTGAGAGTAATATATCATCCGCGAAAGCAGAAACTTTGTACTCTTTGCCTTGAATGTTAACACCTTTAATATCGGGATTATCTCTTAATTTGTTAAGGAGGGGTTCTAATGAAAGTACAAATATCAGAGGCGAAAGAGGGCAGCCCTGGCGAGTTCCGTTTCTAATAGGGAAGGCGTTCGACAAGTGGCCATTAACTCTTACTGCCGCGCTAGGGGAGGCGTACAGCGCCGAGATGTGTGCTAGCATACGCGGGTGAAGGCCAATCTTTCTGAGCACCTCATGCATGTAGTCCCAGGCCACTCTGTCGAACGCCTTCTCGGCATCTAATGATAAAAAGAAACCCTGTGTCTCTGTAGTGGTGAGCCAGTGGTGAAGGTTTATTGCCCTGATGGTGTTGTCCCTGGCCTCACGACCAGGAACAAAGCCCACCTGGTCTATAGAAATAAGATTCTGTAAGAGAGGGGACAATCTATTGGCTAGAATTTTTGCGTAGATCTTGATGTCTACGTTAAGGAGAGAGATAGGCCTGTAGCTTTGTACTTGTGTGGGATCCTTGCCCTCTTTCGGGATAACTGTGACGTGGGCTTCTAGCAGGCGACCCATGGGTATTGCGGGATTGGACAGGGAATTAAAAGTGGCTAACATCTTTGGGGCTAGCGTCTGGAAAAAACATTTATAATACTGCAGCGTGAACCCGTCTGGGCCCGGGCTTTTGCCTGTTTTCATCTGCTTAAGGACGTTTTGAAGTTCTTCTGCAGAAAAAGGTTGTTCTAATTCTTCTGCCTGAGCTTGTGAAATTGGTTGAGGGCCATAATGGGACAAAAAATTTTTGATAGCCTCCTTCCTGAGGTCACCCTGATCTGGCTTTTGATTGAGGGGTTGTAGGTTATAGAGGTTTTTGTAGTATTGTTCAAAGGAATGAGCAATATCTTCGTTTTTAGATAGTAGTGTGCCCTGTTGGGTGCGAATGTGATGTATTGTGTTGGATGGTCTTGAGGCACGGACTGCTCGGGCCAATAGTTTTCCGCATTTATTGCCTTGCTCATAGAAGACTCTCTGATGCAAAACATAGCGGCGTCTAGTGCGTTTTCCCAATTCTTCCAGCAGCTTAGAGCGATATTGCGTCAGCTCCTGGAGTGTCTGCTGAGAATGAGAGTGTTTGTGTGTGGCCTCTAGTCTTTTGATGTTCGAGATCAGGTCATCTACCATGGCCTGGTGGATCCGTTTTATTTTTGCTGCTTGGGTCATCAGTTCCCCTCTGATCACACTTTTGTGTGCTTCCCAGATTGTGATAGGAGATATGTCCGGGGTAGAATTTTCCCGAAAATACGTATTTATGCTGGATTCTAATTGTGTGCAAAACACCTCATCTTTTAACAGGGACGAGTTCAGTCTCCAGACTTTAGTTTTAGGGATCGAATCTGGGAAGGTCAAGGAGACCGAGATGGGGTGATGGTCAGATAAGTACATAGGATCAATTGTGGCATGTGTGAGGTAGGTTAAATCAGGTTGGGAGAGGAAAAAATAGTCCAGTCGCGAGTATTTTTGAAAAGGAATTGAGAAAAAGGTGTAGTCCCGAACGGAGGGGAACAACGTGCGCCATGTATCATGCAGCGCCAAACTTTGGAGTTGCAATTTGATCTGGCGAAGAGCCCGGTATGTAATCGTGGAGGTGCCTGAAGAGCTGTCGAGGTCTGGGTTAAGGGGTACGTTAAGGTCTCCTCCCATCAGTAACACTCCCTCCTTGAAGGAGAGTAAGAGATCACTCACCTTCCTGAAGAATGAGACTTGGTGTTCGTTTGGGGCATATATATTTGCTAGTGTGATTGGTCTAGAAGCATAAGACCCTTTGATGAAGACAAATCTCCCCTCAGGATCTAATAGGGAGTCGCTAAGTTTAAAAGGGGCATGCTTGGAGATTAGAATGGACGTTCCTTTGGTCTTTGCTAAAGGGTTTGTGGAATGAAAGGCTGTCTGGTAAATGTGGTTAGAGAGTTTTGGGATTGAGTTGGACCGAAAGTGAGTCTCCTGGATAAAAATAAATTGGGCTTTCTGCTTGGTGAGTGCGGACAAAACCTGTGAGCGTTTTTCGGGGACGTTTAGGCCTCTTGCGTTGAGTGAAATACATTTCAGTGTTAGAGGCGCTGGGGAGGCCATTGTCAGCCTAGAGTTGTGGAGGTTAGTTTATATATAGGTTCAGGGGGACAGAAACTGATTGTCCCACCTGAGGTGGGTCTGACCGCGCCGGGGAGGATAGGGCAAGGGAGAGGGGGGGTGGTGAAGTATGAAAGAGGGGAAAAGAGAGAAAAAAAAAAAAAAAGGGAGGGGGAGGGGGGAGGAGGGTGGGATCAGAGGGGGAGAGGGAAAAGTAAAGGGTAGGGGAAAGGCCCCAAAGAAGAGATAAGAAAGAGGTGAAGGAAAAGAGTCAGAGGGGGCGAGCGGGTATGGGGTGGTGAAGGGTATACCAGAGGTGGGAATGGAAGTACCAATCCACCTGTAGAAGGGAAGGCTGGACGATCAGCAGACTAGAAACTAGAGCTGCTGCAGGGGGTTGGTGAGAGTGGCTGGGTTCCTACTCCTTTGCCATGTAGAGGACCCAGAGAGAGTAGAAGTTTCGTGGGGAAAGGTGCATACATGAGTCTTGGGGAAACAAGCCAGATTAACCTCAATTTTCATTGTCTTAACATTCTATTAGACATTACCGGTGTAAAATCTAAAGACTGAATAAGTAAAAGGGTCCTAATAAAAAAAAAAAAAAAAAAAAAAAAAAAAAGGGGGGGGGGGAGGGGAGTAAATATATAACACCCATGCAATCGTACTAAATCAACTTGTATAACCATCAAGGTTCATAACTGCATAACTTTAGAAATATGGTTCCCACAAATGTTGGTATGGTGGCTTCGCTAAGAGGGGGCAACAGGTTCTGAATCTTATGCCCAAGAGGCGTATGGAGATCAGGAGCTGCATCAGACAATCAGAAAAGGGAAGGGGGATTTTTGGTTATGGTCATCCTCCTTCCCTACCCCCTTCACAGGAATCACCCTCCAACAGCACTCAAACTCGTGCCCAGATTCAGGGGTCCCTTAAAACAGAAGGTGCCCGAAGCCCCCAAGGCATGCTTTCCGGCATCCCAGGGATAATTTAGAAAAGGCATCATTGGTAGCTCAAGGAAATATATCTTACCGACTGTAGAGCCGCTGGGAGTGTATCTGTAAGTTGCTCAGAGAGAGCCGCCTCGGTTGTGAATGAGGGTATAGGGATCTACCCTTTGCAGCCTTGGTGACTTTCGGGGAACAATAAAAAAACATCTATAACAAGTATATCTATATTTCAAATGCATCTATCAATTGGGAGAGGGGGAGGAGGGACAAGGGGGGGTGGGAAGGAGGGGGGGGGAGGGAAGGAGGGGGTGAGAGGGATGTGAGAAGGAAGGGGAGGAGGAGAGGGGGGGAAGGAGAGGGAGGGAGGGAGAAGGGGGAAGGAAGAAAGGAGGGGGAAGGGGGAGGGAAAAAGAGGGGGGGAAAGGGAGAGAGGAGAGGGAGGGGGAGGGCCAGGGTGGGGTAAGAAGGGGAGGGGGGGAGGAGGGGAGGGAGAGGGGGGGAGGGAGAGGGGGGTGAGGAGGGGAGGGAGAGGGGGGGGAGGGGGGGGAGGGGAGGGAGGAGGGGGGGGAGGGGAGGGAGGAGGGGAGGGAGGAGAGGGAGGGGGGAGGGGGGTGAGGAGATGGTGTCTCAGGAGTAAGAGGCAACGATCAGTTACGAGATTGGTAAGTCATCTTCCGATCATCTGGACGAGGTGTAAGAGTTCGTAACTCAGGAGAGCATGACGTGGATGTTGCTGGAGCTATTGGTCCCGATGTTCCCAGCGCGGGGTTAGTAATAGAGATTGTTAGTGCAAGTTCCATGGAAGAAGGGGTGTATCAAGATGGTCCTGTGACTCCATACAGTCCAGGGAAAGTTCTTGCATCTGGGACATTTGGATGTTACTGGAGCTATTGGTCCCGATGTTCCCAGCGCAGGGTTAGTAATAGAGATTGTTAGTGCAAGTTCCATGGTAGAAGGGGCGTATCAAGATGGTCCTATGACTCCATACAGTCCAGGGAAAGTTCCTGCATCCGGGACATTTGGACGGTCCAACAGGATGGGTGTCTTAGGCGAGGTGAGTAAAAGCCTGCTGTGGGGTGAGTTGGGTCTTAGACGATGCAGAAAGAAAAAAAAGATGAGATGAGGTGGGCGTGAACAGAAAATAAAAACCTAGAACAAAAACGTCATGGGAAAGCGGACCCATATAGGTTGGATTCGGAAGTCCGAGATTGAGTGTTCATCAGTCATCCTGGTGGGGTCTGCGCGGAGTTACCGGCTGTCCCAGTGCTTGGGGATCCATGTCGCGACGTGAGGTATGGGCTCCGGGTGAGGGGGGACCCGATCTTCGGCGTCTGGATCGATGTCTTTGCGCTTTTGGTGAGGGGTTGTGTGATAACGGCCGCCAAGGCTCAGATGGGAAGTGAAATGAGCACCACTCCGGAAGTTCCGTCATGGGTAAATCGAGTTGCTCGCAGAAGGCAGGTAAGTCATCAGGTGATCTTAGGAGGGCTGTGCGACCTCTGGCGGTAGCAGACAAGCAGAACGGGAATTTCCAGCGGTATGGAATGTTCCTTGCCCTGAGATGGTCCAGCAGGGGGCGCAAAGCGCGTCTGTTCTGCAATGTAGTTGGTGATAAATCCTGAAAAAGCTTAATTTCTACGCCATTATGTTGTACACGGCCTCTTTCTCTGGCTTTTCTTAAAATTTCTTCCTTTAGAGGGAAATTCACTATACAGCATATGACGTCTCTTGGGGGTTCGTTATCCCTGGGAGGAGGTCTGAGGGCTCTATGTAACCTCTCCATCTCGATTGGGGAGTCTGGTGGCCGGTCTAAGAGATCATTAAATATGGCGCATACAGCTTGGGGTAATGAGCCTGCTTCCATGCCTTCGGGGACCCCCCTCACCCGAATATTATGTCTCCGGCCCCTATTGTCAAGGTCCTCGACCTGACGATGGAGATCATACAGATATGAAAGTTGGGCATCGTAGGTGTGTTGCACTTGCCTGATAGCAGCTGTATGGAGCTGCGTAGTTTGCTCCACGTCTGAAATGCGGGCCGCCACTGCTTGAATGTCCGTTTTCAAATCTAAAATTGCCGCTTTTAAGGTGCCTGTGATGTTGTGAGTGATATCAGACGCTACGTTCTGTAGGTCCGATAGGTTCACTGCATGGCTGAAGCGGTGAGATCGAGTGTCTCCATCCTCAAGTTGGTAGTCCGAGCTGTGACTAGGGGAGGTATGGCCTGAGGCCTGTGGTGTCTGTGAGGCCTCGTGATCGCCTGACCGGAGTGTACGGAATATCTCCGGTATGTTCCGGCTGAGTTGTGTGACCGGGTCTTTCGGTGTCCGGGAGGCCGAGACACTCCTATTAGACTTCCCCATCATGGAAAGAGACGATGGTTTCCCGTAAAAAGCTAATTATGGTCCTCGGGTGGCAGGAGCTCTGTGATCAAGCGGCCATTCCGGGATCCAGCCAAGCCACGCCCCTCTGATCTTCAATTTTTATTGGGCCGTGACATTGCGGTGGACAGATCGGACACTTTTGACACTTTTTTGGGACCATTGACATTTATACAGCGATCAGAGCTAAAAATAGCCACTGATCACTGTATAAATGTCACTGGTAGGGAAGGGGGTTAAACACTAGGGGGCGATCAAGGGGTTAAGTGTGTTCCCTCAGCGTGTTCTAACTGTAGGGGGGTTGGGCTATCACTGAAATGACAGAGATCACTGCTTCCGATGACAGGGAACAGTAGATCCCTGTCATGTCACTAGGCAGAACAGGGAAATGCCTTGTTTACATTTCCACGTTCTGCCTCTCCTCGTCGCGATCGCGGGCTGCCTGCGCCCGATATCCTGCTTTTGCGGACTGACGTACAGGTAGCTTAGGTTAGCGCAGGAGTGCCATTCTGCCGACTCAGCGTGAGCTGGTCGGTTAGTGGTTAAAAAGCGACAGCGCTGAAAGCTGAAAATTGGCTTGGACAGGAAGGGGGGAAGTGCCTGATATTGAAATGGTTAATATATAATAATTTTGTACAGTGATTTTATATATATATAAACATGTGTTGGGATTTTTTACTTGATTTAAAAGGATAGCATGCCGTTTTTGGGACCTTCATCATGTACCTGTTTTGTATTATTCAGACACCATAATAAGATATATATATATATATATATATATATATATATATATATATATATATATATATATATATATATATATAGTTATTTATTTACATTTATATATATGTATATATATATATATATATATATATATGTATATATATATATATACACATATATACAAATCGAAAAAAATGCCGGGGGGAAGGGAGATTACAGATCGAGAAGGATTCTTTGGTCTTTGGCGCTGCCCAACCTGGAATTAGTATTAAAATAAAATTAAATAAAGATTTGTTTTCTTAGTGGCTTTACTATTCTTAGTTTACTTTTTGACAAACACCAACATGTCAGTTTGACAACATACACACAGCCACAACTCATGAACTATTTCTGAACGAAAACCAGAATGAAAATTGCACAGTGACGTCTGGTGGAGATATGCAAATATGTTTTATCATATATCAGCACCACATTCCAGTTCAGGAAGCCTGACCGATGTCTATATGATTTATCAAGGTAATATTTTCCTTCGACACAACAAATAGTGTAACAGAGGAAACCACAGATTACCAGAGAGCAGTGGAAAGCCCACATAGCTGGCTATATAATGCCGGGGTCCCAACCTGATGTACAACTCACAGCACCTACCTGCTGTACAGCTCAGAACATCTACCTGCTACAGAGACACTCACATAGAGGACAGAGAAGAACTATGGACATCACAAGAGCCACCATGGTGAGGACCACTTTAATGACCTTTATTTGTTTTCAGCTTTCTTGATTAGACATTACTCTCAAACCATGCAAAATAAGGAGGGAGCCTGTCATTTTGTACCTTTTTATTATATTGTTTCAAATTGTAAGCCAGAGCAGCAAAATTATTCTCACGGTGTATTTTCACTCATCTAGTAAATACTCTTAAAATTCCCAATTTACAGTTGGGAAAATTCCTATTTCACTTTCAGCTTGTGAAGAAATGTAGACATATGAAATGTTGAGTCTTTGTCATTATTCCATTGTCAGATTTTTAATTTCCCTCATCCATGTCAATTTTCTGTTGTCTAGCATGGATATTTAAAAGCCTATTTTATCATATTGTTTCAAACTGTAATTCAGGCAGCAAAATAATTCTGCAAATATTTTTTTTAATGATGTATCTTACCTCATCTCGTTACTTCTATAAGTACAAAGTTTCCGATTGGAAAACATCTTATTTTACTTTTTTGCTATGTGGAGGAGTCATATTTTGTATTTGATTCTCCGTGACAATTTTCTGTTGGCTAAAATTTATATTTTAAACTTATGTAATGGCTTTACAGCATAAAGAGGTTACATAGTTAAGCAAAACATAAATGACGCAATTTTCTTTCCTGCAACCACGGATTGCAGGAAAGAAAATTGCTGGTTTGCCCATCAACACAGTCAATATTGATGGGGGAATCCCCCTGGCAGTGCTATTGTGTTCTGCAGGTAGGGAGCCTTTTCTGCTGGCAGTAATCGCATGCAAAAAAAATGACAGGCTGGTGGTACTGAAGTTGCTACTGAACTGGCCAAGATTCAATCCATCAATAGCTGGCTTTAGTCAGGTTGAAAAAAAGCATAAGTTCATTGAATTCAACCATTAGAAAAATAAATTAAATCATTAAATCCCATATAGTTACATATTTATTCAGGTTAAAAAAAGACACGTGCCCATCTAGTTCTACCAATAAAAAAACAAGAAAAACAAAGAAAAAACCTCCATATACACAATTATACATGCACATTTGCTCCAGCAGGGAAAAAAAATCCCTTCTGATCCCCCATTAGGCAATTATATTCCTTGAATAAACAATTCTTGGTGTTATTACCTATAATATATATCTTATATACAGAACTCTAAACCCACAATTCATCCAAAGGAAGGTAATAAAAGCTCCTATAAAGCATGGTCTAATTTGCACAAACTGGACATTTTACAGTTCTTCCCTGAACCCCTAAGGCAATCAAATATTCCCTGGATCAACAATCTTTGAGGTCAGAGTTTATTTTTTTTTTGGTATTCATATATTTGGCAATTTTTTTTTTTACCAATTTTGTTCGGTAGAAACATGATTGCCTGGAACTGAACCCTCTCTGGCAATTAACTAAAATTACCAAAATTGTAGTGGGGCTAGCTTAGAAGCACCTATAGGCTGGAATTGTTTTGTTGGATTTTGACGGAAAATTTGGGTTCTTCAAACTGGGAAATCATGCAAAAAGTGGCAGATGATCTTTAACTGAGGCCTTTTCTGTAGAATAAACTCTTCACAAAAATATTTTTGTCTGCAACGCCAATTAAACATATTTTTTATGATCAGATAACAATGACATTTTTACTGATTTTAATCCAGTGAAGTTGCTTTAGTTCAGAGTAAATGTTGTTCACTAGCAAAGTGAATTATGAATTTGCAAAGTGCAAAGTAAGTAAATAAGGTTAACCTCTGTTCACTTTGAATACTTAATTATGAGTGATCGAAGTTGAAAAATCAGGCTTTTTGTTATTAGGTTGAGATAAATAAACCCAGTTTTATCTTATTTAATAAGATTCATTTTGCCAAGTGAACAGCCTCTGTTCTATAGGAAATGACCCAATTGTGTTGTAAATTATACATCATTAACTGGTCTTTTTTTGCTCCTCCCTGTTCAGCTCACTGTGCTGGTTTTGCTCCTGGGAGACTCCCTATTGATCCCTATTGCAGCTGTGGATCTCCATCACCTGAAAAAAGGAGGGTGTCCGCCTGGTACAAAGTTCCCCTCATCAGTGAAAGTTAATCTGAACATTAATGGACAGGATGCCCCCGCCATAAGCGGTGATGTGAGGACACGTTCCATCTCTCCATGGGAGTACAGGTAACTTTTTACTTCTGTCATCTCTGAAAAAAATGCATTAGGAGACAGATATGGAGATTGTGTGTGCAGCTTTTTTTCTAAATGTGTATTATTTGTTATTCACATTAGCTTAAATTTTCATAGTTTGGAAAGAGAATAATTAGGAAGATGTCTTTTATTAAATCTTTTGCATTTGACTTTAAATGCAGCTTAATATACCATTGCAATAAGCAAAGGGGAGCTCTTCTACCTGCCATAGTATTGGTTTTTCTGTTCAGCCAGTCCTAAGATTTATACTGCCTGCCGCACAACACAAGTTATATAACGATGCAGACGCTTCCATTAAATAGAATTTAAAATTGTAAAAAGGTATCTAAAACTTTATAATAATATTGCAACAAAACAACTTTTTTAGGCTTTATTATATTTTTAGGTGTGTAAATGTCCACCTAAAGGGACAATATTAACCTCCCTGGCGGTATGATTATGTCAGATTTTTGCGTCTCAAAGCAGTACAATTATTTTGCATAGAAATTTGGCATTTTATATTGTAGACCTGTAATTCTTTGCAATAACACACTTAAATTTGTCCAAACAAGAGTCTAGTAGATATCCCGGGTATGATAAAGTTTGAAACACAAAATCATAAATTATAATATAATAAATAAATATAAATAATTATAAAAAAGAATAATATAATAATAATAAAATTAATTTCCCTACGATTCACTATCACTCAGTTCCGCGAGTGTTCTAATTTACTATCGCTGTTTTCTAGCTGGTCTAAAACCACTTTTGACGTAAAGGGACACTTTTTAGTTGCTATGGACAATCTCCAGTTTCCAGGCAGAAAGAAAAGTATATATCATATAAAACTGCATGCAGGGCATTGGACAAAGCACTAGAGACAAAAGGGATGTGAAATAATTTCATACAGTAATGTAATCTGTAAGATTACAGTGTACTGTATGTGTTATGATTTTTACATCTTTTGAATTTGCCGCCAGGCTCCGCCCCGTGCGTCTTGACGCTCACAGGGAACGGAGCCCGGCACACAGCGGGCGATGGACAGAGCCCACGGACACAGCGGGGGGACATCGCAGGATCCTGGGGACAAGGTAAGTACACCGCACCAGAATCCTGCAATGCAATCCCGAGTGTGGCTCGGGGTTACTGCTAATGGTACTGAAATTTAACCCCGAGCCACACTCGGGAAAACCACCAGGGAGGTTAATAAAGTAAAAAAAAATAACAAATTGAAATGTATGAATAAAAAATATTTCTGTACTACCCCAAAAACTTGAAAGAAAGTAGCTATACCAATCCAGTCTATACATAGGGGTTGGTTTACTAAAGGAAAATAGACTGTTCACTTTGCAAGGGAATTTAGTTAAGAGCTTAATGAGTTAGGTGAATCATGTGTAAGTAAATTGCTGTTTTTATTTTCCTTGCATGTGATTGGATATTCTTTGCAAAGTAAAATTCCACCACATTCACTAAGCTTAGGAGAAAATTGAAAATTCTATTGCAACGTGACTAGCTGTAAACCAACCACTAAGCACAGACTGGATTGGTATAGCTGTGTTCTTTCTGGATTTTAGAGTAGTGAAATTGGAGGATCAGCATGACTAATGTTAAGAAGGAAAGGTCAGACGTGATTACCTTGGTGTTCTTCTCAGCTCAGTAAAATGTATTCAGGTTGTGATTTTAGCCTTTTGCCAGTAGACCCAGATACCATTAGAAGTTCTCTGACTGACTTTACTTGTTGGCTAAGGTCGCTCCATAATGGCTTACAATGTATGCTTTTACTTGCCCACAGCTATGATGTAAACAACAATCGATTCCCTTCCACAATTGCTGAGGCCAAGTGTCTCCATACAGGATGTTTGGATGCAGAGGGTAAAGTGGACATCAACTTGAACTCGGTTCCCATCAGACAGGAGATCCTGGTCTTCCATCGGGAGATGAAAGGCTGTGTCCCCACCTTCAAGCTGGAGAAGAAGATGGTTGCTGTTGGCTGCACCTGTGTCCGGTCCATGGTCCAGGAGCAATAACACAGAATAAGAGTGATGTTACTGGACTCTGTTAACATGCCAGACATACATAGTTCTCTAAAAGATAAGGACAGAACCTCCAACATGACCCACTCCCCGTGGGTACAAAAAGTTCCACACCTAAAATAATATTAATGTACTCAAAGAGTTTACTTGAAATATATCCAAAGCCAAAGTTTTGGAAAGAGTAAGGAATGGTTCAACTCCTGTCAACTTTTTTTTTTTTTCTCTTTGTGTCCCATTGGGGAGATTTTCCTTTACCGCAACAGCAAATAAGGAGAAATCCCTCCACACTAATTAAAATCCTCTGTTAGATTCTTGCCACTGGAATAAAAGTCCTTAATGGAGGATTTCATGTCACCGACAGTAATAAAAACCTGGCAGAGGTTCTAACCCTTCTTCACTCCATCCAAAAACAAAAAGAAGTGGCTTTGGATACACTTTAGCTGTCAGGTAATATAATTCAGAAAAAAGAGAAGCCCAGGAACAAAGCATTCTGTACTATACAAAGTGGATCACGTTGGAGGTCTGAGTAGGGAAGGTGGGCACTATTCCTGTTTTTTTTTTTTCAATGAAGAAGGTTTGTAGTAATTTGGAAGTTTCCTGTTAAACACTTAACAACGAACAGAATCATAAGCAACAGGTGGACACAGCAAGCAATGCACAGCCTTCGGTTATGGCCGCGGGGATAGATCATCCACAACTTCTATCTATATAGCTGGTCATTCATCCGGTTGATAATATACTTGCCTTCTGAAGCCCGGCATCTGGTAAGCAGGCTTTTCATGCGGTGTGGGTGCACTTATGAACCCCTTCACTGGTAGGAATTCGGTTGTTATTTCACACGACTACAGGATTCACTACTTGTTATTTACCATCTGGTAAGCAGGCTCCCTGTGTGGTGTTGGTGCACTTACTGTTTTCTTTACTGGCTGAGGATTCACATACCCATATGATTTGCACTTAATATATAATATAGTAAGGAGGTCTTTCGTGTGGCATCTGTTGCTATCAAAAGAATTTTTTTTTCTCAAACACGGGGTGTTTAATATATGAAATTTATATTTCTCTCACAATGTGAGTGTCACTGTTTTTTTTTTTTATATATCAATTCATATGTCAGTATTACGCTATGTTGTCACTTTTTGGGTTAATTTTTCGTGAATTCAACGCAAATTCAACGTGAGTGAAAAATTACTATACCCCACTGTGACCGGTTTATATCAAGGCCCAGGCTGGGTTTAAGCCACCTGCGTGATTTGGCTTGCAATCCAGTAAGCATGCCATTCATCAGTTGGGAATGCATTTCACTTCATCCAAACACTGAGTGCTATTAATTGGACAGCTGGATTTTTTTCTTTTTTGGACTTTAACTAGTTTCACAATTATCAATAATTTCTCACAGAGTTTATTATATATTTATGTTTTATACTGAATTTTTAAGCGCAGCATTTCTATTTTTGTAAACACTTAACATAGGTCTGTGTGTCCTTGTGTCCTTTGCATCATGAATTTGTTGCTTATGATAAACTTCATATACGTTACCATGATAGCACAAGGAGTTTAGGTTGTGGGAAAGTTTAGTGTGAACAATCATTCAACTTCCAAATGACTCTAAGCTTCGTAACTAGAGAAGAAACATACATAGCCGGTGCTATGTATTTCTTAATCCTAGTCCTTTGCAGTATATCTTTTACTGCACAATGACAGGTGCACTTTAAATAGATTCTGTCATCCAACTATATTGTAGGCTTTACCAGTACATTGAAGCATATTGCCTATTATCCCACTAGTTGTCTCCTGCCTGCTGTGATGAGGCATGTTCCTAGTAATATGAGAAAAACGTGGACAAGATGGCAGGTTCTACTGAACTGGACATTTGTTTGTATTATATATTGCCAAATATATATAGGATTAGTAGTACTGATTAAGTACGGTTAATTTTGTAGCAATGTACATTGTAAATTTTATAGTAACTGTATTTTTAACTATGTATTTATATATTTATATCTTCTAATGGGTTAGCTACATTTTATTTATTTAATATATGATGATATAAAAAAATAAAAGATTTAAATGAAAACTGAATGTTGTAAAGTCATCTTTAAAATAAATGTTACTAATTCTGTACTCAAAATTAATAAAATAATAGTCAAGCACTTTCAACTAAACACACTAAAGTGGCAAGTGCAATAATTATAATATATATATATATATATATATATATATATATATATATATATATATATATATATATATATATATATATATATATATATTTATTTATTTATTTATTTACACACACAAAATAGTTCCATAAAGTGCCACAGAAGATAGATAAAAAAAAACTGTGCAAAAAAAAACCATTCATAGTCCAAATAGTCCCATACACCATACAATATATGTGCAATCAAATGAGAAATGAAAAAAAAAATGAAGAACTTCCTCCGATTCCACAGTATCTTTTTTTTTTATTCTTTATTTTCACAGAAACAGTGTTACAATTACATAAGAAGACAGCTCACAACTAAGACATAGCATCTATTATGAGACTTGCCCATCTCATAGTCTAATAGGGTTTACTAATACAAATACTGCTAGGCTATATTATCTTATTATTTTTATTATTATTATAATATATTACCGCTTGCCTACCAGCCACCGTCATTACACTGCGGCAGGTCGGCACGATCCCGCGAGCCATCGTAGGTATATGTTGGCTCACGGGATCGGGATAGCAGGCGTGCATGCGCCCGCTGCACTGCGGGGATGCCGATGCTTGTGGACGAAGGTCGCAATGACTGCCGGCCACGAGCTATCGCGGGCACGAGGGGCAGAACAGGGATGTGTGTGTGTAAACACACACATCCCTGTTCTGTTCTGTGAGGAGTGACAGATCGTGAGTTCCTAATAACTAGGAACCACGATCTGTCATTTCCTCTAGGTCAGTCCCCTCCCCCTACAGTTAGAAACACACACAGGGAACACAGTTAACCCCTTGATCGCCCCCTAGTGTTAACCCCTTCCCTGCCAATGACATTTATACAGTAAACAATGCATTTTTGTAGCACTGATCGCTGTATAAATGCCAATGGTCCCAAAGATGTGTCAAAAGTTTCCGATGTGTCCGCCATAATGTCGCATAAAAATCGTAGATCGCCACCATTACTAGTAGATAAAAAAAATAATAATAATGCTATAATTCTATCCCCTATTTTGTAGACGCTATAACTTTTGTACGAACCAATCAATGTACGCTTATTGCAATTTTTTTTACCAAAAATATGTAGAAGAATACATATCAGCCTAAACTGAGAAAAAATTAGCTTTTTTAAAAAAAAGAAAATGGGGATATTTATTATAGCAAAAAGTACAACATTTTGGGGGTTATTTACTAAAGGCAAATCCACTTTGCACTACAAGTGCATTTGAAAGTACACTAAAAGTGCACTTAGAATTAAAGTCACTGTAGATCCGAGGGGGATATGCAAGGAATATAAAAAACAGCATTTTAGCTTGCACATGATTGGATGATAAAATCAGCAGAGCTTCCACTCATTTCAGATCTACCCCTCAGATTTAGAGTGACTGCACTTCCAAGTGTACTTTCAGTGTACTTTCAAGTGCACTTGCAGTGCAAAGTGGATTTACCTTTCATAAATAACCCCCATTGTGTTTTTTTCAAAATTGTCGCTCTTTTTTTGTTTATAGCACAAAAAATAAAAACCGCAGAGGCGATCAAATAACACCAAACGAAAGCTCTATTTGTGGGAAAAAAAGGACGTCAATTTTGTTTGGGTGCAACGTCGCACGACCACGCAATTGTCAATTAAAGCGTCGCAGTGCCGAATCGCAAAAAATGGCCCGGTCATTCAGCAGCCAAATCTTCTGCGGCTGAAGTGGTTAAATTATATAATAGTTCAGCAAACTTTCATTGTAGAAAGTCAAAAGCAACACAGTTTCTTTTTTTCTTGTATTTTCCTTAACCAAGAAGAGCCCTGATTAAGCATCAAAGGATAGAAAGAGAAAAAAGAATAAAAAAGAAGCAGAAGAGGAAAAAAAACAAAACGCAACCCCCCCAAACGCGTTCAACTATTCATCCCTCTATTTTCCAATAGATAACCTCTACGGGACAAGTTAGTGGGCCATTTGCTGCTGAGAGGCTGGGAAGATCTGTTCCCTATAAATAAAATAAGGAGTCCAGATTTTCCGATATTTCTCATCTTGCTCTTTCAGCATCATAATAAGATTTTCCATTTGTTGGATTTCTGTTATTCTGGCAAACTAGTGTAATCTATTTGGGGGGGGGGGGGGGTAGTACTCTTTCACAACGCCGGGATACATGCCTTCGCTGCGTTAAGCAGATGTTTTAAAAGTGAGTTTTATTATTTTTAAATAGATAAAGAGGTGTCATGTAATAGGAAAGCTGCCGGGTTTTCTCCAAGAGACACACCTGTAATTGTTTTAACAGTTTCAGCAACCATCATTCGGAACTCTTTCAGCACCGGACATTCCCCAAAAATGTGTAACATAGTGCCCTCAGACTCCAGGCATCACCAACAAACATCCGATACCTGAGGAAATATCCGATGTAGTACTGCCGGTGTTATGTACCATCTGGTAAGGATTTTCGATTCCACAGTATCTTCAGAAATGCAAAACACCACCACAATGCCCTTCACCACCCCTTGTGGGTATTCGCTCACCTGACACTGTGAACCACACTAATATGTGAAGTCATATGCGCTTTGTAAGTAATAACTCAAATCCCTCTTCATTCCTTAAAGCTGACCATCAGATTTCAAGTACTGTATGTTCTTATTAGCCGATAAACCAAGGAAGCACAGACATCCAATAGTGCAGACCACTTAATTCATATTTATTGTTAAAAACAAGTATTGTACTTTCATGTAATCCATAAAATCAGGCATGGTATAAACACAGACAAAACACTGTGATGATGTCACTGCCCACCTGACGCGTAGCACCCAATTGACTTTCTCAAAGGATCTAATTCTGTATTGCTTATCTTTTGATATGAATTAAAGGATCATTTCCCACAAAATGATATTTTAGTCATAGGTGGAGCCTAGTGGTCTGAGCCGGCCCCTGAGTGTTAAAGGGCTATTTCACCTTTCAAAAAAAATTTCTGTACAGGCAAGGGGTCAGAGCAGTTTAAAAAACATAGTGCAGATTAGAAAAATGAAGCTGAGTTTATACGCCATACCCAGAGGCCAAGCTTCCCAAAGCCTGCCTAAAAAAAAATAATATAAAGTGTGAAAAATCCCACCAATGGGTTTGTCTGGGGGTAAATTAAATTTCAAATTATTTGCTGAAAATAAACACGTTACTTTCTGAATAGACAAGCATTTAAAAGTTATGGATTGGTGAAACTGTGAATATTTATTTCCTTAACATTTCTAAAAAATCTGGAGATTTCTGTAAAATGTCATAATTTTGGCAAAATGCATTGAAGCAATGGGGAAGGCTGAATGAAAAGGTTTTTGGTTGTGGTGTTTAATTAGCTTGCAATGGCTCCTGGGGGTTACAGGGAATATCTTTAACTACAATGGACCCGTTCTTATGAAAGTAAAATAAAAAATGGGTTGGACTTATCCTCTTTGGCATTTGACCTTTGAGGGAGGCGAAGACCAAGATGACTGGGTCAGGATTAGGATTTTCGACATCAGACTGATGAGTCCACACACCACATGGCTGTCATGAGTAAACCCTGTGCAATCATTTTGTTGGTTCTGAGTAGGTTCTCAACAACCTATATCTGTATGTTGCCCAAACCAGTTTCACCTCCCTTTGACTTATATTTTGACCTTTATTAGAAATTAAACATAATTTAATTGATCCTGAGAAAATGAGTGTTGCAGCAGATAGTCTGGTCCCTCCGATATGGGATAATTCCCCCCCAGATAGTTCTGGGGCCGACAGGTCTGAAGCATCCCTTTAAGGGCTGGTGAGGTGACAGCTGTCTGCCCATATCTGCACACAAGCCTACAGGATCTGTCAGAGGGTTGTTATCAGCTAAGTGTTAAGTTGGCCATAGATGGATTGAAATTTGGCCAGTTCAGCAGTGACCAGTCAAATTGCAATCTATGTATAGCCATTCCCGCTCAACTGAAGTTGATCTAAGGACTGACTGTTGTAAAACTTTTCTCCATCAGCCAAATGCAGCCAATCAGCTGCAGCCGCTGATCAGTGTATTTCAACAGCGCAGGAGTCCTGCTGTCAAAATATAATGGCATAGTGAGGAGGATTCCTCCATCAACCTCATTTGTGTGTGTAGCACCCTCCCAGATAGGCTTCTTGTAAGGTTAGGCAAATTTAGTTCTGTGCCTTTCTTGTAATCAGCAGAGCAGCAAGTGATTGTTTTAGGCTGCTATTGGCTTTGCAGGCTGCAAGTTTGATTGCTTCCCCCTTTCTTCTGGAGATTTACAGAATATAGTGGGTGGGAGAATCACATGAGCAGCCTGAATATTTATGAAACTCCAGTCAATCCCAGATGGTGGCTGGGAGAGTGTATAAATGAGCCTGGAGCCTCAGAGAGCAGGGTTCTTCCCCAGGAGGAGAGGTTCCCATCCCAGCCAGAAGGGCTGCCAGCCTTTCCTGGCAATCCAGCTGCATGTTCTGCCTGTCTGTTCTGCCTGGGGGGCTATTCTGCTGCAAGATCATAGAGAGCTAATAGAGGGGTTTCACCAAAGATCCAGTCTGGAGTCTCACTGAAGAGACTATCTGCCTGAGTCTGGAGTAAGACATCCAAGTCCCAGGGACACTGTGAGGACAGACCTGAGAGAGGGATTCTAGTGACTGGGCTGTTTTAACCCCTGGTACACTAGTATTAAGGCTTGCCTCGCCTTTGAGCATTGTTTATGGTGTCCCATCGCTGTCCACTTGATGTCTAGCTGCTAAAGGGATTGTTCTGTGAAGTAGCTCCTCACAATCCTGTTCAGTGTCCTGTTGTATCCCACAGCTCCCTTAAGCCTCATCCAAGATACTCTGCAATAAACTTTAAAAAGGCAACTCCTTTGCTGTTTATTTGAGCAAAGAGAGTGGATGTTGCTGTTTGTCTGGCTGCTGCTAAACAAGGGAAAAGAACCTGGGACAAAAATTCAGTGCCCCCTGCAGGGGTAACATTACATGTAGATCGAGAAATTTGTTAATTTTTCTGATCAGCCAGAACATTATCCATCTATGGCCACCCTTAGTTCCTCCAATCTCCAAGCCCAAAAACTGTCTATTCAAATTTAAATTGTGGACATAATGTATGCCCATCTAAGAGTTTTTTGAAACTATCAACACTTACCGCTGACACCACTGATTGTGGGACAGAGTTCCACATCCTTAACGCACTAACAGTAATGAACCCCCTATGCAGTTGAAGGTTGAACAACTTCTCCTCCAGTTTTTTTTTTGCCTGCAGTAGACTGCCTAGGCAAAGTCACCTGACATGAAATCAAGGACCAGTTTTTTGATGAAAGAATGTACTGCTTTATACCAATGTATGGGGCCAATGGGTTGGTACCAAATGTGGAAGAATGGCACAAGGAGACCAAGAAAAGTAGCATAATTATATTGGGTTATGTTGTAGGTAAACAGACAACAAGTGCAATATCAGTGACAAGGTATCAGCAACACAGTACACAAGAACACAGGTGCGGAAGTACTCAGCAATATTAGAAGTACATTGGTTCCAGCAATTCAAAGGTTGTCCGCCTTACATTACCGGAGCAGCATCTGAGTAGTGGGCTGGCTGTAGGCAGAGTAGTTGTGCAAATTGCAACTAGGAGACTGAGGTGGGTTTCGAGTCTTAGTTTAGGAGTCCTGGGATTTGCAGAGCTGGGAGTGGTATGCCTAGTCTGACCCTCCTCATCAGAAACCTCTCCCTAGGGCTAAGGATACTGACCCTAACCAGTGTGGATCCTGTCCCTAACTCAAACTACTTTGCAACTGAGTGCTAACTGCAGCAGGGCACTGCTATTTATTAACACTGCTCTCACTCAAGATGGCAGTTGAGGTCATCCAGTGTTGCAGCTTTCAATTGGACCACTGCTCTCCTGGTGACACCTACGGAGGCTGCAGAGCAAACGTTTTCTTATCCTCCGTTCCCCCTGCACAGTGGTCGGCAACACAGTGCTACCTACAGAGGGGAGAATAAACTGCACCTATCTACGCTTTGTCAGGAATGAATTTATGCAGACTTGTTACGTTATTAAGAGGCCCACTTTAAGAATAGGAATTTTTTATTAAGTAAAGTCATAATATCCATAACTAGATTAGGCCATGAGCATAAAACTATTTTGGTTTAACATGACATTTTTTTCTGAATTGTACAACAATCTAAAGTCTATGGCTCAATAGATAACTACCAGAAGATCATTGCTAGGATGAAAGGCTGCCACATCAGCTACTAACAAGGCCTGTGCTTGTAATCACATTGAAGGAAATTACATTAGAGGTCCAGTTCAATTCTAGCCTATTCACATTGTTTTCAACCAAGCCCTGATGAATTTTAGGACTCCCCAAACCTGTTGATTACTCTTTGGATTGTTACCTTGCCTTTTATTGAAATAAAGGGGTATCTGGAACTCTTGGCAATTGAATGGCACTTCAAATTCAATTTTTGTTACATTACACTACAAGCCAAGGAGACTCTGGAGATCCTCTGGGGTGTAGAAGCTGCCTGCCCGGGAACCTGATAATTTTATACAGCACCAATACTTTCGGATAGCAACACCAAAATAGATAGCCTTTTGGGTCCAGCGTTATTTTCCACTTTCCTGAACTAGAATGAAAGGTCATTCAGATATGTTTGAGGCAGGGGCGTAACTAGAAATAGCAGGGCCCCATAGCAAAATGTTGTATGGGGCCCCCCTGCAAACAGCCCCCCCCCCCCCCACAGCTGCCCTAGTGTCAATGCAGTGTGACCTGTGCCACATACAGTGTGACCTGTGCCCAATGCAGCGTGACCTGTGCCCAATACAGCCTGGTCTGCCTGTGCCCCATACAGCCCCACCTATGCAGAGGAAGAGGCAAGCCACCCAGATCAGCAGAGAGCGGGATTGCCCGCTGTAATAGCTTTCATTTGAATTTTCTGTCTTCCCGGGGCTCATCGTCACATAGCCCCACCTCTTGGCCCGACGCCTTTGATGACGTCACATGTCCCGCATTGGATCGGCGTTCTGTCTATCAAAGGCACCGGGCCAAAAGGTGGAGCTATGTGACGTGAGCCTCAGGAACACTGGAAGTTCTAATGAAAGCTCTTACATCGGGCAATTCAGCTCTCTGCTGATACGGACAGCTCGCCTCTTCCTTTCCTCTCTCTTCCCCTGGCTGGGAGACTCTGCCGGCGGTGCTCTCATCCTCACTGGGCCCCACTCAGCTGCGGGCCCCATAGCGCCCGCATGGGTCGCTATGGTGGTAGTTACGCCCCTGGTTTGAGGTCAGTATTGTTCCTAGATAATTAAGTACGCACTTCTCTAGCACTGGATGGTGTGCACTCCATTTGTCTCCCCTGTAGGACATACAGGAGCATAGCCTGGAAATTCCCCCAGTGATCCAAGTATACAGATTTATGTATGAAGCTGGTTTGAAAGATCTCTCCCAAATTAAAAGATCGCCAAAGCTAAATTTAATTACTTTTATAAACTGTTGATTCCAAAAGAGGTTTACATTTATTTTTAACGATTATTACAAGTAATATTTAAAAAGAATTCAAATGAATAGGGTAAATTTAAATTCTTTTTTTTTTTTTACATTTTACAAGCTTTGAAACTATTTTTTTATATATCCGTTCTTTATGTTATTTATTTATGTAAAAAGTTTTGTTTTACAAATAAACATTTACTACATGGTTCACCCACGACACTGATTTTGCAGAGCTTTCTGAGTTTTCTAAAGAGAGCACAGTAGTAGCTCTTTTCCTTTCCAACTGCTTGTAATTAAAACTCTGCATGGAACCCTACCAAAAGAGAAGGGAAAAGGGAGGACAGATTAGCCACTTCCCTGGCTTATTCAGCATTAACCTGAGCTTCAGCTATTTAGATTTGTAAACAGCAGTTTTTCCTACCCCCCCTCATCATCACGCCTCCCTGGACTCACAATATAGCTGTACAGAAAAGCACTCAATCATGGGTAAAAAGGTGTGTATACTATAGAGTTTTTAAGTGGGTGGGGGCACCAAAAGAAGGATAAGGGGGTAGGTAAGCTTTCTTCCCAGTTTGATGTTGGGCCTAAACCTGTTTTCCAAGGCCCCTTTCACACGATTGGACCGTTTTCAGGTGGACCTGATCGGGCCACCCATTGTCCTCTATGGGGAGGCGGATGTCAGCGGATATGTATCCGCTGATACCCACCTGGCATCCGGTCCGACAAAATCCGCTGAAAACAGATGTATGGCGATACATTCACCATCCGTCCAG
The DNA here is from genome assembly GCA_037952835.1 of Lithobates septentrionalis. NCBI lineage: Eukaryota > Metazoa > Chordata > Amphibia > Anura > Ranidae > Lithobates > Lithobates septentrionalis. The sequence goes on from JBBDGP010000554.1 coordinate 212,683, forward strand.
CGGGCCGGATCAAATGGGATCGGATGAAAACGGACAGGCTGTCCGTTTTTATCCGATCTCTCCATAGAGGAGAGCGGAACTCTGACAGGTCCGTCTCTGTCATCCACCTGCTTAGCGGGGATCAACTGAGCAATCCCCACTGAGCAAGTGGAGTCCATCAAAAGGAATCCATCCTTGTGAAAGGGGCCTAATGCTAATCCTTACTTAACCCTCAACATATATCTACCCTAAGAATATTAGAGCACTACTGAAATGGAAACAAAATAAAGTACCTTCGCCCTACATCCACCCTAAAACCTAAAGTGATACTAAACCTAAAAACGTTTTTTTACCTTAACCACTTCAATACCAGGCACTTTCGCCCCTTCCTGCCCAGGACGATTTTGAGCTTTCAGTGCTTTCGCACTTTGAATGACAATTGTGCGGTCATGCTACACTGTACCCAAACCAAATTTTTATCATTTTTTTCCCACAGAGCTCTCTTTTGGTGGTATTTGATCACCTCTGCGGTTTTTATATTTTGCTAAACAAACTAAAAAAGACTGACATTTAAAAAAAAAAAAAGTTTTTCTTTGTTTCTGTTATAAAATTTTGTTTTCTCCTTCACTGATGGGCACTGATGAGTCACCACTGATGGGCACTGATGAGTCACCACTGATGGGCACTGATGAGTCACCACTGATGGGCACTGATGAAGCAGCACCACTGGGCACTGATGAGTTGGCACTGATAAGGTGGCACAGATGAGGAGGCACTGATTGGCACTGACATGTGGCATTGATCGACACTAATAGATGGCACTGATGGGCAGCACTGATTGGGCAGGTACTGATAGGTGTTAATGCTAGGCACTGATTGGCACCCTGATGGACACTGATTGGCACTATGTTGGGCACTGATTTGCACTGTGGTGGGCACTGATTGCCACTTTATTGGGCACTGGCAGGGGGTTATGATGGGGCACTGACTGGGCACCGATTGGCAGCTTATGGGTACATTGACTGGGGCTGTGCTGATAATCAATGTGCTGATTATCAGCACAGCCCCCCCCCCTCTGATAGGGAGAGCCGCCGATCGGCTCTCCCTGTCAGCTCGAACCGAGGAATGCCGTTTAACGGCACTTCCTGATTCACGCGATGATCAGCCGTGATTGGTCACAGCTGATCACATGGTAAGAAGCCTCCGTCAGAGGCTTCTTATCACGATCGGAGATGTAGTGTGTCAGACTGACACACCGTACTCGCGATCGCCACGCCCCAAGCCCCTCCACGGGTGCTATCCGGCATGTTGTCCTGCTGGACGTCATATGACGCCCAGTCAGGATAACAGAACCACTTCCCGGACGTCAATCTTTTATAGGCCGGGCAGGAAGTGGTTAATGCATTGCTTGCATTAGGGTAAAAAACGTTTTCAGTTTCTCTGTGCCCCTCCCCTTCCCTGTGTGAAGAGAAAGAAAGGGGGAAGAGATCAGCGCTGTGCTAAGATGACCTGGGGGTCCTAGTAGATGATAGGCTCAGCAATGGCATGCAATGCCAAGCTGCTGCTAACACAGCAAACAGAATATTGGCATGTATTAAAAAGGGGATCAACTCCTATTAAAATTAGAAGGAAAGAGGATTAACCTTAAACTACGTAGAGGGTTCTTTACTGTAAGAGCGGCAAGGATGTTGAATTCCCTTCCACAGGCAGTGGTCTCAGCGGGGGGCATCGATAGTTTCAAAAAACTATTAGATAAGCACCTGAATGACCGTAACATACAGGGATATACAATGTAATACTGACACATAATCACACACATAGGTTGGACTTGATGGACTTGTGTCTTTTTTCAACCTCACCTACTATGTAACTATGCAACTATTCTCCCCTTTCTTCCTCTTCACACATAATTCGAGCAGCAGCAGGAGCCATTGGCTCTTGCTACTGTCAATCAAATGCAGTAAAGAGGACATGGGGGGGCGGGCAAAAGTCCCGCTGTGTAAGTCTATGGAATGCGGCTCCATAGATACACAGGTCGGGAGCGAGCATGCACCGTTTGTCCCCAAATGGCTTGCTATAGGGACACAGAAAAGAAGAGGAGGAGCCAAGATCGCCAAGAAGAGGAGGATCAGGGCCGCTCTGTCCAACACCCCTGTACAGAACAGGTAAGTATAAGCAGGGCTTTTTTTCAGGGGGAACTTGGTGGAACTCAGTTCCACCACCTCTGGCTCGGACCCTCTCCTCCCTGCCCACCACAATCACTTGTAAACACAAAAGTCTGGTTTCTGTGTTTACAAGTGACAGCTCTGCACTCTGTAATGCAATCCTGGTATTTAATGCCCCTTTAAGACCCTCCTACTGTTCGTGAAATTTGACGGACCACACCCACTATTTGATGGAATTTGGAGGGTGTGTGTAGGGGAGGGGTTTTGGGGGGTCGTGGTTGAGTTCCAGCACCTATTGTTTGAGAAAAAAAGCCCTGAGTATAAGATGTTTGTTATTTTAATTTGAAAAAAATCTGACTTTAGTAACACTTTAAGGCCCGAATTAGCCCATAATTCTCTACCTTACCCTAACATAACCAGTAGGCATACCTTGAACAATTAACACTTAACGTGAACCTAACACTTAAACCTTTAAAACTCTGATCCCAACCATACATGTAAGGTAACCCCTAACACTAGACGGTAACAAAATCACCCAGTCTCTGCACCAAAAAAAGCAGCACTAAGTTTTGTTTCGCATAGTCCCCTTGTGTAATCTCAAAAATATATATTACAGTGTATTTCTTTTTTTAGTTTTGCATACATCAAGGAAGTGCCTTTTCAGATTTTTTTATTGCTGTCTGTGTCACCACTGGGAAGATTCCCTCTCTCTGTTTGTCCTGTTGATCATTATCTTCACTTCATCTAATTACGTGAAAAGGAAATTCCTATTTTGTTCCTATTTTGTTGCTCTTCCGTAGATGATTTGATGTAAACAAGGCAGAGCTCCGTTCTGTCGGGGAAAGTGATGGATCTTGTGCCCCTGCAAAGCAGGGAGCAAAATCCAACACTTCCCTTAGTAAAAGCAGCACACAGTTTACACAAAAACACTGCTTAGGCACACATTTAACCCTTTCCCAGCCAGTGTCATTAGTGCAGTGCATATTTTTAGCACTGATAACTGTATTAGTGTCACTGGTTCCCACAAAGCATAAAAAGTGTAAGTTAGCGTCTGATTGTACACTGCAATATCGCAGTCCCGCTATAAGTCGCTGATCACCGCCATTACTAGTATATAAAAAAAAATTTCAGTATATATACCATAGTTTGTAGGCGCTATAACTTTTGCGCAAACGAATCAATATATGATTAGTGGCATTTTTTAACAAAAATATGTAGCAGAATACATATTGGCTTAAATTTATAAAGAAATTAGATTTTATTTTATTTTTTTGTTATTGGATAGGGTTTATAGCAGAAAGTACAATAATACATTTTTTTTTTTCAAAATTGTTGTTTTTTTTTTTTTGTTTATAGAGAAAAAACGAAAAAAAAAATGCAGAGGTGATCAAATACCACCAAAAGACAGCTATATTTGTGGGGAAAAAAAATTGACAGAAATTCTATTTATCTACAGCGTTGCATGATCTCACAATCGACCAGGGGTGGCCCGTGCATTAAGGGCACACGGTCGCCACCCCCTCTATCCTCGCCACCCCGCCATATGCATAATGGAAGGATTCATGCATTGCATTGGGGTCAAAAGTAGGGTTGATACCACTTTTTTAGGGCCGAGTACAAGTACCGATACTTTTTTTCAAGTACTCGCCGATACCGAATACCGATACTTTTTTTTAATGTCACGTGACAGTGTTTTTTTTTTTTTTTTTTTAACAGTGCTTTTTTGGGGGGGGGGGGGGGGGTGAACGGTGTATGTGTGTGTGTTTTTTTTTTTTTAATTTACAATTTTTATTTTTTACAATATTTTTTTTTTATTCTTTATTGCAATATGTGTTTTTTTTTTTGTTTTTTTTTTAATCAGCCCTGTTGGGGGGCTTTGGTGAGATATCAGGGGTCTTAACAGACCTCTGATATCTCCCCCTTGAGACAGGGAAAGAGACAGAGGATAGAGATTCCCCAGTCCCTTTCTGTGCAGCCTCAGCTGCACTGAAAATGAATGGAGAGAAGACAGCGGCTCCTCTCCATTCATAAACTGACACATCGTAATCACCGGAGATTACAATGTTTCAGTTATGTGAATGGACAGAGTCAGCTGACTCTGTCCATTCACAAAGGAAGGAGGAGGAGGACGGCGGAACGGAGGGGGAGAACGGAGGGGGACAGAGAAGGAGAGGGGAACGGAGGGGACAGCGGAGAAGCACAGCAGAACGGAGGTGACAGCGGAGGGGGACAGCGGAGAGGCACAGAGAAGGAGAGAGGAACGGAGGGGGACAGCGGAGAGGCACAGAGAAGGAGAGAGGAACGGAGGGGACAGCAGTGGGGGACAGAAAAGGAGAGGGGAACGGAGGGGGACAGCGGAGGGGGACAGAGGAAAGGAGGGGGCATGGAGGAGGATGCAGTGACAGTCAGCGGTGACCGATCACCGCTGTATGTCACTAAAGCAGCTGAAAAACGCTGGGGGAGAATCTTGTAACTCCCCCACGCGCCGATCACAGCTGACTTCCAGGTATCGGGGGAAGCATCGGGAGCATTTGCCCGAGTACAAGTACTCGGGCAAATGCTCGGTATCGGTGCCGATACCGATACTAGTATCGATATCGGGACAACCGTAGTCAAAAGTGTTTGATATGTCCGCCGCAATGTCAAAGTCACGGTAAAAATCGCAGATCGCTGCCATTACTAGTAAAAGAAATAATAATAATAAAAATACCATGAAACTATTCCCTATTTTGTAGGCGCTATAACTTTTGCGCAAACCAATCAATATATGCTTATTGCAATTTTTTTACCAAAAATATGTAGAAGAATACATATCAGCCTAAACTGAGAATATTTTTAATTTTTTTACATTTTTTTAAATGGTATGTTTATTATAGCAAAAAGTAAAAAATATTGTGTTTTTTTCAAACTTGTCGCTCTTCTTTTGTTTATAGCGAAAAAACAAAAACCGCAGAGGTGATCAAATACCACCAAAAGAAAGCTCTATTTGTGGGGGAAAAACAGTGTTGCATGACCACGCAATTGTCATTCAAGAGGTTGGAAAACAAGCACTGCTAGCGTGCCAGCAATACCCCCACATCCTTTGCCACTGGTCTCTTCTGGGTTGAATGACATCCAGCATCATTCAACCCACTTCCTGTGAGCCCAAGGTATCATGGACGTGCCCCCTGGGTACAAAGGATTGCAGAAAATAGCACCCACTTCATATACCCATGCTGTATGAATACAAATAAAAAAAAATGCTGGAAAGGGGGGGTTCCAGGTTAAAAAAGGATTCTGTGGTGGGTGGTGCTGCCCAATCTGGAATGAGTGTCTGTAGCATTAAATAAAGATTTGTTTTCCTGGTGTCTTTAGTAGTCTTAGTTCACATTACTTTTCTGACTGTGTAAAACAAACACCAATGTCAATGTGATAACACACACCACCACAAGTCATGAACTATTTATGAATGAAAATTGCACAGTGACGTCTGGCAGAGATATGCAAATATGGTTTATCATTTATCAGCCCTACGTTCCAGTTAAGGAAGCTTGGCCGCTGTCTATATTATTTATCTATGTTAGATTTTCCCTCTACTCAACAAAAAATAAGAGCGTGCTTGGTACACCGATGTCAGAGAGGAAACTACTCTACGTTGAAACCACAGATTATCAGAAAGCAGAGGAAAGCCCACAGAACTGGCTATATAATGCGGGGGTTCCTACCCGATGTACAACTCAGAACATCTACCTACTTTAGAGACACTCACATACAGGACAGAGAAGAACTATGGACAACACAAGAGCCACCATGGTGAGGACCACTTTAATGACCTTTATTTATTTCTAGTTTTCTTGATTAAAGATTACTCTCAAACCATGCAAAATTAAGAGGGAACCTGTCATTTTGTACCTTTTTTATTATATTGTTTCAAATTGTAAGCCAGAGCAGTAAAATTATTCTGCAAATATTTTCTCACAGTCTATCTTCTTTCATCTAGTAAATACTCTTAAAATTGCCAAAAATTTACAGTTGGGAAAATTCCTATTTCACTTTCAGCTTGTGAAGAAATGTAGACATATGAAATGTTGAGTCTTTGTCATTATTCAATTGTCAGATTTTTAAATTCCCTGTTGGTAAATTTCTGTTGGCTAGCATGGATATTTAAAAGCCTATTTTATCATATTGTTTCAAATTGTAATTCAGGGCAGCAAAATAATTCTGTAAATATTTTTTTTTATGATGTATCTTACCTCGTTATCTCGTTACTCCTGTAAGTACAACGTTTCCAATTGGAAAAAATCTTATTTTACTTTTACGCCATGTGGAGGAGTCATATTTTTTATTTGCTTCTCCATGACAATTTTCTGTTGGCTAAAATTGATATTTTAAAAGCATGTAAAGGCAAATTTGTATTTTACTTTCTGTCTGTGGAGAAATGTAGACATTTGAAACGTTGAGTCTCTATGATTATTCTATTAGTTTCTAGTTTTAAATTCTCTCCCCCATGACAATTTTCTGTTGGCTAGCATGGATATTCAAAAGCCTATAAAGACTTTACAGAGATTACATTGTTAGGTTGAAAAAAAGACATAAGCCCGTCAAGTTCACCACTCAAAAATGATTAATAATTAGAAAACCTGATATTTATATACAGAGACCCTAAACCCACAATTGAACAAGAGAAAGGCTATAAAAGCCGTTATAAAGTATACTCTGATTTTCTCCAACAGGGAAAAACACACCTTTTCATGATCCCTGGATTCAAAATCAATAGCGTCACTTGGGTGGTTATCTTTTGCAAAGTGTATTCACTTATTGTATTGCTGTATAATATTAAATATATTTAATATATATAGAGAGAGTTAAGTTACACACACAAGAATTTCTACACATATTGATTTTTATTTTTAGATTTTCTTTTTTCATGCTCAGAACTAAAAGTCAAATTTTCAAAAATATGTTTCTTTTTTTAAGCTGATTAAAGGGAAAAAAAAATACATTTGTGCTATAATATACAGTATATTCTGATTGTCCAGTCCCATCCCTATTGATCGAAACTGTAAAGAATAAATGGTAGTTTAAAGTCGATTTTAACAGAATGTATCAATGTTCTTTCCTTTTTAATAGATTTGATTTAACATAGAATAAAAAATCAGAGGCAGATTTAGATTACCTTGAGAAAAGATAATAAAATATTAATACATACCTGTCTAGCGATATAAATTTTGAAGATCTGTATCAGGTCATAGTTTGTTTCTTCTGTCCATATATTTCAATTTTTTTGCCAGTTTTGAAAGTCTTGTATCAGTAGAAACACGACTGAATGGAACTGAACACTCTGTAGCAATCTACCAAATGCAGTTTCTTTTGACCAGAATTTTGATGGTTTCGCTGGATTTTCACTGCAATTTTGGTTGCTTGAAACTGGAAAATCATTCAAAATGTGGCAAATAATCTTTAATGATTGAATTTCTTTAGAATAAACGTTTCACAGAAATTAATTATATCTGCAACTCCAATGAAACCATTTTTTTGTGATAACATACTTATTTAAAATCTTGCAGATTTTTGCAGAGTACATTCTGTTCACCTGTAAAATGGAACGATCACTTTGCAAAGTGTTCACTTATTTTTCAAGGTGAAAGTAAGGAAATAAGGTGAACCTCTATTCAATTGGAACATCTAAATATGTGTGATGGAAGCTAAAAAAAAATCAGGCTTTTTGTTATGAGGCTGGGTTAAATAATTGTAGCTTTATCTTATTTACTAAGCTCAGCAAATATTATTTTTTTACGTTTGTGCTGTAAATTATATGTCATTAACTGGTCCTGATTTTCTTTCCGCAGATTCAACTCACTGTACTGATTTTGCTCTTGGGAGACTCCTTATTGATCCCTATTGCTGCTGTGGATCCCCATCACCTGAAGAAAGGAGGGTGTCCACCTGTTACAAAGTTCGCCTCAGTAAAAATTAACCTGAACATTAATGGACAGAATGCTCCCACCATGAGCGGCGATTTGAGAAAACGCTCCACCTCTCCATGGGAGTACAGGTAACTCTTTACTTCTGCCATCATTAAAAAACAAAAAAAAAACAAAAAAAAAAAAAACGCAACATTTAGGTTCAAGTTTAAGAGTTGTGCCTTCAGTATTTTCAGAGTAAAGTACAAAATTGCTATTTTTTTTATACGTTTATTAAGAATTTCCATATAAAAGTAGAAAAATATCATAAACAAGAATCATATGACAGCAAAGAAATCTGGGAGAAATAGCATAGCCTTCACAGTATGAAACTAAGAGAACAGCGGTAAACAGACTCGACAGCAAGGTTTAAAGTCAACAAGCATTAATAGGGTAACTGGTATACAACATACCTGGTCAGACATATGTAGCTAACTAGGAGTTCTACCAAAAAAAAAAAAAATGCTATTTTTTTTACATCGAATAACATCTCATTGCTAAAGCAAATATATGAACATGCCCTTTGAAAATAAATTACCTTTAGCCTGGATGTGCTGATCATTTTGAGAAAGTCTTCAGATTGCAAAATGTAATTTACTGCCGTAAAAATTGAGTTTAAAAAAAGACATCTTCCATAATTATGTTTACCTCAAATTTTAAATCATTTTATATGAACCATTTTTACTAAATAATTGAAATAGTAAGAATACCAAATGTTTTCTTTTTAAACATTCTTGTGCTAAGGGAAAGGCTTAAAGCAGTACCAGTACCAGTCCTTACCAGTCTTTAGATGTGGTGGCTGATTTAGTTTTCTTTTAGGCTTTTTTTCATTTATTTACACCTGGTGATCTGGCTACCGTAGTAACACATTCCCTGTCTTAGTGTGGCTCCTCCATCTTTAGAACAACAGCGGAGACACACTTGGGAAGCAACTTTTTGCTGGGCAGCCAGATTTTGCACTCTTCAGTTTTAGTATATCAACCCCTATGTGACTTGTAGGTCATTGACTCAATGTATTGAAGGTGGAGGATCAGCATGACTGATTCTCAGAAGGAGAGGTCAGCAGTTCTGACCTCAGTGTTCCTCTCGAGTCATTAAAATGAATTCAGGCTGAAAATTTAGCTCAGTTGCAGTGTACACAGATATCATTAAAGTTTACTGATTGACTTTACGTGTTGTCTGAGGTCTCTTCATAATGACTTACAATGCATGTTTTTTTCTTGCCTGCAGCTATGATGTAAACAACAATCGATTTCCCTCTACAATTGTTGAGGCCAAGTGTCTCCATACAGGATGTTTGGATGCAGAGGGTAATGTGGACATCAACCTGAACTCAGTTCCCATCAGACAGGAGATCCTGGTCCTCCATCGGGAGATGAAAGGCTGTTCCTCCACCTTCAAGCTGGCGAAGAAGATGGTCACTGTTGGTTGCACCTGTGCCCGACCCATGGTCCAGGAGCAATAACACAGAACAAGAGTGATGTTACTGGACTCTGCTAACCTGTCAGCCATAAATAATTCTCTAAAAGATATTGAAAAGGCAAACCATCCAACATGACCTGCTCCCAACGGTTGACCTGTTCACATAAGTTGAACTGGGTGGACCTGTTTTTTTTTAAACCTTATAAACTATATAACTACCTAATGGTACAAAATGTTCCACTTCTAAAATAATCACAATGTACTCAAAGAGTTTACTTAAAACTTAAAAAAAAGAATAGCCAAAGTTTTGTATGAGTCTGAGTAAGGAAAGGTTCAACCCCTGTCAACTTATTTTCCCTTTGTGTCCCATTGGGGATATTTTCCTTTATATCATGTCTCAGACACACAACAGGAAATAAGAGAAAATCTCTCCACATTAAAGGAAATCCTCTGCTAGATAGTTGTCAGTGGAAACCCAAATTATAGGTTTGATCGGTACGTTGAGGCATACTGCCTATTATCCCAATATTTGTATCCTGTTGACATGTTCTTAGTGATATGAAAGCTGAGCATTGGATCAACCCACAAGATGGCCATCACCGACAGGTTCTACTGAATTGGACATCTGTCAGTATTATATATTGCCAGATATACTGCGCATAGTAAGGATCAGTAGCACTGATTAAGTGTAGTTACTTGTGTAGCAATGTATATTGCATATTCTATAGTAATTGTTTTTTTAACAATGTATTTATATATTTATATCTTTTATGTGATGTCTACACTTTATTTATTTATTGTAATATAAAAAAATAAAAGAAGTAACACAAAGCTGAATGTTGTAAAGTTAATTTCAAAGTAAATGTTATTACTAGTTCTATGTTGGTTTTCTTTAGTATTGGATTAAAAGGATTAGTCTATGGCAGCCATTCTCAACCAGGTTTCAGTGGCATCCTAGGGTTTCTCCAGAGGTTGTTGGGGGACAAGGTGCTTTGGGGCAGGGGGAGGGGGCAGAGCCCCAAAAGCACCCCTCCATGTTGAGAGCATGTGGCCTGGTATGGTTCAAGGGGGCACTCACTCGTTCCACCCCCCTTTTATGGCCTGCTGGGCTCCATGCTTGGATAAGGGTCTGATATGGATTTTGGGGGGGCACACATAATTTTTTTTAAATTTTGGTGTGGGGTTCCCCTTAGAATCCATACAAGACCTGATGGGCCTAGTATTTGTTTTTTTTACATTTCAGTTGTCAGTGGGGAAGCCTGCTGACAGCTGATGAGTCATTGGTTTTTAAGGACGCAGCGGCCGGCTTACTGGCCCGCTGTTTAACAACCAGCTATTTTTCACACAGACTTCAAACAGATTGATCATTTTTCGACCGATCTGAATTCAAATCATTTGAAAAAGGCTATTTATCCCCTCCCCCAGCATACTGTTCTCTCACTCCAGCCGGCTGGAACTTGTAGTCCACAACAGTCCGACTCCAATGCAAACCTGTCCGCTCAGGATGTGGCAAACAGTGTCCATGCTGAGCACTAGAGGGAAACAATATCCCCATGGCAAATACTGCAAGTGTCCCCTTTCACAGCAGGCAATTTAGCCAGCTCCTAGCTACAGGGGGAACGATGATTCAAATTATTTGCTGAAAGTAAAAACTTTAACAGCGTTCAAAACTGGCCAAGTGATTATCAGTTAGGTTGCATTCACACCTGAGCAGTGTGCTTTTCAGTGATCTTTGCAGGTGTATACGAGAGTTTTAGAAGGCTATTTATAGTTTCAGGTATTTTTGATTTAGCCAATGGAAAGCACTTGAGGACCGTGGCCATTTTTTACAGGCTAAAAAAACTTCTGAAATGCACCTGAAAATTATTAAAAAATATGGCTCAGCATGAAAGACGAGTCTCAGCTCCTATGAAAAAAGGGCATCCAAGAGGAGTTAGGACTTTGATATATGTTTAAACAAGGTAGTAAGAAGGTAAAAAAACATTTGAAGAGCTCACTGGCTCAGGTTAGGCTGCTCACAACAGGCAAGGCACCCTATTGTGGGTACCCCAGCAGGTTACCAGGAAAAGATGTGCATATATGGGAGGAACACAAGACCAAAAGATAAGAGTCCAAATTAATTTATTAATGATATGTTTGTAGCACTCTGGGGTTTAGTCAGGGAGCTCCTCACAAATTTACTTGCCAAGAGTAGTTATCTTAGTCGATTGATAGAGATCTGTTGATTTCTCCCTAAGTTTGGCCTTGTTGCACTTTTCTCTTCTACCACTAGGTGGTCGGGAACTTGGTGGTACTAGATATGAGAAGGGCAACCCAAGGTCAGGTTATGGGTAAATGGGGTATCTCAGCCAATGGGCAGGGGTTTTCTTGAATCCATTGGCCTGCTAGGAGAACCTATATATTCGGGTGAGGTCAGGTGATCGCTGTTCTGTGCCACCTGGACGGCTGTCTGGGTGGACATGTGTCATACGCCCCAGGCTGCTAGGCCAGAGATTGGGCCTATCCCGGGGGCATCTGGCTGCCAGGCTGTGGGGGCCTATCTAGAAGTAAGAGGGCAGCACAGGGTTGGGACTGCAGCTTGCAGTCCAACCGAAAGTGATGGTTCTGTCGGCCGGAGAACCTGTCAGTGGTCGGAGGTAGAAGGGAAGCTGTCGCCACTAAGGGACCAACCACCTTTACCAGGGATCACAGTGAGTAACTGAAGAAAGTACCCGAACCATATTCTCACCGAACGGGCACAGTGGAGAATCGTGTAAATTCAGGTGGTGATCAAGTCAGGGACCCAACCCACGGAGGAGACGCTTGCAGGGCTGTCTTGTGAGTCAAGCCAGGGACCTCTCCAGTTAGCAGGGGTGAAGCTTGAGAAGTATCTGGAGTGCCAAGCTAGGGACCCAGCAGGGAAGCGTGGGTGACGCTTGAGGAGATACCACCGCCAACCTTGGAGGAGCTTAAGGTATTCAGAGTCAGTGAATCAGAGGGTCTAATGAGAGATCGGGAGCTCAGTGTTGAAGAACTACAAGAGGCAGTTGTAGTGGAGCTGAAAGAACTGTTACATTTGAGTTAGGGACTGTTAAAGGACTGTTGCCATAGGAGACAGCATTCCTAGATGTTCAGAAGTGGCACCTTGCTGAAGTCTTTCCCTGCATGGTTGTCCTCTTATTGAAGTCTCGGAGTCTGCCAATTGAATCTATAACTACTTAAGGGTGTCCTAGCCTTAACCATTTTTCCCCCAAAAATACAAAAAGGACTGTCAAAAGAAATAAAACCTCTTTTACATCCAAGAAGTGTCTGGCGCCCAATGACTTTCACCATCTTTGCACCTACTACGCCTTGCAACCCACTACATTGAAGGATGTCAGCTATCTTTGGCCTTGGAGGTCCTCATTAGACTGGACAAGACCGGAGACCTTGCTACATGTTATTATACACAACACATGTTAAAAGACATCCAATGCGTTTCGGGGGTCAAAGAAACGCCCCTTTCAACAGAGCTACAATAAAACATAATATAATGTAAAAATAATTGTGACTGATAAAATCATGAGCATAACAATCATAAAACATCATAGATAACATACATATACATACGTACATCCAAAAATGGTTTTGCACAGAGCAGCTCTGATCCTCTTCTTCTGGGGTCCCCCGCCAGTGTTCCAGGCCCCTCCTCTTTGGCAAGTGCCCCCGTTCATGCTCCCTCCTGAGCGGCCCTGTCTGTGTCTATTGAAACAGACTTGGCAACATGGCCCTGCCCCCCGCCCAGCATTTGATTGCTTGGTCTCCATGCAGGATCAGTGTGGTCACTCTCTATGCCTCAGGCATTCCCATTCTGGGTGCTCTTATGGGGTTCAAAGGTGCCTAACTCATATTTATTCACACACATACTAGGGACAATTTTAAACAGAAATATGATCCAATTAACCTACCAGCATGTCTTTGGAGTGTGGATGGAAACCAGAGTACCCAGAGGAAACCCACGCAGGCACAGGGAAGACATGCACACTCCAGGTAGATAATGTAGTGGTTGAGATTCCAACCAGCAACCCTAGTGCTGCAAGGCACAAGTGTTAACCATTTAGCCACTGTGTTGCCCCATGTATTTAAACTTACAGTAACTGGAAATGGCAAACACACTTGAAACATGGGTAGCATTAGGGTTAAGTTAGGATTAGGGTTCCCAGGGGTTAGGAACCCTTTCATATGGTCATTAGGCAAAGCAGGGCAAAGCTTTGAGAGTACTGTTGGGTGGGCCCCTTTTGTCCTCGGTAGATATGGTCATGATGATGACCTAAACTGACCACCCATGGACTGCTTCCTCATGATGCTCAGCTCTCTGGTGACAGTTGCAGCTTTCTGGCTTGGCCCTATCTGGTCTGGGCCTACGCCGATCCACACAGCTCTCCCATACTTCAGCACAGTCTTACGCTCTCTCCTCCCCCAGTGTTTCCTGGCTTTTTAAATTTATATGCTCCTATCCCCTGGAAATTACTCCTGGGCAGTGTAGTTCAATCTCAGCTAAACCGTAAAAAAACGTTCTGCTTACAACATACAAGTCCCAGCAACCTCAGCACTCCTGTATTGGGCCTTGTGTTGAACTAAGTTGCTGAACACTGCCATCTTGTGGCCAAAATAAAGTTCTGCAGTACAGTAACAATACACAGTGTTACATGTACACTACAGGGTGGGGAGACAAGACCAGTCACTCTGCACAAGGAGAGAGATCAGCAGTGAGCGGTCTTTACTACAGGAAGCTCCTGCACAGGGGTAAAGTCTCACACTGGATTACTACACAGATCTGGAAGGAAAACACAAAACACACCAAGATTCAAGGAATAAAACACACGGTCAGATGTATTTAGACAATATTTGCTCATCCTGATGTTCAGCTTTAAGTTTACAAGTTTTTAAACAATTGTTTTAAAATCTGTTTTTAATTTATCTCAAAAGCTTGAAACATTTATTACAAAGAGCATTAACGAAACTGATTTTGCAGTGCTTTCCGAGTTTACTAAAAAGAGAGCACAGCAGGAGCTTTTTCCTTTCTGACTGGATAGTTTATCTTTAATGTAGACCAGGCCTATTCTTACACTTGTAAAAATCATTACACATGTAAAAATCTTTTTTTTTTTTTGCTAGAAAGTTACTTAGAACCCCCAAACATTATAGATTTTTTTTAAGCTGAGACAATAGAGTTTGCTCTCTGCAAACTCTGCAAACTAAAAGCATAATTGACTAGTATGCAATGCATACTAGCCCATTATGTGACACCTTTTCTGCAAACGAAACTCGCGCTGTTCCCTGTGCAAGCCGCGTCCATCTTCACCCCTCTTCCTTCCGGGGCCTGTGACTGGCCGGAGCCACGTGACGTTACTCCCGCGCATGCGCGCTGGAGCTGTCAGTCACGACACACGCTGGGGAAGAAATGGCATGGAGGTCCATTTCTTCACAGTGCATGCGCCGATGACGACATTGGCTCAGTACAAGTGAAATATCTCCTGGATGGCGCACGTTTAGGAGATATTTCCACTACCTATAGGTAAGCCTTATTCTAGGCTTACCTATAGGTAAAAGTCAAACAAGACAGTTTACAACCACTTTAAGCTCAGCTCGCCGTCTTTAACTAAACTTCTTGGACTCTCAGGCACCCGCTGGATTCCCGAGCTTCTCCCACAGCTAACCGCTGTACTTTATCTTCAAGCCTTACTTACAGCTACCCACCATATTCCTTCAAGCTTTACTCCCAGCTACCCACTGCCTTCCTGGGTGAGTCTCTACTAAAGCTTTCCCACCACTCCACCGTCCCCGGCTAGTGAAGCGTCTGTTCTGGTACTCCTTCAGAACTTCATCCTTTCCAAACCTGCCTCCGGTAACAGGAGTGGTTGTCCCTTTGTGGCAACAGCTTCTCCTTTACCTCCGACAACGATCAGGCTCCCCTCAGGCCGAGCCTCTAACACATGCGGTTCTGCCCCAGACTCCAGGCTTACCTTGGCTGCTCCTTCTTTGCGGAACCCCGAACTGCTGGATAGGCCTTAAGTGTACCTAGCAGCCAGCATGCCTCCTAGATAGGCCTCAGGCCTAGCAACCAGGAGCTTCTCAACACACACCCACCCAGGCCGTAACCTCGGGTGTGAAGAACTCCGATCACCTGACCCCTCCCAAATAAATAGCCTATCCCAGCATACACAGCAGTCAAAGAAACTTCTGCTGATTGGCTGAGACAACCTAGTTAACCATTATCTAAATTTATGGTAATCCATCATTCTAATTCCAAAAGCAACATGGCCAACTATTGACAGAAGAGAGATACTCAGACAGGAATCAGTGGATCAACCTACAAATTACCCAGGCTAGTTACCACCTACCATAACTAGATTTATTATTGCCCCCTGCCCCCAAATATTGTGACTTAAATATATATATTACTGTGTATTTTTTATTTTGTTATTCAGCTGGGAAGTTCTAAACAATTTTTAGGTTTTTATTGTTGTCTGCATCACCGCCAGAAAGATTCCATCTCCCTGTTTGTCCCGTTGTCAAGGTGTTTAGGTACCCTGTCCTCCTTCCCTATCCAGAACTAATTTTACAAATCATATATAAGTCATAAGCCCCAAAATATTTCCCTTGGTTTTTTTACTATGCTCATGAATGTGTAATGTTACGTTTTTTGTATTCATATTGAAATGATTATAATATTATAAAAGTGATGTATGTCAATGTGTCAATGTATCTTTGATGTGTAATGATGTTGAGCCCTCGTTCACACTGAAGGCGGGTTTGAAATTGTGTGGGTTTGAACTCACACAATTTCAAACCCGCATTTGAGTGCGAGTTCGGGGGCGATTTGAAAGACATCTGTGCGGGTTACTGCACAGATGTCTATTGAAATCACCCCCCGAAGTTGCCAAAAGTAGTGCAGGAACTACTATTGGAAATCGGTGCGGCGCCACAAAGTCGGCATTGCACCGACTGGGACAGTGCCATTGCCGGCAATAGGCTGCGATTTGGCATGTGATTTCACATGTCAAATCAAATGTCAAATCATGCAGATGTGAAAAGGGGCTTAATGTGTGAAATTTTAAGCCGGTCAATTGGCGCGAATTTAAGCTGATTCCAGCTGAAAGTGGCACTTCAATAAGATTTACAAAAATGAAAAAGTAAACAAATTAACTTTAATTAAACATGTCTTAGCATGCAGACTGGTATGAATGAGCCCAAAGAGTGGTTAAAGCAGTAAATAAAGATGTGTTTTTTAGTAGCTTTAGTATTTTTAACATTGCTTTTTTTGACTTTTTAAAAGAAAAAAACAACAGCAAGCCAATGTGAATACACAAACGCACAGTCACAGCTCAGGAACTTTTTATGAAAGCAAACCAGCACACAATTGCAGAGTGACATCTGGTAGAGATATGCAAATATGGTCTATGATTTATCAGCACTACATTTTAGTTCAGGAAAATTGGCCACTGTCAATATGATTTATCAAGGTAAGATTTTCCCTCTGCTCAATAAATAAGAGCGTGCTTAGTACACCAATGTTAGAGAGGAAACCATACTACAATGAAACCAAACCACAGACTTACCAGAGATCAGTGGAAAGCCCATAGAGCTGGCTATATAATGCCGGGGTCCCAACCTGATGTACAACTCACAGCACCTACCTGCTGCAGATACATTCACATAGAGGACAGAGAAGAACTATGGACAGCACAAGAGCCACCATGGTGAGGACCACTTTAATGACTAGATTTCTTTTTTATTTAGGTTAGGCATTGCTTTCATATCTTGCAAAATTAAGAGGCAGTGTGTTGTTTGGTATCTTTTTAGCAACATTTTTGCTGTAAGTCAGGGCAGCAAAATGATTATACAAATATATTTATGATATAGGTAGGATTATTGACTCCTGTCTAAATTAGCCCTAGTATGTGTGTATGCATGTGAGATAGAGACCTTTAATTGTAAGTGCAATACATTTTTTTTTGCTATATAAATACCTATAATAAATTATAATACATTATGAAATATGAGTTCTTGATTTGACATTATGCTTAAACCATGCAAATTTAAGAGCCAGCCTTTTGTGTCGTTTTTTTGAAGTTGTAATTCGGGGAACTGAAATGATAGGTTTTTCTAATTTTGTTCTTTACATACCTCTTTCTCGTTTCTGAAGCTTCTGAGGCTGCTGAAGTATGCATGCTGCCATGTGGGGACTATACACGTAGGGAATGCTATATCTTTGTTACCACTTGATTAAAATCCCAGAGACAAAAAGTAACCCTTTAAAATGCATTTCCTTTCAATGTGGGTACTTTAGATCAGCCATTCTCACTCAGGGGGACCCTAGGGTTCCTCAAGAGGTTGCTAGAGGTTCCCTGAGCTGTGTCTGATTGACTTCCATTTGATGGTCCCTGCATAGTTCTGGGTAAAATACCACTTGGCAGACCAGCAGCATGGCACCAATGATCGTTTTAGTTGACTGTATGGGGGAGGGGGGGCATTCTGATCACCACTGTATGGGGAATTCTTCCCAGTGCAATGAGCATTTGTCCCACTGACCACCTATGAATTGGTTTTAGCAGGGGTTCCCCAGGACCTGAAAATTATTTCAAGGCTTCCTCAAAAAGGTTGAGAAAAGCTGCTTTAGATGAATATTTGGGGCCGTATGTTTTGTTGCTTTTGCCTCTGCCTGTAAATCAATTTTGGAAATAGTTTATTTATTACAAATCTTGTTCTATAAAATAAGACTTTTGAAGGATGTTTTTATGCCCAAGTTGAAATGTTTTTTTTGGCTTGCATATGGAATGATTTATACATTATGACATAAAGTATTATTTCAATTTGTTTTGTACTCTTTGGATACTTTAGAAGAATTTTACAGAAGAAATTGCTGTTTAATTTCTGGGCATAGATAACTGAATTTGCAAAAAGTTTATCAGTATATATCTTATTTGAGTTCTTAAGGTTACTAAGGCAGGGAAGGTATGTCAAAATGGAAATTCCTAGATTTTACTTTTTGTCATTTAAAGAGCTGTACGAGCAAAGCATAGTGGGGTTGATTTTCTAAAACCGGCGAGTGCAAAATCTGGGGCAGCTCTGCATAGAAACCAATCAGTTTCCAGTTTTTTTTTTGTCAAAGCTTAATTGAACAAGATGAAGTTAGAAGTTGATTGGCTACCATGCACACCTGCACCAGATTTTGCACTCTCCTGTTTTAGTAAATCAATCCCACTGTGTTTTTGAGACCATCCAACTATCAAATGTTGAAAGTCTACAATTTTAAAATGCTCTCTTGTGCACCTTGGGTACTTTAACATTACTTACAAGTTTTGCTTTAATTATTGCCTGTAAATGTATTTTCTGTTTCACAATATACATATAAATACATTTCAAAATAATGCCTAATTATAATTTTTTGGTATTTTGTGTAGAATAGATTTTGAAGTAAAAACATGCTTACTTATATTTACCTAAACATACTTTAAAATCAGTTGTCATATTTTTTTTACTGATAATGGAAATTTGACCTAGATTATCCTAGTAGTAGTGCTGTAAAATATATATAATTAACTGGTCTTCTTTTTATTCCCCAGATCCAGCTCACTGTACTGATTTTGCTCTTGGGGGACTCTCTGTTGGTCCCTATCGCGGCTTTTGATCTCCATCACCTGAAGAAAGGAGGATGTCCCCCTGTTACAAAGTTTCCCTCATCAGTGAAAGTTAATCTGAACATTAATGGACAGAATGCTCCCGCCATTAGTGGTGATGTGAGGACACGTTCCATCTCTCCATGGGAGTACAGGTAATCTTTGTTTGCTGTCATAATTGCCAGGATCTTAGCTTCCTTAAAAGAAATCCCTTTACTACTTGAACCCACAGACAGATTTCATACAAAAATTGTCAGAAATTTGCAACTAGTAATTGTGCAATGGGTTACAACGTTTGTCCTGTTTTAATTGCTGTTTACATCCCTGTTGGGAATATTTGGCTTCATTTGTTGCCTCAGTGAGGCAGAGAAAGTGAGGGAACATCCGTCAGTTGACAGGTGTTGCAGAACAAGAGGTGAGGGGAATCTTCCTTTCAGTGCACTTGTCCTGGTTACAACTATGAAGGGTTTTTCCTCACTGTGTGTCATCACTAGGGCAAGAAGCTTGGGAACAAACCCCAAAAATATTCAAGTATGTTTATGTTCACCATATATGACAGCTCACACTTTGCACATTAAATAACTTATGGGGAAAACTTTAAAATTTGTTATTGATTTTGAAAATTGTTATAGATTGTTATTAAAGTGACTCTATCATTAAAAAAACAGCCATAAAGGGCAGAATGTTAGAGATGTTTTTGCGTACATGAAGCAGCTTTTATTGTCCTCCTCTGCCCAAATGCAAGGCCCTCTTGAATGTGTAAATCCCCAACACTTATGGGTAGTGTCAGGGCTTGCCTGCTCCCTCCTGAACCCCACACTTTCCTATTGGTCAATGACTAGGATGGGCTGCCTCACTGGCCAATAGGAAAACGTGGTAGGTGGAAGGGATGTAAAAGCTACATTACTATCAGGAATGCCCAACCAGAATGGTCATCTCACAATGTGATATCAATGGTTCTCCCGATCTGCATTGGAAATATTGTGGACAAGTAGATGATTGAATTAAGGTGGAAGGTAGATGTGAAGAAATGGGGGAGCATTGCTAGGTAACAGTGGTCATTTCTTCACAGCTACCACAATCATCTACTTGTGTACAGTTTTTCCAATGCAGATCAGGAGAACCATTGATACCATCTCATAACTTCCACTTTTGTGGTTTGACTTCATTCATCCTCCCTTTTTGAATATCAGTTCAACCTTGATTTAACACTTGGGCCACTCTTCTTAGGTTGTTTAGACCTGGGGATATCATCCCAGCTGCACTACAGCATTTTTACAACTCCTGCTACTTGGGTGGAATTGCACCACCTGTCCAGAGATGGTTCTTTTGTTTTTAATAGCTTCAATGCTAATGTATGTATGATGCTTTTTTATGTCTTTTTCTTATTTTTGACACCAATAAATCCTTTTTGCTAATCATGTTTGTATGGTGAGTGAAGATCCATAGATATGTGCTACCACAGGGTTGGTTGAGCTATTACTGGTTTTAATTTCAAGTTTGTTATTCACCTCACAATGTATCATTGTGACCATTGCACCAGGATGGAATGAGGGATCATTTAACATGTGTTACAGTTGTCATTAGAACAGGAGGTATGAGAAATTATTTTAATGGAGGTATCTGTTTTGGTAAAGAGTATCAAAGATGCAATTTTCCTTCACTTTGAAGAGATTTTTTTTTCCGACAGAGTTCCAAAGTTCTTCCTGACAGCGGACCGGAGATCTTAAACTTATAAAAGTTCTCCTTAAATGGTATTTGGATAGAATAGAGAGGGGCTAATATCCATGTCAGGTTTTTTTGCCATCAATGTGTCATTGGGGAGATTTACATTCATTTCCTGTAGACAAAACAGGAAATGAAAAGACATTTCTCCAAAGTGAAGGAAACCTTCTCTTCTCTTAGTTGTCACCCAAACAAGTATCTCCATTCCCCTACTCCTGTTCTAGTGACAACTTAACTTTTTTCACTTTTAGTCCTGGTGGCAGTGGTTATAAGGACAAATAGAGAGCGTGAATTCTCTTAATGGGGACACAGGTTATAATCCCTCATCACTCCATTCAAAACAAAATCTTTTGGCTTCAGAAACACTTTATAACACGTCAGGCATTTTTTTGATTATTAAACTGAGACCCCAAGCATTGTAAAAAATATACAAAAGCAGCTTAGGCTGCAATACTCACCTGTAACCTGGAGTAGACTCCTGATGAATTTCTATTTTGCCACAAAAGGCCTCAAATTTCAAGTTGAATAACACACAGGGGTTGATTTACTCAAACTGGAGATTGAAAAGGCTGGTGCAGCTGTGCATAGAAATTAAGCAGCTTCCAGTTTATTTTATTTTTTATTTTTTTTAATCAAAGCTTAACTGAACAAGCTGAAGTTATAAACTGATTGGCTTACCATGCACAGCTGCACCAGATGTTGCACTCTGTAGTTTTAGTAAATAAACCCCACAGTATAATTTAACTGGGAAATCTGAGGACATACGATAAATGAATAATCATCTTGGGTCTAATCCCTAAGAGGCTACAGTATCCTTCATTTATTATGTATATATGCAGAGCGGTGCTGATGTCAGAGTATGGAGTTGGACTTTAAGACAATATACGTTAAACGTCTTTTTAGCTCAGTTGCAGAGTAATGACACCACTAAGTATTCTCTGACTCATTTTGCTTGTTGCCTGAGGTCGCTCAATAATAACTTATAATGTTGTTTCTTTTACGCAGCTATGATGTAAACAACAACCGATTCCCCTCTACAATTGCTGAGGCCAAGTGTCTCCATACCGGATGTTTGGATGCAGAGGGTAATGTGGACATCAACCTGAACTCAGTCCCCATCAGACAAGAGATTCTGGTCCTCCACCGAGAGATGAAAGGTTGTACCCCCACCTTTAAGCTGGAGAAGAAGGTGGTCACTGTTGGCTGCACCTGCGTCCGGCCCATGGTCCAAGAGCAATAACACAGAATGAGAGCGATTTTACTGGACTCCTTTGGGGTGCCATCCATAAACAGTTCTCTATGTGGAAGGAATTTCTACTTCTTGATTTTGCTGATTATGATAAGCATTTTTCATGTTTAGAGCAAAAAGTTTAGGTTGTTAGACAGTTTGATGTGATAGGCTAAATTGTCACCCTAAGACATCGCTAGAGGTAACACTGATGTTTCTATAACCTAAGCACTCCACTGCTGACAGGGTAACATTGTAGTATGTAGGGTTTATCATAATCAGTACAGGAGATCATTCACCTTTTCGAAATAGACCAAGCCTTCAAAACCAAAGTAAAAATAATTTTTAAAAAAGGTCAGTGCCAACCTCCCAAAACCGCTTCCTTTGCAAAATATCATTTATTACACATTGACAAGTTCACTTTGCAGAGATCCTGTCACTCGGCAATATTGCTGGCTTCTCTTTTATTCCAGAGAATGCTGCCAATTGTGATGTGACTTGTTTTCAAAGTTATGAGTATTAGGTCAGCTAAAAAAATAGCCACCAGTGACAGGGTCTCTTGAATAGGACATTTATCTGTAGTATGTATAGGCAACTGTACCATGCATAATAAGAATCAGTAGCACTTTAAAAGTGTGGTTATTTGAGTAGCAATGTATGTTGCAAATCCTAGCATATCTTTGTTATTTAATGTATTTATATATTTTATATATTTATATTGCTGTGAAATGTCTATACTTTATATATTTATGATTAGACAAAAAATAAAACATGTGGAAAAAAGTTGAATGTGGTAAAGATGTTTGGATAAACAATATCATCACCATTTTTGTATTGCATTTCATTGGATTTGGAGAATTTAAAGCATGTACATATAGAAAGTGCTGCGCAAATAAAAGTCCATACAAAGATAATACAAAAAGCAGAAACCGGTGACAATGGATATCTGGATGGTGACTTTAACCCTCCACCACTTTAAGATGGCCCCTCACCTCAGATATTCGACCTGAAACAGGTCACACCGCTTATAAAGATTGAATGGATCTGTTTACTCCTTTACTCCCTTCAGCTCTCAACGCTCAGGAAAGCCAGATGGTATATAAAGCAAAATAGAAAGCGACAGACCATAGTGTTCTCCGTATAACAGTATTTAATAAATATATAATGAATAAAGAATCGAATAACAAATCGAATAAAAAATCTTCAATGACACTCACATTGAACCGGCACTCCGTTCCGAGTGCCGGCCAGCAGGCTTGTGATCGTATCTTGTCGGATGACCGCGGGTGACGTCACACGCTCCTAACCCCCGTACGCGTTACGTCCTGTGGGCGGGACTTCATCGGCGTGGGGCGGGATGCGCAGTGACGGCCCGCATTGTTGTTATTATACTCTATGGCGACGGCAGCACCAATCGAAAGGCCAGAAGCAACGGTCGGGAGGATAAACCCCTCCCCACCATTCGTTTATAGCTAATATCATTTAATTCAAGCGAAAATTGCATAAATAACCGCCGCCAACAGTAAACCAACTTGAAATATATGGTATACAAGAGTAATTGTTTGCAATATCGAAATAGCATATATCCTAACATATAGCAAACTTTATAATTGTATGTGTCATAATATATTTTTAAAAATATTTTTAAAAATATCCGCACAGGTAATGCAAAATCGCATGCCAAATAGACGCATAACATATAAGAGTGATTGCTTATAATGCCCAAATGGCATTTATTTACTATACACAGCAAACGCTCTAAATCTCCAAATTGGAGTATTTTAAAACTTATAGATTAAAAATAGAGATTAAATACGTATAAGTACAGCAAAATCGCATGTGAAAAAATCGCATGCCTAAAAACCATAAAAAATATGTGAATAATATAAAAGAAAAACGTCAACCCACGGGAATCCATCAAATACGATCACATGTACATTTAGAAATTAAAAATGAAAAATGAAATTAACAGCAATAATATCATCTGTTTGAAATAAAACAATTTAAATCAAAATCAACGTTCATTCCAAAGGGGGAGAGAACTTTGGTCTCATAGATCCAAAACGATTCTCTACGGCTGAGCTGTCTGATGTAATGGCCACCCCTCCAGTGTCTCGGTACTTTTTCTATCCCCCAGAATTTCAGGCATCTGGGGTCTTTTTGATGAAAGAGACGAAAATGCCTAGAGACACTATGGGTTTTTACCCCCCGCTTGATATTGCTGATATGTTCTCCAATTCTTACATGGAGTGCTCTTGAGGTCCGGCCCACATACTGAAGGCCACACTCGCATTCCAGCATGTAGACCACTCCCACTGTTGAACATGTAATCAGACTCTCAATTTTGTAACTTTTTTGCGTGGCATATGAAACAAACTCCTTGCGTCTCTTAATGTTTCTGCAGGCCTTTCTGCATGTGGCACACTTCCCACATGCGTAAAAGCCAGAAAGAAACCCAAAGAGGCCACTGGTCACAGGTTTAGGCGGATCAATGACCCCAGGTGCCACACGATCACGCAAAGTCGGAGCTTTGCGATATATAAACCGAGGTTGATCGGGAAGCACTGGGCCTAAGGTCCTATCCCCCTTGAGGATAGGCCAATGTCTGGCTATAATGTGTTCTAATTTTTTGTACTGAATATTGTAGTCGAGTATAATACGATAATTAGATGTATTAGTGTTATCCTCCAGAGGTTTCACCTTGTCTGCGACTACAGTATTCCTATCGATTGCCAGTACATTGGCTATTTCCGCATCTACAGATGCTTGGGTGTATCCTTTCTCCTTAAACCTCTCCGCAAGTACCTGCGATTGTGCAAGATAGTCGTCATCTGAAGTACAGTTACGACGTAGGCGGATAAATTGGCCTCGGGGTATATTACAGAGCCAAGACTTGTGATGGCAACTGTTGAGAGGGATGTATGCATTTCTATCGGTCGTTTTGAAATGATTCCTGGTATGGAAAGTCCCTTCCCCTTTAAATATTTCCAAGTCGAGGAATGTAATCTGTTGGTGGCTGATTGTCCAAGTTAGCTCGATGTTTTTATTGTTAGCATTTAGCCTATCCATAAAGGTCTGTAAACTAGGCCTATCCCCCTCCCAGACCATGATTATATCGTCTATATAGCGTCTGTAGCATGACAGTTGTGGGGGGGGATCGTAAAAAATCGTGTCTTCCTCCCAGTGGGCCATAAATAAATTGGCCACACTGGGAGCGAACCTGGCCCCCATTGCGACTCCTCTTATCTGTAAATAAAAATCCCCTTTAAACCAGAAATAATTATTTAACAAACAAAACTCCAAACTTTCCAATAAAAATGACAAGTGTTCACTTGAGAGGTTGGAGTTGGTCAGGGCCCATCTAACTGAATCTAAGGCTTGTTTATGGTCAATAATGGTATAGAGAGATCCTACATCAGCGGTAATGAGGATGCTAGATGAGGTACAAGGAAGAGTAGATAAAATTTGAAGAATTTGCTTAGTATCTCTTAAAAATGATTTGGTTTTTAAAACAAGTGGCTGGAGAAAGAAATCTAAGTACTGGCCCAGTCTGGAAGTCACGGAGTCAATTCCGTTTACGATCGGACGGCCAGGTGGTTGTTCTGCATTCTTGTGTAGTTTGGGTAAAATATAAATGATAGGGGTCCTACAATAAAAAGGGTCCAAATAGGCAGCTTCTTTGGAATTTAGGATCCCTTCATTTTTCCCTCTTTCTATGAGACAATGTAAGTTGTTCTTAAAGGACAACATAGGGTCACTCCTCAGAAGTTCATATGTATTCCTATCATTTAACAATTTCTCCATTTCTGCTTGGTAGTATGTTTTGCTAAGCACAACCAACCCACCTCCCTTATCCGCCGGTCGGATAACTATGTCTTTCCTTTGTTCAAGGGAAGTGATACCTCGCTTGATGGCCTGTGAATCTCTAGCCCTTTTGACTTTGAGTAAATCAAGATCACGACACACCATATTCCTAAATACCTCTAAATGTTTGTTGTCATTACAAATAGGATTGAACACTGAACGGTTCCGAAGGTTAGAGTATTTAGGAATAGTGGTTACAGCAGGGGTGGCATGTGGCACCGTACTGGTAAGAAAATATTTTTTCATATTCAGATTTCGTACATATTTCTGAATACTGATGTAAGCCTGAAATTTGTTCAGGTTACGGACAGGAGCAAACTTAAGGCCCCTGTCCAGGACTAGTAATTCATCAGCTGTAAGAGGAGTACCACTAAGATTAAAGATACCAGTGCCTAATGGGGTCTTGACCTTTTGGAATCGTCTTCCACCCCTGGACCCTCTCTGTGTTTTCTTTTTAAACTGCCTTGGTCCCTCCTTGGGTCTGGTGGACCTCTCCTCTGATTCTGAGAATTCGTTTGTTCTACCGGTTCTCTCACCCATAGGGGGGTCTTTGGAGGTCCCCTCCAGGGGGTCCTCTCCTGCCCTAAAAAATGATTCTGATTATAATGTGTTGCATTTTGAGAGTTCTGTAAGGGGGCATAGTAATTTGAGGTATAGACAGGTGTCTCTCTTATTGAATTCCTTCTTCCTTGAGATTTGCCTTTTCGTTTAGTAGGTACTGTTTGCCACAAATGGTTCTCAGATTGTAGGGATTGATGGTCATGCCTATTGTCATAAGGCCTAGGTTGGGAGTAGTGATTCTTTTTCCCTCGACCCCGTTTATTCACTCTAGGGGGGCCCTGTCCT
Organism: Lithobates septentrionalis; assembly: GCA_037952835.1. Classification (NCBI taxonomy): domain Eukaryota; kingdom Metazoa; phylum Chordata; class Amphibia; order Anura; family Ranidae; genus Lithobates; species Lithobates septentrionalis. The sequence goes on from JBBDGP010000554.1 coordinate 239,495, forward strand.
CTCCCTCTTGGTGTATAAGTCAAGTTTGGTATATTTTGGGGAACCTGAGGGGGGGGTATTTCATAATTGAAATAACCTTGTGGGGGTAAACTGGTATCGGATGGCGGGATATTGGCTGCTACACCCAAGGGGTTATTGGCTAGCACTGTGTCTTGTATTTGCCACTTAAAGATCTGTTTTCCCTCAAAATCTTTAATATCTCGTAAAAATTTCTTCCTCTTTTTGTCTCTAGTCTCCCTATCCCATTTGATAAGTTTGGTTTTTAATTCACCAGATAATTGAATAAAATCATTGGAATCCTTGTGACTTTCAATACGATCAGTAATTTCTTTGATCTGATTCTCCAAGTGTTGCTTTTTCTTTAATTTACGAGCAAGCAAAAACCGGAGAAGATCAAAGCTTTTCCCAACAAAAAAGTTACACCATTCCTGGTTAGACTCATTGTCAACCAAACCATCATTAGGTGGCAATTCCCACCTTAGACGCCTGGGGACAATATTGGCAGATAGATACTGTTCAAAAGAGACAATATCCCACCAGGTTTTTATCTTCTTTTCAAACAAATAACCCAGTTTTTTAAAAGCATATCCAAGGTCATCATGTTGAGAAGCAACCACATCTCTTGAGAAAACATCTGTGAGAATAATTTCCCTGTTCTCTACATAGGTAAAAACATCCATAATCTGCAGCTGAATTAGTCTTGAATTAAATAAGCATAAAGAAAATGTAAATAAATTCAGCGCTGATTGATTAGAAAATATAAATGCAAGCAAGCACAAAGGTCAACTCAAAAATACCTCAGAAACATGTACATATAGAAAGTGCTGCGCAAATAAAAGTCCATACAAAGATAATACAAAAAGCAGAAACCGGTGACAATGGATATCTGGATGGTGACTTTAACCCTCCACCACTTTAAGATGGCCCCTCACCTCAGATATTCGACCTGAAACAGGTCACACCGCTTATAAAGATTGAATGGATCTGTTTACTCCTTTACTCCCTTCAGCTCTCAACGCTCAGGAAAGCCAGATGGTATATAAAGCAAAATAGAAAGCGACAGACCATAGTGTTCTCCGTATAACAGTATTTAATAAATATATAATGAATAAAGAATCGAATAACAAATCGAATAAAAAATCTTCAATGACACTCACATTGAACCGGCACTCCGTTCCGAGTGCCGGCCAGCAGGCTTGTGATCGTATCTTGTCGGATGACCGCGGGTGACGTCACACGCTCCTAACCCCCGTACGCGTTACGTCCTGTGGGCGGGACTTCATCGGCGTGGGGCGGGATGCGCAGTGACGGCCCGCATTGTTGTTATTATACTCTATGGCGACGGCAGCACCAATCGAAAGGCCAGAAGCAACGGTCGGGAGGATAAACCCCTCCCCACCATTCGTTTATAGCTAATATCATTTATTCAAGCGAAAATTGCATAAATAACCGCCGCCAACAGTAAACCAACTTGAAATATATGGTATACAAGAGTAATTGTTTGCAATATCGAAATAGCATATATCCTAACATATAGCAAACTTTATAATTGTATGTGTCATAATATATTTTTAAAAATATTTTTAAAAATATCCGCACAGGTAATGCAAAATCGCATGCCAAATAGACGCATAACATATAAGAGTGATTGCTTATAATGCCCAAATGGCATTTATTTACTATACACAGCAAACGCTCTAAATCTCCAAATTGGAGTATTTTAAAACTTATAGATTAAAAATAGAGATTAAATACGTATAAGTACAGCAAAATCGCATGTGAAAAAATCGCATGCCTAAAAACCATAAAAAATATGTGAATAATATAAAAGAAAAACGTCAACCCACGGGAATCCATCAAATACGATCACATGTACATTTAGAAATTAAAAATGAAAAATGAAATTAACAGCAATAATATCATCTGTTTGAAATAAAACAATTTAAATCAAAATCAACGTTCATTCCAAAGGGGGAGAGAACTTTGGTCTCATAGATCCAAAACGATTCTCTACGGCTGAGCTGTCTGATGTAATGGCCACCCCTCCAGTGTCTCGGTACTTTTTCTATCCCCCAGAATTTCAGGCATCTGGGGTCTTTTTGATGAAAGAGACGAAAATGCCTAGAGACACTATGGGTTTTTACCCCCCGCTTGATATTGCTGATATGTTCTCCAATTCTTACATGGAGTGCTCTTGAGGTCCGGCCCACATACTGAAGGCCACACTCGCATTCCAGCATGTAGACCACTCCCACTGTTGAACATGTAATCAGACTCTCAATTTTGTAACTTTTTTGCGTGGCATATGAAACAAACTCCTTGCGTCTCTTAATGTTTCTGCAGGCCTTTCTGCATGTGGCACACTTCCCACATGCGTAAAAGCCAGAAAGAAACCCAAAGAGGCCACTGGTCACAGGTTTAGGCGGATCAATGACCCCAGGTGCCACACGATCACGCAAAGTCGGAGCTTTGCGATATATAAACCGAGGTTGATCGGGAAGCACTGGGCCTAAGGTCCTATCCCCCTTGAGGATAGGCCAATGTCTGGCTATAATGTGTTCTAATTTTTTGTACTGAATATTGTAGTCGAGTATAATACGATAATTAGATGTATTAGTGTTATCCTCCAGAGGTTTCACCTTGTCTGCGACTACAGTATTCCTATCGATTGCCAGTACATTGGCTATTTCCGCATCTACAGATGCTTGGGTGTATCCTTTCTCCTTAAACCTCTCCGCAAGTACCTGCGATTGTGCAAGATAGTCGTCATCTGAAGTACAGTTACGACGTAGGCGGATAAATTGGCCTCGGGGTATATTACAGAGCCAAGACTTGTGATGGCAACTGTTGAGAGGGATGTATGCATTTCTATCGGTCGTTTTGAAATGATTCCTGGTATGGAAAGTCCCTTCCCCTTTAAATATTTCCAAGTCGAGGAATGTAATCTGTTGGTGGCTGATTGTCCAAGTTAGCTCGATGTTTTTATTGTTAGCATTTAGCCTATCCATAAAGGTCTGTAAACTAGGCCTATCCCCCTCCCAGACCATGATTATATCGTCTATATAGCGTCTGTAGCATGACAGTTGTGGGGGGGGATCGTAAAAAATCGTGTCTTCCTCCCAGTGGGCCATAAATAAATTGGCCACACTGGGAGCGAACCTGGCCCCCATTGCGACTCCTCTTATCTGTAAATAAAAATCCCCTTTAAACCAGAAATAATTATTTAACAAACAAAACTCCAAACTTTCCAATAAAAATGACAAGTGTTCACTTGAGAGGTTGGAGTTGGTCAGGGCCCATCTAACTGAATCTAAGGCTTGTTTATGGTCAATAATGGTATAGAGAGATCCTACATCAGCGGTAATGAGGATGCTAGATGAGGTACAAGGAAGAGTAGATAAAATTTGAAGAATTTGCTTAGTATCTCTTAAAAATGATTTGGTTTTTAAAACAAGTGGCTGGAGAAAGAAATCTAAGTACTGGCCCAGTCTGGAAGTCACGGAGTCAATTCCGTTTACGATCGGACGGCCAGGTGGTTGTTCTGCATTCTTGTGTAGTTTGGGTAAAATATAAATGATAGGGGTCCTACAATAAAAAGGGTCCAAATAGGCAGCTTCTTTGGAATTTAGGATCCCTTCATTTTTCCCTCTTTCTATGAGACAATGTAAGTTGTTCTTAAAGGACAACATAGGGTCACTCCTCAGAAGTTCATATGTATTCCTATCATTTAACAATTTCTCCATTTCTGCTTGGTAGTATGTTTTGCTAAGCACAACCAACCCACCTCCCTTATCCGCCGGTCGGATAACTATGTCTTTCCTTTGTTCAAGGGAAGTGATACCTCGCTTGATGGCCTGTGAATCTCTAGCCCTTTTGACTTTGAGTAAATCAAGATCACGACACACCATATTCCTAAATACCTCTAAATGTTTGTTGTCATTACAAATAGGATTGAACACTGAACGGTTCCGAAGGTTAGAGTATTTAGGAATAGTGGTTACAGCAGGGGTGGCATGTGGCACCGTACTGGTAAGAAAATATTTTTTCATATTCAGATTTCGTACATATTTCTGAATACTGATGTAAGCCTGAAATTTGTTCAGGTTACGGACAGGAGCAAACTTAAGGCCCCTGTCCAGGACTAGTAATTCATCAGCTGTAAGAGGAGTACCACTAAGATTAAAGATACCAGTGCCTAATGGGGTCTTGACCTTTTGGAATCGTCTTCCACCCCTGGACCCTCTCTGTGTTTTCTTTTTAAACTGCCTTGGTCCCTCCTTGGGTCTGGTGGACCTCTCCTCTGATTCTGAGAATTCGTTTGTTCTACCGGTTCTCTCACCCATAGGGGGGTCTTTGGAGGTCCCCTCCAGGGGGTCCTCTCCTGCCCTAAAAAATGATTCTGATTATAATGTGTTGCATTTTGAGAGTTCTGTAAGGGGGCATAGTAATTTGAGGTATAGACAGGTGTCTCTCTTATTGAATTCCTTCTTCCTTGAGATTTGCCTTTTCGTTTAGTAGGTACTGTTTGCCACAAATGGTTCTCAGATTGTAGGGATTGATGGTCATGCCTATTGTCATAAGGCCTAGGTTGGGAGTAGTGATTCTTTTTCCCTCGACCCCGTTTATTCACTCTAGGGGGGCCCTGTCCTCTCCCTCTTGGTGTATAAGTCAAGTTTGGTATATTTTGGGGAACCTGAGGGGGGGGTATTTCATAATTGAAATAACCTTGTGGGGGTAAACTGGTATCGGATGGCGGGATATTGGCTGCTACACCCAAGGGGTTATTGGCTAGCACTGTGTCTTGTATTTGCCACTTAAAGATCTGTTTTCCCTCAAAATCTTTAATATCTCGTAAAAATTTCTTCCTCTTTTTGTCTCTAGTCTCCCTATCCCATTTGATAAGTTTGGTTTTTAATTCACCAGATAATTGAATAAAATCATTGGAATCCTTGTGACTTTCAATACGATCAGTAATTTCTTTGATCTGATTCTCCAAGTGTTGCTTTTTCTTTAATTTACGAGCAAGCAAAAACCGGAGAAGATCAAAGCTTTTCCCAACAAAAAAGTTACACCATTCCTGGTTAGACTCATTGTCAACCAAACCATCATTAGGTGGCAATTCCCACCTTAGACGCCTGGGGACAATATTGGCAGATAGATACTGTTCAAAAGAGACAATATCCCACCAGGTTTTTATCTTCTTTTCAAACAAATAACCCAGTTTTTTAAAAGCATATCCAAGGTCATCATGTTGAGAAGCAACCACATCTCTTGAGAAAACATCTGTGAGAATAATTTCCCTGTTCTCTACATAGGTAAAAACATCCATAATCTGCAGCTGAATTAGTCTTGAATTAAATAAGCATAAAGAAAATGTAAATAAATTCAGCGCTGATTGATTAGAAAATATAAATGCAAGCAAGCACAAAGGTCAACTCAAAAATACCTCAGAAACATGTACATATAGAAAGTGCTGCGCAAATAAAAGTCCATACAAAGATAATACAAAAAGCAGAAACCGGTGACAATGGATATCTGGATGGTGACTTTAACCCTCCACCACTTTAAGATGGCCCCTCACCTCAGATATTCGACCTGAAACAGGTCACACCGCTTATAAAGATTGAATGGATCTGTTTACTCCTTTACTCCCTTCAGCTCTCAACGCTCAGGAAAGCCAGATGGTATATAAAGCAAAATAGAAAGCGACAGACCATAGTGTTCTCCGTATAACAGTATTTAATAAATATATAATGAATAAAGAATCGAATAACAAATCGAATAAAAAATCTTCAATGACACTCACATTGAACCGGCACTCCGTTCCGAGTGCCGGCCAGCAGGCTTGTGATCGTATCTTGTCGGATGACCGCGGGTGACGTCACACGCTCCTAACCCCCGTACGCGTTACGTCCTGTGGGCGGGACTTCATCGGCGTGGGGCGGGATGCGCAGTGACGGCCCGCATTGTTGTTATTATACTCTATGGCGACGGCAGCACCAATCGAAAGGCCAGAAGCAACGGTCGGGAGGATAAACCCCTCCCCACCATTCGTTTATAGCTAATATCATTTAATTCAAGCGAAAATTGCATAAATAACCGCCGCCAACAGTAAACCAACTTGAAATATATGGTATACAAGAGTAATTGTTTGCAATATCGAAATAGCATATATCCTAACATATAGCAAACTTTATAATTGTATGTGTCATAATATATTTTTAAAAATATTTTTAAAAATATCCGCACAGGTAATGCAAAATCGCATGCCAAATAGACGCATAACATATAAGAGTGATTGCTTATAATGCCCAAATGGCATTTATTTACTATACACAGCAAACGCTCTAAATCTCCAAATTGGAGTATTTCATTTTTCATTTTTAATTTCTAAATGTACATGTGATCGTATTTGATGGATTCCCGTGGGTTGACGTTTTTCTTTTATATTATTCACATATTTTTTATGGTTTTTAGGCATGCGATTTTTTCACATGCGATTTTGCTGTACTTATACGTATTTAATCTCTATTTTTAATCTATAAGTTTTAAAATACTCCAATTTGGAGATTTAGAGCGTTTGCTGTGTATAGTAAATAAATGCCATTTGGGCATTATAAGCAATCACTCTTATATGTTATGCGTCTATTTGGCATGCGATTTTGCATTACCTGTGCGGATATTTTTAAAAATATTTTTAAAAATATATTATGACACATACAATTATAAAGTTTGCTATATGTTAGGATATATGCTATTTCGATATTGCAAACAATTACTCTTGTATACCATATATTTCAAGTTGGTTTACTGTTGGCGGCGGTTATTTATGCAATTTTCGCTTGAATTAAATGATATTAGCTATAAACGAATGGTGGGGAGGGGTTTATCCTCCCGACCGTTGCTTCTGGCCTTTCGATTGGTGCTGCCGTCGCCATAGAGTATAATAACAACAATGCGGGCCGTCACTGCGCATCCCGCCCCACGCCGATGAAGTCCCGCCCACAGGACGTAACGCGTACGGGGGTTAGGAGCGTGTGACGTCACCCGCGGTCATCCGACAAGATACGATCACAAGCCTGCTGGCCGGCACTCGGAACGGAGTGCCGGTTCAATGTGAGTGTCATTGAAGATTTTTTATTCGATTTGTTATTCGATTCTTTATTCATTATATATTTATTAAATACTGTTATACGGAGAACACTATGGTCTGTCGCTTTCTATTTTGCTTTATATACCATCTGGCTTTCCTGAGCGTTGAGAGCTGAAGGGAGTAAAGGAGTAAACAGATCCATTCAATCTTTATAAGCGGTGTGACCTGTTTCAGGTCGAATATCTGAGGTGAGGGGCCATCTTAAAGTGGTGGAGGGTTAAAGTCACCATCCAGATATCCATTGTCACCGGTTTCTGCTTTTTGTATTATCTTTGTATGGACTTTTATTTGCGCAGCACTTTCTATATGTACATGTTTCTGAGGTATTTTTGAGTTGACCTTTGTGCTTGCTTGCATTTATATTTTCTAATCAATCAGCGCTGAATTTATTTACATTTTCTTTATGCTTATTTAATTCAAGACTAATTCAGCTGCAGATTATGGATGTTTTTACCTATGTAGAGAACAGGGAAATTATTCTCACAGATGTTTTCTCAAGAGATGTGGTTGCTTCTCAACATGATGACCTTGGATATGCTTTTAAAAAACTGGGTTATTTGTTTGAAAAGAAGATAAAAACCTGGTGGGATATTGTCTCTTTTGAACAGTATCTATCTGCCAATATTGTCCCCAGGCGTCTAAGGTGGGAATTGCCACCTAATGATGGTTTGGTTGACAATGAGTCTAACCAGGAATGGTGTAACTTTTTTGTTGGGAAAAGCTTTGATCTTCTCCGGTTTTTGCTTGCTCGTAAATTAAAGAAAAAGCAACACTTGGAGAATCAGATCAAAGAAATTACTGATCGTATTGAAAGTCACAAGGATTCCAATGATTTTATTCAATTATCTGGTGAATTAAAAACCAAACTTATCAAATGGGATAGGGAGACTAGAGACAAAAAGAGGAAGAAATTTTTACGAGATATTAAAGATTTTGAGGGAAAACAGATCTTTAAGTGGCAAATACAAGACACAGTGCTAGCCAATAACCCCTTGGGTGTAGCAGCCAATATCCCGCCATCCGATACCAGTTTACCCCCACAAGGTTATTTCAATTATGAAATACCCCCCCCTCAGGTTCCCCAAAATATACCAAACTTGACTTATACACCAAGAGGGAGAGGACAGGGCCCCCCTAGAGTGAATAAACGGGGTCGAGGGAAAAAGAATCACTACTCCCAACCTAGGCCTTATGACAATAGGCATGACCATCAATCCCTACAATCTGAGAACCATTTGTGGCAAACAGTACCTACTAAACGAAAAGGCAAATCTCAAGGAAGAAGGAATTCAATAAGAGAGACACCTGTCTATACCTCAAATTACTATGCCCCCTTACAGAACTCTCAAAATGCAACACATTATAATCAGAATCATTTTTTAGGGCAGGAGAGGACCCCCTGGAGGGGACCTCCAAAGACCCCCCTATGGGTGAGAGAACCGGTAGAACAAACGAATTCTCAGAATCAGAGGAGAGGTCCACCAGACCCAAGGAGGGACCAAGGCAGTTTAAAAAGAAAACACAGAGAGGGTCCAGGGGTGGAAGACGATTCCAAAAGGTCAAGACCCCATTAGGCACTGGTATCTTTAATCTTAGTGGTACTCCTCTTACAGCTGATGAATTACTAGTCCTGGACAGGGGCCTTAAGTTTGCTCCTGTCCGTAACCTGAACAAATTTCAGGCTTACATCAGTATTCAGAAATATGTACGAAATCTGAATATGAAAAAATATTTTCTTACCAGTACGGTGCCACATGCCACCCCTGCTGTAACCACTATTCCTAAATACTCTAACCTTCGGAACCGTTCAGTGTTCAATCCTATTTGTAATGACAACAAACATTTAGAGGTATTTAGGAATATGGTGTGTCGTGATCTTGATTTACTCAAAGTCAAAAGGGCTAGAGATTCACAGGCCATCAAGCGAGGTATCACTTCCCTTGAACAAAGGAAAGACATAGTTATCCGACCGGCGGATAAGGGAGGTGGGTTGGTTGTGCTTAGCAAAACATACTACCAAGCAGAAATGGAGAAATTGTTAAATGATAGGAATACATATGAACTTCTGAGGAGTGACCCTATGTTGTCCTTTAAGAACAACTTACATTGTCTCATAGAAAGAGGGAAAAATGAAGGGATCCTAAATTCCAAAGAAGCTGCCTATTTGGACCCTTTTTATTGTAGGACCCCTATCATTTATATTTTACCCAAACTACACAAGAATGCAGAACAACCACCTGGCCGTCCGATCGTAAACGGAATTGACTCCGTGACTTCCAGACTGGGCCAGTACTTAGATTTCTTTCTCCAGCCACTTGTTTTAAAAACCAAATCATTTTTAAGAGATACTAAGCAAATTCTTCAAATTTTATCTACTCTTCCTTGTACCTCATCTAGCATCCTCATTACCGCTGATGTAGGATCTCTCTATACCATTATTGACCATAAACAAGCCTTAGATTCAGTTAGATGGGCCCTGACCAACTCCAACCTCTCAAGTGAACACTTGTCATTTTTATTGGAAAGTTTGGAGTTTTGTTTGTTAAATAATTATTTCTGGTTTAAAGGGGATTTTTATTTACAGATAAGAGGAGTCGCAATGGGGGCCAGGTTCGCTCCCAGTGTGGCCAATTTATTTATGGCCCACTGGGAGGAAGACACGATTTTTTACGATCCCCCCCCACAACTGTCATGCTACAGACGCTATATAGACGATATAATCATGGTCTGGGAGGGGGATAGGCCTAGTTTACAGACCTTTATGGATAGGCTAAATGCTAACAATAAAAACATCGAGCTAACTTGGACAATCAGCCACCAACAGATTACATTCCTCGACTTGGAAATATTTAAAGGGGAAGGGACTTTCCATACCAGGAATCATTTCAAAACGACCGATAGAAATGCATACATCCCTCTCAACAGTTGCCATCACAAGTCTTGGCTCTGTAATATACCCCGAGGCCAATTTATCCGCCTACGTCGTAACTGTACTTCAGATGACGACTATCTTGCACAATCGCAGGTACTTGCGGAGAGGTTTAAGGAGAAAGGATACACCCAAGCATCTGTAGATGCGGAAATAGCCAATGTACTGGCAATCGATAGGAATACTGTAGTCGCAGACAAGGTGAAACCTCTGGAGGATAACACTAATACATCTAATTATCGTATTATACTCGACTACAATATTCAGTACAAAAAATTAGAACACATTATAGCCAGACATTGGCCTATCCTCAAGGGGGATAGGACCTTAGGCCCAGTGCTTCCCGATCAACCTCGGTTTATATATCGCAAAGCTCCGACTTTGCGTGATCGTGTGGCACCTGGGGTCATTGATCCGCCTAAACCTGTGACCAGTGGCCTCTTTGGGTTTCTTTCTGGCTTTTACGCATGTGGGAAGTGTGCCACATGCAGAAAGGCCTGCAGAAACATTAAGAGACGCAAGGAGTTTGTTTCATATGCCACGCAAAAAAGTTACAAAATTGAGAGTCTGATTACATGTTCAACAGTGGGAGTGGTCTACATGCTGGAATGCGAGTGTGGCCTTCAGTATGTGGGCCGGACCTCAAGAGCACTCCATGTAAGAATTGGAGAACATATCAGCAATATCAAGCGGGGGGTAAAAACCCATAGTGTCTCTAGGCATTTTCGTCTCTTTCATCAAAAAGACCCCAGATGCCTGAAATTCTGGGGGATAGAAAAAGTACCGAGACACTGGAGGGGTGGCCATTACATCAGACAGCTCAGCCGTAGAGAATCGTTTTGGATCTATGAGACCAAAGTTCTCTCCCCCTTTGGAATGAACGTTGATTTTGATTTAAATTGTTTTATTTCAAACAGATGATATTATTGCTGTCAATTTCATTTTTCATTTTTAATTTCTAAATGTACATGTGATCGTATTTGATGGATTCCCGTGGGTTGACGTTTTTCTTTTATATTATTCACATATTTTTTATGGTTTTTAGGCATGCGATTTTTTCACATGCGATTTTGCTGTACTTATACGTATTTAATCTCTATTTTTAATCTATAAGTTTTAAAATACTCCAATTTGGAGATTTAGAGCGTTTGCTGTGTATAGTAAATAAATGCCATTTGGGCATTATAAGCAATCACTCTTATATGTTATGCGTCTATTTGGCATGCGATTTTGCATTACCTGTGCGGATATTTTTAAAAATATTTTTAAAAATATATTATGACACATACAATTATAAAGTTTGCTATATGTTAGGATATATGCTATTTCGATATTGCAAACAATTACTCTTGTATACCATATATTTCAAGTTGGTTTACTGTTGGCGGCGGTTATTTATGCAATTTTCGCTTGAATTAAATGATATTAGCTATAAACGAATGGTGGGGAGGGGTTTATCCTCCCGACCGTTGCTTCTGGCCTTTCGATTGGTGCTGCCGTCGCCATAGAGTATAATAACAACAATGCGGGCCGTCACTGCGCATCCCGCCCCACGCCGATGAAGTCCCGCCCACAGGACGTAACGCGTACGGGGGTTAGGAGCGTGTGACGTCACCCGCGGTCATCCGACAAGATACGATCACAAGCCTGCTGGCCGGCACTCGGAACGGAGTGCCGGTTCAATGTGAGTGTCATTGAAGATTTTTTATTCGATTTGTTATTCGATTCTTTATTCATTATATATTTATTAAATACTGTTATACGGAGAACACTATGGTCTGTCGCTTTCTATTTTGCTTTATATACCATCTGGCTTTCCTGAGCGTTGAGAGCTGAAGGGAGTAAAGGAGTAAACAGATCCATTCAATCTTTATAAGCGGTGTGACCTGTTTCAGGTCGAATATCTGAGGTGAGGGGCCATCTTAAAGTGGTGGAGGGTTAAAGTCACCATCCAGATATCCATTGTCACCGGTTTCTGCTTTTTGTATTATCTTTGTATGGACTTTTATTTGCGCAGCACTTTCTATATGTACATGTTTCTGAGGTATTTTTGAGTTGACCTTTGTGCTTGCTTGCATTTATATTTTCTAATCAATCAGCGCTGAATTTATTTACATTTTCTTTATGCTTATTTAATTCAAGACTAATTCAGCTGCAGATTATGGATGTTTTTACCTATGTAGAGAACAGGGAAATTATTCTCACAGATGTTTTCTCAAGAGATGTGGTTGCTTCTCAACATGATGACCTTGGATATGCTTTTAAAAAACTGGGTTATTTGTTTGAAAAGAAGATAAAAACCTGGTGGGATATTGTCTCTTTTGAACAGTATCTATCTGCCAATATTGTCCCCAGGCGTCTAAGGTGGGAATTGCCACCTAATGATGGTTTGGTTGACAATGAGTCTAACCAGGAATGGTGTAACTTTTTTGTTGGGAAAAGCTTTGATCTTCTCCGGTTTTTGCTTGCTCGTAAATTAAAGAAAAAGCAACACTTGGAGAATCAGATCAAAGAAATTACTGATCGTATTGAAAGTCACAAGGATTCCAATGATTTTATTCAATTATCTGGTGAATTAAAAACCAAACTTATCAAATGGGATAGGGAGACTAGAGACAAAAAGAGGAAGAAATTTTTACGAGATATTAAAGATTTTGAGGGAAAACAGATCTTTAAGTGGCAAATACAAGACACAGTGCTAGCCAATAACCCCTTGGGTGTAGCAGCCAATATCCCGCCATCCGATACCAGTTTACCCCCACAAGGTTATTTCAATTATGAAATACCCCCCCCTCAGGTTCCCCAAAATATACCAAACTTGACTTATACACCAAGAGGGAGAGGACAGGGCCCCCCTAGAGTGAATAAACGGGGTCGAGGGAAAAAGAATCACTACTCCCAACCTAGGCCTTATGACAATAGGCATGACCATCAATCCCTACAATCTGAGAACCATTTGTGGCAAACAGTACCTACTAAACGAAAAGGCAAATCTCAAGGAAGAAGGAATTCAATAAGAGAGACACCTGTCTATACCTCAAATTACTATGCCCCCTTACAGAACTCTCAAAATGCAACACATTATAATCAGAATCATTTTTTAGGGCAGGAGAGGACCCCCTGGAGGGGACCTCCAAAGACCCCCCTATGGGTGAGAGAACCGGTAGAACAAACGAATTCTCAGAATCAGAGGAGAGGTCCACCAGACCCAAGGAGGGACCAAGGCAGTTTAAAAAGAAAACACAGAGAGGGTCCAGGGGTGGAAGACGATTCCAAAAGGTCAAGACCCCATTAGGCACTGGTATCTTTAATCTTAGTGGTACTCCTCTTACAGCTGATGAATTACTAGTCCTGGACAGGGGCCTTAAGTTTGCTCCTGTCCGTAACCTGAACAAATTTCAGGCTTACATCAGTATTCAGAAATATGTACGAAATCTGAATATGAAAAAATATTTTCTTACCAGTACGGTGCCACATGCCACCCCTGCTGTAACCACTATTCCTAAATACTCTAACCTTCGGAACCGTTCAGTGTTCAATCCTATTTGTAATGACAACAAACATTTAGAGGTATTTAGGAATATGGTGTGTCGTGATCTTGATTTACTCAAAGTCAAAAGGGCTAGAGATTCACAGGCCATCAAGCGAGGTATCACTTCCCTTGAACAAAGGAAAGACATAGTTATCCGACCGGCGGATAAGGGAGGTGGGTTGGTTGTGCTTAGCAAAACATACTACCAAGCAGAAATGGAGAAATTGTTAAATGATAGGAATACATATGAACTTCTGAGGAGTGACCCTATGTTGTCCTTTAAGAACAACTTACATTGTCTCATAGAAAGAGGGAAAAATGAAGGGATCCTAAATTCCAAAGAAGCTGCCTATTTGGACCCTTTTTATTGTAGGACCCCTATCATTTATATTTTACCCAAACTACACAAGAATGCAGAACAACCACCTGGCCGTCCGATCGTAAACGGAATTGACTCCGTGACTTCCAGACTGGGCCAGTACTTAGATTTCTTTCTCCAGCCACTTGTTTTAAAAACCAAATCATTTTTAAGAGATACTAAGCAAATTCTTCAAATTTTATCTACTCTTCCTTGTACCTCATCTAGCATCCTCATTACCGCTGATGTAGGATCTCTCTATACCATTATTGACCATAAACAAGCCTTAGATTCAGTTAGATGGGCCCTGACCAACTCCAACCTCTCAAGTGAACACTTGTCATTTTTATTGGAAAGTTTGGAGTTTTGTTTGTTAAATAATTATTTCTGGTTTAAAGGGGATTTTTATTTACAGATAAGAGGAGTCGCAATGGGGGCCAGGTTCGCTCCCAGTGTGGCCAATTTATTTATGGCCCACTGGGAGGAAGACACGATTTTTTACGATCCCCCCCCACAACTGTCATGCTACAGACGCTATATAGACGATATAATCATGGTCTGGGAGGGGGATAGGCCTAGTTTACAGACCTTTATGGATAGGCTAAATGCTAACAATAAAAACATCGAGCTAACTTGGACAATCAGCCACCAACAGATTACATTCCTCGACTTGGAAATATTTAAAGGGGAAGGGACTTTCCATACCAGGAATCATTTCAAAACGACCGATAGAAATGCATACATCCCTCTCAACAGTTGCCATCACAAGTCTTGGCTCTGTAATATACCCCGAGGCCAATTTATCCGCCTACGTCGTAACTGTACTTCAGATGACGACTATCTTGCACAATCGCAGGTACTTGCGGAGAGGTTTAAGGAGAAAGGATACACCCAAGCATCTGTAGATGCGGAAATAGCCAATGTACTGGCAATCGATAGGAATACTGTAGTCGCAGACAAGGTGAAACCTCTGGAGGATAACACTAATACATCTAATTATCGTATTATACTCGACTACAATATTCAGTACAAAAAATTAGAACACATTATAGCCAGACATTGGCCTATCCTCAAGGGGGATAGGACCTTAGGCCCAGTGCTTCCCGATCAACCTCGGTTTATATATCGCAAAGCTCCGACTTTGCGTGATCGTGTGGCACCTGGGGTCATTGATCCGCCTAAACCTGTGACCAGTGGCCTCTTTGGGTTTCTTTCTGGCTTTTACGCATGTGGGAAGTGTGCCACATGCAGAAAGGCCTGCAGAAACATTAAGAGACGCAAGGAGTTTGTTTCATATGCCACGCAAAAAAGTTACAAAATTGAGAGTCTGATTACATGTTCAACAGTGGGAGTGGTCTACATGCTGGAATGCGAGTGTGGCCTTCAGTATGTGGGCCGGACCTCAAGAGCACTCCATGTAAGAATTGGAGAACATATCAGCAATATCAAGCGGGGGGTAAAAACCCATAGTGTCTCTAGGCATTTTCGTCTCTTTCATCAAAAAGACCCCAGATGCCTGAAATTCTGGGGGATAGAAAAAGTACCGAGACACTGGAGGGGTGGCCATTACATCAGACAGCTCAGCCGTAGAGAATCGTTTTGGATCTATGAGACCAAAGTTCTCTCCCCCTTTGGAATGAACGTTGATTTTGATTTAAATTGTTTTATTTCAAACAGATGATATTATTGCTGTTAATTTCATTTTTCATTTTTAATTTCTAAATGTACATGTGATCGTATTTGATGGATTCCCGTGGGTTGACGTTTTTCTTTTATATTATTCACATATTTTTTATGGTTTTTAGGCATGCGATTTTTTCACATGCGATTTTGCTGTACTTATACGTATTTAATCTCTATTTTTAATCTATAAGTTTTAAAATACTCCAATTTGGAGATTTAGAGCGTTTGCTGTGTATAGTAAATAAATGCCATTTGGGCATTATAAGCAATCACTCTTATATGTTATGCGTCTATTTGGCATGCGATTTTGCATTACCTGTGCGGATATTTTTAAAAATATTTTTAAAAATATATTATGACACATACAATTATAAAGTTTGCTATATGTTAGGATATATGCTATTTCGATATTGCAAACAATTACTCTTGTATACCATATATTTCAAGTTGGTTTACTGTTGGCGGCGGTTATTTATGCAATTTTCGCTTGAATTAAATGATATTAGCTATAAACGAATGGTGGGGAGGGGTTTATCCTCCCGACCGTTGCTTCTGGCCTTTCGATTGGTGCTGCCGTCGCCATAGAGTATAATAACAACAATGCGGGCCGTCACTGCGCATCCCGCCCCACGCCGATGAAGTCCCGCCCACAGGACGTAACGCGTACGGGGGTTAGGAGCGTGTGACGTCACCCGCGGTCATCCGACAAGATACGATCACAAGCCTGCTGGCCGGCACTCGGAACGGAGTGCCGGTTCAATGTGAGTGTCATTGAAGATTTTTTATTCGATTTGTTATTCGATTCTTTATTCATTATATATTTATTAAATACTGTTATACGGAGAACACTATGGTCTGTCGCTTTCTATTTTGCTTTATATACCATCTGGCTTTCCTGAGCGTTGAGAGCTGAAGGGAGTAAAGGAGTAAACAGATCCATTCAATCTTTATAAGCGGTGTGACCTGTTTCAGGTCGAATATCTGAGGTGAGGGGCCATCTTAAAGTGGTGGAGGGTTAAAGTCACCATCCAGATATCCATTGTCACCGGTTTCTGCTTTTTGTATTATCTTTGTATGGACTTTTATTTGCGCAGCACTTTCTATATGTACATGTTTCTGAGGTATTTTTGAGTTGACCTTTGTGCTTGCTTGCATTTATATTTTCTAATCAATCAGCGCTGAATTTATTTACATTTTCTTTATGAATTTAAAGCATGGGCAGATTTTTTTTTTTTTTTGCGGAGTTGGAAAATGAGAGAACCTCTGGTAATTTTTTTATTGCTGCCCCCAATAGGTATATTTCTTTTTAATTCCTGTTCCACAGACACAACAGAAAGTGAGAGAAATATTCCCAAAAGGGGGGGATCCCATCCTAGACAGTTGCCATCAGAACAGATGCCCCCTGTGGAATAAATACCCTTACCTCTTGTTCTATGTCAACTAGAAAATGTTGGATTTCCCATCACTTCCTGATCTTACAGCAACTGTCACCTGGCCAGGAAGTGAAGGAAAACCTCCCAAATAGGGATACAGCCAGTGGTAAAAAAAAAACTGAGGTTCTGCATCTTACCCACTCTTCCTAAAACTTAGAACTCCTCAATAAACCATGAGATATTAAAATAACAGCAGGGTTCAGAAGGGTCTGAAGAGGAAGAGTCATACCAATGGAGAATACCCAGGAGGGAAAAAAGTCGTGAGAACTCATATGCTTCCCTGCAATATAATGGTCAGAGGATTTTCTCCTTAAAGCCCAACTCTGGCCAATTTATTTTTTAAATGATGCTCCAGCCATCTTAAATATACATAAAAACAGCAATGCACACCTTCCCTCTAGCACTGCCTTCCAGGCTGAATGATGTTCAGAATTATTCAACCTGGAAAACTAAGGACACAAGTGAGTGTAGTCCAAATAAGGAAAAAAAAAAAACCTTAAATGAATAGGGGTCAAAAGACAACCAAACAAACTTCCACATGAGGTGATCTAGAAGTTTTTAAAGAATCCTTTAAGACTTCTGAAACAACTACTGGCAATGATGCCAAACTGTAAGAGAGGTATAAAAGCACTTCAGAGTATCTTCTAAACTCCAATAAATGAAAGGAAAAGAAAACCCAGTGAGGATTTTTGAAGATACTTTTAAAAGTGACTTTGTTATTTTCTCCCAAGTGAGTGCAGGGTGTTATGATACTGCTCCCTGAGGGGACATCATAACGATACCCAGCACTCACAGTGTAACTATGTAGAGCAGTCTTTTTCAACCTTTTAAACACAGAGGAACCCTTAAACTAACTTTTCCAATCTCAGGGAACCCCCTGCTAAAAATGACTATAATATATAGTATATAGTATATATATATATATATATATATATATATATATATATATATATATATATATATATATATCATTGAGAAGTATTACTACCTTACAGATAGCTGAAAGGATCAATGATGTCTGTAGGAACTTATCTGAGAGGCAGAAATTTCTCATTGCTCGAGGAATCCTAGCAATCTGTGGGGGAACCCTAGTGTTCCATGGAACCCTGGTTGAGAAACCCTGATGTAGAGAGTGGAGTTCAAATTATCTTGTCAATGCTGTTCTCTACATCAGTGTTTCTCAACCTATTTTCAATCAAGGCACCCTTTAAAATT
The DNA here is from genome assembly GCA_037952835.1 of Lithobates septentrionalis. NCBI lineage: Eukaryota > Metazoa > Chordata > Amphibia > Anura > Ranidae > Lithobates > Lithobates septentrionalis. The sequence continues at coordinate 257,798 of JBBDGP010000554.1, forward strand.
ATGCACAATCTTGACGCACCCTATTCTAAAAGGTTAAAATTGAAACTAATAATTTTACATAACCGAGCAGCATCCCTACACATTCAAAAAACACACATCTATTGAGCTAGGGTTAGCATAAGAATCCTACATATAGCAGCTAGTACAGGATTGTTGACAGTAATATGTGGTAATGGTGCAGCGCTGAATTAAATAAAGTCTGTAATAAATTAAAGAGGTTATAAGTAATCAAAGTGGTGTTCTATGCTATATAACAATAATGCATGGAGAGCGTCACCAACACCCGATCATCACACCGACTCTTACCCTTAGGAAGAAACATATAGGCAATAAGTATCATCTGATGGCAAACTCAGCAATTCTCCACTCTAAGGATATCACCTCCACCAGAGCAAGATTTCACTAGCACCGATCAGCAGATAATGGATGCCAATGTAGGAGTATATTCCACCAGCAATCCGCATGAATGTCAAATGATGCTTCCACCACGACAATGATACACATTTGGGTTCCTCCCTACACGTTTCATCAACAGGTGATGTCGTCAGCGGCGTGGCTTGGACGGACGATACGGCTATTTATATAAGGGATGGCAAATCCCAAATCCCTGTTCTGTGAGAAGAGGAGAGGCAGATCGTGAGTTCCTACCAGCTAGGAACAATAATCTGTCATCTCCTCTAGTCAGTCCCATCCCTCTACAGTTAGAACACACATGAGGGAACACAGTTAACCCCTTGATCGGCCACTAGTGTTAACCCCTTCCCGGCCAGTGACATTTACAGAGTAATCAGTGCATTTTTATAGCACTGATCGCTGTATAATTGTCAATGGTCCCGAAAATGTGTCAAAAGTGTCTGATCTGTTGCAGTCACAATAAAAATCGCAGATCACCGCCATTACTAGTAAAAAAAATAATAATAATAAAAAAAAATGCCATAAATCTTTCCCCTATTTTTTTAGACGCTATAACTTTTGCGCAAACCAATCAATATACGCTTATTGAGATTTTTATTACCAAAAATATGTAGAAGAATACATATCAGCCTAAAGTGTAGAAAAACATTGCTCTTTTTGTTAAAAAAAATGGAGATATTTATTATAGCAAAAAGTACAAAATACAGTATTGTGTTTTTTTAAAAATTGTGGCTCTTTTTTTGTTTATAGCGCAAAAAATAAAAACCGCAGAGATGATCAAATACCACCAAAAGAAAGCTCTATTTGTGGGGGAAAAAAGGACAAAAATGTTGTTTGGGTACAGCGTGGCACGACCAAGCAATTGTCAGGTAAAGCGACGCAGTGCCGTAACGCAAAAAATGGCCTGGTCATTGAGCAGCCAAATCTTTCGGGTGAGTAATAAGTGGTTAATAAAAATGATAATATATCCAGTTCTGAAAGATATCACCCCCTAATAAGGAAGTGAATCGCAATCATTCAAAGTTATAACAAGCACTTGTTAACTATAGACAACTTAGGTCCATTAAAAGCGAAGATATCAGGGAACAACTCCATCTTGTGGTTACTAAGTACATTACAACTATGAAACACACCTTAACTCCCCTGGAGGTATTCCCGAGTGTGGCTTAGGGTGAGATTTCAGTACCATTAGTGGTAACCTCGAGCCACACTCGGGATCACATCGCTGGATCCTGCAAGAGGTTACTTACCTTGTCCCCGGGATCCTGCAATGTACTCCCACTGTGTACAGTGGCCCATCTTCCTCCCGATGCACTGTGTGCTCTATGTGCCCTGGCTTCCGTTCCCTGCGAACATCTCGACGCAGGGGGTTGGAACCAGCGGCAAATTCAAAATGTATAAAGCAAAAACACACTGATACATTGTAATCCTATTGGATTACATTACTAAATAAAATAAAATTGACCTTAGTTTGCCCCCCAGTGCTTTGTCCAGTGCCCCTGCCTGCAGTTTTACTGTACTTTCTGTCTGGAAACTGCAGAGTGCTCATGGCATCAAAAAAGTGCGCCTCTACTTCAAAAGCAACATATGACCTGCTGGAAAACTGTGACAACGATACAGAATCGCTTGCAGATGTGAGTGATAGTGATTCTTGGGGAAGTTCGTCATCAGGCACGGAAAGCGATTTCAGCGATGATCCTACGACTGTGCCCAGTGATGTGCGGACTTGGTGCTCGATTGACTGCGGTATGGAGCACGCAGCTCCCCCAAGATTCACGTTTTCTGGAGCATCCGGTATCAAAGTGGAGGTTGAAGATGACAGCCCCTTGGGATACCTCCAACTCTTTTGACTGATGAGGTTATAGAAAGAATTGTTACAGAGACAAATCGGTACCAGGAGCAACAAGCTGCTATACCTCAGAGGTTTTCAAGGAGCAGAAAGTGGCAGCCAGTGACCAAAGAGGACATCTGGAAGTTTCTGGGCCTAAGTATTCTCCAGGGAGTGGTGGGCAAACCCCTGCAGAAGCGGTACTGGACAACCAACAAATTACTAGCCACTCCTTTTTTTGGCACCGTCATGTCGGAGCACAAATTTTCTCTCATAATGAAATATCTGCATTTTCAAAATAATCAAGAATTTGATGAGACTTCTCATCCAGCTCCAAAACTGAAAAAGATTTAGGAGGTATATCAAATTATTCAGAAAAATTTCCAGCAGACCTATGTACCGGACAGAGACGTCAGTATCGACGAAAGGAAGCTGGATACAGTACATTGCGTCTAAGAGAGCACGATTTGGCATAAAATCATTCATGCTCTGTGAAGCCAGCACTGGTTACATATGGAATTCGGTCCTTTACACCTGGAAAGGGACCAAATTCAATGAAAGATTCAGTAATTATGCAATGGCAACCGCTTCTGTTCTTACTTTGATTGAGCCATTGCTGAATCAGGGGTACTGTGTAACCACAGATAATTTTTACACTTCTCCAGAACTCTGTGTAATTTACCAATTACATTATTGGTTGGTAAGATGCTGTCAGCCAGCCCACACATTGCCCAAGATAGTAATACTGCACAATAAAAACCAGTGGCTTTGTGTAGCAAAAAAACATCAGGCTTGATCTACTCTATGCCTTTTTGACATTTCTGGGCAATTTGGGGCAATTTGCAGGCATTTTCCCAGCACTCCTGATGAACCAAAATGGCACTCCAGGGTGCCATGGCATCCCGGTTGAAAAAGACTGCCCTACTGTCAAAGAAGATCAAACAGTGTCCTGTGACCAAACTTAAGATGTCGGGAAAAGATAAATATAAATTAATAAATGTACTGTAATATTGTAATATTTGTCACCCAAAGCTAGTGCTGTCTCCGTCTCTGCATTTGTTCCCTATGCATCTTCACCTATAGACGCAACAGTTTTCTTTCCTTTAGATGACAAATATTGTTGTAAGTACACTATTATATTTAATTGTAGCCATATCACTGGCAACATGTTACATCCACTGACTGTTGTTTGAACATGTAAATGACATTTGCTGTACTTCCACTTCAGCTGCACCCCTTGAACCCCTGAAGACGCTGAACTTGCGAAACGCATTGGAATACTGCGCCTTCCTTATACTTTGTCTTAATTTATGTAATATTGGTTAAACATAATTTACATGCTAATTGGTATGTATGGGAAGGTTATGGGGTCGCTGACTATATATTTGCAACAAGGTTCATCCAGTATGCTTTTACCTTTAAGACCACTTTCACACTGGAGAAGTTTTTTAGGCGCTTTAGCGCTAAAAATAGTGCCTGTAAAGCGCCTGAAAAATGCCTCATCTGCAATCCCAGTGTGAAAGCCAAAATGCTTTCACACTGGGGCGCTGCACTGGCAGGACGTTAAAAAAAGTCCCGCAAGGAGCATCTTTGGGACGCTTTAGGAGTGGTGTATCCTAAAACGCCCCTGCCCATTGAAATCAATGGACAGTGGCGCCGAAGCGCCTGCAAAGTGTCTCGGCAGCGGCGCTTTGGGGGCGCTTTTAACCCTCTATTAGGCCGATAGCGGGGGTTAAAAATGCCGAAAGGCGCCTCTAAAACAACGGTAAAGCGGCCGTGCTGTCAGTGTGAAAGGGCCCTAATGCCCTGTACACACGATCGGACATTGATCGGACATTCTGACAACAAAATCCATGGATTTTTTCCGCCGGATGTTGCCTCAAACTTGTCTTGCATACACACAGTCGCACAAAGTTGTTGGAATTTCCGAAAGTCAAGAACACGGTGACGTACAACACATACAACGGGACTATAAAAGGGCAGTTCAATACCAAGCGCGCCACCCTTTGGGCTCCTTTTGCTATTCTCGTGTTAGTAAAAGTTTGGTGAGAGACGATTCGCGCTTTTTCAGACTCGTGGTTTTCAGACCGTTTTTCTGCTGTTCAGTTTGTGCTTGTGGGTTTGCATCTGGTCTTCAGTGCGTGCGGTGAGTTCGTATTTGATTATTCAGTGCGTTCTTGTCCACTCGTTGCTGATTTTCAGGTCGCTCTTCACAGGCCTTGCTGTTCTTCAGTGCGTTTGGTTACTTCGTTCTGACCAGCCGACTGTTTTGAAGCCATGTTGCGTGTATGTACTCGTCGTAGAGTTCGTGCTGTGTGGGGGCTTGGTGTTGGGGTTCTTACTTTGACACAAGCCCAGTCCATGAACAGGGCGAGGAGGAGTTCATGGACCAAGAATTGGTTGTTCCAGTGTGACCAATTCTGTCACATGCCTTTGCTCCGTGAGATCCGTGAGAATAATCCTGATGATTTCAGGAACTTTCTCTGGATGACGGACCCCATTTTTCACCGTTTGTTGGCTGCATGAGGCAAGGCATTACTCCGGAGCAGAAGCTAGTCGCTACGTTGCGGTACTTGGTGACGGGGAGAAGCCTACAGGACCTCAAGTTCTCGACAGGCATCTCCCCCCAGGCTCTGGGGATCATTATTCCAGAGACCTGTTCTGCCATCATCCAGGTCCTGCAGAAGGACTATATTAAGGCAAGATTTCCCCTTTAAAATCTCATTATATGTATTTAATGTTTGTTAATGTATTTATTTCATCATCCCCTAATTACCATAATTGTAATATGCTGTGAATGTCATAGTTACATAGTTACATAGTAGGCGAGGTTAAAAAAAGACACAAGTCCATCAAGTCCAACCTATGTGTGTGATTATATGTCAGTATTACATTGTATATCCCTGTATGTTGCAGTCATTCAGGTGCTTATCTAATAGTTTCTTGAAGCTATCGATGCTCCCCGCTGAGACCACCGCCTGTTGAAGGGAATTCCACATCCTTGCCGCTCTTACAGTAAAGAACCCTCTACGTAGTTTAAGGTTAAACCTCTTTTCTTCTAATTTTAATGAGTGGCCACGAGTCTTGTTAAACTCTCTTCTGCGAAAGAGTTTTATTTCTATTGTAGGGCCACCAGTACGGTATTTGTATATTGAAATCATATCCTCTCTCAAGCGTCTCTTCTCCAGAGAGAATAAGTTCAGTGCTCGCAACCTTTCCTCATAACTAAGATCCTCCAGACCCTTTATTAGCTTTGTTGCCCTTCTTTGTACTCGCTCCATTTCCAGTACATCCTTCCTGAGGACTGGTGCCCAGAACTGGACAGCATACTCTAGGTGTGGCCAGATCAGAGTCTTGTAGAGTGGGAGAATTATCGCTTTATCTCTGGAGTTGATCCCCTTTTGAATGCATGCCAATATTCTGTTTGCTTTGTTAGCAGCAGCTTGGCATTGCATGCCATTGCTGAGCCTATCATCTACTAGGACCCCCAGGTCCTTTTCCATCCTAGATTCCCCCAGAGGTTCTCCCCCCAGTGTATAGATTGCATTCATATTTTTGCCACCCAAATGCATTATTTTACATTTTTCTACATTGAACCTCATCTGCCATGTAGTTGCCCACCCCATTAATTTGTTCAGATCTTTTTGCAAGGTTTCTACATCCGGCGGAGAAGTTATTGCCCTGCTTAGCTTAGTATCGTCTGCAAATACAGAGATTGAACTGTTTATCCCATCCTCCAGGTCGTTTATGAACAAATTAAATAGGATTGGTCCCAGCACAGAACCCTGGGGAACCCCACTACCCACCCCTGTCCATTCCAAGTACTCCCCATTTATCACCACCCTCTGAACTCGCCCTTGTAGCCAGTTTTCAATCCATGTACTCACCCTATGGTCCATGCCAACAGGCCTTATTTTGTACAGTAAACGTTTATGGGGAACTGTGTCAAATGGTTTTGCAAAATCCAGATACAGCACGTCTACGGGCCTTCCTTTATCTAGATGGCAACTCACCTCCTCATAGAAGGTTAGTAGATTGATTTGGCAAGAACGATTCTTCATGAATCCATGCTGATTACTGCTAATGATACCGTTCTCATTACTAAAATCTTGTATATAGTCCCTTATCATCCCCTCCAAGAGTTTACATACTATTGATGTTAGGCTAACTGGTCTGTAATTCCCAGGGATGTATTTTGGCCTCTTTTTAAATATTGGTGCTACATTGGCTTTTTTCCAATCAGCTGATACCATTCCAGTCGGTAGACTATCTGTAAAAATTAGGAACAACGGTCTGGCAATCACTTGACTGAGTTCCCTAAGTACCCTCGGATGCAAGCCACCTGGTCCCGGTGATTTATTAATGTTAAGTTTCTCAAGTCTAATTTTAATTCTGTACTCTGTTAACCATGGAGGTGCTTCCTGTGTTGTGTCATGAGGATAAACACTGCAGCTTTGGTTACTGAAGCCCCCCGATTCCCTCGTAAAGACTGAGGAGAAGAATAAATTCAATACCTTCGCCATCTCCCCATCCTTTGTAACCAGATGTCCTTCCTCATTCTTTATGGGGCCAATATGGTCAGTCCTCCCTTTTTTACTGTTTACATACTTAAAGAATTTCTTGGGATTTGTTTTGCTCTCCTCCGCTATGTGTCTTTCATGTTCTATCTTAGCCGTCCTAATTGCACCCATACATTTCTTGTTGCATTCTTTATAAAGTCTGAATGCTGAGGATGATCCCTCAAACTTGTATTTTTTGAAGGGCTTCTCCTTTGCTTTTATATGCATTTTTACATTGGAGTTAAGCCATCCAGGACTTTTGTTCGCTCTTTTAAATTTATTACCCAATGGGATACATTGGCTAATGCCCTTATTTAATATACTCCTAAAGCAAGCCCATCTCTCCTCCGTATTCTTTGTTCCTAATATTTTATCCCAATTTATGCCTTTTAGCAAGGTTTGTAGTTTAGGGAAGTTGGCTCTTTTGAAATTCAGTGTCTTTGTAATCCCTTTATGTTTCCTATTTGTGTGATTTATACTGAAACTAATTGACCTGTGATCGCTGTTACCTAGTATTAGCTAGTATACCTAGTATAGTACCGCCCCGTATTTCCACATCTGTGATCAGGTCTGTATTGTTGGTAATCATTAGATCCAGTAATGTTTTATTTCTAGTTGGTGCGTCTACCATCTGACCCATAAAATTGTCCTGTAAGACATTAAGGAACTGGCGAGCCTTAAATGAATGCGCGGTTCCCTCCGCCCAGTCTATGTCTGGATAATTAAAATCCCCCATTATGATAACACTTCCAATCCTTGCTGCTAATCCAAATTGTGATGGGAGATCTGTCTCCACTTCCTCCCTCAGGTTAGGGGGCCTATAGCATACTCCCAGTATTATTTTCCCCTTAGCTTCATCCCTTTGGAGCTCTACCCATAAAGATGTCACCTCCTCCCTAGCTCCCTCAGTGATGTCATCTCTCACATTCACTTGTACATTATTCTTGATATATAGGCATACCCCTCCCCCTTTTTACCCTCTCTATCCTTGCGGTAAAGGGTATAACCTTGAATGTTTGCCAGCCAATCATGAGAGCTGTTGAACCCGGTCTCTGAAATTCCCACGAAATCCAAATCCTCCTCATACAACAGTTTCATAGTTTAGACCGGTCGCATATTGTCCTTGGGTGTTTCGAGATTGCAACTAGGACTTGCTACTATACTTACCTTGTGTTTTTGTGCTTTGGTCAACCTACCACTAATGCCCCCAATACTACCCTCTGGAATATCTTGCGCGCTGACTATCTCTACCTCTGGACCCTCCCCCTCATTGCCCCTCTAACTTTTTGGCCATCTTCATTCCCAGCAGATCTGCACCCTCCTCATTTAGGTGCAGTCCGTCCCTTCTATAGTACCGGTTATCGACTGAGAAGTCGGCCCAGTCCTCCAGGAACCCAAACCCCTGCTTACTACACCAGCTCTTCAGCCACTTGTTTACTTCCCTAATCTCAATCTGCCTTTCTGGTGTGGCTCGATGTACCGGTAGTATTTCCTCAATTTAGCTCCTAAGTCCCTAAAATCGTTCTTTAGGACAATCCATCTGCCTCTGACTTTGTCATTGGTGCCAACGCGCACCATGACAGCTGGGTCTTTCCCAGCCCCTCCCATTAATCTGTCCACAAGATCCGTGATGTACCGAACCCGAGCGCCCGGTAGACAACATACTGTTCGGCGCTTCAGGTCTTGGTTACAGATTGCCCTCTCTGTCCTTCTAAGAATTGAGTCCCCTACCACCAGAATCTGTCTTTCCTTTCCCTTTGCTGCCCCCCCCAGTCTCACTGGAGGAATTCTTCCCCCGGCAGCTAGGAGAGTCCCTCAGCTCCAGCAGTGCTGGTCCCTGGCTGGTTTCACCAATGTCACTCAATGGAGCATACTTATTGGGATGCTCCAGTCCTGGATCGGCCTCCCTGGCACTTCCCCCTCTACCCTTCCTGACTGTCACCCATCTACTCTTTGCTAGTGCCACCTCTTTGTCTCCACCCGCCTCTGTGCTGGCCCCTGCCGTGTACGTTCCTGGCTCTCCTTTAGTATGGAGGGACTTCTCAGTGCTGACAGTTGCTTTCCCAGATTCAGAACCTGGGCTTCCAGGGAAACAATGTGCTTACATTTTGCACAGCAGTATTCGCCCTAGATCGGATGATCAAGGAACGCATACATGCAGCAAGATGTACAAAGTATCGCCTCTCCACACCCGCCGGGCATCATACCTATTAAATTTAGTGAGGATTGGGGATTATACCCTGTCCAAATTACCTAACAGCTAGCTTCCTGGCACTACGTGCACTCGCAGGCCATTCGCAGACCTATGTGCACTCGCAGACCTACGTGCACTCGCAGATCTACGTGCACTCGCAGGCAACTCGCAGACCTACGTGCACTCGCAGGCCACTCGCAGACCTACGTGCACTCGCAGACCTACGTGCACTCGCAGGCCACTCGCAGTCCTACGCACACTCGCAGACCTATGTGCTCCCCTTTGTCCTCAAGCATGCTGGAGTTTTTTATAGTTTGTTTTTTGACCTTCATGCATATTTGCCTTCACTTACCTCCCCAGCATGCTATGCTTGGCCCATATCCACCTAGTCTAGTCACCTAACAATGTATTTTGTCAGCTCCATAGTAGTGCTTTACCCTAAACACCCCCTAAAATGTGTACAAATGTTATTTGTGTCCTTAAATTCAGGCAGAGTGCCAAAAGGCTTTTTTGGGGGTCCCAAAAACATTTGGAACCCTCCCTCCCCCCAACCGCTAACTCAGCTAATACCAATCCTCTATCTGCTGACTTTGCCAAACCCATACACACTATACCTACCTCTTTTATGGTCATTCTTATGGATTAATTCCCCAAAGCATGTAGTGCAAGGGCCTGCCTGAATACTTTCAAATGGTACTGTTTAAAGTTTTATATCCTATTATTATCTTGATCGGTAATTGCAGAATGTAAAAATGTGCTTCAATTTGTACAGTATGCATTCATATTTTTGTATTATGACACTTCTTACCTGTCCAGTGGGCTGCCAATAGTGTAAGTAAGGAGGGACTGGTCAAAGTAATACACATTATTTATGCATTCATCTCTCAATGAAGTGGAGAGGGTTACCTGTTCAAAACATCTCCCCCCCCTAACATTTTTACAATGGGCCATCAGAGGGGGTGAGGAATCTGATAGGTGGACCTTATACTTTTGTCTTTAAATACTCTCTAAAATAAATGTTATAGTGATTTTGGCCAAGAATATTTGTGTCTAATCTGCTTTCAATGTTTATGTGCAAAATTACAATTTTTTTTTTCTTGTTTGACTCAACAGTTTCCTTCCACGCCACAGGAATGACAGACTGTAGCCTCCCACTTTGCCACCCGTTGGGACTTTCCCAACTGTGGAGGGTCAATTGATGGGAAACACGTCCACATCGTCCCACCCCCCAACTTGGGGTCATACTATTACAACTACAAGGGGTTCAATAGTATTGTGATGTTGGCGGTGGTGTCGGCTACTTGCGAGTTCCTCTATGTGGACGTGGGGAAGAATAGGCGGATGTTGGATGGTGGAGTCATCGCCAAGACCGAGTTCGACAGGCATATCCAGAATAGCAGCTTGGGCTTACCACCTCCAGAAGACAATGCAGAAGGACTCCCATTCATCTTTGATGAAGCGTTTGCGCTGGGGGACCATCTTATGCGGCCATTCCCTATGAGGACCCTCACCCTGGACCAGAGGGTTTTTAATTACCGGCTGGTCAGAGCCAGAAGAGTGGTGGAGAACACATTTGGAATAATGGCCAGCCTGTTCCGCCTCTTTCCTACACCGATACACATGGCGGAATATAAACTCAATCACATCATCCTGTCTTACTGTGTTCTCCACAATTTTTTAAGAAGAAATTCTGTGAACTATGCTGCCTCAGTTGGGTCTGAGGCCGGAATTCTAAATGAACCAACCTTGACGGCGCTTGAAACTGGCTTGCCCTACCAGAGTGCCCGCGAGGTCCGTTTAAGATACCTTGAATACTTTGCAGGTAGGGGGGCCATCGATATGCCAGACAATGTCTGAGACATTTTTTAACCTCCCTGGTGGTATGATTATTTCAGATTTTTGCGTCTCAAAACGATACCATTATTTTGCATAGAAATTTGGCGTTTTATATTGTAGGCCTGTAATTCTTAGCAATAACACACTTAAATCTGTCCACCAAGAGTCTAGTAGATATCCCGGGTATGATGAAGTTGAAAGACAAAATCATAAATTATAATATAATAAATAAATATAAATAATTATTAAAAATAATAATATAATAATAATAAAATTGTGTTCTAATTTACTATCACTGTTTTCTAGCTGGTCAAAAGCCGCTTTTGACATAAAGGGACACTTTTTGGTTGCTATGGACAATCTCAAGTTTCCAGGCAGAAAGAACAGTATATATCATATAAAACTGCATGCAGAGCATTGGACAAAGCATTGGGGACAAAAGGGATGTGAAATGATTTCATACAGTACTGTAATCTGTAAGATTACAGTGTACTGTATGTGTTATGATTTTTACACTTTTTTAATTTGCCGCCAGGGTCCAGCCCAGTGCGTCGCGACGCTCGCAAGGAACGGAGCCTGGCACAGAGAGGCTTCGGGAGGAGGACACTGAACACAGACACTGCGGTGGGACATCGCAGGATCCTGGGGACAAGGTAAGTATACCGCACCGGGATCCTGCAATGCAATCCCGAGTGTGGCTTAGCGTAACCGCTAACCGTGCTGAAATTTAACCCCAAGCCACACTCGGGAATACCGTCAGGAATGCTACATAAAAATACATTGGAAACTGAGCAAATATTTGCTTTGATTTACTGCTTGGCTTTCTTTTAGCTGTCTCCTCGGTTATCTTTTATAGGTATTATTTTTTTGCCCTTTTTCTTCAACGGTGCAAACAAAATTTCTTTGAGACATGAGGTGACAATCTCTTCTTCGGCTAACTATTATTATTAGGTTGTGGGTCTGCTACAGACACGCCTTGTTTTTGTTGTTAATGTATATAATGCATTACTGACAAAAATATTCATCATTTTTAGCACCATGACCGAAATTTGGGGAGTCATGAAAATGGCGTGATTGTGTAAAATTATAAAGCACTGTTGGGTGTTATTTACTAAAGGAAAATCCACTTTGCACTACAAGTGCACTTGAGACTGCACTGAAACTACACTTGTAGTGCAAAGTGGATTTGCCTTTAGTAAATAACCCCCATCACCCCGTCACTAAAAAAAACAACTTTACTCCAAAAACTGCTTTTGAGCATTGAAAGAGGAAGCCACACATTGTTGATTATCAAACTTTTTACTTAAAGCTGAATCACATGTGTGTTTATAAAAGGGTTTTTGAACAAACCAACATGTTTGTTGTATAACATTTTTTTAGGTCACATTAAGTTGAAATCGCCTTTTATAGGTAAAACAGGCATGTTTAAAACCATAAAACAGTACACAACTCTGGAACTTACAAAGTTCAACTTTGATAAAGTGAAGGCAATATCAGACATGAGTATGTACAAACTGTGTTTAATATTGCCTTCATCAGATGAGGTGATGTCACCCCTGTAAAAAGCAAATTTTGAAGATGCATACAAATTGGGATTTAAAATAGAGATTTTCCTCCTGATCCCATGCCTAATGTCAACATGTGCTAGCTCCCATCATGGGGCATCAATGGACGTGTTTTTGGGGTGCAACCCCTTCCTCTCACCTACTTTATTATTAAGGAAGGGGTTGCACCCACAAAACGCGTACATTGATATCCCGTGATGGCAGATAGCACATGTTGACACACTGTGTGTATCTTCAAAATTTGGCTTTTAAAATATGTAAAAAAATTAGTCATAAAAACAAAAATAAACAAGAAAAAGGTTAGGGATTTCTGGGTGTTTTAGATTCTCCCTAAAACATCAATTATGTTCTTCATTTTTTTTTAACATCATTGATGTTGTCCTTTAGATTTTCTAAATCTCTACTGCACCCCATTATCTCCCCGATGAGGATCTGGGCACTTTCACTGGTGAAATGACCTTCTTCCACAACATCCCCATCACCTAAAAAAAAAAAAAAAACACACCATGTATTATAAATATGCAGGCATCCATATATTACCTGAAGCTGTGGTTGCAGACACTCACCTGTTGTGCTGACAATTTCGCCAATTTCAACAACATCTCACTCCTCCTCCTCTGGTTGGGTTTGGGGGATTTCCCCTTCTTCCTGAGGTGGGGAGTCCCTGGTCTCCTCTGTTGAGTGGTGTCTCCCCTATGTGAAAAAAAATAGGTATACTTAGCACACAGATATTTGAGGGCAGAAATAGGAATTTGAAACATTGCTTGGAAGTGTTGTACAATTGTCTGTTTTGGCAGAGTCCCAAGAATTTATTTTTTTTACCTTTGTAAAGCTGGAATACTTACCTGTTTTGTGCAAGCTTCACAGATGGAGACACCCCTGTAGTATTCACTGAAGCACCTGTGTGGGACACCCTAATAAAAAGTTTGCTCTGGTGTCCCACACTAGTGCTCCTGCGTCCAGATGTGTAAACAGCTGCTGAGTGTCCTCTCCTTACACAGAATCTAGTTTGCATTTCATTCTAGTTACAAACCCATCTAGACATCAAACTTTTTTTAATAGAAGTAGGCCAAAAAAATGTATTGAACTGCATCTGGCCAAAACATCGTATTTTAGTGGCCGAACGAACAATGTTTCCTACGAATGATTACTGTGCCCATGAACATGAAAGTTGCCATTTTAAACTGTACAACAGTAAAGAAAAGCACATGGAGCAGCACGAATGTAATAAAAAGAAAGAATAGGAACACAGGACAACGACTTACTTTTTTGCAACACTCTCCTGATCCTTCTACACTGATCATGCTCCCTTAATTTCAGATCCGACCACCGTTTCCTCAGTTGATCCTTGGATCGTTGTACCCCAAAATTCCTGTGCAGACTCTTCACAACTTTAGCCATGATCTCGGCCTTTCTGACATTTGGGCTTGGGTAAGGTCCATACTTCCTGTCATAGTCGGTCCTTTTCAAGATGTCCACCATCTCCACCATCTCTACAAAGCCCATATTTGATGCCTTAAATCGCCCGCGGGATCGGGACGTTTCTGGCTCTGGGCTTTCCTCCTCCTCGTTGCTGCTATTATCATGCACCTGCTCTGTCTCCTCCATGTGCTCTCCCCACTGCGCCGAAAGAGAAAGGGCAGGGAATAAACTAGACAGAATGTCAGGGGTGGAGTTTCACGCATGCGCAGTGTATATAAAGTGTAACACATGTGCGTCGTATGTACGATCTGTGAGCGGAGGAAGGAGTAGCGGAAGCGCCATCTGTGATAACGAAGGTACAATTTTACCCTGGCATATACTGCTTTTAGATTGATTAGATTGATTTAGATTAAATACTCCAAATTGAAAATAGAAAAGTTTACTTAAGATCCATATATGTTAGATAAAAATCCAGTCACATTGCAGGGACATTTAGGTCCCTTCTTTAGGGTGACAAGCACAGTCAAGATGCCTAGTGTGGAAAACCAATATACGCTATATTACCAAATAGATTGGGACGTCTGCCTTTACATGCACATGAACTTGACATCCCAGTCTTAGTCTGTAGGGTTCAATATTGAGTTGGCTCACCCTTTGCAGCTAGAACAGCTTCAACTCTTCTTGGAAGGCTGTCCTCAAGGTTTAGGAGTGTGTCTATGGGAATGTTTGACCATTTATCCAGAAGCACATTTGTGAGGTCAGGCACTGATGTGGACAATATAGCCTGACTCGCAAGTCTCCACTCTAATTCATCCCAAAGTTGCGCTATTGGGTTGAGGTCAGGACTCAGTGCAAGCCAGTCAAGTTACCCCACCCCAAACTCACTCATCCATGTCTTTATGGACCTTGCTTTGTGCACTGGTGCGCAGTCATTTTGGAACAGGAAGGGGCCATCTCCAAACTGTTCCCACAAAGTTGTGAGCATGAAAATGTTCAAAATGTCTTGGTGAGCTGACTCCTTAAGAGTTACCACTGGAACTAAGGGGACAAGCCCAACCCCTGAAAAAATACCCCATACCATAACCCCCCCTCCACCAAATGATTTGGACCAGTGCACAAAGCAAGGTCCATAAAGACATGGATGAGCGAGTTTGGGTTACCAAAATTGAATGTTGAAAGCAAACTAAATTCTGAAGCTCTTTCAATGGACATTCGTGAAGTCATTGAATGTCCTCAGAACTTTCATATGAATGTTCGTATGAACCGTGCAAACCTTTATTTGAAATCTATCAGTGTATGGCCAGCTTTGCTGGAAAAAATACAAAGGCATGTGACATAAAAAAGAAGAAATATATTACATTCTCTAATTTCAAGTTATCTCCAACCAGGGCTGGAAAGGGGTGTAGTGTTTGGGCATGTACAAACCATGACCTTATTCCCTGCTGCATTGTCATATACCTTTACCGCTTGTAAAAGCACCTTGAGTGGTTAGACAGCTGTCTGCAAATATGCAGGTTCTGGCAAAGGCAGGAAACACATATATGGTTATTGACTGTATATATAATGCTCAAGTTTCTACTGAAATATCTATTCAATGTAAAACCACAGGTGACCTCAGTCTCTATAGTGGAAATCCCAGTACAATTCAGGGCACTTATATAGAGTCAACATTTAATGTCATAGTACACATCTCTTCCTTTCATGCAGAGGAGAATCTGGTCACCCATGTTATGGAAATCCTGAGAGGTACCTACCTGGTGAGTGTTAACCAAAGATTGACCTACTTGTCATAGCATGACATGCCAAATAGGGTTCTACAACTTGAGACTGAGTTAGGGCTAGGAGAAATCTCTGAAATGTCATATGGCTACTGCTGTTTATTACCTTAACCTGCTTAAATTAAATCTGTCCTGAGACAAACTCACTGTGATTGATACTTGCCTATGAGAATGTTAGTTGCCTAGCTTTTATGCTGAAACACAGGTTTAATACTTTTTGAGTTACTGACCTTGAACAGTAATGAGGATTGAGAAAAGTCAAAAGTCTTTATTTGTGATTTGAGACTCCAGGTATGCAAGCAAGACAGCCAGCTAACTAGTATTTGTGACCTAATTTGTCATTATGCTCATTTATTTTTTGGTAATTTACACCAATTGGTACTAGGAGAGATAAGCCCCTTAGAGATATAACCACTTGACCTCTGGAAGATTTACCCCCCTTCATGACCAAGCCCTTTTTTGTGATATGGCACTGCGTTACTTTGACTGACAATTGTGCGCACATGCGAGGGTTTACCCAAATGAAAAGTATGTAATTTTTTGTATGTAATTTTTTTCCTACAAATAATTTTTTTTTTTGGTGGTGTTTCATCACCACAGTTTTCTCTTATATTTTGCGCTATATGCGAAAAAAAAACAAAAATTTTTAAAAATAAAAACAATATTTTTTACTTTCCACTATAAAACACATTTGATAAAAAAACATTTAAAAAAATTAAATTTCTTCATACATTTTGTCCAATTTATATTCTGCTACATATTTTTGGTAAAAAAAGTTCCAATAAGCGTACATTGATTGGTTTGCACAAAAGTTAAAGCGCCTACAAACTATGGAAGATACACTGTAATTTTTATTTATTTATTTATTTTATACTGGTAATGGCGGCGATCAGCGACTTATAACAGGACTGCGATATTGCGGCAGACGGTCTGATACTAACTGACACTTTTGACACTTTGTGGGAACCAGTGAAACTAATACAGTGATCAGTGCTACAAATATGCTCTGTCACTGATGACATTGGCTGGGAAGGGGTTAAACATCTAGGGCGAGAAAAGGGTTAACTGTGTACCTACCCAATGTTTTTGTGTACTGTGTGTGCTGCTTTTACTAAGGGATGTGATGGATTTTTTTCTTTGCTTTTCAGAGAAAGAAAATCCATCAGATCCCTACTTACAGAACAGAGCTCTGCCTTGTTTACATAGGCAGAGCTCTGCTCTGTGTCTCTTCTCGCCGATCAGTGGGTGTCAGCAGACATTCATTGTCCGGCACCCTTTGATCAGCTTGTGCTGTGTGTAATCACAGCCACGGCGTGGGCGGTGCTCGAGCGCCCCCTACATGGAAGTGCGGGATCATGTACCTAGTACGTGATCTGACACAGGAGAGCCACCCTTTCACCGTATAACTAAGTTATGTGGTTGCCAAGCGGTTAATGTGGGCTCTAGGGTTGTTTGTGTTATATATAGTCTTTTGGTTCCACTAGTCTATACATAAACGCAGATGCCTCACTATTTATAAATAATGCATTGGTAAAGCGGTCACCTTAATCTAGTCACCATGGAATGGGTCATAGCAGATGTTGATTGTCATGATGGGAGGTGTGAAAGTTTGTGAAACCACTCTGTTCTAATGACATAATCCAATCACTATGCTACACCGAATGTCTGGGACAGGTGTTACTGGTTTGAATGACAAGGTGTAAAGTTTTGATACTGTATAACACTTGGGTAGAGATGTTAAAGTGGCATTATATGTGGGAGATAGATAGTGTTCTCACACCTGTTCAGGGATGTTTGCTACAGTTTGATGTAGATAGTCTCTTTTACATCTCTTGAGAAACAGCTGTTCTCTTGGTCCAAAATGTGCACCTCACTGCCTTTAAAAAAAAGCCTCTTCGGTATGGGAATCAGGAAATGAAGCCTTGCGTCTTCACTTCCCGGTTCCCTACTGCCCATGCGCGAGTCGCGCAGCGCAATCTGAATAGTCCGTGCTGTCTCTGGGACCCGTGTGTGTCCCAGCAGACAGCGTGGCGGGACGAGGCATAGACTCCCGTGGGAGTCTATGCCCGGAAGTGGGTGCAAATACTGTCTTAGCCAGGTATCTGCACCTACCTCCCCCCTGAGAGGTGCCAAATGTGACACCGGAGGGGGGGAGGGTTCCAAAAAGCGGAAGTTCAACTTTTGTGTGAACCTCCGCTTTAAGGTGTAGAAAGCCTACTGAGTCCCGACCTGTTGAGTTTACCATTTTATGTTGGGTCACCATTTGTTGAGCAGTTACTGTATTTATTGGCGTATAACACTCACTTTTTCACCATGAAAATTGGGTGCAAATAGCGTGTGCGTGTTATACGCCAATACTTCAATTTTAGCTGCCTCGGAGGGGACAGGGAAGGGGGCGGGACGAGCGCCGTCAGATTACATACAGTCAGAAACTTCTAAAAAATATATATACAGGGAGTGGCGCTGTGCATAAGGGAATTGATGGCATATAATGATTGTCTATTGATTATGATTTATGCGTCTATAAGACATATTATAGAGAACGGCAAAAACGATTAAGATATGGAAAGAAAATTATATATATATATCCCACATGGGGATCGATAAGTGCTGGTAAGAAAAGTATGGATACAAGTAGGTGTTCAATACAACCTTAATCCAATAACCAAATAAACGCTAGTGATCTCTAGTGATGTTATATGATGTGCATTGATAAGTGCCAGAATATCAAGTGCAGTCCAATTTAAGTGTTCCAGCCCCTGCTGGGATGAGCTACAAGTGATATATAAAGGAGGGGGTATCCACAACCCTCTAAAGTGTAGTGCTAAGAAATTAAAGTAAATTGATATAAAGATAAAAATAAAAATGTATATGGAAATTATAAATATATATATAAGGTAAACTTGAAAGTGATATATAGTAAAAGTGGGATACAGGATTAAACTAGTGATTAATAAATTAATTATGACTCTAATAGACTGATAATAACACAGTTAAATAGCAGCACTAGATCTCATGTGAAAACGCAAATAAGAGTAAATTTCAAGTAAATTGTCAAAAAGTTCATGTATTATCTTCCACCCGACATCTTCCAGACTTTCTAATGACACAATCCCCCCTGATGTGATTCCACTCACCGGAACGCTATACCCCTGCAGGGGTATAAGCATAAGATGTTTCAATTCCAACCGATCAGATCCGAATGCCGATCGAGTCCTTGTGTGGTGATATCCTCTCGCCTCTAGTTTCCCAATCCAGATCAGCCTCTCCAACAAAGCAAGGAAAAGGGGGAAGTTGATGATCCCCTAATGCGATCCTATCTCCAGCCGGACATCCGCTCCAAAGATGTTATATGGAATAAAGAAGTTATATCCACATAGCGTAACTCCTTTTAAACGTTTATTTAGTAATTTAAAATCATACAGTCCAACAAAGCGGAGTTGATTTCAAGGGATGAATTTAAAAACGAGGAGGGAGCGTGCAAGCTCACTGGCTCCCCTTGCTGTCCCGGGACGCAGCGTTGTTCGCAACTACCGCTTGCGTTCCACCGGTCAGCTAGCAGAAACCACAGCGGCAGGAAGTGACGTTGTGCGTACCAAGATAGTCCCGCCTTACGCGTTTCCGTGTGACGGAAAGTGAGCTTGTACGCTCCCTCCTCGTTTTTAAATTCATCCCTTGAAATCAACTCCGCTTTGTTGGACTGTATGATTTTAAATTACTAAATAAACGTTTAAAAGGAGTTACGCTATGTGGATATAACTTCTTTATTCCATATAACATCTTTGGAGCGGATGTCCGGCTGGAGATAGGATCGCATTAGGGGATCATCAACTTCCCCCTTTTCCTTGCTTTGTTGGAGAGGCTGATCTGGATTGGGAAACTAGAGGCGAGAGGATATCACCACACAAGGACTCGATCGGCATTCGGATCTGATCGGTTGGAATTGAAACATCTTATGCTTATACCCCTGCAGGGGTATAGCGTTCCGGTGAGTGGAATCACATCAGGGGGGATTGTGTCATTAGAAAGTCTGGAAGATGTCGGGTGGAAGATAATACATGAACTTTTTGACAATTTACTTGAAATTTACTCTTATTTGCGTTTTCACATGAGATCTAGTGCTGCTATTTAACTGTGTTATTATCAGTCTATTAGAGTCATAATTAATTTATTAATCACTAGTTTAATCCTGTATCCCACTTTTACTATATATCACTTTCAAGTTTACCTTATATATATATTTATAATTTCCATATACATTTTTATTTTTATCTTTATATCAATTTACTTTAATTTCTTAGCACTACACTTTAGAGGGTTGTGGATACCCCCTCCTTTATATATCACTTGTAGCTCATCCCAGCAGGGGCTGGAACACTTAAATTGGACTGCACTTGATATTCTGGCACTTATCAATGCACATCATATAACATCACTAGAGATCACTAGCGTTTATTTGGTTATGGGATTAAGGTTGTATTGAACACCTACTTGTATCCATACTTTTCTTACCAGCACTTATCGATCCCCATGTGGGATATATATATATAATTTTCTTTCCATATCTTAATCGTTTTTGCCGTTCTCTATAATATGTCTTATAGACACATAAATCATAATCAATAGACAATCATTATATGCCATCAATTCCCTTATGCACAGCGCCACTCCCTGTATATATATTTTTTAGACTTATTCTTTGAGGGTACACGTTGGTGTCCCCTGCCTACATAGGGGGGCTGCAGTTGCAAGTATAGCCTGTAGCGTGGATCCACCGACTACAAAAAGTCAGAAACTTCTGTTTACTTGGTGGCCTCTGTAATAGGAAGTCCCGTCTCCTGGGCCGCCATTGGACCACTGTTCTGTCTAACATAGGAGAGTCTCACTGTATGTAATCTGTCGGCGCTCATTGCACCCCCCTCCCTGTCCCCTCTAGGCTGCAGATGGGTATCGATCAGGCTGCACTGATGGCAATGGTGAGGCTGCTGCATTGATGGCACTTGTGAGGCTGCAGATGGGCATTGATCAGGCTGCATTGATGGCAATGGTGAGGCTGCAGATGGGCACTGACCCTTATTTTGCTTCAAAGTTCCTTATTTAAAATTTAAGTTTTTTTCCCTGAAACTTCCCTCCTAAAATGAATGTGCGTGTTATACGCCGATAAATACGGGTATTTTGTCTCCCTAATTTAGGAGACCATTCAGAGACATAAACATGCACCCTAGCACAAAACCATCCAGAAAAACTTCTGCTGAAAGTTGGCTTGCGTAGGCATGTATGCCATGTGACAGTGGTCAAAATTATATCATATGGATATTATTCTCTTTGTGGGTAGCTAGTTATTACCATCTACAGGGCAGATTTGAAAGAGGTAGCCTTGAATAGATGGTGGTTGGCTACTTATCATTCTGGGGTGTCAAGACTGGCTTGTTTTGTGGTCAGCAGGAAGAGTCCAGTTGCAGTAATGGGTAGTGGAAACTGCTTATGTATTTAGCAGAATTTAACTGGAATCATTTTGCAGTTTGGTAAAAAGGATCCCTCACCAGAAAGTTGAAAAATGCTTTTGTAGTGCATAGATAACTCATAGATAACTCATCTATAAGCAACTAGCAAACTACAGATATTTTGGTGAACCTCAAACAACTGTTGTTCTTAATTCATTTTCTCAGCTTCTGCTGATTCTCCTGGGAAGGACTATTCATGGAATAAAGCTACAAGATCTCAGAAAGCTTTTCTTCTCCAGCAATTCACTAGAAGACCACAACAGCCATGTTCCTATCATTGAGAAAGTTAATGAGCGGTCCCTCTCTCCATGGAACTACACAAGACAAACATCACGGTACATAAATTCCATTAAACTATAAGTAATATTTGGAGTGATTCTGTCACCAACTTCCATATTTTGGTTCTTGATTCATCTCCAGGTTCTGTCATTTTTTACTTTCCTCCTCTAATAGGTGTCCAACCCATAAAAAATCTTTGGAGAACTTGAGACCACCATTCAAGTTCTCCAACATTTATTGCTTGGATTGTGATACAGACACAATATTTGGAGGCTCTTCTGATTAGGACAAAGAGGATTTGCGTTAGAGAGAAATAATGGTGTAATTTGCATCAGACAATTATTCTTGATTGTACTAGACAGCTGGCGGTGAAGAGTTCCTTTGAGAGTTGAAATTGGATATTTCATACACAGGGAACAGCAAAAGATATTCACACTGACACATAACCATGAAACCATTATAGGTTTGTATTGTACAAAATAATGAGCATGCCAAGTGTAAGGTTAGAGTGGCATAGAAATTTGCAAAACACAAAAATCACAAGTTGTCAGCAATCACCATGTCACTCAACACATAAAAGAGAACATATTCAAATGTTAACTTAAGGCCTCATGCACACGGACGTTTTTACAGCTGCTTTTTTGAGCTTTTTTTTGCAGCTTAAAAAGGCCTGTCTATGTTAGTCTATGGCTTCATGCCCACCTAGGCGTTTTTGAGCTGCAAGTGGCATAGGCGTTTTTAAGCTGTAAAAAAAACCCTGGAGCAGTGGGTTCTGAGAGACGTTTTTCAGCTGTAAAAACGCTCTAACGCTGAAAAACGCTGAAAAACGCTCAAAAACGTCATTCACCAACGTTTAACGTTTTTGATCCATTGAAAAAAAAAAAATTGAAAAAAAAAACCGCTAAAAAACGCTAACGCGGAAAAACGCTCAAAAACGCTAAAAAACGCTATTGCAAAAACGCTGTTTTTTCAGAAAAAAGTAAAAAAAAATCACTGCAAAGATACTGGAGTTTTCATAACGTTATTTTAACAGCCTGTGTGCATAAGGCCTAAAGTGTATCTACAGTGGGTATAGAAAAGAATCTACCCCAATTAAAATAATCCCATTTTGTTACTTTGCAGCCTGAAATCAAAACAGACACAGTTTTTGTTTTAGCCAGCTGTATTTACTGGTGCAACTTAACATCAAAGTAAAAGATATAACACCAACATCAAAGTAAAAGATATAACACCAAGATGTCAGAAACATATTCAAAAAGAAATTCAAAAACAGAATCACTGAGTTGGAAAAAGGATCACTGCCTTATGTCATTATTATTGTTGAATCGCCTTTTGCTTTGAAAACAGTCTTTAGTCTGTTGTGTCTCTACTAACGTTGCACATCTAGACTTTGCAATATTTTCCCGTTTCAGGGTCTTGACAATCTTCTTTGCAGAACTACTCAAGTTCAGTTAAATTTGATGGTGACCGTTTGCGGACTGCAGTCTTCAAGTAATTCAACAGATTTTCAATGGGGTTTAAGTCTGGGCTCTGACTAGGCCATGCAATGACATTCATCTTTTTTTCCTTCAACCACTGTGTGGTCGTTTTTGCTGTGTGTTTTAGGTCATTGTCATGTTGGAAGGTAAACTTTCTTCCCATTGACAACTTTCTGGGAGAGGGCAGCAGATTTTCCTCAAAAATTTGAAGGAATTTTGCCCCATCCGTTTTTTTCGTTCTATCCTGACAAGTGCTCCAGTCCCTGCTGCAGAGAAACACCCCCATAACAGGATATTACCCCCTCCATGCTTTACTGTAGGAATGCTGTTTTTTGGATGAGCTGTATTGGATTTCTGCCAGACATATTCAATATCCTGTTATGGGGGTATTTCTCTGCAGCAGGGACTGGAGCACTTGTCAGGATAGAAGGAAAATGGATGGGGCAAAATATTGTCTAATTATTAAAGAAAATCTGCTGCCCGCTGCCAGAAAGTTGTCAATGGGAAGAAGGTTTACCTTCCAACATGACAATGACCCAAAGGACACAGCAACAATGACCACACAGTGGTTAAGGAGAAAAAGGTGAATGTCCTTGCATGGCCTAGTCAGAGCCCAGACTTAAACCCCATTGAAAATCTGTGGAATGACATGAAGACTGCAGTCCACAAACGGCCACCATCAAATTTAACTGAACTTGAGCAATTCTGCAAAGAAGAGTGGGCAACATATTGCAAAGTCTAGATGTGCAAAGTTAGTAGAGAGACACAGATGTGATTATTTGAATTGTTTTTTTTATTTCTGTTTTTTTTTTATTCATGGTTTCGGGTTTAGCGATGCAGTTTTGTGAAAAAAGATATCATTCTAAGAATTTTTTTTTTCAAAATTATGTATTGATTTTATCTTTGCCCTTTGCTAGTAGGCACACCTAAAGATCTTTATACATGATTGTTTTCATTACATACTTTTGAATCGTAGACCCAGTACAAGCATGTTTTAAATGAGCAAGTGTTTTCTGGTACTCCTTATTTCTACACTTGTTTAACCACAGCTCCGGAAGGTTTACCCCCCTTCATGCCATTTTTTGCGAAACGGCACTGTGTTACTTTAAGTGACAATTATGCGGTCGTGCAATGCTGTACCCATATAAATTGATGTTCTCTTTTTCCCCACAAATAGAGCTTTCTTTTGGTGGTATTTTATTACCTCTGCGTTTTTTATTTTTTGCGCTATAAACAAAAAAAGGCCGACAATTTTGAAAAAAAAAAAATTTTTTTTACTTACTGCTATAAAACATATCCAATAAAAAATTTTAAAAATCGAATTTCTTCATCAATTTAGCCCAATATGTATTCTGCTACATATTTTTGGTAAAATAAAATCCCAATAAGCGTATATTGATTCGTTCGATCAACGACTTTTAGCAGGACTGCAACATTGCGGCGGACAAGTTGGACACTAAGTCACACGGGGTACAGTGACACCAATACAGTGATCAGTGCTAAAAAATATGCACTGTCACTGTACTAATGGCACTGACATGGAAGGGGTTAACATCAGGGGCAATCAAAGGGTTAAATGTGTTCCCTAGGGAGTGCTTGCTAACTGTGTGGGGGGTGCTTTAACTGTGGGAAGACAGGGATCTGTGTTCCTGCTTAGCAGAAACACAGGATCTCTGTTTTCCCTACTAACAGAACTGAGATCTGCCTTGCTTTCATAGGCAGACCGCCGTTCTGCCTCTGTTAGGAACGATCGGGGGGTCCCGGCAGACATCAGGTCTGCCGGACCCACTGATTGGCTCCCGCTGTGTCCAATCACAGCGGGAGTGGGTTGCCAGCGGCTGCGTGTGAATTCCGCAGACCCGGAAGTGCACAATCATGTACCTGTACATGATTCTGCCCAGATTCCCCCAGCCAGGGCTCATTGGCCCAGCAATGACAACTAAACTTTCAGGTTCAAACTTAGTCCATGCTCATCCCTACTACTGTACAGTGGATTGCAATTGGCTGATACTAGCTCAAATTGAAATACTTATACTGCTTGCATTTAAAAGTATGGTTAATGATGTATTAATGAATGCAGAGCTGTATTAACTACTACAGGGCACTTTCACCCCATTCCTGCCCAGGCCATGTTTTTCTTAGTTTCTCTCAGTAAATTTTGTAAACAAGTAATTTTTCTCCTTCGCTGATGTACGCTGATGAGGCTGCACTGATGGGCACTGATTGACTGCACTGATGGGCACTGATGAGCGGGCACTTATAGGCACTTATTAGGTGGCACTGATGAGTAGGCACTAATATGCCGCACTGATGGGCACTGATATGTGGCACTGATATGTGGCACTGATATGTGGCACTGATGAGCATTGATAGGTGGCACTGGTGGGCACATATAGGCGGCACTAGTGAGCACTGATGGGCACTGATGGGCATTGATGGGCAGCACTGATGAGCAGGCACTGATGGGTACTGACAGGCTGCACTGACTGACATCACTAATGGGCACTGATTGGTGTCACTGATGGGCACTGATTGGTGGCCCTATTGGGCACTGCTGGGGCTTTCACTGCCCTGGTCTCCCCTGTGAGGAGATACTGCTGATCGGCACTCCTCGTCACACACTTTGTCAGTGTGAGGCGAGGAGAGTCGATCAACTGCACTTCCGCATTTGATTGGACACAGCTGATCACATGGTTAAAGAGCCATGTCATTGGATCTTTACAGAGATTGGGGTCACGCCGTTTCCTAGAAACACTGTGCGGCCACGATCGCCTTGCAGCGCGCCCCGTCATATGGCGTTCTCCCAGAACGAGAGCCACACCGCTCCTTTGTCATTTGACGGTGGGTGGGCGACAAGTGGGTAAATAGTGTCTTTTATGTCTGCCTGCAGTTCAGCTTTAAAGTTATAAATTATATCCTTATTCCTCACAAATAATCCATACACATCCACTACTTAATGGCTCTGTAATCTATTTTTAATTAAATTCTTTTTGTTACTGTTTTTCTACCTTCTTGTAGCATCCTCCGTGAGCTCTTGAACCTCTCCTTTTTCCACTAACTTCCATTTGAACTAAGCAGTGCACATTAGTTTTGTTCATGTGCACTGCTCTATGCACACCGCCCATCCCCTAGTCCATAATCTATAGCCCCTAGTCCATCTCAGAAGCTAGCAAGACAGGGTGGCTATGTTTGTACGTAACATTGTTGAGTAAATACTGGTACACAACTGGTAGTAATGGACATCCTGGATCATATAGTACAACCCCTGGCAAAAAGTATGCAATCACCACTCTTGGAAAATGTTCGTTCAATTGTTTAATTGTGTAGAAAAAAACGAATCATGCCTCAAAACTATTTTCATTGAACATTCCAACTTTCTGGCTTTAAGAAACAATTAAAAGGGAACAAAAGAAAGAAAACTGTAGTCAATTGCAACTGTTTTTGCAGATCAAGCAGAGAAAAAAAATATGGAATTACTCAATTCTAAGGAAAATATTATGGAATCACCATGTACTTTGCAGTTCTAAAACAAACATCTGCATCAGATTACATCTGCCAATTAGTCTGCATTAAAAAAAGAGTTCTTGCACACCTTGGTGAGCTGTTATACCAACCTGATTGGCATGAATCATGGCTCCAACACGAGAGAGGTCAGTTGAAACAAAGGATAGGATTATAAAACTTCAAGAGGGTAAATCATCATGGAATGTTGCAAAAGATGTTGGTTGTTTCCAGTCAGCTGTGTCTAAAATCCGGGCCAAGTACAAATCAAATAGGAAGGTTGTTAAAGGGAAGCGTACTGGTGGACCAAGGAGGACATCAAAGTGTCAAGATAAAAAACTTTGCCTTGAAAACAGAAAATGCATAACAAAACAAATGAGGAACAAATGGTCAGAAACTGGAGTCAATGTCTGTCACTGAACTGTAATGCCGCGTACACACTAGCGAACTTCTCGTCGGACTGAACTCCGAAGGACTTTTCGACAGAGTTCTGATGAAATGGACTTGCCTACACACGATCCCACCAAAGTCCCATCGTTTCGAACATGATGACGTACGACCGAACTAGAAAAGGTTCAATAGACAGTAGCCAATAGCTGCCCTTGCGTCGTTTTCGGTCCGCATACAGATGAACGTTTTTTTTCGATAGGAATCGAGTCCGTCGGAAAGATTTGAAACATGTTCTATTTCTAAGGTCCGTCAGATTTTTTGACAGAAAAGGTCAAATGAAGCCCACACATGATGGGAATGTCGGACGGATTTGTTCCGTCGGACCTTTTCTGCCGGAAAGTCCGGTCGTGTGTACACGGCATTAGACATCAGCTAAAGGAAATGGGATTTACATACAGAAAAGGCAAACAAAAACCATCATTAACACCTAAACAGAAAAAAAGGTTACAGTGGGCTAAAGAAAAGCAATCATGGACTGTGGATGACTGGATGAAAGTGATATTCAGTGATGAATCTGCATTGGGCTGGAACCTTTGTTTGGTGCTGTTCCAATGAAATGTATGAAGATGACTGCCTGAAGAAAACATGCTAATTTCCACAATCATTGACGATATGGGGTTGCATGTCAGGTAAAGGTACGAGGGAGATGACTGTCATTACATCTTCAATAAATGCACCATTTTATATCAAGATTTTGGACACTTTTCTTATTCCATCAATTGAAAGGATGTTTGGTGATGACAACATCGTTTTGCAGGATGATAATGCATCTTGCCATAGGCAAAAGCCGTGAAAACTTTCCCTCATGAAAGACATATAATAGCAATGGCATAGGCTGCAAATAGTCCGGACCTTAATCTAATTGAAAATCTATGGTGGAAATGAAAGAAAAAAGATCCATGACAAGGCTCCAACCTGCAAAGCTGATCTGGCAACTGCAAGAGATAAAGTTGGAGCCGGATTGATGAAGAATACTGTTTGTCGATAGTTAAATCCATGCCTTAGCGAATTCAAGCTGTTATAAAAGCCAGAGGTGGTGCAACAAACTGCTGTAGTGTTTTTTTTTATGATTTCATAGTATTTTCCTCAGAATTGAGTGATTCCATATTTTTTTTCTCTGCTTGATGTGCAAAAACAGTTGCAATTGACTACAGTTTTCCTTCTTCTTTCTTTTTTAAGTGTTTCTGAAAGCCAGAAGGTTGGAATATTAAATGAAAATAGTTTTGAGGCATGTCTGCGATTAGTTTTTTTTTTTACACTATTAAACAATTGCATGAACATTTTTCAAGAGTAAAAAAAGAAGGACTTTTTAGACACCATACTAGTTACATAGTTTTATAGTTAGTCTTGTTGAAATGACATTTTATTAGAAATTACATTTTTTTAGACTGAGCAATACATATAAAAAATTGCTGGTATGAAAACAATAAAAAACCATAAAAAGCAAAAGAGAGGGGCAGTGGGACTTTAAATGAGGCATGGGTAGGTCTTTGAAAAAGTCTAGGATACCTTATGTTAAATTAACTATCACCACCCCTTAAGGGGCTTAAAAGCTGTATAGCCATAGAGAAATGCTAATCAAAGAAATGCATAGACATCAATTCATGAGTAATATAATAATAATAATAATATAATGCATCATAATATACAATACATAAATCATGCACATCGAGGCACAATAAAAATAGTAGTCATGTTGATAGAAACGTTGTTTATAAACGCTGTTTGAAAATAATTGATACAAGCAATCACAGTTCTGAAATGGGTATACAAAAAAGGTGAACAAGATATTCCGAATAACAATGTTAGTAAGTATAAATGGTATACGATAGAATTCATAGATGAACCAAACTTGAAATGGCAACCCTGAGTGTAGACTCTACGCGTTTCATGGCGTTTAAAGCCAATCATCAGGAGTGGGATGCATCAAGAGATGACTAGAAAAATAAATAAAACAAATCAATAAATAGATCATTGAAGTCTCAATTAGAATCATGCTTACACAAGGTAAAGCAGGTATTTTAGAATATATAAATACACATTACCTTTTGGCAACAACCCAGTACATAACCCAACAGTCCAATTGTGGAATAATGAAGGTGGCCCTGAGAGAGCTGTCTATAAACAACGTTTCTATCAACATGACTACTATTTTTATTGTGCCTCGATGTGCATGATTTATGTATTGTATATTATGATGCATTATATTATTATTATTATTATATTACTCATGAATTGATGTCTATGCATTTCTTTGATTAGCATTTCTCTATGGCTATACAGCTTTTAAGCCCCTTAAGGGGTGGTGATAGTTAATTTAACATAAGGTATCCTAGACTTTTTCAAAGACCTACCCATGCCTCATTTAAAGTCCCACTGCCCCTCTCTTTTGCTTTTTAATGTATATACAGGGATGGAGACATGGTTATGGTAATTGTGGGGCCCAATCAGGTCAACTGCTTTACAATATGTTTATTTGGGTGGAAGACACCCGTTTCCCTCTTTGACCTGTCATGCCCCACTTCACTAACGCAACTACTTAATCTGGGCTTTTAGTCCCAAGAGCTATTTTTACGCTGGCATCCGCTTTCTTACTTCCTCTTCATTTGGTCCATTCAGTAACCTACTCGTTCTCTGGATCACTGGCTATTTCAATTTAGTCTCTACCCTCTGTTAGTTCAGAGATACAGTCCACTCTTTATCTCTTCCTTTTGTTTTTTCCATTGCCTGTTTGGCACGCCCCACCCACAGGGTGGGTGGTCCTTTTTGATTGATCTCTCTTCCCCCGGGGTTGCGATGCGCCCAGCTCCTTCTCCCCCCACCCATCTCTTCAGCGATGGGGGCGGGGCTGGATCTTGGCGCATCGGCGTCATGCCCAGCATGCCGCTGGTGCGGTGTCCTTCCGACGCCGACCTGCGTTTATGCTCCCTCCATCTCACTTAGGCTTGATGGGCGGGGATGAACTGCTGCTGAGATCTCTGTGCCTCAGTTGGTTGTCTGCCCCGTCTATTTCTTTGGCCAAACGTGATTGCATGACGTTGGCTGGGACACGCCCCCAGGCTGAGGATACAAAGGTCGGGATGAGCTGGCAGTTCATTCCACACTTTTTTCTCAGGAGGAGAGGATATATGGGTCTTCATCCACACCTCAGGTAATCAGGCTGTTTCTCTTCATTATCACACACCTATTCACATCATGCTTGATTTCTCTTTACACAGGTGTGCATTATTTATTTATTTATTTTTATGCCTTTCATTTAAATACCAACACATTGGCAACATGCTAGTATACATTATTTATATATATCTTTTGTTTGTTGGTTCTCACCACCCAGTTATTTTTGGGGCAGGTGTCAGACACACACTCTAGTGCCAGCTTGGTTTTACATTTTACTTTCCTTCATTCACAACATTGTTCTATATTTTATTTTTTTATTTTTATTTTATTTTTATTTTTATTTTTTTTGACACACTCACCCCCATCTCTTTGTTACACATCTCCTCCTCATTATTCTTTTTTCTTTCATTTATTGCAGAACTTCATCTGTGGCCCATACATGTATGCCTCCTACTTGGGAAGTGTGTTTTGGCTGTCTGGTTCTCTCCCTGGCTGCTGTTCCTCTCTACCCCCTCTCCGATTCTCCAGCCCCCATGGAGACTTTCGGTTTGGGGGTTAGCCTTGTGTGTCCTTGGCCTCAACCCCGGGGGAGACAGCTCTCTCAGGGCCACCTTCATTATTCCACAATTGGACTGTTGGGTTATGTACTGGGTTGTTGCCAAAAGGTAATGTGTATTTATATATTCTAAAATACCTGCTTTACCTTGTGTAAGCATGATTCTAATTGAGACTTCAATGATCTATTTATTGATTTGTTTTATTTATTTTTCTAGTCATCTCTTGATGCATCCCACTCCTGATGATTGGCTTTAAACGCCATGAAACGCGTAGAGTCTACACTCAGGGTTGCCATTTCAAGTTTGGTTCATCTATGAATTCTATCGTATACCATTTATACTTACTAACATTGTTATTCGGAATACCTTGTTCACCTTTTTTGTATACCCATTTCAGAACTGTGATTGCTTGTATCAATTATTTTCAAACAGCGTTTATAAACAACGTTTCTATCAACATGACTACTATTTTTATTGTGCCTCGATGTGCATGATTTATGTATTGTATATTATGATGCATTATATTATTATTATTATATTACTCATGAATTGATGTCTATGCATTTCTTTGATTAGCATTTCTCTATGGCTATACAGCTTTTAAGCCCCTTAAGGGGTGGTGATAGTTAATTTAACATAAGGTATCCTAGACTTTTTCAAAGACCTACCCATGCCTCATTTAAAGTCCCACTGCCCCTCTCTTTTGCTTTTTAATGTATATACAGGGATGGAGACATGGTTATGGTAATTGTGGGGCCCAATCAGGTCAACTGCTTTACAATAAAAAACCATAGTTTAAAACATCAAGCTTGGGGATTATTATATAACAACGGCCAAACGAAATCCCACTGTGGTAATGAAGTAGTGGTGAGATACTTGGGGTGCAGTTAGACTCAAATTTAACTCAATATCAACCAAATAGGCTTGATGTAGCTAAATATGTTTCGTGAATCAACGTTTCTTCAGGAGCTTGGGTATACTTTAATTTTTTTATTTTTTTTTAAATCCAACAAATGGATGGAAATGCAGGGGCAACACAGAATGACACAATATAAGGTACCAAAGCAAATGCAGGGACATGCATACAAGGAAAGACCACAATAACAACAAGCCACTGAGTTACCCAGCACTTCCAGCACATTGACCTAAACGAACAGATGCTGGTCAGGAGAATTAGAACGTATTCCCATAGTACTCTTATGCCGCGTACACACGGTCGGACTTTTCACCTGCAAAAGTCCGACCGTGTGTGGTCTCCATCGGACTTCCGACGGACCGTTTCGGTCGGATTTTTGCGGAAATCCGACGTACTTTAGATTTGAAGCCTGCTTCAAATCTTTACGTCGTACCTCCGCCGGACTCAGTTCCTGACGGAAACCACGCCCCCTAAAACGTCACAGTCCCAGCATGCCCAGGGACTGTGACATCATATGGGGGCGGGGTCTCCGCCTATATAAGTCACAACGCAGCCCTCAGAGACCAGTCCAGCCGGAGAGAGCGTCGTGTCAACATCTGGGGGAAGAGAAGAGAAGAGAACACAAGAAGCCAAGAAGCCCAGAAGTCCGGACCTCCGCTGGCAATAGAGCTACCTGAAGAAAGCGGAGGGGCCGGCCGAAGACCTGGGACACCGGGAGAAGAGGCCGGAGAGCGGAGAAGAACCAACCGGACGCCGGGAGAAGATGAACCGGAGGGACCCCCGAAGACGGAAGAAGACCCCCCCCCCCCGGAGCTGTTTAATAAATTATTTTAAAAACCTGTGTTGTGTTTTATTACTGACACTTTTTACCTAGGTAAATGGGTAGGGGTACCATGTACCCCATACTCATTTACATAGGGTGGGGGGCCGGGATCTGGGGGCCCCCTTATTAAAGGGGGCTCCCAGATTCCGATAAGCCCCCGCCCGCAGACCCCGACAACCAACAGCCAGGGTTGTCGGGAAGAGGCCCTTGTCCTCATCAACATGGGGACAAGGTGCTTTGGGGGGGGGGGGGGCGCAGGGCGCCCCCCTCCCCCAAAGCACCTACCCCCCCATGTTGAGGGCATGCGGCCTGGTACGGTTCAGGAGGGGGGGGGCGCTCGCTCGTCCCCACCCCCCTTCCTGACCGGCCAGGCTGCGTGCTCGGATCGGGGTCTGGTATGGATTTTAGGGGGACCCCACGCCGTTTTTTCGGCGTAGGGGTTCCCCTTTATAATCCATACCAGACCTAAGGGCCTGCGACGGGGCTCGCAAGGTTTCAATCTCGCCAAAAAAAGCGGCGAGATTGAATTCCTTTTCTAGTCCCGTCGTACCAAAGTCACGTTCAAAATGAACGGACTTGTCCGTGTGTGGGAAAGTCAGTTCGTTCTGAAAGTCCGGCGGAAGTCCGTCGGGAAGACCGGATTCCGGAAAGTCCGGCCGTGTGTAGGCAAGTCCGGCCGTTCAGAAAGTCCGGCGGTAGTCCGCCGGAAGTCTGGCGGCAAGTACGTCGGACCTAGCTTTCTAGAAAGTCCGACCGTGTGTACGCGGCATTAGTCTACAACCATAAAACGTAGGAATAGGTTTACCTAGAAGACGCTGTATGCTTGGCTTACAATAAAGGAATATATACTAACAATTCTCTATATTCAAAAGTACTTCAGCATGGAAACTGATAGCCACGGAGGCTTAAAATGCCCATCCAGTGAAGACTTTTTAAAGCAGGGGTTGGCAACCTCGGCCCTCCAGCTGTGGTGAAACTACAAGTTCTATTAGACATTGCAAGACCCTGTCAATCACAGGCATGACTCCTAGAGGCAGAGGCATGATGGGATTTGTAGTTTCACCACAGCTGGAGTGCCGAGGTTGCCTACCCCTGCTTTAAAGCCTCCACAAAAAAGCTTGGCCAGCATTAAGGACTCTGCACTGTACAGTACCATCGTGCTCTAAGAGGCGGCCTAGAAAGTCCATGCCTTCTTCAGTTTTAGCCATTATCTACTATTTGTTTCTACACAAGGTGGGAACATGAAGAAGAAAAGTAGCCACCCTCTAATAGGAAACCAGATCACAGCAGCAAAAAAAAAAAAAATTTTGGCTCACGAAGTTGAGAGCAATGGAAGATACTTTTTGTAGTTAAGAATACATGAATAGAATTTTTTTTTTAAATCATTGTTTAGTGCCACTTTAAGGAGAGTTGATCTTATGCTGGTTTTGAGGCTGTGGGACAGAACATTTCAGCACCATGGGCATTATTGTTACCCCAATGAAAGCATTATATATCAAGTTTCCCAGAAATTGGCTTAATTTGTGTAGGGTAAGCAAACTTGGCTTAAAGGGTTATGAAGAATAATATTTCTGCCCCCTAGTAGAATTAGAGTAGAATGGACACAACGGGTTCTAATTCATTTATTTTTGTTTCCCTTCCTTCACAGATCTCGGATGGGTTGTATAATGTTCCCTGGGGAAATTTCTGAAGCAAAATGCCTCTTGGAGAGATGTTTAGATGCCGACAATAACGTAATCCACAGTTTGAATTCTGTGCCCATATACCAGGAGGTTCTCGTTGTAAGGTTTCAAGATAGAAACAAGACCATCAAGCTGGAGCCCAAGATGATTCCTGTGGGCTGCACCTGCATCAAGTCTAAAACTAAGCCTCAAGGATAAGATCAAGACTTTGTTGGGAAAATGCAGATAAGATAGCTTGAAGGCAAAGACAACTTAATAGGATGGATGAGGCAAATGATCTGTTTGATTCTTATATGAAACTCAGCAGCACCATCTTTTCTCTACAGTAAGGCATCCTGATGTTTTTGTAGGTTGTCTCTGGTTGTACCCTGGAAGCGAAAATATGCCAGTTTTAGTCTTGGGACCAGATACCTTTTTTTATTTGGCAGGTTGATACTTGTAAATATTTGAGTGTGCTGACTTAGTTGGGAGCAATATTTAATTTTAAAAATTTTCAATCTACTTTTTCAAAATCAGTGATTCTGAGAGTATTGAAACAAGTGGGCCAGCATATCAGCCAAACAACCAAACATTTTCAAAGGAAGGTCAGCAATGGCAACCTCCATATTCCTGATTTTTAAAGGTTTACGTTAAAAGTATATCTAGAGCCAAAAAGGAAGGCTTAAAATCTTTGTCAGGTCTGCATTGTTTGTGTCCCTGCCATAGATATTCACCCCTCTATGTGTTTTGTTGACCATTGTCACCAGAACAGAAAGTGATGGGAAATTCAGAGAGCATCCAATTGGGATAGACAACTCTTCTGGGGACAACTGTCTACAAGTTGATTTTCCATCAGCTGAAAAAATTCCTTCTACTTTTTTATTGAATCTTCAGGACAGGAAGTAAAAGCAAGGCAGGACTTTTGTGGGAGGTCCAAAAGTGTCATTAAACCCTCTGTGAAAAAAAAAAGATAAATAAATGTAACAACATACCTTAAGTCACCATTGTTTCCTGTCATTTTTTCGTGCAGCAAAAATAACTTTTTAAAGTGTATTGTGTGAAGCTTCTACCTACAGTGTGGCATCTTTGCTTTGCAGGATTTCCCTGATGTGCTAGCCATAACTGAATAGAAGCTTGATGCTATGCTTGGAAGGAGGCATGCAAAGTAAGGATTGCACAGTACAGGCCACTAGCTCTCTCTAGAGTTGCATTTGTCCAGTGCATGCACAGTACAGGTCATTGCCCATACTGTGCTCTGGCATTGTGTTCAGTTGATCCATGCAGCATCGGTCAAACACAGAGTGCAATATGGGCAACTGGCCATAACATGCAAGTGCCAGCCTAGCACAGCTCTAGAGAGCTAGCAATCTGAACTGTGCATGTTTAAGGCAGGGTGCAAAGAGCCATGATTTCTGAGAACTTTTAGTCATGCAAGTGTAGTCAGATGAAAGAAAACTTCAAACAAGCTCAATAGCTCTGGTAAGGCGGCTTCCACACAGCAGGGCTTCACTCAATGGGTACTTAACAGTAGCTAAAACCATAGAAATACAGAAAGGAGTGACAAACCAAAACCAGATAAAAGCGTCAAAGATAATTTTAATTGTTGGTAAATAGGTCATATAAAAATAGGCAACGTGTTTTAGGAGCAGTTCCCATTTATCAGGGCTCAACAGTGGCTAAAACTTGGATGGACTTGGAGAAAACAGTGACTTCACAAATCTATTATATCTTCAGGATCTTCTAATATATCTTGTAAATTAGAACTGTAGGAGAATCTGTAACCTCTTCCAGTTTAATGAGAACCTTTGAGGCCACAGACCGCTGACATCCTTTAACATGTAGTGGGTTGTGAGGCATAGTGGGTGCAAAGGTGGTAAAAGTCATTGGGCGCCAGACACTTCTTGAATGTAAAAGAGGTTTTATTTATTTTAACAGTCCTTTTACTTTGCAAGGGAAAGAGGGTTGGGGCCAGGACACCCTTAAGTAGTTGCAATTTCAAACTCTGAGGCTTCAATAGGAGGATAGCCGTACAGGGAAAGGCCCCAGCAAGGTGCCACTTCTGCACATGCAGGTTTGCTGTCCCCTATGGCTACAGTACTTAACAGTTCCTAATTCAAACATAACAGTTCTCTCAGCTTTACTACAACTTCTACTAGTAGTACTTCAGCCCCTTGAGCTCCTGGTCTCTCACTGGACCCTCTGATTCACTAACTCTGAATCCCGTGAGCTCCTCAAGGCTTTTGCAGTGGTATCTCCCTCAAGCGTCACCCACGCTTTCCTGCTGGGTCCCTAGCTTGGCATTTCGGATACCTTCAAGCTTCACCCCTGCTGACCGGCTCGGGCCCTAGCTTGACACACAAGACTGCTCTGCAAGTATCACCTCCGCTGGTCGGGTCCCTTACTTCATCACCGCCTGAAGTTTCCCGATTCTCCACTGTGTCCGTTCCGTGAGAATACTGCTCCGGTACTTGCTTCAGTTACTCACTGTGGTCCCTGGTAAAGGTGGTTGGTCCCTTAGTGGCGACAGCTTCCCTTCTACCTCCGACCATGACAGGTTCTCAGGCCAGCAGAACCTTCACTGCACTGCAAGCCGTAGTCCCAACCCTGCACTGCCCTCTTACTTCTGGATAGGCCCTCAGACAGCCCGGGAGCCAGATGCCCCCCGGGATAGGCCCAATCTCAATCTAGCAGCCTGGGGCAGACGACACACGTTCACCCAGACGGCAGTCCGGATGGCAAAGAACATAGATCACCTGACTCCACCCAAATATTTAGGCTCTCCCAGCAAGCCAAGGGATTCAAGAAAACCCCTGCCCATTGGCTGAGATACCCCATATACCAATATCCTGACCTTGAGTTGTCCTTCTCATATCTAGTACCACCAAGTGTCCGGCCACCTAGTGGTAGAAGAGAAAAGTACAACAAGGCCAAACTTAGGGAGAAATGAATGGTAGCTACCCCTGACAAGGAATTTGGTGAGGAGTCCCCTGACGCTACAGAACCATTATTTAACTCTTCACATGCAGTAACAACTTGGCAGCAGTTGCTGCTCAGCAAAAAAAGTCTATAAATGTATGGCCAGCCTACAGTTCTTGGAATAATAAAATTAGTTTAGTTTTTTTTTCTCTGGTGTAGAAGCTTGAAAGATAAAAGCACAAATAACTTTTATCACATGTGTAACATACTTATCCTACCCTAACAAAATTATTCAAGACATCTAATAAAGTTACTTGATAAACCTCACCCCAACCACTAAACCTAGCCATAAACCTAACCCATAAACACAACCCTTAATGTCAAGCCTAACCTATAAACCCCTAAATGTAATGCTTCACATAAACCTAACCATCTATCTCAGACAAAATCTTCACACTTCATGTACCACACTTCACTGGTATCTAGGCAAAACTGCTGGTTCTTTTCAGCACTGTGTATATCCAAAGGAAATATTACTAATTGTAGAAAAGATGAAAACAGAGGACACCAGATAGTACAGGTAAAACACCTTTTAATAAGTGAAGTAAAAACAAAAAAAAAATCGCACTTACAAAACAATGATCAGGGCTTCTCCCAAGAAAAGCAGGACACATTTGCAATTGTTGGACTCACACTCAATAGAAAGCTAGCAAAAGTAAAGATAGCAACAAATACAACCTCTAGAGAGGACACTGAATTAAACCATGGAGAAAGACACTACAACTTGCCCCTGAATGACAGCTGTAAATGGTGACCAAGAATGTATCCTGGGTGAAAAGCCATTTACAACTGTACTTTAAGGTAGAGTTGTGCATGGTCCATTGTTGTCACTACCAGGAAGCCGATCCACAGCAATGATGTACAGTCAAATTTGGAACGAGTGCATGTAGACAGGAAATGACTGAATTAAAGCAGTAATTAACAGGGCTTTTTTTCAGCAGGAACGTGGAGGAACGCAGTTCCGGCACCTCCAGGACAGAATGTATGTAATGGCAAGGGGTGTTGGTGTGTGCTGCATGGTCTGTTGATATTGGCTGCTGGAGGATCCATTGTTGTGGGAGAGGACCTATTTTTGCAGTCGGTCTATTGTTGCTGGGGAGGTCTATTGTTGCTGGTGTAGGATCTATTGTTGCTGGGAGGTCAGTTGTTGCTAGGAGGGATCTACTGTTGAGGGAGGGGCCTATTGTTGCTGCCTCCTGGAGGTTCTATTGATGCTGGCTGTGGGAGATTTGTTGTTGCTGGGGGGGTATATTGTTGCACGCAGTCTATTGTTGCTGGGGGGATATTTTTTGTTAATGAGGGGGTCTATTGTTGCTGCCTGCAGGGGATCTGTTTTACTGCTTTTCTTGTTATCAGTGACAAATTCCATAGAAAATACATAGCACCACAAATGTTACTTAGTTCTGTATTCTCTAAAAGGGGTGGTGCTGGGAGGTGGGTAGGGTGCTGGAACCAAGGGACAGTACTCGGGGGTGGGTAGAGGGCGGAGACAAGGGGTAACTCTGAAAGGGGAGTTCATGCACCTATTCTCTGATAAAAAAGCCCTGGTAATTAATATTTATGAAAAAAAGTCAGTTTAGTACACACAGTGCTTGAGCAAACTAGGGGGTTATTTACTAAAACTGGAGAGTGCAAAACTTGGTGCAGCTCCACGCAGAAACAAATCAGCTTCCAGGTTTTAGCTTAACCACTTCAGCCCCTGAAGATTTTACCCCCTTCCTGACCAGAGCACTTTTTGCGATTCGGCGCGGCGTCGCTTTAACTGACAATTGAGCGGTCCAGCGACGTGGCTCCCAAGCAAAATTGACGTCCTTTTTTCCCCACAAATAGAGCTTTCTTTTAGTGGTATTTGATCGCCTCTGCAGTTTTTATTTTTTGCGCTATAAACAAAAGAAAATGGCGACAATTTTGAAAAAAACGCATTATTTTTTACTTTTTGCTATAATAAATATCCCCAAAAAATATTTGTAAAAAACATTTTTTTCCCTCAGTTTAGGCCGATACGTATTCTTCTACTTTTTTTTGGTAAAAGTTATAGCATTTACGGCATTAGGGGATAGGTTTATGGCATTTTTATTATTATTATTATTATTATGGCGGACACATCGGACATTTTTGACACATTTCTGGGACCATTGTCATTTATACAGCAATCAGTGCTATACAAATGCACTGATTCCTGTGTAAATGGCACTGGCAGTGAAGTGGTTAACCACTAGGGGGCTAGGGAGGGGTTAAGTATGTCCTGGGGAGTATTTCTAACTGTGGGGGGCGTGGCTACTTGTGACACATCACTGATCTCTGCTACCGATCACAGGGAGCAGAGATCAGTGACACTGTCACTAGGCAGAACGGGGAGATGCTTGTTTACATTAGCATCTCCCCATTCGTCCTCTCCGCGAGGTGATCGCGGGTATCCCTGCTGCGATCGAGTCCATAGGACCCGTGACCCGACTCACAAAGCTCCTGGCCGGTGCGCGCGCCGGCGGTGGCGTGCACGCAATGGCATGGCGGCAAATTTAAAGGTACGTACGGGTACGCCCATTTGCCCAGCCGTGCCATTCTGCCGACGTACATCGGCGTGCGCCGGTCGGGAACCAGTTAATTGGAGAAGATAAAGTTAGAAGCTGATTGGCTACCATGTACAACTGTAAATCCCCCCTAAATGTAATCCAGTTCAGGCTTAGATCTATTGTTATGTCATAACAATACTGAAGAAGAAATTCAGCTTATATTTGCCCAAAATTTAATTTGTTGTGTTAGATACTTTTATCAGCAAGGAGTGTTCATATAAATGATGGTCAATAACAAATGAAAGGAATGTTAGAGTTAAATCTTGAAATGAAATCTTCAAGACGGAAACCTGAAAAACGAAACCAGGAAAAGACTGCCAGACCACTGAGATGTGCAGTCCAAATTTTAAAGTTGACAGTTTTTCTCTGACTTCTATTTATTCATCCTGAAGATTTGGACCTGAAAAACAACTTTACTTGGATCCCAGTGCTTGGGATGGTCCACTCTAGAAACATTCCAATGTCACCCCAATGTCCTCCCCTATGCTACTGACATCATCGGATTTGTGGAGTGTAATCGGGTCTATGTTTCCACATCCTCGTAAGGTTTCCCACACTGTGTTCTTGGAAAATTGTGCTTATTGAAAACATGTTACTTCTTTCTTTTGTAATGTTTTATACCCTGGCATGAAGCTGAATTACACTATTCGTCATATGTGTAAATGTTCGATCTTTGTACTTCCTTTAAAATACTAAATAAAAAAAATCATTGGAAAAGGATCCCAGTGCTCATTAATAGCTACATATATATATATATATACACACACACACACACCACATTGTCAAAAGTATTGGGACACCTGCCTTTACATACATATGGACTTTAATGGCATCCCAGTCTTAGTCCATAGGGTTCCATATTGAGTTGGCCCACCCTTTACAGCTATAACAGCTTCCACTCTTCTGGGAAGGCTGTCCACAAGGTTTAGGAGTGTGTCTATGGGAATGTTTGACCATTCTTCCAGAAGCGCATTTGTAAGGTCAGGCATGGATGTTGGACAAGGCCTGGCTCGCAGTCTCCGCTCTAATTTATCTTAAAGGTGTTCTGTATGGCTGAAGGTCAGGACTCAGACTGTAGGTCAAGTGCCTCCACCTCAAACTCGCTCATCCATGTCTTTATGGACCTTGCTTTGTGCAAAGGTGAGCAGTCATGTTGTAACAGGAAGGGGCCATCCCCAACTGTTCTCACAAAGTTGGGATCATGAAATTGTCCAAAATGTCTTGGTATGCTGACGCCTTAAGAGTTCCCTTCACTGGAACTAAGGGGCCAAGCCCAACCCCTGAAAAACAACCCCACACTATAATCTCCCCTCCACCAAATGATTTGGAGGGTGACCCAATACTTTTAGAAATATAGCGTGGATGACCGAGTTTGGGGTGGAGGAACTTGACTGGCATGCACAGAGTCCTGACCTCAACCTGATAGAACACCTTTGGGATGAATTAGAGCGGACACTGTGAGCCAGGCCTTCTTGTTTAACATCAGTGCCTGATCTCAGAAATGCGCTTCTGGAAAAATGATCAAACATTCCCATAGACACACTCCTAAACCTTCCCAAAAGAGTTGAAGCTGGTATAGTTGCAAAGGGTGGGCCAACTCAACATTGAACCCTATGGACTAAGATTGGGTTGCCATTAAAGTTCACATGCATGCTAAGGCAGGAGTCCCAAGACTTTTGACAATATGGTGTTTGCAGCCCTCAAATTTTCCACTCGCCTACTTGTATTTTGTGAGTGGAAAATGGGGGGTTGGCGAGCGTGGGCTGCCTCGGAGGAGGGAGGCGAGCACCACCAGCATGCGGGTTTAAATAGGAGCCGTTCTCCCAGCGATCGCCCCCAGGGGGAAGAGAGCATGGAGGAAGAGGATTGCCGCCAGATCACAGAGCAGGGATAGCCCGCTGTAACAGCTTACATTAGAATTGCCTCAGCTCGCCATCACACACAGCCCCGCCTCCTGACACGGTATATCCTCTTCCCTTAATGAACTGACCGGTGCCTCTCTGAAAAACACCTTGGTATGTGGATGTTAGAAGTACCAGGCCTCACCTGCCTATCTCGACTCCTGCAATCCTCCCAGGTCAGTTCAGGAAAAGTCCGGGCGCACCCCGATCTACTTCATCCTGTTAGTAACTGCTTCCTGCTCCGCATGTCCAGAACCATCCCAGCCGGTAATGTCTGGCCCATTGCTCCCGGAGTTTCTTTTGGTGACTTAAGGTGATGAACCATCCAGCATTGAGGTCTCTGAACCCTCAGGCCTTCAGGTTCAAGTTTTGTTATCCAGCACTGAGAGCATTACACCCCCAGGCCTTCAAGCCTGCTCCTTGCTGATCACATCTTTGCAGCCTCTCTGGATTCAATTCCCATCTCCAACCACACCAGGAAACATGTGACTTTGGTTTTTATAACAGTCCCACCTCTGCCCAAACAAAACAATGATTGGCTCAGAGCGGTCTCCAAAAACTACCTGCTACTCTGCTCCTTCAGTCCACCCACCTTCCAGAACATTTCAGGGAAAGTAATGGAAATCTTACAGGGCAGAGTGTAGGCGGTCACACCCTCCTCTATTCTATCAAATCTCCCAACCAAATTAACCAACCAGCTTACACCAACAGGGTACAACACTGGCAACTTTACCTGACACTAATCCTAATTAACTAATTAGCACACACCTAAGTTGGTACATATATATATCAAATAATAGCTATATAGTATGATACGTACACAATCAACTAAAGGATATCACATACGTTTTGTGGAATTCACTATCATTAGTCAGCAGCTTTTCGAGGCTTCCACAAGAGAAACATAACTTCCTCTTTCAATTATTCAGAGACATAGCTTGTTACCTGGTGGAATTTAGGGAAGTGAGATAAACTGTTATAAACAGTTGTTACTTTCCCTGGAACATAAAAGGAAGAAGAAAACTGTGGAGGTTTTTCAACTTTCAACTGACATATTTATATATTGCAAAGAGGTTTTGTTGCAATGAAATTCCAGTTGGTATTCCCTCCTGGATACTAACCTGCCCAGAATCTTTTGCTTCACATTTTTACCACAATTCAAAGGCATAATTGAAGGTAAATTAATTAGCTCTTGGCGAAACATGTCTATTACTGTGGCAGGGAAATAAAACTTTCAATTCTCTACACACACCAGTATGTTCTCACATCGAGCAGATCTGACGGCAGATATCAATTTAGAAAATTCTCTAGTTCGTGTTAGGATATATATGTATACACTATTACGAAAAGTATTGGGATGCCTGCCTTTACATGCACATGAACTTTAACCACTTCAGCCCCGGAAGAATTTACCCCCTTCCTGACCAGAGCACTTTTTACAATTTGGCACTTTGTCGCTTTAACTGCTAATTG
Source organism: Lithobates septentrionalis (assembly GCA_037952835.1). Lineage (NCBI taxonomy): Eukaryota > Metazoa > Chordata > Amphibia > Anura > Ranidae > Lithobates > Lithobates septentrionalis. The sequence goes on from JBBDGP010000554.1 coordinate 300,603, forward strand.
CGCGGTCATGCAATGCTGTACCCAAACGAAATTTGCGTCCTTTTTTTCCCACAAATAGAGCTTTCTTTTGATGGTATTTGATCACCTCTGCCGTTTTTATTTTTTGCGCTATAAACGGAAAAAGACCGAAAATTTTGAAAAAAAATGATATTTTCTACTTTTTGTTATAAAAAAAATCCAATAAACTAAATTTTAGTCATACATTTAGGCCAAAATGTATTCGGCCACATGTCTTTGGTAAAAAAAATGTCAATAAGCGTATATTTATTGGTTTGCGCAAAAGTTATAGCGTCTTCAAACTAGGGTACATTTTCTGGAATTTACACAGCTTTTAGTTTATGATTGCCTATGTCATTTCATGAGGTGCTAAAATAGCAGGGCAGTACAAACCCCCCCCAAATGACCCCATTTTGGAAAGTAGACACCCCAAGGAAATTGCTGAGGCGCATGTTGAACCCATTGAATATTTATTTTTTTTGGCCCAAGTGATTGAATAATGACAAAAAAAAAAAAAAAAAAAAAAATTACAAAAAGTTGTCACTAAATGATATATTGCTCACACAGGCCATGGGCATATGTGGAATTGTACCCCAAAATACATTCAGCTGCTTCTCCTGAGTATGGGGATACCACATGTGTGGGACTTTTTGGGAGCCTAGCCGCGTACGGGGCCCCGAAAACCAAGCACCGCCTTCAGGATTTCAAAGGGCCTAAATTTTTGATGTCACTCCTCACTACCTATCACAGTTTTGAAGGCCATAAAATGCCAAGATGGCACAAAACCCCCCCAAAATGACCCCATTTTGGAAAGTAGACACCCCAAGCTATTTGCTGAGAGGCATGTTGAGTCCATGGAATATTTTATTTTTTGACACAATTTGCGGGAATGTGACAATTTTTTTTTTTTTGCACAAAGTTGTCACTAAATGATATATTGCTCACACAGGCCATGGGCATATGTGGAATTGCACCCCAAAATACATTTAGCTGCTTCTCCTGAGTACGGGGATACCACATGTGTGGGACTTTTTGGGAGCCTAGCCGCGTACGGGGCCCCGAAAACCAAGCACCGCCTTCAGGATTTCTAAGGGCATAAATTTTTGATTTCACTTCTCACTACCTATCACAGTTTTGAAGGCCATAAAATGCCAAGATGGCACAAAACCCCCCCAAATGACCCCATTTTGGAAAGTAGACACCCCAAGCTATTTGCTGAGAGGCATGTTGAGTCCATGGAATATTTTATATTTTGACACAAGTTGCGGGAAAGTGACAATTTTTTTTTTTTTTTTTTTTTTTTCACAAAGTTGTCACTAAATGATATATTGCTCAAACATGCCATGGGCATATGTGGAATTACACCCCAAAATACATTCTGCTGCTTCTCCTGAGTACGGGGATACCAAATGTGTGGGACTTTTTGGGAGCCTAGCCGCGTACGGGGCCCCGAAAACCAAGCACCGCCTTCAGGATTTCTAAGGGCATACATTTTTGATTTCACTCCTCATTACCTATCACAGTTTTGAAGGCCATAAAATGCCAAGATGGCACAAAACCCCCCCAAATGACCCCATTTTGGAAAGTAGACACCCCAAGCTATTTGCTGAGAGGCATGTTGAGTCCATGGAATATTTTATTTTTTGACACAAGTTGCGGGAAAGTGACAATTTTTTTTTTTTTTGCACAAAGTTGACACTAAATGATATATTGCTCACACAGGCCATGGGCATATGTGGAATTGCACCCCAAAATACATTCTGCTGATTCTCCTGAGTACGGGGATACCACATGTGTGGGACTTTTTGGGAGCCTAGCCGCGTACGGGGCCCCGAAAACCAAGCACCGCCTTCAGGATTTCTAAGGGCGGAAAGTTGTGATTTCACTCCTCACTACCTATCACAGTTTTGAAGGCCATAAAATGCCCAGATGCCACAAACCCCCCCCAAATGACCCCATTTTGGAAAGTAGACACCCCAAGCTATTTGCTGAGAGGCATGTTGAGTCCATGGAATATTTTATATTTTGACACAAGTTGCGGAAACGTGACAATTTTTTTTTTTTTTGCACAAAGTTGTCACAAAATGATATATTTCTCAAACATGCCATGGGCATATGTGGAATTACACCCCAAAATACATTCTGCTGCTTCTCCTGAGTACGGGGATACCACATGAGTGGCACTTTTTGGAAGCCTAGCTTCATACGGGGCCCCGAAATCCAATCACCGCCTTCAGGATTTCTAAGAGCGTTAATTTTTGATTTCACTCCTCACTACCGATCACAGTTTTGAAGGCCATAAAATGCCAAGATTGCACAAAACCCCCCAAAATGACCCCATTTTGGAAAGTAGACACCCCAAGCTATTTGCTGAGAGGCATGGTGAGTATTTTGCAGCTCTCATTTGTTTTTGAAAATGAAGAAAGACAAGAAAAACATATTTTTTTTTCTTTTTTCAATTTTCAAAAGTTTGTGACAAAAAGTGAGGTCTGCAAAATACTCACTATACCTCTCAGCAAATAGCTTTGGGTGTCTATTTTCCAAAATGGGGTCATTTGGGGGTGGTTTGTGCCATCTGGGCATTCCACGGCCTCCAAAACTGTGATAGGCAGTGAAGACTGAAATCAAAAATTTACGCCCTTAGAAAGCCTGAAGGCAGTGCTTGGTTTTCGGGGTCCCGTACGTGGCTAGGCTCCCAAAAAGTCTCACACATGTGGTATCTCCGTACTCAGGAGAAGCAACAGAAAGTATTTTGGGGTGTAATTTCACATATTCCCATGGCATGTTTGAGCAATATATCATTTAGTGACAACTTTGTGCAAAAAAAAAAAAAATTGTCTTTTTCCCGCAACTTGTGTCGCAATATAAAATATTCCATGGACTCGACATGCCTCTCAGCAAATAGCTTGGGGTGTCTACTTTCCAAAATGGGGTCATTTGGGGGGGTTTTGAACTGTCCTGGCATTTTATGCACAACATTTAGAAGCTTATGTCACACATCACCCACTCTTCTAACCACTTGAAGACAAAGCCCTTTCTGACACTTTTTGTTTACATGAAAAAATTTTTTTTTTTTGCAAGAAAATTACTTTGAACCCCCAAACATTATATATTTTTTTAAAGAAAATGCCCTACAGATTAAAATGGTGGGTGTTTCATTTTTTTTTTTCACACAGTAGTTGCGCAGCGATTTTTCAAACGCATTTTTTGGGGAAAAAACACACTTTTTTAAATTTTAATACACTAAAACACACTATATTCCCCAAATGTTTGATGAAATAAAAAAGATGATCTTAGGCCGAGTACATGGATACCAAACATGACATGCTTTAAAATTGCGCACAATCGTGCAGTGGCGACAAACTAAATACATTTTTAAAAGCCTTTAAAAGCCTTTACAGGTTACCACTTTACATTTACAGAGGAGGTCTACTGCTAAAATTACTGCCCTCAATCTGACCTTCGCGGTGATACCTCACATGCATGGTGCAATTGCTGTTTACATTTGACGCCAGACCGACGCTTGCGTTCGCCTTTGTGCGAGAGCAGGGGGGGACAGGGGTGTTTTTTTTTTTTGTTTTTTTTTTCTTTATTATTTTTTTGCTTTTTTATCTTATTTTTAAACTGTTCCTTTCATTTTTATTTTTTTTTAATAATTTTTATTGTTATCTCAGGGAATGTAAATATCCCCTATGATAGCAATAGGTAGTGACAGGTACTCTTTTTTGAAAAAATTGGGGTCTATTAGACCCTAGATCTCTCCTCTGCCCTCAAAGCATCTGACCACACCAAGATCGGTGTGATAAAATGCTTTCCCAATTTCCCAATGGCGCTGTTTACATCCGGCGAAATCTAAGTCATGAAATGCTCGTAGCTTCCGGTTTCTTAGGCCATAGAGATGTTTGGAGCCATTCTGGTCTCTGATTAGCTCTATGGTCAGCTGGCTGAATCACCGGCTGCATTCTCAGGTTCCCTGTTGGGACAGGAGAGCCAGAGAAAAACATAGAAGACGGTGGGGGTGGGGGGGGGCATTCCCTCCCACTGCTTGTAAAAGCAGTCTAGAGGCTAATTAGCCGCTAGGATTGCTTTTACATGAAAGCCGACCGCTGGCTGAAAAGAATGATACCAAGATGATACCTAAACCTGCAGGCATCATTCTGGTATAACCACTCAAAGTCCAGCAACATACCAGTACGTTGCTGGTCCTTGTTGGGCATACATTGTAAACTTTTTTTTTTCATGCAGCCTGTGGGCTGAACGAAAAAAAAATATTGATCGGTGGGTATGCCCACCATTAGAATACCTCCCTTCATCCACCCACTTCTAATGATGGGCATACATGCACCGTTTATATATGCCGAAGCATGGGGGCATCCTCCCGCAAAAGGCAGGAGCAAATTGCTCCTCCACCCACTGCTGCCCCCACGCTTCGGCATATATGCTGAAGTATGTAACTGTGGTGGTGAAATCACCTCCGACAGCGCTGGAGTCGCGGCTTTATGTATCGTGGGAGCAAACGCTGTTGCTGTCAAGATAAATAAATCCGCGCTGCAACTGAATGGCGTACCTGCTAAGCAAATGATGGTTAACAAAAAAACAAAGTAACATTACAGTATAACAGTAATACTTACCATACCTGCAAAGCAAAATACAAAAAAAAAACATAGTAAAAAATAAAACATTTAACGCAACCTGTGCTTACCTAAAATATATATATGCCGAAGCATGGGGGCATCCTCCCGCAAAAGGCAGGAGCAAATCGCTCCTCCACCCACTGCTGCCCCCACGCTTCGGCATATATGCTGAAGTATGTAACTGTGGTGGTGAAATCACCTCCGACAGCGCTGGAGTCACGGCTTTATGTATCGTGGGAGCAAACGCTGTTGCTGTCAAGATAAATAAATCCGCACTGCAACTGAATGGCGTACCTGCTAAGCAAATGATGGTTAACAAAAAACAAAGTAACATTACAGTATAACAGTAATACTTACCATACCTGCAAAGCAAAATACAAAAAAAAACATAGTAAAAAATAAAACATTTAACGCAACCTGTACCTACCTAAAATATATATATGCCGAAGCATGGGGGCATCCTCCCGCAAAAGGCAGGAGCAAATCGCTCCTCCACCCACTACTGCCCCCACGCTTCGGCATATATGCTGAAGTATGTACCTGTGGTGGTGAAATCACCTCCGACAGCGCTGGAGTCACGGCTTTATGTATCGTGGGAGCAAACACTGTTGCTGTCAAGATAAATAAATCCGCTCTGCAGCTGAATGGCGTACCTGAAAACAAAAAAGTGGTTAACAATAAAAAAACAAAGTATAAAAAAATTGCATACCTATAAAGCAAACATGATAAAAACATAACAATAAAACATTGCAGTATAGAATGCAGAACAATAGAGAGAGAATAGAGAGAGAACAATAAAACAACAACTATTTTTGGTTTTTTTATTTTATATATTTTTTTGTTTTTTTCTTTTTTTTTACTTTTTTTTGTTTTTTTGTTTTTTTTACACTTTTTTTTGTAACTTTAACTTTTTTAACTGGTACCAGGTTTGGGTCTCTCAAAATGCGACAGCATCTTGGGAGACCCTGTGAAAGTGTGTCCTAGTCTGTGCAGTGCTGTACCCTACGCTAATACTCCGCTAGTGTATGGTAGCGTTCAAAACATTCACCAATGCAAAGACCAGGACTGCCAGGACAGAGGGGACAACAATACCGGGTGTCACGCCTAAATCCGCGCTTGCTGCAGACACGACATCTTTTTTGGGGGGTTCGTTGGGTAGGGGTACTCGGGAGGGCATAAAGAAAATGCCTCTCATGCAGTCGGCTTACTGCATTTGGTTGGGGAAGGTGAGGTAGAGCACCGTCTGGAAACAGAAGGGCTCTGACGATCTCTTCCTGGAATTTAAGGAAGGATCCAGTCCGTCCTGAAGCTCTGTATAGCACATGAGCGTTCAGCAAAGCCAATTGAAATAAATAAACAGACACTTTTTTGTACCAGCGTCTGGCCTTACGGGCAACTAGGTACGGCGCCAACAACTGGTCGTTGAGGTCCACCCCTCCCATATTAAGGTTGTATTCGTGGACACAGAGGGGTTTCTCCACAACACCAGTCGCCGTAGGAATTTGGGTCGTCGTGTCTGCATGAAGGGAGGTAAGAATGAAAACATTCTTATTGTCCCTCCACTTCATAGCGAGCAAGTTATTACACTTCAAGCAGGCTCTCTCCCCCAGCCTAAGACGGGAATCTACAAGCCGCTGGGGAAAGCCCCGGCGATTAGATCGCACGGTGCCACATGCTCCAATCTGATGATCAAACAAGTGACTAAAAAGTGGCACGCTCGTGTAATAATTGTCCACGTACAAGTGGTACCCCTTTCCGAATAAGGGTGACACCAAGTCCCACACTATCTTGCCAGCGCTTCCTATGTAGTCAGGGCAGTTTGTCGGCTCTACGTGACTATCTCTTCCCTCGTAAACCATAAAACTACATGTATAGCCTGTGGCCCTGTCACAGAGCTTATACATCTTGACCCCGTATCTGGCACGCTTGCTGGGAAGGTACTGTTTGAATGACAAATGGCCAGAAAACTTAATCAGGGACTCATCAACGCAGACAACTTGATGGGGGGTAAACAAGTCTGCAAAACGTTGGTTGAAGTGGTTTACGAGGGGCCGAATTTTGTAGAGCCGATCGTATGCAGGGTCTCCACGAGGACGACAGAGTTCATTGTCGTTGAAGTGCATGAACCGCAAAATCTGCTCGTATCGTGCCCTGGCCATGGAAGCAGAGAACAAGGGCGAATGGTAAATTGGGTCAGTGGACCAATATGACCGCAACTCACTCTTTTTATTCAAGCCCATGAGGAGGGAAAGGCCCAGAAAGATCTTAAATTCGGAAACCGTAATTGGTTTCCAATCTCTGGCAAGGGTGGACTGGGGAATAGTGGCGATGTGTTGACCAGCGTACAAATTGCTTTGGTCCACAATAGATCTATAGAGATCTTCGGTGAAAAACAGCGAATAAAAATCCAGTGGCATAAAGTCAACTGTTTCCACCTGAATTCCGGGTTGGCCAGTGAAAGGGGGAAGTACGGGTGCTGCAGAAGTGGTGGGTTCCCAATTCGGATTGGCCAATGCAGCAGGAAGGGCACTATGGGCACGACGGGCCTGTGTTCGTCTTCTTGGTGGCAGCGGGACACTACTAGTGCTTGCCACCTCGCCAGCTTGAACTGCACTTATGGGACTCGCCACGTCACCACGTGATACTGCAGTGCTGGATGTACGACCAGGGTGTACTAGGCCGCTGGTGCTTGCCAGTTCACCAGAAGGAATAGCGGCGCTAGTACTTCTCTGCTCCATACGAGAGCCCTGCGGTTCTTGCACTTCAAGGACAGAAGAAGAAGTTCGGGGTCTGGTACGCCTGACCTTAGCAGGGACCACAACTCCGTCGTCAGAGCTATCTGTCATGGAGCCGCTGTCCTCTACAGGATCGTATTCTGAGCCTGAATCTGACAGATGAGTGACTTCCTCTTCACTATCTGTCATGCTCAGAAACCTGTAGGCCTCTTCACTAGTGTACCTTCGATTTGCCATTTTGGGCTCTAAATTTAGGGGTACACTAGTGAGAATCACAGGCAAAAAAGCTCCTGACTGTCAGCGACTGTATCAAAACGCTACCAAAAAACTGTTAGCGATCGCAGGGATCAGGCCTGACTCTGCGAATGCTGCAGTTATGTGTGCTTAGTGTTTTGTAAGTGTCAGTTATCGATCGATACTGCACTTGGGTGGGCTGGGCAGGGCTGGGCAGAGGAGCAAAACGCAGGTGCTAGCAGGTATCTGGGCTGATCCCGCTAACACTGCGTTTTTTTGAGGGACCCTAAATTGCTGGGGAGTATAGATCTGATCGGATCAGATATCGATCCGTTCAGATACTATAGCACTAAGGGAGGTGTATGCTGCGTGCGTAGGTGTTAGCGGTACTGGTGCTAACCTGACGCTGCCTGGGGCGACGCAGACCTTATCTGATCCTAAAAACGTAACTTCTATCGCCGCCGGGCAATTAGGGGGTTAAACCTTTATAAGGTAATAAACGGCGGGTGCCCTAAAACTATAATAAACTATAATAAACGATAATAAACTGTAATAAACTACAAAAAACAAACTAGCTAACCAGCGTCACCCGTAACACTTATACGGTGATCGCTGGTGAAAGGGTTAACTAGGGGGCAATCAAGGGGTTAAAACCTTTAGCAGGTAGTATATGGGGGTCCCTGTCGCTATAAAACACTCACAGCGAACCTATATACTTACCTCCCTAACTAGCGTCACCTGTGTCACTAATGCAGCGATCAGAAAAACGATCGCTTAGCGACACTGGCGACGGGGGGGTGATCACGGGGTTAACCTTTATTAGGGGGGGTTAGGGGGGTACCCTGGACCTAAAGGGGGGTACCCTAGACCTAAAGGGGGCTAACCTAACTGCCCTAACACTTATAACTGTCACAAACTGACACCAATGCAAAAAAAAAAAAAGCTGCTATTGGTATCAGAGTGACAGGGGGTACAGGGGGGTGATCGGTGGGTGATCGGGGTGTGAAGGGGGGTGAAAAGTGTGCCTGCGTGTTCTACTGGAAGTGTAGTGTTGGTGCACTTACTTGGATGTCTTCTCTCCTCTGCGCCGGGACGAAAAGACCGGCTCCAGGAGAGATGACATCACTTCCTCTCCCTCTGTTTACATTACAGAGGGAGAGGAAGCATTTGATTCGCTGGGAGCGATCGGGAGGGGGTGGCCATCAATGGATGGCCTCCCCCTGACCTTTCATCGCCCGCGAACAAGAGCCGACCGCCTATGGCACCGGGGGGGCCCCCTGCCCGCGGGAAGGCATCACGTATCAGGTACGTGATTTTGCCTGCCCGTGCCATTCTGCTCACGTATATAGGCGTGAGGCGGTCGGCAAGTGGTTAATGGCATCCCAGTCTTATGCCCCGTACACACGGTCGGACTTTGTTCAGACATTCCGACAACAAAATCCTAGGATTTTTTCCGACGGATGTTGGCTCAAACTTGTCTTGCATACACACGGTCACACAAAGTTGTCGGAAAATCCGATCGTTCTGAACGCGGTGACGTAAAACACGTACGTCGGGACTATAAACGGGGCAGTAGCCAATAGCTTTCATCTCTTTATTTATTCTGACCATGCGTGGCACTTTGTGCGTTGGATTTGTGTACACACCATCGGAATTTCCGACAACGGATTTTGTTGTCGGAAAATTTTTTATCCTGCTCTCAAACTTTGTGTGTCGGAAAATCCGATGGAAAATGTGTGTGGAGCCTACACACGGTCGGAATTTCCGACAACAAGGTCCTATCACACATTTTCCGTCGGAAAATTCGACCGTGTGTACGGGGCATTAGCCCGTAGGGTTGAATATTTAGTCAGCCCACCCTTTGCAGATATAACAGCTTCAACTCTTCTGGGAAGGTCCATAAAGAAATGGATGAGCGAATTTGGGGTAGAGGAACTTTACTGGCCTGCACAGAGTCTTGACCTCAACCTGATAGAACACCTTTGGGATGAATTAGAGCAGATACTGCGAGTCAGGTCTTCTCATCCAACATCAGTGCCTGACTTCACAAATACGCTTATGGTAGAATGGTCAAACATTCCCATAGACACGCTCCTAAACCTTGTGGACAGCCTTCCCAGAAGAGTTGAAGCTGTTATAGCTGCAAAGGGTGGTGCAACTCAATATTGAACCCTACAGACTAAGACTGGGATGCCATTAAAGTTCATGTGCATATAAAGGCAGGTGTTTCAATACTTTTGACAATATAGTGTATATTATATAACCACGTCCAGGTTAATGACCTAATTATGTTTTATGGTATTGACTGTATGCAAATATCTTACCCAATTTACATCCTGGAGAGATTTGATTTTTAAATCACAAGAATCCATGTCATGTGACCTTTAATGGCACCTCTTCTGGAAGTAAAGACTGGTAAACCACTGCTCAGTCTGAGCACATAGTCAATGATCCTGTTACTGCCCTTTGTTGTGACATAACCACCCCACAGCTGGGATCATCAGGACTTTGTGAGAATCCCTTCAATGGACCAAATGGAAAGAAGCCACATCTCCAGGCAGCAACGTGGCCTCACAAAGAAGGACCAAGTCTACAACCTAGAAGATATACAGCGGGTAAAATAAGCAGGGCTGTCTTTATTATTGATTGGACCCTGGCCAAACATTTTCTTGCAATACCATAAATAGCAGCTAGACTCAAAATCAGTTTACTGAATCAGATCAGGCAGCGATTGCGATTGGTTGCCAGAGGTTACAGTGCATCATTACCGCTCACTGACTGGCTACTAGAGGTTACAGCACACATTATGGCTCACTGATTATTTGCTAGAGGTTACAGCACATGACTTCTGCTTGTTGAATGGTTGCTAGAGATGACTGTATAACAATACTGCTCACTGATTGGTTGCTAGAGGTTACTGCATATTCTTACCGCTCAATGATTGGTTGCAAGAGGTTAGTGCACATCATTACTGCTCACTGATTGGTTAAAGGTTACAGCACATCTCCTCACTGCCAACACACCATTGACTGAGGAGGTGAGGGGACCCGTCAATAGACAGAAAACTCCTAGGGATCTTAGGACTCCTGGGATCAGTGGCAATGCTGGGGGAGGGAGATGTGATCAGTGGCAATGCTGGGGGGTTGATGGAATCAGTGGCAGTGGTGGGGGTATGGGATTAGTTAGGAGGTAGTACACTGTGGCAAATTCTGAATCATGTAGGGCAAAGCTGGAAATCTTTGGCAAGTAAATAGTGGGGGATTCTACATTGATTACCAATGTAATGGGGGAATTTACAATGACCACCAATGTGAGGTTTGGATTTATACTGACCACCAACGTAAGGGGGAATTTGCACTGACCACCATGTAACAGGGGATTTTACGCCACCCACCAATATAAAGAGGGATTTCTCCACTGACACCAATGTAACAGGAGCATTTACACCAACCACTAGTGTAAGGGGGAATATACAATGACCTTCACGTAGGGGGAATTTACACTGACAACCATTGTCAAGGAGATTTGTACTGACCACCAATGTAAGGTGATACTTCTACACTGACCACCAATGTTGGGTCGATTTTCACTGACCACCAATGTAAAGGATGATTTACACTGACCACCAGTGCAAAGGCAATTCTGCACTTACCACCAATGTAAAGGGAAATGTACACTGATCACCAATATAAAGAAGAATTTACACTGGCAACCAATTTAATGGGGGATTTTACATCAACAAACCCAAAAAAAGGGGGATTTCTACACTGGCCACCAATGTAAGGGGGGATTTATACTTAACACCAATTTAAAGGGGGCTTCTTCATGGACCAACAATGTAGGGGAGGATTTGAAAAACATCACAAATGCAAGTTTGGATTTTTTTAACAATACCAATATAAAGAGGAGTTTCTACACTGGCCACCAATATAATGGGGATTTACACTGACCACTAATGTAATGGGGATTTACACTGACCACTAATGTAATAGGAGCATTCACAGTAACCACCAATGTTTAAGGAGGGATTTACACTGACCACCAATGTAAGGGGGACCTTCACATTAGCCACGAGTGTGAATGAAAGGATTGTATACCAAACCACAATGTAATGAGAAGCTTTACACTGACCACCAATGTAACTGAGACATTTAGCCTGCATTCACATATGTGTGTGTTAGGAATGCATGCAAAACCGCTTTCCTGACACCACAGAAACTTGCTGCCCTTTAGCAGATACACAGAAGTGCCATTAATTGTTAATGATACCCTCACACATCTGCTGAGATGTGCATATTCACATGCACCAAAATTCACTGTGCTTTTCACCATGTTGTTTTGAGAAAGGGTTCCACCTCCAATTTGCTTACCTTTGCAGAACAGGCTGTGAGGCTTAAAGACCACAGTTGTAGGCAGGAATTTTAATCATGCCCCTTTTCCTCCGCAGTGGGCAGTATTCAGCACAAGATGGTGGATATGACCTCAGGAGGGCTTGATATACATATGAGCGCCACCTCTATTTACACATCGATGCTGCCGGTCTGTGGCTATTTACATATTAAAGGGTCTGCAGGTGAGTCAATAGGGCAGCGTTGGGCAGCATTAGTAAGAGAACTTCCCACTGAGATATTGGGACACAGCACGGGGACTAAAACTTCAAGGGACAAATTAATTTAAACTGGGATAGTTGGCAAGTATGAGGCAGCTGCTTTGGGCCCCACAACAATGATGGGGCCCAGGACAACCGCCCCTTTTGCTCTGCCTTAAAGATGGCCCTGAAAATAAGTATTGAACGTGTCGCAATTTTTCTAGGTAAATGTACTTCTAAAGGTGCCATTGAAACAAAATTTTCACCACATGTCGGTAACAACCGATGCAATCCATACATACAAAGAAACCAAAACAAATACGTTCAGAAATTAAGTTATGTGTAATAAAATGGAATAACACAGTATTGTACACATGAAGAAAGGAAGGTTCAAAAAGTAATGGGAAGCCAAGATGCCAGCTGAAATCTACCAGTAATTAGAAAGCAACCCTGTCCCTTGCCAGTGCAAATTATTATCAACTGGTTCAGTCTCAATTGATGGCCTATAGGAAGGTGTTTCATTACCAAGGTGCCACACAAGAAACATCTCATGATGGGTAAAAGCAAAGAGCTCTCTCAAGACCTTTGCAACCTTAACTTTGCAAAACATACTGAAGGCATTGGTTACAGAAGGATTTCTAAACTTCTTAATGTTCCATGAATGTTGGGGCCATAATCTGGAAGTGGAAAGAACATTGTTTCACCATAAACCAGCCACGACCAAATGCTCCTCGCAAGATTTCTGACAGAGGAGTGAAAATATATATCAGAAGAGTTGTCCAAGAGCCAAGGACCACTAGTGGAGAGCTTCAGAAAGACCTGGATTTAGCAGGTACAATTGTTTCAAAGAAAACAAAAAGTAACACACTCAACCGCCATGGCCTGTATGCACGCTCACCACGCAAGACTCCATTGCTGAAGAAAGGCACGTTGAAGTTTTTTTAAAGTTTGCTGCACAACATTTAGACAAGCCTGGTAAATACTGGGAGAATATAGTCTGGTCAGAGGAGACCAAAATTGAACTCTTTGGATGCCATAATACACACCATGTTTGGAGGTCAAATGGCACTGCACATCACCCCAAAAACACCCCAACAGTGAAGTTTGGGGGGTGGGAACATCATGGTGTGGGGCTGTTTTTCAGCATAGGGTACTGGCAAATGTCATGTTATTAATGGAAGGATGAATGAAAATACGTACCAAGGCATTCTTGATGAAAATCTGCTGCCATCTACCAGGATGACGATGATGAAATGAGGGTGGACATTTCAGCAAACTCTCAATTGGTTTCAAAGAAAGAAAATAAAACTGCTAGAATGGCCCAGCCAATCACTTGACTTGAATCCAATAGAAAGTCTATGGAATGAACTAAAGATCAGAAGCCCACAGAACCTTCAAGATATGAAGACTGTTTGTGTGGAAGAATGAGCCAAAATCACAACCGAACAATGCATGAGACTAGTTTGTTTCTCCATACAGGAGGCGTCTTGAAGCTGTCATTACCAACAAAGGACTTTGTACAAAGTATTAAAGCGGAGTTCTGCCCCCCCCTTCCAAAAATTAAAAGTCACCCGCTAAAAGTCAGCAGCTACAAATACTGTAGCTGCCAACTTTTACTATTAGGGCACTTACCTTTCCAAGCATCCAGTGGTGTCCTCACCTGAGCCAATTCTTGAATCAGCTCTTGGATGCTGGTGCTGCCATCATGTTTTCCCTTAGGAAACAGGCAGTGAAGCCTTGCGGCTTTACACACCGTTTCCTACTGCACATGCATGAATTGCGTTGCGTTCTGTGAATGGGCCGACAGCGGAGGGAAGGGGGGATGGTTGGGCTTCCCGGCTCACTTCTGGCTCAATTCGTCATGGTGATCTTAACCAGGTACCCACTCTCCCCCAAAAGATGCCAAATGTGTCAGCGGAGGGGGAAAGGATGCACACAAGCTTCCCCTTTTGGGTGGAGCTCCGCTTTAAATAAATTTTACTTAGCATATTCAATACTCATTCCATTTTATTACACATAACTTAATTTCTGAACTGATTTGTCTTGGTTTCTTTGTATGTATGGAATGCATGGGTTGTTGCTGACGTGTTGACAAATGCATGTCATTAGCACCTTTAGAAATATATTTACCTATAAATGTGGTGATGTGTTCCATACTTGTTTTACCCACATCCACATCCCTCGGCTGTGATCTGGGTTCCTCCTGATAAAGTAATAAATCTAGAACCTGAACGATATTTTTTTTTTTTTTTTTGTCTGTGTAATTTTCCTAGCCGTGACCTTTCCTGAACATTACTGGAACATGAATAATTACATTTTGCTGTGGATGGACCTGCTGAAAAATCAAACGTCACCACATATAACCACATTCAGGTTGATACAGGGAGCGTCATGACCTAATTATGTTTTGTGGCATTGACCATATGCAAATATCTGACTCAATTTACACCTTAGAGAGGTTTGATTTAGTTTACATCAAATTATAAATCTAGTCATCAAGATAACCATTTTTCCCATGAAGTTTTGGTGGAATTGATGGAAAGTGCCATCATAGTTGACATTATGGGGAAACCCAGGACAGCTGCACAAGGTATATAAACCTATGGGGCCAGATTGCTAAAAGCTTAAAAGATTCATAGACACCTGGAGAGCAAGAGAAGAGAAAATAGATATTAACAATGCCTTTACCCAGAGTATTTGTCATGGTAAGTTATACAGGCTTATTCTATTTTTTTTACTATCTTTTTCTATTTTCTATCTTAATAGATAGATAGATAGATAGATAGATAGATAGATAGATAGATAGATAGATAGATAGATAGATAGATAGATAGATAGATAGATAGATAGATAGATAGATAGATAGATAGATAGATAGATAGATAGATAGATAGATAGATAGATAGATAGATAGATAGATAGATAGATAGATAGATAGATAGATAGATAGATAGATAGATAGATAGATAGATAGATAGATAGATAGATAGATAGATAGATAGATAGATAGATAGATAGGATAGATAGATAGATAGATAGATAGATAGATAGATAGATAGATAGATAGATAGATAGATAGATAGATAGATAGATAGATAGATAGATAGATAGATAGATAGGTAAACAACATTGCTGTTATTTCCACAAATATAAAAACTTAGCATGTGAACTTGGTCTTACTAATTGTTAGTGATGTTGCAGTATATATATATATATATATATATATATATATATATATATATATATATATATATATACTATAAATGCAAAGCACTTGACACACGAAATTGGTTTTCCTAGATGTTAGGCAAAAGAATAATAAATATTATTATTATTGTATTGTTGTTAGTGATGTTGCCGTATATCGGGTTGCATTACTATTACGTTTAATTTTTGCCATTCTATTCTTTTGTTTTATTATGATCATTGTCATTGTGAATGTCAGGATTTGTAGTATACATTTTTGTCTTGTCTTTATTTCTCAGTTGGCAGTGATTGTGTCTGCTGTCCTGCTCGGTGACTGCAGTAAACGATGCCCTTTCCCCAAAGATAAGCTATTTAGACTTAACCTGAACACAAGCATTGACCTAGGTTACATGTTGGAAGGAGAAGTACATTTGCGATCCCTCTCACCCTGGAGTTACAAGTAATGTATCTTTTTTTCCGTAATTCTTAATTTGAAACCTTCATAATAACATGATATGTACGAGTTGGATGAGCTGACTTTGCTTGCATTACTTTGTTTGGAAGTGACAGTTAACGAATCACCTGTAAATTTCACAAATTGATTTTCTACAATTACAAGCTGCTAAAAAATGACATTTATTATATGTGTCTCAAAACTAGAGTAGGCGATCATAATAGATCAGGTTCCTGCAATTGTTGTTCTAGTTCAGAAAATGTTTACTGTTAATGTTCTAGTTGAAAAACTGCAGCCATGCTTAAGTCAGAAAGTCTGCTGCTCAAGTTAATTAGCCAAACGCTGTTAAATCCATACAGCCAAATTCAGCAAGCTTTTCATAGGTCTTATGGAAATGACTCTAGTTTGTAGTCAGGGCTAGGTGGGAGTGAGGTTTCAATGGGTGAACAATGGGTAGCTCATAGACTATATGGCCAAAAGTTTTTTGGACACTTAACCATCACACCTACCTATATAGCTAAAAGTATGTGGTTACTCCACCAGATGATTGAGTTTCTAGTGAGGGGTACTGTTAATATGACAGCATACAGAGACATTTTAGACAATTGCGTGCTTCCAGTAACAGTTCGCCGAAGGCTTTTTTTCTGTTCCAGCATGACTGTGCCTGTGTACAAAGCCATATAGACATGGTTTGATGAAACTGGGGTAGAGGATTTCGAGTGGCCTTCACAGAGCTCTGACCTCAACCCTACTGAACACCTTTAGTGTAAATTGGACCTCTGGTTGTAAGCCAGGTCTTCTCATTCAACATCATCACATCATTACCTGACCTCACAAATGTTCTTTTGGCTGAATGGGCACAAATTTCCCCAGACATCCTCCAAAATCTTTTTTTTTTTGGAGGGGGGGAGTGTTTGTATACCGGCACTTTTTTCTGTTTAAAAAAGTAAAATAGATAAGGGACATTTTTTGGGCACAAGAACATGTCCAGGGACATTGGAAAGGATCTAACTTAATCCTCAAAAGCCCACCTTCTAAAAAGCAAATCCCATCCTTTGCAAAAATGTAATAAATGTACCCATAAGAAAATGTACATTTATTACATTTTCATTTTGGAGCCTGCTGAACTTTTTAACCATGATCAGGCACAGGCACAGGCACTTTTCTCCCAGCCCCAGGGCTGTACCGAAGCCTGGACTTTCAGTTATGAGGCTAGAGGAAGTAAACAATGGACTACAAGTGCAGTGACATCACTTGTGCTCTATCTATTGATATCTAGCAGTCCCTTTGCCATGGTGGGATTTGTAATCTCTGCTTTCACAGATCTCTGTAGGTGGAAGATGCGGCTGTGCAGGCAGATCTACACACAGCCCCAAGATCAAACATGGCCCCAAATATGGATCTAGCCTTTATTTTGCCTTCCATATTGACTCCAGAGCCTTTAGCCAAAATGTTGTGAAAATGATAACTCTCAAAATCTAATATCCTTATTCGTCTCTATCCAATTGAGTGTTTTTTTCTGTCACCAACCTAAGACAGTGTTGTGCTCAGCATTTCCCCAGCTCTTGGGCAACAAACTTTTTCAGGCTTGGAACCCCTCGTCCTGT
The DNA here is from genome assembly GCA_037952835.1 of Lithobates septentrionalis. Classification (NCBI taxonomy): domain Eukaryota; kingdom Metazoa; phylum Chordata; class Amphibia; order Anura; family Ranidae; genus Lithobates; species Lithobates septentrionalis. Next base: position 318,038 of record JBBDGP010000554.1, read on the forward strand.
TCCTGTCCATGTTTTGTTTGAAATTTAAATTGTACTTATTCAATATATGATGTACAGAACTTGTGTAATATTGACTTCTTGAAAAAAAAACTGAAAAAACGTATTAATGGTGCATCATCTGGAGGCCTTGGATTGTTTGATTTTAGCCACTCTCTGTAGCCTACAATTGTTTTACCAATGAATATATGCTTTGTTCCTCAATTTACAATTTCATATATACTTTTTTTTCAGAATTGATCAGGATGTCAACAGAATTCCTGCCATTATTCGTCAAGCAGTATGTCAGCATCACTGGTGTCTGGACGCTGAAGGCAAAGCAGACAATGAAATGATGTCTATGCCCATCCAAATGGAAATTCTGGTCCTTCGCCGAGATTGCCAACAGAAGATCTTTGTGGAAACGCAGTTGGTCACTGTTGGCTGCACCTGTACCACATATATTGCCAAGTCTGCTTAGCAGTCTGTTAGAGTCTTTAATCTAGCCACAACATTTTTTACAGCATCCACTTTTAACAATACATGTAATATATTTTTTTATCAATAAAAAAGTTAAGAAACCACAATTTTGCAAGAAAATTTTATTTTGGTATGGGAATTAACACTTATGATATTCATGTGTTTCTTGTTCTTGCTGAACTTTTACAGCAAAGGTATGGAATTAAAATTCAAAGAGGTCTGGTCAGTAAAAATTTTTTCCCAGCAGGGGTCTGAGTCTCATATTTGTGCTATGACCCAGGTCTTTCATACCACAGCCAATCCCCACCCGTACATTGCAGTTTCCCCTTTATCCCCCCCCCCCCCCCCATTTATATCATAGCCCTTTTTACATCACAGTCTACCCTTTACACCACAGAGTCCCTTTTTTACATTGCAGAAACCCCCTCTTTAGATCAAAGTGCCCTTCGTTATACTATACCACCCCCCATTACAATACAGCCCCCTTTTACATTACATCACCCCCTTCACATCACAGTGTCCCTCTTTACAAAACAACCCTCTTTGCAGTACAGACCTCCTTTACAGCACTCCCCTTCACATCACAGCCCCCCTTTACATCACAGCACCCCCCTTTGCAATACAGCCCCCTTTACATCACAGCACTCCCTTTACAATACAGACCCCCTTTACATCACAACACTCCCTTTACAATACAGACCTCCTTTATATTACAGCACCCCCTTTACAATACAGATCCACTTTACATTACAATGTCTCCTGTACATCACAGCCCCCCTTTACCATACAGCCCCCTCCCTTTACATTACAGTGCGCCTTTTACATCACAGCCCCCTTTGCATGAAAGTCCCCTATTTACATCACAGCCCTCATTTACAATACAACCCCCCACTCTTTATGTCACAAGGTCTCCTTTCCTTCAGTGTCCCCAGCCCACCTTCATATCACCCCCCCTCCTTACATCACAGACCTCCCCCCTTTACATCAGTGTCCTCTGTGACTCCTTCACATCACATCCCTCCTCTTTACATCTCAGTTTCCTTCACATGACTGCCCTCACCTTACATCACAGCCCCCCTTTCTTGTATCCCAATCCCCTTCACAGCCCCCCTACTTGCATCCCAGTCCCCTTCACAGCTCCCCCCCCCCTTCCTTGCATCCCAGTCCCCTTCACAGCCCATCGCCTTTTATTGCACCCCAGTCCCCTTCACTGCCCCCCCTTTCTTGTATACCAGTCTCCTTCACAGCCCCAGCCCCCTTTTATTGCATCCAAGTCCCCTTCACAGCCCCCCTTTCTTGTATCCTAGTCACCTTCACAGCCTCCCTTCTTGTATCTCAGTCCTCTTCACAGCCCTCTGCCCCTTTCTTACACCCCAGTTCCCTTCACAGCCCCCTCTTGTACACCAGTCTCCTTCACAGCCCCAGCCCCCTTTTATTGCATCCAAGTCCCCTTCACAGCCCCCCTTTCTTGTATCCTAGTCACCTTCACAGCCTCCCTTCTTGTATCTCAGTCCTCTTCACAGCCCTCTGCCCCTTTCTTACACCCCCGTCCTCTTCACAGCCCCCCATTTTTGCATCCCAGTCCCCTTCACAGCCTCCCATTCTTGTATACCAGTGCTTTTACAGCCCCCCTTTCTTGTATATTAGTCCCTTCACAGCCCCCCTTTCTTGTATACCTGTCCCCTTCATGGCCCAACTTTCTTGTTTCCCAGGTACTTTTGAAGTAGGAATGGGGATCAGATTATATGGCCATGATTATGTGTATAGTAGGGCTGATTTAGAATCCCAGCTAAAAAGCTAGTTACTATAAAAGAACATTTTGTACGTGACAGGCTGTGGATTGGCAAATGAACACTTCCCCCTTTTAGCAAAACGATCTATGCCTAGCCTAGCACACTTTTCCTGTCCAGGATGTGTCAAAGGCCAGTCAGCTGATTAAGGAAGTAACCGCAGAGGCAAGGCTTGTGCAATACTTGTGAAACTATATTCTTTGGTAAGCTGCTTGCATTAGTAGAAGTAGGTGAAGGGTCAGAATATTTTGTAAAGGAAATGTATCATCTGTGTGCTTGTGACGTAATGTGATAGAGTTATATGTACAATGAATTTCCTGTAAGGAATACTCTTTGGCGTGTAGACACGAGTCGGGCCAGGAGTGTTCATTCTTGATAGCTAGAAGAATGAAATAAAGAAACTTGCATACCAGAGTTCATTGCACAGCAGTCAGTACTGTTATTCTCCTACCTCATTTGGTGCATTGGCCGTAAGGGGGGAATATCGGTGTGACCTGTTGAGGCAGGTGGCACTGTTTTCCACCAGACCTACAAGGAATGGTCCGAGAGGCCAGCCCTGTGGGCTATATCGTAGTCTCAAAAGGCGCCGTCTAGAACTGTTATCTAGGAGACTGCGCTGTGTCCCATTTGGTGGCCTGCTGTGGACGACCTTCGTAGCGTCAAATGGACCTGGGAATCCGAGAAGTAGATAGCTGGAGCTCCAACGGGAACAGGTGAGAGCCTTTTTACTTTTGTTTTTGGATAACAGTAAGACAGCCAGCCAGCCTCTCGACGGATCGAGAGAAGGGAAGCCTGATCACCTTCCGAGGGAGACGTCCATTTAGATGATTGTGCATCTTTAGGACGAATCCTCAGTCAGTCAGTAATTTTTGGGTGGGAATGTCTGGTATGATTGATGTGTGTATGAGACATCACTTTGTGGTGAAGTGACCGTGTCCTCTTTTAAGTGCGTTTTCTGGCCGGGAGACCGCGTCCAGGCCACTGACCGAGGGAAGCGTTGTCTATTGTCCCTACCTGTGTCGAGGATTCAGACCCCTTACTGAATTCTCATCATTTACCCTACCCTCTGTGTCTGTCTTGGTGTCTGTTAGGTTATAAGAATGGGTGGGAAACATAGTGTTGAATCTCCCTTACAAACCATGATCTCCAACTTTAAGAAGGGATTTTCTAAGAACTGTAATTTAAAACTTAGCCCTGAGAAATTGATAACATTGTGTGGGAAAGACTGGCCCCGTTATGGAGCGCGGTGGCCCCCACAGGGAACCCTTGACTTAGAGACCATTGACTGATTATTTGAGAATATTATGTCAGACTTACAGAAACATGACCAAGACGCACCTTCCAGGAGGACTGTTCGTTCGGGTGATTGTGCATCCCTCGAATAAATCCTCAGCCAGCCAGTCAGGAGGAATATCCGTCCAGATGATTGTGCATCTCTCGGATAAATCCTCAGCCAGCCAGTCAGGAGGAATATCCGTCCAGATGATTGTGCGTCTCTCGGATAAATCCCCAGCCAGCCAGTCAGGAGGAATATCCGTCCAGATGATTGTGCGTCTCTCGGATAAATCCTCAGTCAGTCAGTCAGTCAGTCAGTCAGTCAGTCAGTCAGCTAGGAGAAAACGTCCGTCTGGATGATTGTGCATCCTTTGGACAAATGGGAGATAAAGACCTGCAGTGGATAGAAGCCACAGAAAGAGGAACAGTATAGAATTATAGTTAGGACAAGAGTAGTACCACTGACAAAAAACAAACAAAAGACATATATTCTCAACCCGAAGAGACAGATCTGCCTCCCCCGTATGTAGAGGAAAGGACCTCAGATAGAGACAGGTTAGAGCCATGTCCAAATGCCCCGTCCAGTAAACAAGGGAACTCAAGTAGTTGTTCACCTACATCAGATTCAGCAAGTTTGTCAATGCTAAATCTCAGTAAATATACTCCTGACCGTAGCACTCTGGGTATAGGCAGGACAGAAATAGGGAACTCAGTAGTAGTCCATGGGCTCCCTAATCAAGTGTCCACTTCCACTCCGAGAGATCCTGATGCAAATAGCCGGACCCTTGCCCCGCATCCCTTTGAAGCCCGCATACTGCAAGACATCCCGGGACTGTGGGCAGAAGACAACCTACCAGGATTAACCACACACGTTCCCTCAATCCTTATTGAATTAAAATCAGGAGCCACTCCAGTCAGCCTGAAACAGTACCCAGTCCCTCTAAAAGCCCTAGTAGGAAAACAAAAGTACTTAAACAAATTCCTACACTATGGAATTCTAAAACCCTGTCAGTCTCCCTGGAATACACCTCTACTCCCAGTGCAGAAACCTGAAACAGCTCACTGTCATCCTGTTCAAGACCTCCGAGCGGTCAATCGGGCTGTAATGACCATGCACCCAGCGGTCACTAATGAACTGTTACAATTACTGTGGGAGGCAGGTTATAAGGTGTCCCGGAGAAAGGTGCAATTTTGACAAGAGACTGTAAAGTACCTGGGATTCAGAGTATCACAAGGACAGAGACAATTGGGAGAAGGCAGGAAAGAAGCTGTTTGTCAGATTCCCACCCTGACTACCAGACGGCAAGTACGTGAATTCCTGGGGGTGGCAGGATTCTGCTGAATCTGGATACCGGACTTTGCCATAAAAGTCAGACCCCTCTATGAATCCACAAAGGGGGGAGAAAAGGAACCCTTCCAATGGGGAGAACAGCAAAACAGAGCATTAAGACATTAAGGTCTCCCTAATGCAGACTCTTGCGCTAGGCTTGCCAGATAGCCAAAAAGTCTTCTATTTGTATGTCAGTGAAAAACAAGGAATAGTAGTAGGAGTCCTGGCACAATACTCTGGGTCTTGGCAGCGCCCTGTAGCATACCTTTTAAAACAACTGGACGCTGTAGCTCAGGGATGGCCATCCTGCAGAGGGCCATCGCAGTAACAGCCCTCCTTGTGGTCGAAGCTGACCAGTTGTCATTAGGTCAGGAGACTTATGTCCGGGTCCCTCACCAAGTACAGGCATTAATGGATTACAAGGGAAATCACTGGTTCACGACCAGTCGAATGGTTAAATATCAAGCTATGCTGTGTGAAAATCCTCGTATCCACTTAGAGACTGTAAACCCTCTGAACCCAGCCACTCTGCTCCCCACTTCACAAGAACCCCTAACTCATGACAGTTCCGGGTATTGGATATGTAAGCCGACCAGACTTGAAAGACAGCCCCTTGGAAAATCCAAACGTTGAGTACTTTACTGACAGAAGCAGTTTTGTAAAAGGTGTTTATCCCCAGATATAGGCCCAGACAATGGCCCTGACTTTGTCCACAAGTGCCTCCAGGAATTAGCAACGGCACCTAAGATTACTTGGAAACTACATACCGCATATAGGCCACAAAGCTCTGGAAAAGTTGAACGGATGAACCGCACACTCAAGTCACAACTGGCTAAGCTCTGTCAGGAAACCCAAATGGAGTGGACCTTGATGTTGCCCATTGCTTTACTGAGAATTCGGAGTGCCCCAACAAAGAGGACAAATCTGTCTCTTTTTGAGGTACTGTATGGTAGGCCCCCACCCATCATTAGAGGGATAAGAGGAGACCTGCATCAGATAGGAGGGGTAGTTAACCGTGAACTGATACAGAAACTTGGGGAAAGTATGCAGGACATAGGGAAATGGGTTCAAGAGAAACTTCCCATAAGCTTGTCGAACCCAGTACACCCCTTCAAACCAGGAGATACAGTGTGGGTAAAGGAGTGGAACATAACCCCACTAGGGCCAAAATGGAGAGGTCCTTATATTGTTCTGCTATCTACCCCAACAGCCATTAAGGTAGCCGAGGTGACACCCTGGATACACCACTCCAGGGTAAAGCGAGCTGCTGACCTCACAGACTCCTGGCACAGTACAGTAGACCCCCAAGATCCTTTGAGACTGAGATTGACCAGAGAAATCAGAAGGAAGAACTCCAGCCCTGTGTTCAGCACACCCCTGGAAGCTGCTGAATTTACGCACGGCAGAAGATAGAAAGACTGCAGCCCTGCGGCCAGCACACCCCTGGAAGCTGCTGGCTCAACGCACGGCGGAAGATAAAGGATATCTACTAAGCTCTGCTCCAACCACAGCCCGGACGCTGGTTGGTCTACGCACAAGCTGAAGCTTGAGGATATTCATCGGTGTAATGTTTACTAAGATCGTTATAATGAGACTGTTGATAGTCAAAATAGTGATACTGACCAGTTTAACAGGGGGGGAGAGTATCTCATGTGACCCTTGTATAAAGACTACCAGAGTAGGATCCGTAACTACCAAGATGTTATTGTGGCACTCCCATTATCAATGCAAGGGCACAGAGACTGGTACTTGCATACATAATGGGACTACCTATTCAATGTGCTCCGTTTAAAATCAGATAACCTGTTATGACCCCACTTATGCACCCTATAAAACCTGGCTAACCGTTCGGAGCTTTAGTTCCACCGGTAGGCTGATAAACCGTACACTGATCACTGACCCCAGCACTGCAGCAAGCCTAATCTTTGATGTGTGTGCTGCCATCAACCTCAACCACTTCCCAAGGGGAGGGTGTGGGGGATTGGAATGGGAGAGAGAGTATTTAAGAAATGATAGGTACATCTGTTCAGGGAAACTGGGACCTAGCTGTGCAGGAGAGGAATGGAATTACTGCCCCAACTGGAGGTGTGCTGCCTGGGGAACATGGGGAATGAAAAATCAGGATGCCATTCTACAATCTTTAGCTGGTTCATCCAGCTGCACAGTGGGAAGTTGCACCCCTCTGAATTTCACCATACATAACCCTGTCCAGTTTTTAGCACAATGGGGAAATAAGTTTGGAGTTCATATTTATGGTAAAGGATCAGACCCCGGTACAATTGTGTATGTCTCACTAGAAACTGAACTAACAAAGAGTGTTAATCATCAGCTATTTCATTCTTTATATGAAGAGCTAGCCACTGGTATGGAAGTGCCCCCTAGCACAAAGAACCTGTTCATTGAATTAGCAGAAAGTGTGGCTGACAATTTACAAGTCACAGATTGCTATGTGTGTGGAGGAACCAACATGGGATGGTTTCAATGCTGGTAGCTGGTTCGGAGATTGGGGTTTTCCCAGTGTATATGGGGTAAAGGCTATATTGGGGATCGTTGTAATAATACTCGTAGCATGTCTGCTGCTGCCCTGTCTGATTCCCCTTGGGACTAGAATGATCCAGAGTTTCATTGAGGCCACCGTAGAAAGAAAGGCTGCGACCCATATTATGGCTATGTGGAAATACCAGCCATTAACCCCCCAAGACTAAAAAAAAAAAAAATTTTTTCAGTCACATTGAGCTCTGATCCATTAGAAAGCAGACTTGTATGCTATTTAAGTGATGCTTAATCTCGCTCATATTAATCGCTATGATTATGATCAAAGGGGGGAATGAAGTAGGAATGGGGATCAGATTATATGGCCATGATTATGTGTATAGTAGGGCTGATTTAGAATCCCAGCTAAAAAGCTAGTTACTATAAAAGAACATTTTGTACGTGACAGGCTGTGGATTGGCAAATGAACACTTCCCCCTTTTAGCAAAACGATCTATGCCTAGCCTAGCACACTTTTCCTGTCCAGGATGTGTCAAAGGCCAGTCAGCTGATTAAGGAAGTAACCGCAGAGGCAAGGCTTGTGCAATACTTGTGAAACTATATTCTTTGGTAAGCTGCTTGCATTAGTAGAAGTAGGTGAAGGGTCAGAATATTTTGTAAAGGAAATGTATCATCTGTGTGCTTGTGACGTAATGTGATAGAGTTATATGTACAATGAATTTCCTGTAAGGAATACTCTTTGGCGTGTAGACACGAGTCGGGCCAGGAGTGTTCATTCTTGATAGCTAGAAGAATGAAATAAAGAAACTTGCATACCAGAGTTCATTGCACAGCAGTCAGTACTGTTATTCTCCTACCTCACTTTCACAGCCCCCACTTCTTTACATACTCCAGTCCCCTTTATATGAAATCTCCCTCCCTTATGTCCTATTGCCCCCTTCCAATCATAGCCTCTATTAAATGTTTCCAATCTTACCTTTGGTTGGTGGGGGTGGGGGGGGGGGGGGGCTATGGCGTGTTTGGATGGGGGTGGGACTGCCCAGCTTTTCCTGTTGGCGGGTGGATGATGGAGAAGGAGGTTATAAGATGGACTTTTTCTTCACATTTTTGATCCGTTGTATTTTTAAACTGTGTGTTAACATATAAAACTCCATATTTGCATTGCAAGGTGTGAATCCAGCCTTCAAAATGAACCAGCGCTTTGCTCATGCAGGACAAAGCAACAAGTGGCCACTGGTACCAAAGAAAAATACTGTACCCGGAGTGTCTGTGTATAGTGTAATTAAAGGTATATACTGTAAATACTGCCGAGGCCAAAAGTTTTGAGAATGACACAAATATGAATTTTCCCAAAGTCTGCTGCTTCAGTGTTTTAGATCTTTTTGTCAGATGTTACTATGGTATACTGAAGTATAATTACAAGCATTTCATAAGTGTCAAAGGCTTTTATTGACAATTACATGAAGTTTATGCAAAGAGTCAATATTTGCAGTGTTGACCTTTCTTTTTCAAGACCTCTGCAATTCACCCTGGAATGCTGTCAATCAACTTATGGGCCACATCCTGACTGATGGCTGCCTATTCTTGCATAATTAATGCTTGGAGTTTGTCAGAATTTGTGTGGGGGGGGTTTGTTCACCCTCCACAAGTTCTCAGTGGGATTAAGGTCTGGGGAGTTTCCTGGCCATGGACCCAAAATTTCAATGTTTTGTTCCCCAAGCCACTTAGTTATTACTTTTGCCTTATGGCAAGGTGCTCCATCATACTGGAAAAGGCATTGCTCATCACCAAACTGTTCTTGGATGGTTGGGAGAAGTTGCTCTCGGAGGATGTTTTTGTCCCATTCTTTATTCATGGCTGTGTTCTTAGGCAAAATTGTGAGTGAGCCACTCCCTTGGCTGAGAAGCAACCCCGCACATGAATGGTCTCAGGATGCTTTACTGTTGGCATGACACAGGACTGACGGTAGCGCTCACCTTTTCTTTTCCGGACAAGGTATTTTCCGGATGCCCCAAACAACTGGAAAGGGGATTTATCAGAGAAAATGACTTTACCCCAGTCCTCAGCAGTCCAATCCCTGAAACTTTTACAGAATATCAGTCTGTCCCTGATGTTTTTGCTGCCCTTCTTGACACCAGGCCATCCTCCAAAAGTCTTCTCCTCACTGTGTGTGCAAATGTACTCACACCTGCCTGCTGCCATTCCTGAGCAAGCTGTACACATGTGGTACCCCGGATCCCACAGCTGAACCAACTGTAGGAGACAGTCTTTCTTGGGTGCCTCGAAGCCTTCTTCTCAAATGCAGTGCAAATGTTTTTTATGGGATTAAGTTAATTTTCATGGTAAAGAGGGACTTTGCAATTAATTGCAATTCATCTGACCACTCTTCATAACATTCTCAAGAATATGTAATTTGCCATCATAAAAAAAGGAGGCAGCAGACTTTGTGAAAATTAACCGCTTGCCTACCAGCCGCCGCAGTTGTACTGCGGCAGAATGGCACAGGAAGGCGAATTGCTGTTATGTTACGTAACTCCTTCTGGTGGCCACTGCGGGCGCGCGCCCGCAGCTCGCCCCCGGAGCCGATGCAAGTGCCCAGCGGTCTCGATGAGTGCCGGGCTCCCTCAATCAGTCGTAACACGGCGAGAACCGGGATTTCTGTGTGTAAACACAGAGATCCCAGTTCTCTGAGGGGAGGAGTGACAGATCGTCTGTTCATACAAAGTATGAACAGCGATCTGTCATCTCCCCTAGACAGTTCCCTCCCCCCTTCAGTTAGAACACACATGAGGGAACACAATTAGCCCCTTGATCCCCCCCTAGTGTTAACCCCTTCACTGCCAGTGACATTTTTACAGTAATCAATGCATTTTTATAGCACTGATCCCTGTATTAATGCCAATGGTCCCAAAAATGTGTCAAAATTGTCCGATGTGTCCGCCATAATGTCGCAGTCACAATAAAAAAAAAAAAATTGCAGATCGCTGCCATTACTAGTAAAAAAACAAAAATAATAATAAAAATGCTATAAATCTATCCCCTATTTTGTAGACGCTATAACTTTTGCGCAAACCAATCAATATACACTTATTGCGATTTTTATTACCAAAAAATATGTAGAAGAATACATATCGGCCTGAACTGAGAAAAAAAACTAGCTTTTTTAAAAAAAAATGGGGATATTTATTATAGCAAAAAGTACAAAATGATGTGTTTTTTTCAAAATTGTCGCACTTTTTCTGTTTATAGCGCAAAAAATAAAAACCGCAGAGATGATCAAATACCACCAAAAGAAAGCTCTATTTGTGGGGAAAAAAAAGACATCAATTTTGTTTGGGTGCAACGTCGTATGACCACGCAATTGTCAGTTAAAGCGACGCAGTGCCGAATCGCAAAAAGTGTTCTGGTCAGGAAGGGGGTAAAATCTTGCGGGGCTGAAGCAGTTAATATTTGTGTCATTCTCAAAACTTTTGGCCACGGCTGTAGAATTTTATCAACAATTGTAAACAGCACATTACATATTTTACATTAGCATCAGTCCCTGTTTGTAGGGTGTTTACAATCTAAGCTCCCTATCTCATACATACGTACATACAGTACATATAGTAGGGATGGAAAGTATTCAGTCCCCCTTAAATTTTTCACTCTTTGTTACATTGCAGCCATTTGCTAAAATCATTTAAGTTCATTTTTTTTCCTCATTAATGTACACACAGCACCCCATATTGACAGAAAAACACAGAATTGTTGACATTTTTGCTTCTATTAAATACTGAGCAAATGGTCTGAATACTTAGGACCATGTGATATTTCAGTTTTTCTTTTTTAATAAATCTGCAAAAATGTCAACAATTCTGTGTTTTTCTGTCAATATGGGGTGCTGTGTGTACATTAATGAGGAAAAAAAAATGAACTCAAATGATTTTAGCAAATGGCTGCAATATAACAAAGAGTGAAAAATTTAAGGGGGTCTGAATACTTACCGTCCCCACTGTACATACACATACTAGGGCCAATTTAGACAGGCAACCAATTAACCTACCTGTCTTAGGAATTTGGGAGAAAAACCATGCAAACACAGGGAGAAAATGCAAATTCCATGCAGGTAGTTCCTGATTATAATTTGAACCTGAGTATCCCAGTGCTGCAAGGAAGGAGTGCTAATAAATAAGCCACTGGCTGTGGAAGAACGTGTGACTCTTGTTCATCTTTATCCCACACGACTGTGCTGGTGCATAGGTGTTGGCTCAGTGCTGTCACATGGGGGTGGGGAAAGATTATTTAGCCTTGTGTAGTCTCCAGTTCATGACTCTGAGCTTACACATTGCTTCTTCTCTTCCTTTCTATTGGATAGAAGTAACAGAGGGGGAGCAAGAGTTAGTATCAGCTGCTGGTTTGGGCTACCATAAAACTGAACCTGCTGTTTGCCCCAAGTGGGAGAAGCACATGTTTACTGAACGGACAGAGGGCAAAGGCAAGCAATGTTTAAGGTATTTGTGGGGCTTAGAATGTTTTCTTAGAAAGTGTCATATTGGGAGTGATTTCTACGAAATTTTGTATTATTTTGAGCAGATGGCATTCTCTGTAATAATTAGAATTCAGAACCTATTTTCCACCACCGTGCTTGTCAAGTCTAGTTGAAGAAGCGCTGAGACATATAGTTTCAACTCGCAGGCTATCTTTGATATTCCTCCTCTGCTTTACCACATAAAAAACACTTGTGGTTATAATAAAGATTGATAGGAGCCACAAAGTAAATGAAAAGCGCTGTGTCACATCCTGCCTAATGTCTTCACACCTTTACCAGATATTTTATGTAGGAAACGAGCAACTAAAAAACACTGAAAGTGACAACTTTATCTTTGTTCCTGTGCAAATTGTTCTGTTTTACTGAAACATACCATCTATATATGGAATGACAATATTTTGACTATATGGGGGGGGGGGGGGGGGGTTTACAAAACTGGAGTGTGCAAAATCTGGTGCAGTTCTGCACAGAAGCAAGGTTTTAGGTTTCAGCTTCCAGGTTTTGTTGTCAAAGCCTAATTGAACAAGCTGAAGTTAGGAGCTGATTGGCTAGCATGCAGCGCTGCACCAGATTCTGAGTTCTCCAGTTTTAAAAAATATTCCCCCATATCAGGCGTCACTAAATGGTGGACCGCGGTCTGGACCGGACTGAATGACAGTCTTATCCGGACCGCGGCTCCGCCAAGCAGCAGCCTCGGTTCCATCACCCAGCTGATAACCTCCTTCCCCCGCTGCCACTGTCAGGCAGAAAGCACGCCACGCCTGAACAGAAGGCAGGACCTCCCAACCCCCCAAGCTCACAAGATGCTTACTTGTCGCCAGGACACGGAGCAGCCCCAGCAACCAATTACCCGCCCTAACAGGAAAAGTTGGGCAGTCCCATCCCTGTCCAAACATGCCACACACACCCGCCCACCAGCTGCAGTGCAAGGTAGGATTGGAAATGTTTACGAGAGGCTATGATTGGAAGGGGGAAATAAGATGGAAGGGAGGGGACTCTCCTAAAGGGGACTGGAGGATGTTAAGAAGTAGGGGCTGTAAAAGGAACTGGAAAACAAGAAAGGGAGGCCAGGAAGGGGAAAGGTATACAAGAAAGGGGGCTGTGAAGGGACTGATATACAAGAACGAGGGGCTGTAAATGAACTGATATACAAGAAAGGGGGGCTGTTAAGGTGACTGGGATGAAAAAAGGGTGGCTGTGAAGGGGAATGGGGTACAAGAAAAGGGGGTGCAAAGAAAGAGGGGCTGTGAAGGGCACTGGGATGCAGGGTTACGGGGACTGTGAAAGGGGACTGGTATACAAGAGGGGGCTGTAAAGGGAACTGTGATACGAGGAAGGATGTGGGGGCTGTGAAGGGGACTCGGATACAAGAAAGGGGGGGCTGTGAAGGGGACTTGGATGCAAGAAAAGGGGGGCATGGCTGTGAAGGGTACTGGCATACAAGAAAGAGAGGGCTGTAAAGGGGACTGGGGTGAAATGAAAGGAGGTGGGCTGTGAATCGGACTGGGATGCAAGAAAGGGGGCTGTGAAAGGGGTCTGAGATGAAAGGAAGGGGGGGCTGTGAAGGGGACTAGAATACAAGAAAGGGGGACTGTGATTTAAGGTGATGGAATTTATGTACAGAAAACTGAGATGTAAAGAGGGGGGATGTGATGTGAAGGGGTGACAGAGGACACTGATGTAAGGGGAACTGTGATGTGAGGTTGGGGCTGAGGACACTGATGTAAAGGGGGGAGGTCTGTGATGTAAGAAGGGGGCTGTGATGTGAAGGGGGACTGAGAACACTGAAGGAAAGGAGACACTGTGATGTAAGGGGGGACTGTATTGTAAAGAGAGTGTGACAGACTCACCTGGGACAGAGGCTTTTGGAGGGGACTGCAGGCTAGCCTCTTGCCTACTGACTATGGACCCTGGCTTTTAAGGGAGAACTGCTCTTTGGGAGGTGTGTGCCTGGGGGACCCTTGGAGTAATGTTACTTTGGATTCAAGTCCCTGTCTCCCCAAAACACACAGACTGGTAATCTAGGCCCGGGATCCATGGTTAGGGCCTAGATGCCACATTACCAACAATGACTGCTTCACACTGTGAGACTCATAGCAGATGTTAATATCATTAGCTCAAGTCACCTGTCTGGGGTCTCCTGCTATAATTAATTTTTTGTAAGTAGATTTCTCCCATAGTGCAACTCCTAAGTTTCGTTCATCCATTGTTAATTGTGCTAATTAAGTCACCTATTGTTTCTGTCTGTCTGATCATCTCTTGCAGAGGTGATTGATATTCCACTGTACCTTGTTATCCAATCATTGTGAGATGTTTATGTTTATGATAATGTGTAATGTACTTTGTATTCAGGATGGAGGGGCTTGGTGCTGAATAGCCTGGGTGGGCACTGAGTCACCCAGGTGGCCAGTTGTTTAATTAACTTAATGTTAATACTATATGTTGTCTGTCCCATAGCTATGTTAATTATATTCCTGTTTACAGTTTGTATTGTTAGGGTAATATGATCAGGAGGAGAATATCCTCTTGTGGGGTATAAAGTATATGTTTGGTTTTTAATAAACAGTCATTCCTTTGGATTTTACCTCACATCTTGTCTCTGTACGATGATTGGAGAAAAAAGGGCTGGTATTAGCTCTTGGTCTGCTCAGAACGGTTTGGAGGGCAGGAGGCACTATTTGGAGGAATGAAACACCTAATCGGGGTGCCAAGAGGTTCTGTCACATTTGGTGGCAAGCGGTGAGGTGCTTCCTGCAGTCTGGGACATCCACACCACCACTGGGATCCGAGGTCCGAATAGCAGAAGAGGAGAGGTACAGACACCAGCCTCCATGGAAGAGGAATTCAGAAGGAGGTTGCGAGAGATGCGGATACAGCACAGGGAACCAGTGTCAGTGCAGGTCCAGCTGGGATGGTATAATTCTGTTTACTGGGAAAAAGAAGTGCTAGCCCGTGAGCAGCGCCACCAGGGAAAAATTCATCCCTCCATCGAGGAAAGGTACTAGTCGCAGTATGAAGTGAGAATGCCGTTATTGGGGAAACAACCACACAAGGAGTAGACAGCTGAGTTAAGCAGGCTGGTCCAGGCAAAGATGTGGTTGGTTGAGAGCTACAGAGCCCAAGTGTGCCCATGGACAGCGGATGACAGTCCGACGGAAAGCTTTGGCTATGGCGGCCTGGAGCTGTTATTTGAGAGGCTGTCAGAGGACTTTAGGAGCGATTTGGAGTGGCGTTTGGAGTACAGATTCCGGAGGCTGAATTTCTCTGAAGTGCTCTGGGCACAGGAAGGTTTGGAGTTTCTAGCCAGGAATGGGAGCTGGAGATGGTCTACAGAGGGCTGCTAGACTCTGCTCAGCAGCAAGTCTGAGCTCTCTTTGCCTTGAACTGTCAGGAGGTACCAGCCAACAGCTCTGAAATCCTGGCTGAAGTATTGGCAATGGGGCAGAGGAGCAGTGTGCTTTGCCTACCACCACCATCTGCAGCTATGGAAGCAAAGCTCTTATGGCGGATGCAGCAAGTGTTGACTCTCCTTGACAAACCTGTTTTTGCACAGGAAGAGCTTGGATGGAGGAATGTGTTTTTTATCCAACAGCCGGATGAGGGTACGGGAGATGGAACAGTCGGCTCATCCTCCCAGTGGCAATTTAAGGATCAGGAAGCAATGGAAGCCACCCTCACTCCCCAGCCACAGAAGCATGGTTTTAATTTCATCGGAGGATGTTATGGATTATGAGTCACCTGCTGAAGTGCCCAAGTGCCGCCAGCCCCTCCCCTTTACTTTTTCAAGTAAAGCTTTGAGGCCTTGTTCTTGCCTGGTCTGAATTTACTTGGGCCGGGAGGTGGGGTGTGATGCAAGTAACCAGTACATACAGTCTAGGGCTTGGGTCATTAAACACATGAAGGTATGAAGACAGCCCTGTAAAAGTTAACACAGTGTGGGGTGCAAGTAAGTGGTTACCTAGGGTAACGGAAGTTTGCAGCCTGTCGTTAAGCTTATGCCTGAGATAGGTGGGCTAGCTTCTTGCAGGAGGGGGCTGTTGGCACTCTATGAGCAGCAACAGAAGTGGACTCACCAGCCTGTACACAGGTACAAAAATATTAAGTGAAGTTAAGTGCATGAATGGAGTCTGCACTAGCTGCACTGTGGGACCCTGTACTGTTACTGGGAGTGAGGTAGCAGTGATACACTGTAGGGTGGATGGGGACAGGGCTCAGCATATTCCTCCTAAATCCAAATTCCAGAGACAGTGTACATTGACACAGGGACCGGAGAGTTAACTGCAGAACAGTTATTGTGCAAGTGTATGTTCATCTCTAAAAGTAGAGGCCCGCCTTAAGGTCGAGTATTCCCCTATGGTGGTCCAAGCCTTATCCCAGGGAATTTATGAAAACAGCACAGAAGTAAAGGTACCCCATTTGTACTGAAAGTGATCCTGTTACAGGTACCTAGTGTAGCCCAGAAGACTCCACCCCAGGGTAGGCCTTGCTTAGCTCCTAATGAGGAGAGAAACATGGAGGAAGTGACGACCACCCTGTCACCTCAACCCTACCCGCGCCCACTGGCAAGCCGTTAAATAACTGGCCAGGGAACTGTAATTGTGGTATAAATCTGGTGGGAGAGGATCATTGCTGTCTAGGCAGGTCATCATACATATTGATTGATGATGGATCTACATTGCTGGGCAATTGATGTTGGATTTTGTACATTGTGTGTGTGTGTTGTTTTTTCCCCCTTTTTTTTGAATGAGTAAAAAAGGGCTCTATCTACTCTTTAATCACTCACCTTGGGGAGAGAGTCAGGTATCTGGGGGCCTTTTTTCTTTCCAAATTCCAAAACGTCCCCATCCCCCTGCAGACCCCCACACTCACCAAATCAGGGGTGTGGGGATGAGGTTTTAGTCCATAGCAACATAGGGACAAAGTACCTTGCCAGAGGTGTCTCCACTGGTAAGGTACTCCCCCCATTTTGGGGACATGTGGCCCGTTATGGTTCAGGAAAGGGGGGTGCATGCTCGCTGCCCCTCCCTTTTCCTGGCCAGCTAGGCTGCATACCTGGATAAGGGTCTGGTATGGATTTTGCAGGGACCCTCCACTGTTTTTTTGTATGAGGTCCCCCTCAATAATCCATCCTAGACCGCAATTGTCAATTAGGGTCTGGTATGGATTTTAGATGATGTTTATTTAGACCTATCTAGGATAAGGTTCTGGAATACATTGTGGGGGGGGGGGGCTCCATGCCATATGTTTTTTCGTATATTGTTGATACAGATCCTTATCCAGGCATGCAACCTGGATAGCAAGGCAAGGAGAGGGCTAAGAGTGTCCACCCCTCTCCCCCCTGAACTATACTAGGCCAAATGCTCTGCAAACAAAAAATGGCATGGGGGTTCCCCCCAAAATTCGTACCAGACCTTTATCCTGGTTTGGGGTCTGCTATTCATTTTTAAGGGGCACCTTATACAAAAAAACACAACAAAAAATGCACCCTACCTAAAAAACAAACAAACGGGATACTGGAGAGCCAGTGAGCATGGGCTCCCCCTCCTGAACCATACCAGGTCAAATGCCTTCAACATGGAGAAGGTACCGGCATGTACCTGCATTAGAGAAAGGTAAGGTCAGAATCCTGGCTGTGCTGTGTATATCTCAGGACTATATGGACAGAAATACATATCTTTTGGTATGTAAAACAGCTCCCTTATATGTGTTCCTTCTGTGCATTTAGCTGTTTGACTGGAGTTCAGCTTTAGGTGGAAAAAAACAGTAGTGTATAAAATGGGTTATTTAATTTGCATTGCATAGTGATGCAGTTGGCTTGCTAGGTTGCGGGTTATACAATACAAAATAAGATGTACGGTATATGTAGGGGGAGGAACTTACCAGAACAGGTTTGCCTAGAAAGCTTTTACCGAAAGCACAGTAAGTGGGTCAAATGGCTTTCCACTTCTCAGTCAGTTGCTCACATCATATAACATTTATTGTGACAAAGTGAAACCATGTTGGTCCAGCCACATGGAGTGAATGCAATCACACAATGCCTGGTTTGCGGCTTCAGGTGGAAGTCATTGAATAAAGGGCTTTATGGAGGTGGAAGGGGGAACTCCGAGATGTTGATGTCACAGGAATCTTCAACCCGCACAGTTGGCAGCATTAAATAAAAAATATATATATCTAAAGGCCCCAACCCTGCAAATTGTAACTTTTCGCACAAAATGCCGACCCAAAAGCCCTATAGAGAAACATTTATGCACTTATGACATGCTTATGTGGTCTGCCTTGAAATTCATATAGTAAATGATCTGAGCCTGTATACTTTTCTTTATGCTTTTTCTTTAATTACTCTAAATTATTTAAAGTGAATGTAGACCCCAAATCTACTTTTTTTTTACTATGCATGGAATCATGCTTCACTAAATACAGTTTTGCATGCCAAATGAAGGAACATTTAAAACTGTAAACCTTCCATTTTTAAGTACTCAAGAAAAGAGGTAGGCAGTCAGTAGAACAGTCTTGAGGTAATGACTACCCACCTCATTTCTTGAGGTCTTAACACGCCAGGACAGTACAAATATCCCCCCACTTTGGAAAGTAGACAGTCCAGGGTATTTAGTATGAGGCATAGCGAGTTTTTTGACGTTATCATTTTTTGTCACAATTTGTTGGATAATGAAGAAATTTATTAACTAATAAAATGTGTTTTTATTTTGTCATCAGAGCAGTACAGCATCATCATATGACTGGCGTAGCAGCCATCAGGGACACTGACAGGTGACAATTTGTTAAAAAAAGAAAAAAAACGATTTTTTTCCTATTTTTTTTGTAACATTTTCCTCCTTTTTTTTACTTTTTTTTTTTTTACAAGTGGTGATCAGGATATTTTTTTTTTCACTATGATTGCTTATTACAGTGATGATCTGATCACTGTTATTATCAATCATTTTTATGAATGTCATACATTCATGTTCCATTGTGTACTATTGTATTGGCTTATTGGCCACAGCTGTCACATGGCACAGGTCAGTTATGGTTGGCCCCTGGACCGTGTGATCACTGTGACCAATCACAGAGATCAAAATAGTACACAAGGAATGGCTATGAATGAAAGCCATTGTGTACTATTTACATGGACCATCACATGGTACCAGGGCTGGCCTGGTAAAACGATCTGTCTTCTAAAGTGTCCGGTGGACACAGTGGGTGGCAGATTGCACCACTGCGCAGCCCCTAGGGTGTGCACTTTGAAGTCATCATATGATGTCCACCCAGGATAGTAGAGTTCCCGCCCAACCGTCATTTTACTAAAGGCCAGACCGGAAGTGTTTAAGTGACAGAGTCATTTTAAGTGCAGAACTTTCAATTTCTTGAATTCAAGTCAATACAAGATGAATTCTGATTGGTTGCTATAGGCTACTTTTCCTAAACATGAACTCTTTAAAACCAAACTGTTCTGTTTATAAGCCATTTTTTGTCAGTTTTTGGGTATAGTAGGTAAGGGTAACATTCCCTTTCAGGCGTTTTTTGGTCCCTGTGTCTCCCACTGAGGAGTTCTACCCTCTCTTTTTGTCCTGGTGGTTACTATCAGAAGCACAGAGAGTGGGAGGTAATCCAAAATGTTAAGTTGTCGTCAAAACAAGAATAGAGGGGGAATAAGAAACCTTCCAATGGGAAGGTCTAAGAGGGGATTTCCATTACTTTGAAGTGAAATCCTTATACTTATCTCCTGTTTTCTCTAGATGGCAAAAGTGTAAAAGTACTTAACCTATTTCCTGCTTTATCCCAAAAAAAACCCATCTATGCTATATTTGTCATATGCAAGTGTTTCCAGTAGGGATATAAATACATAGGATGGACCCCACAGCAAACCAATATGGGTCTTTTTGGCTACCATCTTAAAAGGAAATTTACTAAGCAACTAAAGGCCTCACACATCAGGCTATACTAAGAGGATATAATGTGGACTAATACTTACCCTATTCCTTTGTTTTTATGGCTTCAGAGTTCTTCGCTCTTGCACCAAAGATTGGTGACTCTACCGGAACAGGCAGGAAGGAAGCCCGTGGGACCATTAAATAAAGTAAATAATCCTCATACATCAGACCTTACCTTATAGCATGACCCACTCCATATCTTACAGAATGCTTTGCTCCCAGATTTTTCTTTAGCCTTCCAATGTTAAACAGAGTCATTAAAAGAGCTCATTGAGAGAAGGTCAAAAGCAGAATAATTTGAAACTTATGGAGATTGCATTGATGGAGGGTTTGCTCACCTGTGTGCTTACCTAAATTTTTTAAAAATATATAATTTTATTTAGCTACAGAATAATACAAACTCCAAATAGTGTATCCACACAATAAAGGCCACTTGTTAAACAAAAAATAAAATTGTACTATATATTTATAACCAATACACAAAAATTAAAGTTGGCTTGTGTGTTCCAAAGCAGGAGGTCAAGCAAAAAAAAAAAAAAAGCAATGTCCTCTCCAGTTCCCAACCTAGGGGGGCAAAATATGCTCTTATGCAGACATATTCTTTATATTGAGCTTATGCCATAAAAAGCCATTGAACAAGTACTTTTTGTTGACATAGAACAAGAGTACATGCCTGTGCTCATACTTACTAGTATAGAGGGCTGACATCAGGTAAGTGGTCAGCCAAATTAACTAATTAACTGCACATGCTTGATTCAGGAGCCAGTATTGTCAGGTAGGGAGTCCCACAGCAAGAACCTTGACAACCAGTTGGAATCATAACCACATCATACACGAGAAGAGGTAAAGAACACTACAGCCAGTAAGGGAACAGTGGTCTCTTGAAGGCAATATTGCTACTTATGTTGAAGCACAAAAGACTCTTTACAATACTTCAAAGAAAGTATTGAGAGACTATTTAAAAAAAACAAAAACATGTCCCCATGTACAGCTATTTATGAAACATGTAGATAGGGCTGTACAAAATATTGAGAATTTGATATTATAAAAATTGAGATCATATATGATAGAGCTTATGATCAACCCTAGTTTTTAAAGGTAAAAAAATATATAGGAATACGTGGTTTAAAGCTGAACTCTGGTCTGCTTACAAAGCAACTCCAGGCATGTAACCCACCACTTACTTCCCCCTCTTCCGCCACCTGAAGCCCCACCCCCAACCACAAGTTTTTTTTATTTTTAAAGACCCTACATATAGTTTTTTTTTCTTAAAGTCTTCTAACTGGTCTGGTGACACCACAGGAGGTTCCTCTTCTTCTGCTGGCGAAGGGGACAGGCAATCTTCCAGGACAGAGAGGCTTTCACATAATGATGTGTGGCCATCGCTCAGTTCTGGAGTACTGTAAGCCCAGCCTGCGTAATGATGCACTCTCTAGGGGGGCATTTAAATGAGAGGCTGGGATCATACGAAATGGGAAAAATTACGGAATGTTACCGTGGCCTGAAAAGGACTGCCAGCGATGGACTAAGGAGGACGTTAGTGCAGCACAGTGTAAGTACAAATTAGGATTTTTTTATGGGAGTGGGTTGAGAGAATCTAAAAATTAAAAAACAAAACTGTAGTTCTTCTTAAAAAAGATAAATGTGGTGCCTCCCCCATATATACAGCATGTAATGCTCATATAGTCTAGGGCAGGGATCCTCAAACTACGGCCCTCCAGCTGTTGCAGAACTACACATCCCATGAGGCATTGTAAAACTCTGACATTCACAGACATGACTAGGCATGATGGGATTTGTAGTTCCTGAACACCTGGAGGGCCGCAGTTTGAAGACCCCTGGTCTAGGGGGATATCATGTAGAGTAAATACTTACCTCTTTCCTCAGTTTCATGGCAACTGGAGCTTCAGTTTTCTCGCTCCCACCCAAAGGAGTGGTAGCTCTACCAGAGAGGAAGCCTGTGGAACCATGAGTAAAGTAGGTATTCCTCTCTATTACAATCCTCTGTAGACTAAATCATCATTATATCTTGAATACATGGGGATGGGGTTTGAAGCCACCCATAGTATTTTTTAAGCTTATTAGAGTTCAGCTTGACTTGTTAACAAACTGTACACTGGACATTTCCCAGTATAAAACAAATGGCCTCAGCAGATGAAATAATTATATGGGATAGGCGTGTACAAGATGTTCGAATTTTCTAGTTTGAGGATGCTCAAAAATATCTAAAAATTTCCTGGGAGGGTATTTATACTGCTTGGTATCATTGCACAATCACAATATTTTTCTGTGCTCTTCTTACCTCAAGGCTTTAGGTTGACTTTTTTTCAACCATGGTTTATTGTAGCTTTTTGGTTTCTTCAAAGGCTGTTGAGGGTTCCTTGAAAGGAGAGCAGTGGTGGTTTGATCTTCTGCCTGACCTGACTTTCAGTGTAAGGGGGCACCACACCGATCTAAAGTGTAAAGGAATCTTTTTCTCAACGACCACTAACCTAAGGGTAATGCCTTTCAATGACCGACAATATAGGTTGGCATTTCTTCACAGACCACCAATGTAAAGCATACATTGTACACTGTAAACTTTTTTTAGTGTCTGCTTTCTTCTCTGGTCATTATTATTGTTTTTATTTTATTTGGTTGATGATTACTGAATTACTGAAAATCATTTTGTACAGAAAAGGGCTTAAAAACCAAAAACAAATCCAGCCACCACATCAAAGGGATGATACGTTATAATATATAAAATGTTAGTTTCTTTTTAAACTCTAAAATTAACCCTTAAACTAGTTCTAAAAGCTGCACTTTTTCACCCTATTGCATTCACAGCAATATAGTAAAAAAAAAAAAAAATCCCAGTAGTTCAATTGACACCCCCCATTCTCAAACACTTAGCTGCTGTCCTTGTCACCGGGTCCACGATCCCTCAGCATTACTCCCTGAACTTCCTGGATCATCAGCAGACAAAGAGGGCAACAGAGTGATAGGCTTCTGCTACCATCATTCAAACCTGTTGTCAGGAGGGAGCAGGGGTATGGCTTACTAGCACTGTGTGTGTCTATGGAAGCACACAGCTCCGCTCAGGAAGGGAGCCTGCACAGGTGTCTCCTTAAGCCATCTAAGGAGACAAACTGAGAGTCAGGGACAGGAGCTTTGGTCGCCCCAGCTTCAGGAGGAAGGAGACTTTTCAGAAGAAGAAGACTACAAATAATAGGTTGGTGTGGACCTGATCTTTTGAAATAATAAAATAGGGTTTATTACCACTTTACTCTTAACTTCCCTTTAACCCATACCTAATTCCTAACACTAAAAAATGATCCTATCACTTAGCCCTTAAAGTGGACCTAAGCTTAGAAAGTGCAGATTTGCTATGTTATAGGTGCCTAAGTTGCATCCTGAAAATGTCCCTTTAGTCTGCATGTGCATAGTTGTATACCTGAAGTGTGAGGTCAAAGGCACTGCTGCCTCTCCCTGCTAGTCTCAGGAGATCTGGAGTGGAATTCGGTAATGTCACTTCTGTGCTGCTCACTGTTCTCCTTGCGAGAGGCATTGACATGAGGAAGTAAAGCCCTGTCTCTACCACAATGGCTGCCTCCACACAGAGACACAGTGCAGAACAACTGGTAGAAAGCCAGTAATGGGGAGGCATCAGCTGCAGGAACACCACAGACAGTTCTAGTGATTAGTTATTTGTCTTCTGTCTGGCTTTTTTGAGGAATAGAGATCATTTATTCATTAGCTCCACCCCAACCTTATTTCTAAACCTAACGCTTAAAATTAAACCCTAATGCCCTGTACACACGAGCAGACTTTTCGACTGGACTGGTCCGACGGACAATTGGACCGCGTGTGGGCTTCATCGGACCTTCAGCGGAATGTTTCTGTCGAAAATCTGACGGACTTTAAATTTGGAACATGTTTTAAATCTTTACGTCGGAACTCCGCCGGACCCAGTTCCTATCGAAAAATCCACTCGTCTGTATGCTAGTCCAACGGACGAAAACCGATGCTAGGGTAACTATTGGCTACTGGCTATGAACTTCCTTATTTTAGTTCGGTCGTACGTCATCACGTGACTTTGGTGTGATCATGTGCATGTCCGTTCATTCGAAAGTCCGTCGGAAGTCCGTCGAAAGTCCGTCCGAAAGACCTTTGTTGCCGAAAAGTCCACCCGTGTGTACAGGGCATGACACTTAAAGCATAACCTAACTCACTACGTCAACATTTTTTTATTTTAGCTCTCCCTCTTACACAAATGGTTAAAAAGTGTATTCTAATTTTTACATTTCTGTTTTTTCCTTTCTTTCTGGTTTCTGGCCTAGGCCGGGCCCCTAGGGTTGCCACCTGTCTGGGATTAACCTGGACAGTCCGTGTTTTGAATTATGTGTTCAGTTTTCAGTCCGCCTGAAAACCGGACACATTATTCAGACTGGACCGTGGCTCTCTAAAATAGATGGGGAAAGGATTAGGTATTCTCCTCCCTCCAGCTTGCAGGGGGTGATAGAGACCTGACACGAACATTGAGAACTTGAGTCTCAGCTTGGCACTGCAGGGGAGTGAAGACTGACTGTCTGGAGACTGGAGAGAGGAAGGAAGGTCTGCTTTCTTTGCAGTTTGTGTTCTGTGAGTACAACTCTCATGTGTGGAGGGAGTCCTGGGGGCACCTGATGCAAGGGGGGATTGTGATGTGTGGAGGGACTCTGATGGGGACACCTGATGTATAGGGGGACTCTTATGGGGACATCTGATGTATAAAGGGACTCTAGTGGGGACACCAAATGTAAGGGAGAACTGTGGTGGGGACACCGGATGTAAGGGTGGACTCTGATGAGGACACCAGATGTAAGGCAGAACTCTAAAAGGGGGAACCAGATGTATATGGGGGGCTCTGATGGGAACACCAGATGTATAGGGGGCACACTGATGGGGACACCAGATGTAAGGGGGGACTCTGATGGGGACACCTGATGTAAGGAGGGACTCTGATGGGGACACCTGATGTAAGGGGGGACTCTGATGGGGACACATGTTCTAAGGGGGGACTCTGATGGGGACACCTGATGTATAAGGGGACTCTGATGGGAACACCAGATGTAAATGGGGACATCTGATGTAAAGGGGGACTTTGATGGGGACAGCTAATGTAAAGGAGGACTCTGATGGGGACACCAGATATAGGGGGGCTCTGATGGAGACACCAAATGTAAGGACTCTGATGGAGACACCAGATGTAAGGGGGCACTCTCATGGGGACTCTTTCTGTAAGGGTTTTTTTTTCTTTTACCTACATTTTGTATGTGATTGACCTACTTTTATGTTACAGGCATACCCCACTTTTAAGTACACAATGGGGTTTATTTACTAAAGCTAGAAAGTGCAAAATCAGGCTCACTTCTGCATAGAAACAAATGAGCTTCAGGGCGGAGCAGGACGACGCGCTGACGTCACCTCCAGTCATTGCTCGCATCTCCAGCAGGACGGGTCTGTCCGAGTTGCACGGCCGTCATACCGGACTTAAGGCTTATCTTATGAAGCGTCTTTTGTAAGTGTTTTTTTTCTATGCGACTTAATAAATTTAAAACTTTTTACACTATCGGAGTTCTCATATCTTTGTTACATGGTATACATCTCACATGAGTCGGTCTACACCATGCGATGATCCGAGGACCGAGCAGACCAGTATCAATGCCAATTTAGAGTCATAGCTGTTGTGCTCTCTATGATCCTCTGTGGTGGGGGATCATGGCGTTTTGGTAAGGAGTAACCCCTTCTATATCGGTGGTGGATCACATTTTTTATCACATAGTGGATCAAGATTGTCTTATGTGGACTTTTGTGTTTTTGCACGGGTGGATAATATTTGATGCCACTATTCACAGAGACTTATTTTATATTATATATAATTCATTTTGCATATGCAATCAGGTTTATTCATTATCTGTTTCTGTAATGATTTCTTATCTATTCACTAACCTTCATTCACTTAGTGTTTGGTTTCTTAAATTTAGCGCGATTCTTGTGTTTATAATTTATATTTGAGTAATATATGGGTGTCACATAATTAGAGTTGCTGCTTCTTACATTCACACTATATTTGTTTGGGTGTAATTTAAATTTTTATTTTCTATTTTTCATATTTGAGTAATTTATTTATATTTTAGCACAGTTTTTTCTTTTGTTTTTCCACTTTGTGTACATAGAAAAAGTCGTAGATCTTTGCGTTCAGCTCATGATAAATAGGGGCAAACTTAAAAGTGTTTGCTCAGTCTATTTGTACTACGTTTTGTTTTTTCATTTGTTCTGTATACTACAAAAAATACATTGCCAAGTTATATACATCATGGCTGACACGTGTGTCCAACTCTATTTTTTTTTTTACCATAATACCCCTTTTACACTGGGGCACGTTAGCGGTAAATCAATGCTAGTATTAGCGGAGCTTTACCGTAGTTTTAGCTGCGCTTTTTGGCCGCTAGTGGGGCGCTTTTAAGCTTTTAAGGCGCTTTGGTAGTGCTGCGCATTCATTTCAATTGGCAGGGGCAGTTTAGGAGTGCTGTATACACCGCTCCTGCATCGCCCCAAAGATGCTGCTTGCAGGACTTTTTCTAACATCCTGCAAGCGCACCGCCCAAGTGTGAAAGCACTCGGGATTTCACACTGGGGAGGCTTGAGAGGCGCTTTACAGGGGCTATTTTTAGCGCTAAAACACATGAAAAGCGCCCCAGTGTGAAAGGGGTCTAACTTTAGAACAATATATCATGTAAAAGGCTTGGCATAATGAAAATAGAAGGATAAAATGGTGTTTATTGTTCATTTATTGGGTTTAGTGGGGTTACTTTTAAACCTACAAATTCCCAAGTACACTTTTTTTTTCCCTTACCACACAATTGTATTGAACTGTTGGCAGCTGAGGCCCTCTAGAGGTGATAAAGTATGCAGCATAACGTTTTAGCATTTTGCATATATATTTTTTTATTATTATTTATTACTGATGTCCAGGATAAACAGATCTAAAAAAAAAAAAAAAAATGATGTTAGTAGAGGAAATGCAAAATGTGAGTAATTCATACACTCACGGCCACTTTATTAGGTACACCTGTTCAATTGCTTGGTAACACAAATTGCTAATCTGCAAATCACATGGCAACAACTCAATGCATTTAGGCATCTAGATGGTGGTGCAGAGCAACAGAATGGGGAAGAAAGGGGATTTCCGTCTTTGTGGAGCTGCACAGATTTGAAAAAAAAAAAGGTTCCTGCGCTATTTTTGGCGATTTCAGGTGCGACTTGCATAGACATCTGTGCATGAAGTCGCACAGATGTCAGGCAAGTCGCACCTGAAATCGCACTGACCTGCGGCTTTGAAATTGTGCAACTTCAAGTGAAGTCGCACGATTTCAAAGTGGCATTCAGTGTGAACCAGGGCTTGAAAAGAAATAGGAGCTGAAGCATATCTATGGTCAAAACGTAAAATCATCGTATTTATCGGCGTATAACAGGCCCCTTAAATTTAAGAGGGAAGTTTAAGGAAAAATCTTACTTTTAAATAAAGAATTTCGAAGCAAAATAAGGGTCAGTGCCCATCAATGCAGCCTTATCAGTGCCCATCTGCAGCCTCGCCATTGCCCATAATTGCAGCCTGATCAGTGACCATCATTGCAGCCTGATCAGTGCTTATCATTGCGCCCTTGTCCATCATTGCAGCCTGATCAGTGCCCATCTGCAGCTTTGCCCATCATTGCAGTATGATCAGTGCCAATCTGCAGCCTTGCCCATCATTGCAGCATGATCAGCACCCATCTGCAGTCTTGCCCCTCTTTGCAGCATGATCAGCACCCATCTGCAGCCTTGCCCATCATTGCAGCATTAACAGTGCCCATCTGCAGCCTTGCCCATCATTGCAGTGTGATCAGTGCCCATCTGCAGCCTTGCCCATCATTGCAGCATGATCAGCACCCATCTGAATCCTCCCCCCTCTTTGCAGCATGATTAGTGCCCATCTGCAGTCTTGCCCCTCTTTGCAGCATGATCAGCACCCATCTGCAGTCTTGCCCCTCTTTGCAGTATGATCAGCACCCATCTGCAGTCTTGCCCCTCTTTGCAGTATGATCAGCACCCATCTGCAGTCTTGCCCCTCTTTGCAGTATGATCAGCACCCATCTGCAGTCTTGCCCCTCTTTGCAGTATGATCAGCACCCATGTGCAGTCTTTCCCCTCTTTGCAGTATGATCAGCACCCATCTGCAGTCTTGCCCCTCTTTGCAGTATGATCAGCACCCATCTGCAGTCTTGCCCCTCTTTGCAGTATGATCAGCACCCATCTGCAGTCTTGCCCCTCTTTGCAGCATGATCAGCACCCATCTGCAGTCTTGCCCCTCTTTGCAGCATGATCAGCACCCATCTGCAGCCTTGCCCATCATTGCAGCATTAACAGTGCCCATCTGCAGCCTTGCCCATCATTGCAGTGTGATCAGTGCCCATCTGCAGCCTTGCCCATCATTGCAGCATGATCAGCACCCATCTGAATCCTCCCCCCTCTTTGCAGCATGATTAGTGCCCATCTGCAGTCTTGCCCCTCTTTGCAGCATGATCAGCACCCATCTGCAGTCTTGCCCCTCTTTGCAGTATGATCAGCACCCATCTGCAGTCTTGCCCCTCTTTGCAGTATGATCAGCACCCATCTGCAGTCTTGCCCCTCTTTGCAGTATGATCAGCACCCATGTGCAGTCTTTCCCCTCTTTGCAGTATGATCAGCACCCATCTGCAGTCTTGCCCCTCTTTGCAGTATGATCAGCACCCATCTGCAGTCTTGCCCCTCTTTGCAGTATGATCAGCACCCATCTGCAGTCTTGCCCCTCTTTGCAGCATGATCAGTGCCCATCTGCAGTCTTGCCCCTCTTTGCAGCATGATCAGTGCCCATCTGCAGTCTTGCCCCTCTTTGCAGTATGATCAGCACCCATCTGCAGTCTTGCCCCTCTTTGCAGTATGATCAGCACCCATCTGCAGTCTTGCCCCTCTTTGCAGTATGATCAGCACCCATCTGCAGTCTTGCCCCTCTTTGCAGCATGATCAGTGCCCATCTGCAGTCTTGCCCCTCTTTGCAGCATGATCAGTGCCCATCTGCAGTCTTGCCCCTCTTTGCAGTATGATCAGCATCCATCTGCAGTCTTGTCCCTCTTTGCAGCATGATCAGTGCCCATCTGCAGTCTTGTCCCTCTTTGCAGCATGATCAGTGCCCATCTGCAGTCTTGTTATTGCCGAAATAAACAGAGCCGGATCTCCTGTGTACTCGGCTCGCAGTCCCGCCCAGTCCCCTTCCTTGGCCTGGCTCTTATGATGGACATAACACCGTTCCAATGGCGGGACGTCAATGCTAGGAGGCGGGACTGGGCGTGACTGCGAGCAGAGTCAAGTACACTGGAGATTCGGGTCTGTCTATTTCGGCTGTGCTCGTTCCCTCTTTCCCCTCTGAGGCAGCCGTTCGGCGTATAACACGCACGCGATTTCCCCCTGATTTTAAGGGGGAAAAAGTGTGTGTTATATGCCAAAAAAAAAAAGTATTTATTTCCTCATCATATTATTTCTAGTCTACTCCTATTACTCTAAATCCATTAAATCTTGAAGTTTGTAAACTTTGTGAATATCCTCACACGTTGCCTTCCATGACTTCTGTGACGCGTAGTCGCTATGTCTTGTGAGTAGGTCACACATTTCACAGAGCCTGTCTTCTGAACTACAGAGGTGCGGAGAGGAGGAGTTTCAGGAGTCAGTACAGGAATCATCAATTGAAGGCAGAAAAGTACCGTAGGACATGTAGTCCTTAGAAATGGAGGAGAAGCTGCAAAGCATGCTGGGAACCCGGGACGTGGAAAGATACGGCCAGCAGACAGGCAACAGTCACAACACGAAAGGAGGATTTTCAAGTAGTCTTATATTGGATTTTAAAATATAACCATTGTTTGTATTGTTATTACAATGCTGATGTTATAATATTGGAAGTGCTGTGATCATAGAGCTCCTTTAACCACTTGCTTACTCATCACTTATGGTTTCCACCTTTTCTTCAAGCCAAACCCGGACACTTTAGCATTAGCGGCATTTTTTTTTGGGGGGGGGGGGGGGGCATTCGCTATAAGATTGTAAAAGACCTGGGACACTTTTGGTGACCTGAAAGAGAGTGTTCTGCATGGAATGCAGGGGTCAGATATGTCCTGGGGAGAGGGCTAGTGCTAGCAGGGGACGGGGAGAGTTAGATATTTGCTGGGGGCAGTGGCAGCTGGTGCTCAAAATTCCTGTCTGAATAATGTGTCTCGGGTGGACTAAAACCCGCACTGTCCAGGTGAATCCCAGACAGGTGGCAACCCTATCTGTACGTTGAGCTCATACACGGCTATCTGTTGGCGCATGGGCAGATTGGCCAGTGGGGGAGCCAATCAGTGGGTCCAGGAGACTCGATGTCTGCTGGATGCATGCGATCATTCCCCACAGAGACAGAACAGGGACCTGTCAAGGAAGACAGATCTGAGTGTTGTTCCAGGCAGCCCATCCCCCATACAGTTAGAAGCACCTCCCAGGGAACACATTTAACCCCTTGATCGTCCCTCATGTTAACCCTTTCCCTGCCAGTGCCATTAGTACAAAGTCAGTGCATATTTTTAGCACTGATCACTGTGCTAATATCACTGGTTCCCAAAAAAGTGTCAAAAATGTCAGTTAGGTGTCCAATCTGTCCGCCACAATATCGCAGTCCCACTATAAAATCACTGATTGCCGCCATTACTAGTAAGAAAAAGAAAAATGACATAAATCTATCCCCTATTTTGTAGACGCTATATCTTTTGTGTAAACCAATCAATATATGCTTATTGGGTTTTTTTTGTTTGTTTGTTTTACCAAAAATATGTAGCAGAATACATATTGGCTTAAGTTGATGAAGAAATTAGATTTAAAAAATATTTTTATTGGATATGTTTTATAGCAGAAAGTAAAAAATATTGTTTTTTTTTTCAAAATTGTCGCTCTTTTTTTATTCATAGCGAAAACAATTAAAACCGCAGAGGTGATCAAATACCACCAAAAGAAAGCTCTATTTGTGGGGAAAAGAGGACATCAATTTTGTTTGGGTACAGCGTCACACGACCGCGCAATTGTCAGTTACAGTACCACAGTGCCCTATCGCAAATATTGGCCTGGTCAGGAAGAGGGTAAATCCTTCTGGGGCTGAAGTGGTAAAGGAAAGATATTAGAGTTCTCTATAGAGTTATGTAATCCTTAACCACTTCCATACTGTGCAAATTCCAGCACTCCTCTCCTACATGTTAAATAAAATAGTGGTCATTGCAGCATTGAGGAGTACAAAGACAAGTGTGTCTTGCCTACAGTCAAGCATGGTGGTGGGAGTGTCATGGTCTGGGGCTGCATGAGTGCTGCCGGCACTGGGGAGCTACAGATCATTGAGGGAACCATGAATACCAACATGTACTGTGACATACTGAAGCAGAGAATGATCTCCTCCCTTCGGAGACTGGGCCGCAGGGCAGTATTCCAACATAACGACCCCAAACACACCTCCAAAACTACCACTGCCTTGCTAAAGAAACTGAGGATAAAGGTGATGGACTGGCCAAGAATGTCTCCAGACCTAAACCCTATTGAGCATCTGTGGGGCATCCTCAAAAGGAGGGTGGAGGAGCGCAAGGTCTCTAACATCAACCAGCTCCGTGATGTCATCATGGAGGAGTGGAAGAGGACTCCAGTGGCAACCTGTGAAGCTCTGGTGACCTCCATGCCCAAGAGGGTTAAGGCAGTGCTGGAAAATAATGGTGGCCACACAAAATATTGATACTTTGGGCCCAATTTGGACATT
Source organism: Lithobates septentrionalis (assembly GCA_037952835.1). Lineage (NCBI taxonomy): Eukaryota > Metazoa > Chordata > Amphibia > Anura > Ranidae > Lithobates > Lithobates septentrionalis. The sequence goes on from JBBDGP010000554.1 coordinate 349,701, forward strand.
TTCACTTAGGGGTGTACTCACTTTTGTTGCCAGCTGTTTAGACATTAATGGCTGTGTTGAGTTATTTTGAGGGGACAGCAAATTTACACTGTTATACAAGCTGTACACTCACTATTTTACATTGTAGCAAAGTGTCATTTCTTCAGTGTTGTCACATGAAAAGATATAAAATATTTACAAAAAGGGGTGTACTCACTTTTGTGAGATACTGTAGATACCTCACATGTTTGCGCACACTCACGCCAAACTTCGGTACTTAAAAATCTCCATAGGCGAAGCTTTAACATTTTTTACAGGTTGCATGTTTAGAGTTGCAAAGGAGGTCTAGCGCTAGAATTATTGCTCTCGCTCTAGCGTTCGCGATGATACTTCACATGTGTGGTTTGAACGTCGTTTACATATGCAGGCACGGCCTACGCATGCGTTCGCTTCTGCGTGCGAGCAAGGACGTGGCCGCTTTAACTTTTTTTTTTTTTGTTTATTTTAATTTTTTAATTTTTACACTTTCCCTTTAAAAATGACGTTCAGCGGAATGAAAGTGGTTAAAAATGCACTTAACCATATACGTTTACACTAAACTTCTCTATAAATTGTCAGTAAAAAGGACAAGAAGCAGTAGAAAAAAAAATAAAGCATAGCAAACTATTCATGTTTTGGGGACTACTGTAAAATTTTAGATTTTCCATCACTTTCTATTTCAGTGGCAATGGTCACAAGGACAAATAGGGTAAATCTCCCCAGCGGAGACACAAACAGCAATAAAAACTTGACAGAGGGTCTATTCCTTCCCCACTCTACTCCCCCACCCCAAAAATGGGTTATATATACACTTTAATAAATTTAAGCCAAACGGTTTGTGATAACACTTTTAGTGCAGCTGTGTTCTTTTACTGCCATCTAGTGGACAAAATCATTATAGCATGTGTGCACTTCTCTATTGGGAGCCTTTCCTTGTTTTTATTTTATTTTTTATTGCCAATATGCTAAAACTGTAGAATGCTATCTGGAGCTTTTATAACGTTATCCAGTTATGACATAAACATGCTATTGCTGAGCGCCATCTGGAAAAGCTATTTGCCTGGCTGTTATGCTGACTGTGTGTATTTAAACTATAACTAAAAGCAAAACTTTTTTTTATTTAGTTTTGAATAAAGTGGAGAGGGATAAGAACCCCTGTCAGGTTTTTATTGCTATCTGTGCTCCCGTTAGGAGATTCACCCTCTCTATTTGTCCTGTTCATCATTATCATTGAAAGTGAAAGAAAATCCCATATTTTGGGTTGTCCCCACAACAGCATTAGAGGGGAAATCTTCCAATGGGGACACTAATTCTGGTGATCTGGAGGTCCCCAAGGAATTCCCTTAACATCTTCCTGCTTAGCCTATAGCAAAATGACGGCAGGGCGGAGGTTTCATTGTTTGTGACTGGACGTCCTTCACAACACGCCGCTCATGTGTGCCCCCGGGGGCATGCAGCATGGCAATCGATGGTGTGGTGTGTCGTTTGGACACGCATCTCTAAAGAGCCTATGGCGTAAGGTCTGTACCATGTGATCAGCTGTGTCCAATCAGCACTGCCTTTCAATGCCCATCTGTGATGCCTGTCAGTGCCTCCTCATCTGTGCCATCTATCAGTGCCGATCAGTGCAGCCCATCAGTACCGCCTATCAGTGCCCATCAGTGCCCATATAGGCTGCCCATCAGTGCCTTTCAGTTCTGCATATCAGTGCCCATCAGTGCCCATACAGGCTGCCCATCAGTGCCCTTCAGTGCTGAATATCAGTGCCACCTATCGGTGCCCATCAGTGCTGCATATCAGTGCTGCATATTAGTGCCTCCTCGTCAGTGCCCACCAGAGCCACCTCATCAGTTCCGCCTATCAGTGCCCATACAGGCTGCCCATCAGTGCCTATCAGTGCCCATCAGTGCTGCATATCGGTGCTGCATATCAGTGCCACCTATCAGTGCCCATACAGGCTGCCTTTCAGTGCCTATCGGTGCTGCATATCAGTGCCGCCTATCAGTGCCCATCAGTGCTGCATATCAGTGCCACCTATCAGTGCTGTATATTAGAGCCTCCTCATCAGCGCCCATCAGAGCCACCTCATCAGTGCCGCCTATCAGTGCCCATACAGGCTGCCCATCAGCGCCTATCAGTGCCCATCAGTGCTGCATATCAGTGCTGCATATCGGTGCTGCGTATCAGTGCCGCCTATCAGTGCCCATCAGTGCTGCATATCAGTGCCACCTATCAGTGCTGTATATTAGTGCCTTCTCATCAGCGCCCATCAGAGCCACCTCATCAGTGCCGCCTATCAGTGCCCATCAGTGCTGCATATCGGTGCTGCGTATCAGTGTCACCTCATCAGTGCCCATAAGTGCAACTTCATCAGCGCACATCCATGAAGGAGAAAAAACAATTATTTACAAAAATTCTGTAACAGAAACTAAGAAACTTTTATTTTTCTTCAAAATGTTTGGTCTTTTTCATTTGTTTAGCAAAAAAGAAAAAGAAAAAACAGTGGTGCTTAAATACCACCAAAAGAAAGCTTTATCTGTTTAAAAAAGAATGCTAAAAAATTGTTTGGGCACAGCATTGCATGACCGCGCAATTGTCATTCAAAGTGTGAGAGCGCTGAAAGCTGAAAATTGACCTGGGCAGGAAAGGGGGTAAAAGTGCCCGGTATTGAAGTGGTTAATTTGCAGGAATTTCCTCTCACTTGCTGTTTGGATATGAGACAGGAAGAGAATGTAAATCTCTGCAATGGGACACAGATGGTAAAAAATAAAAAAAATAAAAACCTGACAGGGGTTATACCCCTTCCTTACTCTATCCAAAAAAATTTAAAAATAAAAAAAATCCTATAGTTCTAATTTAGAGCAGCTTAAAAAGCAGTATTAAACCTGTAACCCAAAATGTAATATCTTGCAGCTTACCAATCACTGGATGTGGTGGCTGCACTTGTTTTCTTTTTTAGGCGTTTTCACCTGGTGATCTGGTCAGTAACACAACTCCTGTATTAGTGGGACACAACTCTGGATGAAAGAGCACAGGGGGGCACTTTTGGACAGCAGAATTGTCAGTCTGGGGGGGAGGGGAGTGTTAGATGTACTAACAGATTTAGATACACTAATAAATTGAAGCCAAACTCCAGCTAAAACTGCAAAAAGTTGTTTTGCTTTTTTGGGATAAAAGTTTTACATAAATAAATAAAACTGATCATTGTAAGGAGACAGCGTCACTTTTGGCACTTTTTTTTTTTAACAATTCCTTTGCTAGAAAAAAAAATAGTGCCCCCCGATGTAAATCTATCGTCAAACCCGACAACGACATCACCGCCACCAACGCAAAAAAAAAAAAAACACTCCACCGTTACACAATTCTTATATAGATAAGGGGCAGAGCAACCTGGTGACGTCACCTGGTGGCACCACCTCCCTGCGACATCATCGACTGGTGCATGTCACAAGGGGGCGGTGCCACCAGGTGACGCAGAGCCCCACCCCAAAGCACCCCCCATATTGAGAGCATGCGACCTGGTATGATTCAGGAGGGGAGCGCTCACTCTTTCCTTACCTGGGGGGGGTCGCATGCTCACATAAGGGCCTGGTATGGATTTTGGGGGGACCCCACGCCATTTCTTTTTTTTCTTTTCCAATGTTTTTATTGAGGTTTTTTGGCACTTTTTGTTTACAAGTTTAATTCAGTATTTTATGGTAGAAAATTACTTATAATCCCCAAAACATTATCCATTTTTTTTAGCAGAGACCCCAGGGAATAAAATGGCGATTGTTGCAATTTTTTATTTCAGACGGTATTTGCACAGCAATTTTCTAGAAAAAATACATTTTAATGAATAAAAAAAAAAGCAAAACACAATATATATCCCAATGTTTTTGTATAATGTGAAAGATGATGTTACACTGAGTAAATAGATACCTAACATGCAGGGGCGTAACTAGAAATAGCAGGGCCCCATAGCAAAATGTTGCATGGGGCCCCCCTGCAAACAGCCCCCCCCCCACAGCTGCCCTAGTGTCAATGCAGCGTGACCTGTGCCCCATACAGCGTGACCTGTGCCCCATACAGCCTGGTCTGCCTGTGCCCCATACAGCCCCACTTATGCAGAGGAAGAGGCAAGCCACCCGGATCAACAGAGAGCAGGATTGCCCGCTGTAATAGCTTTCATTTGAATTTCCTGTCTTCCCAGGGCTCATCATCACATAGCCCCACCTCTTGGCCCGACGCCTTTGATGACGTCACATGTCCCGCATTGGATCGGTGTTCTGTCTATCAAAGGCTCCGGGCCAAAAGGTGGAGCTATGTGACGTGAGCCCCGGGAACACTGGAAGTTCTAATGAAAGTTCTTACAGCGGGCAATTCAGCTCTCTGCTGATACGGACAGCTCGCCTCTTCCTTTCCTCTCTCTTCCCCTGGCTGGGAGACTGTGCCGGCGGTGCTCTTATCCTCACTGGGCCTCATTCAGCTGCGGGCCCCATAGTGCCCGCATGGGTCGCTATGGTGGTAGTTACGCCCCTGCTAACATGTCATGCTTTAAAATTGCGCACACTCCTGGAAATTGCAATAAACCACGGTACTTAACAAAAAATCCATAGCCGATGCTTTAAACGCCTTTACAGGTTACCTGTTTAGAGTTACAGAGGAGGTCTAGCGCTAGGATTATTACTCTCACTCATTCAAGGCGATACCTCACATGAGTGGTGCGAACACCGTTTACATATGTGTGTGCGACTAACGTATGGCCTCACTTCTGCACGCAAGCACGGAGGGATGGGGGTGTTTTAAATTGTTTTTATAGCACGGAGGGATGGGGGTGTTTTAAATTGTTTTTATTTTATTTTTACACTGTCCCTTTATTTATTTTTTGATCACTTTTATTCCTAATACATGGATTGTAAACATCCCTTGTAATAGAAATGAGCATGATTGGTCCTCTTTAAGGAGAGATCTGAGGTCAGAAAGACCCCAAATCTCTCCTTTACCTTTAAAAGCAAAAGATCAAAAAATAATAATTTACTTCCACCCTGGACCGGAAGTGACATCATGACGTCGCTCCAGTCCTTTAAGGCCATAGAGGCATCAAAGATGAACTAGTTTTTTATCGCCGACCAGCCGGCGGGACCGTCGGATTGTTTCTCTGGCGAGCTGGTGGAAACGCTAAGCCCGAGAAACACACGGCAAGCGCCAGGGGTGGGGTGGTTGGGGTTATGTGAGCCTCTCATAAACCCAGCTGCTGGTTGAAAAAAAAAAAATACCGGGGTTATAGCTGATAGCTAGTATATCTATGTATTGCAGTCGGCAAGTGGTTAAGATGAACTCAGGCTTTATGCAATTCCATGTTTGATTCTGATGTCATGTAGGTAGGAGGTAAAGTATGTTTAAAGCCAAAGCATTTTTTTCATTTTGGATGGAGTAGGAGAGGGGCAAACTCTTGAAAAAAAGTATTGGTACTTGTACTCGGTCTTAAAAAGTGGTATCAGGACAACCGTATTGGTAACCAAGTCAAAAATGGAAAGTTAATCTCCCTAAAAGGGGCACAAACAGCAGGAATAGTGTTCTAACACCTCAACACTTTATTCCAATCTAAAAAAAAAAAAAAAAACTTTTGTTATATTATTAAAATATGCCTTATAATTTAAAGCCCAACTTTGGGAGTAACACAAAAATGACTGCAAGTACTGCAAGAGTTCAATTCTTGTTGAGTCTAGAGGTGGGGGAAGAAGAGGTAATACTTACTTTATCTCTTGTCTAGCAGGTTTCGGGTGCTCTTATATTCTCTCCCATACTCCAGGATCTGGTCAGACCAGGGCTGGGACAAAGGGTGGGCAGAAGAGGCGGCTGCTCTGGGTGCAATGGTTTATTGCAGGGATGAGGGTGCCCTGTGGCAGTTGTTTCTGTTACAAGCCTGACAGGGGTAGTGACAGCAACATCACTGCTAACCCTAAGGGAAGGGGGCGCAGTCTGGCATCTTTACCCTGGGTGCTGGATGACCTTGTCCTGACACTGGGACAGACCCTTGGCCTTCATGGTACTTGATAATGTCATAACGTGACTGTTAGGTAGAGCACAGAAGAGAAGAGGCTTCAGGGGACTGGTCCTACAGATGGAGGGAGCCTCCTTGGGTGAGAAATAAGGTACGTTTTGTACTTTACTCTTCTACCCCCAAGTGTTTAACCTTTGCAGTCTTGGGGGGGGGGGGGGGTAATACCGCAAGGGTAATTTTAGTTTAGTTCCCGGAGTAGTGTTTCAATTTTAAAATAGTGTTTATATTTCTCTGCATGCAATGCTTCTCTTCTGAAGCTGCTATGAGGACCACCACTGCACAGGCTGTACTGACCATGTTAATGTGTGTTCTAACTGCCATTACTGTACACATGGGGATATTTATTATTGATATAGACTGAATCCCAGGCTTTCCTCACACTGTGTACTGTTCTGAAGGTGTGTATGATTTAATAAGGAATATATTATTTATACAATATAATTTTTACTTTTTTATGAGGACTGCTATACTATTCTGTGAGGGTCTCAAGATTGGATGAACACAATTCCTTTGGAAAGATAAAGCAGTTCACACATATTTATGCAACTTCATGTTTAATTGTTGTGTGGAGCTTACATTTCCTGTATCTGTCCTGTTTTTAGAGTTACGTTAGTCAGTAGAATACCGACTTAAAACAAACTTTCAGTAAATATTTGTTGAAAAAGCCCACAGTCAGTGAATATGAATTTGATAAGGATTCAATACCGCATACAGAGTATACATTTTATTGTGTAATATTAAGCTGGGACATTTCTACAGACAAAAATTTATCAGGAATTAAAAAAAGAAAAGAAAAAGGAAAAGAAAAAAAAGAAAACAAATAAAGGAAATAAATAAAGGAAAGAAAAAGGAAATGAAAAGGACGGAAGGGGAAGAAAAAATTCAAGAAAAATGTAAAAAAAAAAAATGGAGCAGTAAGGGCAGGGGAGGAAAAGAAAGGGAAAGAGAGAGAGAAAAAGAAAGAAAGAAAAGGTAGAGGAAAGAAAGTAAGAAGGAAAGGAATGGTAAAGGAGGGGAAAAGAAAGGGAAAGGAAAGGCAAAGGAGGGGAAAAGAAAGAAAGAAAAAAAGAAAGAAAGGGAAAGGAAAGGTAAAGGAGGGGAAAAGGAAGGGAAAGGAAAGGCAAAGGAGGGGAAAATAGAAAGAAAGAAAGAAAGAAAGAAAGAAAGAAAGAAAGAAAGAAAGAAAGAAAGAAAGAAAGGAGAGGGGAAGAAAGAAAGAAAGAAAGAAAGAAAGAAAGAAAGAAAGAAAGAAAGAAAGAAAGAAAGAAAGAAAGAAAGAAAGAAAGAGAGAGTAAAGGAGAGGGGAAGAAAGAAAGAAAGAAAGAAAGAAAGAAAGAAAGAAAGAAAGAAAGAAAGAAAGAAAGAAAGAAAGAAAGAAAGGGGAAAGAAAGAAAGGAAAAGTAAAGGAGGGGGAAAGAAAGAAAGAAAGAAAGAAAGAAAGAAAGAAAGAAAGAAAGAAAGAAAGAAAGAAAGAAAGAAAGAAAGAAAGAAAGAAAGAAAGAAAGAAAGAAAGAGAAAAAAGAAAGAGAAAAAGAAAGAAAGAAAAGGTAGAGGAAAGAAAGTAAGAAGGAAAGGCAAAGGAGGGGAAAAGAAAGACAGAAAAAAAGAAAGAAAGGGAAAGGAAAAGTAAAGGAGGGGAAAAGGAAGGGAAAGGAAAGGCAAAGGAGGGGAAAAGAAAAAGAAAGAAAGAAAGAAAGAAAGAAAGAAAGAAAGAAAGAAAGAAAGAAAGAAAGAAAGAAAGAAAGAAAGAAAGAAAGAAAGAAAGGGGAAGAAAGAAAGAAAGAAAGAAAAAAGAAAGAAAGAAAGAAAGAAAGAGTAAAGGAGAGGGAAAGAAAGAAAGAAAGAAAGAAAGAAAGAAAGAAAGAAAGAAAGAAAGAAAGAAAGAAAGAAAGAAGTAAAGGAGAGGGGAAGAAAGAAAGAAAGAAAGAAAAGAAAGAAAGAAAGAAAGAAAGAAAGAAAGGGTAAAGGAGGGGGAAAGAAAGAAAGGAAAAGTAAAGGAGGGGGAAAGAAAGAAAGAAAGAAAGAAAGAAAGAAAGAAAGAAAGAAAGAAAGAAAGAGAAAAAGAAAGAAAGAAAAGGTAGAGGAAAGAAAGTAAGAAGGAAAGGAATGGTAAAGGAGGGGAAAAGAAAGGGAAAGGAAAGGCAAAGGAGGGGAAAAGAAAGACAGAAAAAAAGAAAGAAAGGGAAAGGAAAGGTAAAGGAGGGGAAAAGGAAGGGAAAGGAAAGGCAAAGGAGGGGAAAAGAAAAAGAAAGAAAGAAAGAAAGAAAGAAAGAAAGAAAGAAAGAAAGAAAGAAAGAAAGAAAGAAAGAAAGAAAGAGAGGGGAAGAAAGAAGAAGAAAGAAAGAAAGAAAGAAAGAAAGAAAGAAAGAAAGAAAGAAAGAAAGAAAGAAAGAAAGAAAGAAAGAAAGAAAGAAAGAAAGAAAGAAAGAGAGAGTAAAGGAGAGGGGAAGAAAGAAAGAAAGAAAGAAAGAAAGAAAAAGAAAGAAAGAGTAAAGGAGAGGGGAAGAAAGAAAGAAAGAAAGAAAGAAAGAAAGAAAGAAAGAAAGAAAGAAAGAAAGAAAGAAAGAAAGAAAGAAAGAAAGAAAGAAAGAAAGAAAGAAAGGTAAAGGAGGGGAAAAGAAAGGAAATGAAAGAAAAGCAAATGAAAGAATGGAAAACAGGAGAAAGGGAATTGTTGTAATGACAAGCGAAGAAAAAAGGGAAAGCAAAGTAAAGGAAAGAAGTAAGACTTGGAAATAAAGAGAAAAAAATACAAAATAAAGGAATAAACAAAGGTAAGAAGGAAATGAAAGCATACAAGGAAAGAAGGATAAAATACTATAACACAAGGTCTGCTTGTGGAAACAATTAAAAAAGGAAAAAGAGAAGGGATGGGAAATGGAAATGAAAAGAAACCAAAAGGAAAGGAAAAGGAAAGAAAGAGGAAGGAATGGTAAAGGAGAGAAAAAAGGAAAGGAAATGGATGGATAAGTAGGGAAAAGGAATGGAACAGAGGAAATGAAAAGAAAGGATGGTAAAGGAGAGGAAATTAAAGGAAAAGGAAGTACGAGTAAAGAGAAGGGAAGGAAAATAAAGGAATGGTCAAGGAGAGGAAATTAAAAAGGATAGGGAAAGAAAAGAAAGGAAATGAAGAAAGGAAAAGGAATGGAAAGGATCAGCAAAGAAAAAAAAACAAGACAGGAAATTAATGCTAAGGTAGAGAAAAAAGGAAATAAATAGAAAGAAATGGCAAAGCGGAGGGAAAAAAAGGAAGGGAGGAAAGGAAAGAAAGAAATGGGAAGTATGAAAGGAAAGTAAAAGTAAGGGAAAGAAAGAGGTAAAGAAAGGTAAAAGAAAGGAGCGGAATGGTAAGGTGAGAAAAAGAAAGGAAAGAAATGGCAAAGGAGAGGAAAAAAGGAAAGGAGGAATAGAAAAGAAAGGGGAAGAGAAGGATGAAAGGAAAGTATGGGAAAGAAAGAAGTGAAGAAAGGTAAAAGAAAGGAGAGGAATGGTAAGGGTGAAGAAATTAAAGGAATGGGACAGGAAAGGAATGGAATGGTAAAGTAGAGTGAGGAAAATAAAGGAATGGTTAAGGAGAGGAAAGGGAAGGGAAGGAAATTGTTGCAATGAAAAAGACACAAAAAAAAGGATGGTGTAAAATGATAAAAAAAAGACAATAAAAAAAGTAAATATAAGAAAGAAAGAACAGGGAAAAGGGAAGAAATGAGTAGAAATGAAAGAAAATGGGGAGAAGGAACGAAGGAAAAAAAAAGAAAAAAGTATAGAAAGGAAATGAATAAAAATGAAAGAAGAAAAAAGTGAAAGGAGAGAAAAAACTAGGAAGGAAGGAGTGGAGGGAGGATTTGTGTTAGAAAAAGATTAGACTGTAAGACAGATGTAGGAAGGAGAAGAAGATAGGAGGAAGAAATTAAAAAGAAAACACCCAAATTACAGGTACAGCAGACAGATCTTTTTCAGTCTTCCATCATGGCGGTGGTGCCTTGGTCAGAGGCTGAAGATTTCAGTACTGCCATAGCTGGTTGAAGGGGACCAAACCTCCAGGGAATTCGGACTTGGTTCCGTTTGACCAGCCATAGTAGTCTGGAGACCACATCAATCCTTGCTGACACTTCCCTTGGGGATCTCCGTCATGTCTGATTGCTGTTCCTGAAAAAGAATGCAAGAAGAAAATATTGCCAGCTATAGTTACAAGGCATTTCTACTGAATACTGCAAATATATTTTGTACATTCACATTAATTGGCAAAAAGTCAGCCGTGTAAAATCATTGTTTTGGGCTATCTCTGCTGAAGATAATTTTTTACAATTAAAACAAGTGTAAAACTGATCTGACAGATTTAAACCACCACCAGACACAATATAATTGTCTATTTCAGCCATTCTTGATCAAGTTTGGGGACCATCTATGAACTAATCATTTTGAAAACCAGGTGATTGAGCAAGTTGCACATTTTTGATTTGTCTTCCTGTGATTGCGGAATCGGCCAATCAATAAATCGAGCAAGTTTATACAGTGCTCTGCCACACTCACAAAATTGTTTCCCTTCAGATTGTACCTCTCTATCTGCAGTCTCCATAATTAGTGATCTGCTGCATGTCACAGGTCTCTGTTATTGGGAAGAGACGCACAAGCCATAGAAGCCTTCGGTATGTCACATCTACACCCTACACACCATCATCTGTCTGCTGTCAGTCATTATCTCACAGCCTAAACCTGCATGTCTGTGAGCCTGCTAACAATGGTGTGCTCTGAGCTATCACAACTGTGTTGGGGGATGTTTTGCTTCATGTCAGTTATAAGATTTCCTATTGTGTGGAATAATTTAGCATTATATATCTATACTACATAATATATTGCAAAATATAAATACATAACGAGTGGTAGATGGATACACAGAGCAAGATAGATTCATAGATAGATAGATAGATAGATAGATAAAGTAAATCAATAGTGATAGATAAATTGATTGATTGAAAAATAGATATACAATAGATAGATAGTACATCTATAGAGACAGATCAATAGATAGATGGATAGATGGATAGATGGATAGATGGATAGATGGATAGATAGATAGATAGATAGATAGATAGATAGATAGATAGATAGATAGATAGATAGATAGATAGATAGATAGATAGATAGATAGATAGATAGATAGATAGATAGATAGATAGATAGATAGATAAAAAAAATAAGTAGTAATAAGAGTAACTGGAGCAAATGAATGATGGGAAAGAAAGAAAGAAAGAAAGAAAGAAAGAAAGAAAGAAAGAAAGAAAGAAAGAAAGAAAGAAAGAAATTAGTTGCTATTAAGACAAGGAAATGTGCAGTGAAGGAAACAAGGCAAATAAAAAGAGTTATCGTAATATAAATAATACAAAGGACATAACCTGATGTGACATCTATATGATTACACGTGACGTCATTCAATGAGTGAACACAAGCAGATAACTCTAGGCCAGTCAGGTAGAGTTAGGTAGATCTGGTTCTAGAAGGCATATTAGGTAGAGCTGGTTCTAGAAGGGATATTAGGTAGAGCTGGTTCTAGAGGGGATATTACATAGAACTGGTTCTAGAATGGATATTAGGTAGTTCTAGTTCTAGAAGGGATATTAGGTAGAGCTGGTTCTAGAAGGGATATTAGGTAGAGCTAGTTCCAGAAGGGATATTAGGTAGAGCTGGTTCTAGAGGGGATATTACGTAGAACTGGTTCTAGAATGGATATTAGGTAGTTCTAGTTCTAGAAGGGATATTAGGTAGGGCTGGTTCTAGAAGGGATATTACGTAGAACTGGTTCTAGAATGGATATTAGGTAGAGCTATTTCTAGCAGGGATTTTAGGTAGAGCTAGTTCTAGAAGGGATATTAGGTAGAACTGGTTCTAGAATGGATATTAGGTAGAGCTAGTTCTAGAAGGGATATTAGGTAGAGATGGTTGGAACAGCTAAATTTAGGTGCCATGTACTGCAGCGAGTGATGATGAATATTCTAAATGGAAGTGGCAGGTGTTGCAGAGTATCAGTCACCCAGAATGCATTGCATTACAGGACAGGCCAAATTGGTGGTGCACTTAGTAGGCAAGTTTCTGCCCAGCTCGAGCGTGGCACACCTGTCACTCATTCCAGGGTTCATTCAGCACAACTTTGATTGATGGCTCCACTTAGAGAGATAGATTACATTGCCGTCAAATGACCTTCTGAATCGAAGCATTAATAATAAAAGAAACTCCGGCAGGCCAGTCTGGCCGCACATTCCAAGTACAGCTAAGAAGATCATGTTTGGGTATTATAGCAGCACAGATATGCTTGACCTTTAACTACGTCTACATTGACACAGCAAGTATTTTCTACCACTTGCACACTGCAGGGATAAGAGCTCTACCAGTGAAAGCTTAAAGGGTAAGGATGACCATAAACGGGTCAATCCCTTCCACAATTTGGCAGTGTAATTTAGGGCTGTCCTAGGAGGCGATAACAGAGAGCATTCATTGGCCCAGAGAAAGATTTTGCTGCTTTTCCAGGATTAAACCAGAAGGAAGGAAAGTTTGTTTCCATTAAATATGTTGCATAAGAGAGATGGCCCCTGGAGCTAAAAAAATAAGTAACACTGTTGTAAACATGGGGTCAGGGTGCAAACCCTAGATAATGCTCCTCACATATTGTACGTGTTCTATTATATCGTATATTTCTCTTTTTATTTTCAGTAGTCCTAATAAAGCCAGTTTAAACTCACATAGCAGGTAAATTGAAGGTGAAAGGGATGTGAAGGGAAGAGGAAGGGTTTGCTATCATGAACATCTGGCAGCTTTAGTAGAGTAGTAGTAATGGTTGGGCCAAGGGACAGAAATGTCACCCGTACAACCTACGTTGCTGCAGATGCTCCACAAAAAACAAAAGGGCCCAGCATGTCTAGATTGCTGACCTATAAAAAGGACAAACCCCAAACAGGACGCTTCAAGAGATCCTGTCCACTATTTTTAGAGGTAAAGAGTTAAAGTCCTGTCAATGGAGCACATGATGATCAATACCTCTGTTATCCAAGAAAATGTTCTTCTGTGTGCCACTCTATTACTAGCTAGTAGTAGTTAGCCGCACCTAACTGGACTTGTTCTGTAATGTTGAGGACATTTTATAGCTTCTCTAAGCCACTTCTTCAGTTGCAACTGAAGAAGTAGCTTGGCGAAGCTTTGAAACATCTTCAACATTTCAAAACAAGTTCTGTTAAATGTGATTTGCTATACCATGACCTAGATCAGGGGTCTCCAAACTTTCTAAACAAAAGGCCAAGTTTTCTGTCCTTCAGACTTTAGGGTGGCTGAAGTGTGGCCAGCGGAAGTAGAAAATGTCCCGACATTGCCTCACTGGGAGAAATAGTGCCCCATCATTGGTGTCAGTGGGAGGAATAGTGTCCCATCATTAGTGTCTGTAGGAGGAATAGTGTCCCATCATTAGTGTCTGTAGGAGGAATAGTGTCCATAGTTGGTATCCGTGGGGATAACAATGCCCCATTGTTGGTGTCAGTGGAAGGAATAGTGCCACATTCTTGGTGTAAATGAATAGTGCCCAAAGGGCCGGATAAAGGCAAGCAAAGAGCCACTTCATTTTGGAGACTACTGACCTAGATAAATAAGAACCTTCACAGACACTCTGATACTAGTTTCACTTTGTTACTAGATTCATTAATTTCTCCAACTTCAGGGAAAAAAGCCATCAACTGTGGGATAATTGTTGGAGGGGCATAGGCCTGTAGGGCATCAAGGTAGTCAGATCCCTAGAATCTATGTAAAAACAATTTTATAGAGACACTTAGCGAAAAAGGTTGTACGATCTGTTGTACGATATTCGGATTGTGTGTACAGGCCATTAGAGGAGGACATTCTGACTGATAAAAGTCATAGCGGGCTCCTCAGAAATGTTACATGTAGTTGTTAAAAAATGGGCAACAGATTTGTTTAAAGTAGAACTATTATCTAAAAATATAAAAAAAGCCAAACTGCTCAACGTTAAACTGCCTTGGTAGTGGGTGACCATTCTTGCAGATTTCACCATGTGATGGCTACCTATAATTGATCGATCAGTGGCTTTGCCTGGGCCAATCTTCTTGTACAGCAGAGACCATGTGACTGGTAACCCAAGATATTGGTATAAGTAAATATGTGTTAACGTCACAGAGCAGCTGCGGAGATAAAAAAAGCCAAACTCATTTTTTTAAAAATTGGATCTTTGCAGAAAGATGATTTGAGCATTGCAAGGGCCACCAGAAAATATCCTGTGAAATTAGTCATGTTGAGGCAACTGTACAAGAGACAACATCTTGGCAAAAAAAATGCATACAGGTGAAGGTTAAAAGTGATGGTGACTTAAAAGGATCCAAGCCACTTTCATGTCCAATGGCATTCTGTGGTCTATGAGCACCAGTGTTTGAGTTCCTGTCCTTCGTAGTACGTACCAGTAGCAATGGCACCCTTGTAGTAAGGCTCTAGGAGAAAGTACATGAGTTTCAGAGGCAGCCACGTGAGAAACGTGAATCCAGAAAGCAGCAGGTCTCACCGAAACCACACACTTCCTTACATTCCATAGCTATGTAATCCATATGGGCATATAAAGAAGCATGTCGTCTCAAGTGAGAACGTCTTTGTCTCCATCCTTTACATTGTCATTCAGGAGCTTACTGCCTCATTTCTTGGCTCACTTCCGCTGTCACGCATAATGCAGCTTAATATAATAGGAGAAATAGCACATAATGTCATATAATGAATGTGCTGAAAACTTTTAAGTGTACATATGCTTAGTTGACAATGGCAGAACTTACTAATCCTTACAATGGACAGTTCTAATGATTTCATGATTTAGAGCAGGGTTTCTCAACTAGGGTTCCTTCAGAGGTTGCTACTAGGAGTTCAATGAGCAGTTTCTCACTGACACCATTAATCTTTTCAGGTATCTGAAGGAGGGTAATTCTTCCCAATGACCACAAGTGTAAGGAGCATTCTTCACACTGACCATTACACCAATGTGTCATGAGTTGTAGATATTTATAGTCATTTTTAGCAGGGTTCCCTGAGACCAGAAAGGTATTTCAAGGGTTCCTCTGCTTTGGAAAAGGTTGTGAAAGGCTGAATTAGAGCAAAACTGTATCTAGACTTTGAAAGATTGTATTGAATCCACATAAATAAATGGATTCTGAACGACTGAGCAAAAACCTAGGGCCCATTACCACCGTTTCAATGTAGTGTGATGCATAATGCTTGTGCACGTTAATGTACAACGTGGATCGTGGTGCTGTTCATTTTAAATGCCCCCCAACGCAAACCCCAAACCACATGCATTGCAGTGCACTACAAAGCACCGTAACTCACTACCATGTATTCTAGTGGCAAAAATGCCACACAGCCATTTCACTGGACATTTTGGGGCATTGCCAGCCCATTCATTTTAATGTGCTTTCCCTTAACACAATGCATGTTAACGCTTGGAAAATCCACCAGGGTGCCAAGGTATGAATGGGCCCTAGTATCCACCTCTTATTTTTCTTGGATTCAAGCAGGATGGTGACGGTCCTTTATAGTCTCCATCTGCTGATGAAATCCAGTACCACGTCGCAACTTATTGTGGCCCTCTGAGAGAACTATTGCAGAATATTTATAGAATGTAGCCAATTGTATTATTGTGCATTGCAATTTTCTATGCTGTTCATTTTTAGGAGTATTTATTCTGCATAGCTGTGTGAAGCTTACTTTTTTTGTGAGCAAACGAGGAAGCAAAAATTAGTATATCATAGCAAATATTAGAAATTGTCCAGTTTTCATAATGTATTTAATATCTATCTATCTATCTATCTATCTATCTATCTATCTATCTATCTATCTATCTATCTATCTATCTATCTATCTATCTATCTATCTATCTATCCTACTTTTTTAAAATTACAAAAATAGTGAAGCAATTAGGGTCAGTGCCGCCAAAGCCGGTGTTCAGTTTTAGATGGATAGTTCTGAGTTGAATTGCTAATAGTTTTCTGAGACTCCTGATTTGCATACATACTTCTTGTTAGTGGCTTAGAAAGTATTGAAGCCTTTGGTTCATTATGAGAGCCAGAGAATTAGCATTTTCAGGCTGGTTAGGAATGATACCCAGCTTAATCCTTTCAGTACAGTTTTCCTGTAAAATGTTAATCCTGATTGGCTGCCATTGACCAGTGCCTTGCACATGCAGTTCCTATGGCTGTATTTAAGCCCATACATTTCTGACCTTGTAAGGTGAAGAGTAGAACATGAGTAGAGAGGACAGACACAAGCTGTCAGTCATGTAACCAGATCACATGACTAGGACAGGCTCCAGATGACATAACCAGGGGTCAGACTGCCAACTGGCACGCACTAGCGCTGACACGCTACCCAAATAAATAATGGGGCTCGATTAGGCAGACAAAAGTACAGTAACCCAAAGCTAATTATCAGATTTAAGTTTACTAGGTCATATTGGTGAAAGACAAATTCTGATTGATTTGCATGGATTGCACTATGCATATGGCTCTTTGTTGTGTTATATTAAATTAGCCCATTGATACATAAGCCTATAAAAAAAAATATATAAAAAATATATTTATATTATATTTATAAAAACGATTTATATTATTATATATAAGAATAATAATATTAATATATATAATAATATTTTATAAAAATAAATATGCTTATCTGTATATACTCGAGTATAAGTTGAGTTTTTCAGCACATTTTTTTGTGCTGAAAGTGCCCCCCTCGACTTATACTCGAGTCAAGCACTTTTCTGCAGCAAAAAATTTCATTTTCCGAACCGACTTTGGGGCCCCGTATCTCAGGGCCACTTGGTGCTAGGAACCCCTGTATCTCGGGGCCACTTGGTGCTAGGAACCCCAGATTTGGTGTACAAACCCAGTGGAACTGGTACCACAACATATCCAAGCTGGAGTTCCTAGCACTAAGTGGCTCCGAGATAGGGGGCCCCAAATTTGGTTCAGAAAATGTCATTCTCTGCTGCAGAAGTGCTTGACATTTTCTGAACCGAATTTGGGGCCCCGTATCTCAGGGCCACTTGGAGCTAGGAACCCCAACTTTGGTGTGCAAACATAGTGGAAACATAACCATAACATATCCAAAGCTGGGGTTCCTAGCACCAAGTAGCCCCGAGATACGGGGCCCCAAAGTAGGTTTGGAAAATGTCATTCTTTGCTGCAGAAAAGTGCTTGGAATTTTCTGAACCGATTTTAGGGGCCCTGTATCTCAGGGCCACTTGGTGCTAGAAACCCTAGCTTTGGATATTATATGGTGCTAGTTCCACTGGGTGTGCACACCAAATTTGGGGTTGCTAGCACTAGGTGGCCCTGAGATACGGGGCCCCAAAATCGGTCAACTGTGTCCATCTGCAGCAATGTCATTTCGGGACCCTTTGGGTTCAGAGACCCCAAATTTTGGCTGCAGCTAGGGGGCATCTAGGAACCCTTAACTACCAAGTTTGAAGTTCAGGGGACCTATAGATGCAAATGGGTACAGTGAGGCTGCAAATGGGCATTGTTGACCCTCTTTCCACTTACAGTAGCTGTGCATTTCTCACCCTCGTCTTATACTCGGGTCAATAAGTTTTTCCCATTTTTTTGTGATAAATTAGGGCCTCGACTTATACTCGGAACGACTTATACTCGAGTATATACGGTATATATATATATATATATATATATATATATATATATATATATATATATAATTTGTGTATCTCAACAAAAAATCTATCTATATATACAGTATTTATAGATAGATAGATTTATGTATACTGTATATGTAGGTATCTATATACTATATATATGAATATATAGTAATTGCAAAACATTTTTCTTTTTCTGTACAAAGCAGACTATATATCTGAGTTTCCATTGCCAACCCAAGCTATAAAATTAACATATGGCAATATTATTACTGTTCATGTGGCTGTGTTCTGCCATGTATAAGAACAAAGCATGATGATGTCATTGTCATAAACATACTATGACATCAGCATGGCACTCTAGGTATCCTCCAGGGTCAGCTGATGCTTTTTAATACAACAGACAATTGGGTTGATTAAGGCTTGGTTCACACTTGAGCATGCAGCGGCTCACAGCAGGAGTCCGGTGCATCTCCATTCACCGTTTTAGGTCAGATTTCAGCCCGAATTTTGGCTGCATTTGGACCTGAAACGGACCAAAAGACACACAAGACTCCTGTGCAATTTGCACCGGAGCCGCTGCAGAGATACGTGAACCGGCTCCATAGAGAGCCAGTCACAATCTCCTGCTATGCGAATTGGATGCGGAGAAAGGCGCATCCAATTCGCATAAGTGTGAACCCAGCCTTACTAAAACCCGAGAGTTCTGGTGCAGCTGTGCATGGTAGCCAATCAGCTTCTAGCTTTGGCTTGTTCAATTAAGCTTTAACAATAAAACCTGGAAGCCGATTGGTTTCTTTGCAGAGCTGCACCAAATTTTGCACTCTCCAAGATTTAGTAAATCAGCTTCAATGAGTCAGTTGTGGTTCATTAATTGGGATACCGTTGAAAAGCAAGCCGCCCAGGACATTTCTTAATCCCAGTAAAATCTATGTATTGACATGGACACAAGGGTGAACGAGGGGATGGGGTGCTTTTTTAATATAAAGTTTCCACCAGGACTTATGTGGTTTTTTTTTTAAAGGGGTGGGGAAGGCAAAAGTGTCACCAGTACAAAAGCAGCAAACCTATTTGCTGTGAAATTAGGCGAGTGAGTTGCACACCCCCACCCCAAGAAATCACAGCATTACTTCCTTCTAGGAGGTGTAAAGCAGCCCCATTTAGCATAGTGCTATTGTTTTTTGTTTTTTTTTAAAGGATTAACACTTGTTGCTTCTTTTTGAACCACAGATTAGCTAAGAGAAGACCAACGAAAAAAGCTAAAGCTCCACAGACGATTGCACTACTTAAATTTCTAGCGATTAATTGCAAGAAATTGGAAGGAATGGTTGTGCGTGGGATAAACTATATAGTGGCATGTAGCAGTGATCATTTGCAAAGAATTAAAGCGTTGTAAAGCCATGCAAGATTAATCACTGTTGTATTTAGTTTTACACACTAGGGTGCCATTTGTGTGATCTTTTTAGCAACCAATCCTTAAATGTAAAGGCAGACATAGATGGCTCGAATTTTGGCTGTTCAATAGGCTCCCTCATCCATACTGACAGCTTCAATGGAGGATTTTCTATTGATTTTCCATTTCAACCCGTGGCTGTTGGCTCTGTTGAACAGTGGATGTTGAACAGCCGTTGAACATCCATAGGATGCATTCATGGTACTGCCAATAATTTACCACCTGGCTCTGTTGACTTGGCCACCCATGTCTCAAATTTTGTCCAATTCAGCAGCAATTGGCCAAAATTTGAGTTGTCTACCGGGGTCCTTAGAACAGGTCGCCAACTTGTTGCCCATCACCTCTTTAGTATCATGGAGTATAGTGTGCAAAAAAAAAAAAAACAAGGTTATTGTTAACAGACACTTACATTTCTCGGCCTTAAGCAGACAATCTATGGTTTGATTTCCTTTCCTCCCACCCATAATTGCTCAGTTCCACCTTTAACACAGTCAGTGTTGATGGGGGAATGCCTATTGTCTTCTGACGGCTGGGGAGCCTTCATGACCAGCAGACCACATTGACTACTGCTAGCGACTATAGCTGCCGGCACTAATCGCATGAGAAAAATTCCGACAGGTTGGTTGTACCGGGGTCGATCAATGGTACAATCAGCCTGCCCATAGATGGATCGAATCTCAGCTGGTCACTACTGAAGTGGCAGAATTTCAATCCATCTACAGCCGGCTTTAAGCACTTACTGTAGATGACTACATGGGTGCATATAGCTCATTGCGTTGGCCGCATACAAACTGGCCGATTAACTGTTTGTGTGCAGCCAAAACATTGCAGAAACACCGACCTTAGACGCACACTGTCTGCATCCAGGGTCATACCTTCCAACTTTTTGAGATAGGAATGAGGGACACCTATCTATGACAGGTCCCCTGCACCTACAGCGGAAATATGATTTATATATTTTTATAATCATCTACTAGGGCTTATAAGAGCCTGTCTGCAAGGTAACATTTCGGATGTATACAGTATTTGTCCTCTGTGCATATGTCATTGAGCCTCATCTGGTGTTTTATGGTATCATGTGTCTATATGTATTTATGCTTTTGTTTTTTGTTTTTACATAGTGAGACCTTTCTCCTTTTCTCTGCACTAATTGAAACCTGAATGTGTCCTGAAGAAGTTTTAGAATGAAACGCGTAGACACATCGGGGCTCACATCCTGTATATTTTTATATAGATGATTTTTATATATTTTTGTCAATGTCCTTTTCCCAAATATATGTGTATTTATGTATCTAATAAAATTTATTATATTGTTATATTGAATATGATCCCTTTGGTTTGCTCTGCCTCAAAGTCCGACCGGGGGTTCCTTGTTGAACCACTTTTTTTCTTTTTGATAACTTAACCATACGGATGTGGCCATAGGAGTGTTTCCTTTTATGTTTTGACCTATCAGCAAAAGTATGCAGGCATAGGACACACCCCTTGCCACGCCCCCTTAAAGGAGAATTATATAAAAAAACAAGATTGGTTAAACCCACAAGTGCTTTTTTTACCGCTACTATTCCTTTATATTGGCTTTTGGAATTTACAAATGCAGCAATTTAGAAATCAGATGAAAGGTTTAGCGCTGGAAAACACTTTTTTGATAGATAAAAAGTGCGTTTTATATACATCTCTATAGATCAGACCAAAATGAGGGACACATGAGGAGGAAAGAAGGACAGAGGGACATTGTTCCAAATCAGGGACAGTCCCTCGGAATCAGGGACAGTTGGGAGCTATGCAGGGTTGATCAGATGCTATATTTGCATGTAACCAATCAGAGGAAAGGTTACATACGATCAGCAGTAACGCAGGCTGTTGATTTGTACAGAGTAGGAATCTGACGACTGCTCTGTGTGTGCAGGCCGCGTTCAGAACCGCTGGTGAGAATCTACTGATTCATGCCGGGGGCCCCACCTGGCTGCCACTGTGCACCCCCGTGGATGTAGCCTAACCTGCTAACGATTTAGGTAACACAATCCAACCACTAAAAATAACCCTACAGATCTAGCATATATTATCAGAATTAAACTTTTATTTTTAGGAAAAACTTTAACCAATAAAAATATTTAAAAGAAATATCACGTTTAGGGTGAGATCAGGTTGCCAATAAATACATAAATAAATAATAAATAAATAAATCCAAAATAAGGAGACTAAAGCTGGACATACACACATAGATTCCTTTTTGTTCAACCTACAGGCAGAACAAATGAAATCCGTTAGATTCCTTCATCTATGTTCCATAGCTCCCAACTGTCCCTGATTTGGAGCCTCTGTCCCTCATTCCTCCCTATGTGTCCCTCATTTTGGTCTGATCCATATAGTTGTATATAAAATGCACTTTTTATCTATCAAAAAATGTTTCCCAGCGCTAAACCTTTCATCCAAATTCTAAATTGCTGCATTTGTAAATCCCAAAAGCCAATATAAAGGAATAGTAGTGGTAAAAGTGGGTTTAATCAATCTTGGTTTTTTTTTGTACAATTCTCCTTTAAGGAGGCGTGGCAAGGGGTGTGTCCTATGCCTGCATACTTTTGCTGATAGGTGTCCCCCATTCCCATCTCAAAAAGTTGGGAGGGATGATGTTCTACAGCATGGATGGACGAATCTTCCCTGTCGGCTATTGTATTCTGATAGCCGGCTCCAGTGGCTGCCAGAATACCTGAACGGTGCCTGCAGGTGGTACTGACCTTTAAAAACACTAGATGTGTGATCATAGGAGCAGATGAGGTGTTCTTATAAAGCTTGTTTACCCCAATACTGAATACAAATTATTTAATAAGGTTGTCACCAGAGCAATGTTTGCATGCAAAGTGCAGAGAAGTACAGCAACCAATCAGAGCTCAAAAAAAAAAAAAAAATGAGATTAGAGGCCTGACAAAAATAATATAAAATGTATAATCAAAAAAGTTTTTTTTTTTAATGTATCTTAGGAAGTAATATTTTGCTGCCACCATCTGTAAAACTCTGGACTGATACCTTAGGTGTACCAGATTTGGATTTTTAAGGGGGCAAAAGGGGAAATTGCCCCTGGCCCCCCTGAGCAAAATAATATAAAATGTTAGTACTTTTTTAAAAATGTATCTTAGGAAGTAAAATTTTGCTGCCACCATCTGTAAAACTCTGGACTGATACCTTAGGTGTACCAGATTTGGATTTTTAAGGGGGCAAAAGGGGAAATTGCCCCTGGCCCCCCTGAGCAAAATAATATAAAATGTTAGTACTTTTTTAAAAATGTATCTTAGGAAGTAAAATTTTGCTGCCACCATCTGTAAAACTCTGGACTGGTATATTGTAACGTTTAAAAAAAAAAAAGAATTTGTGGCTCAAGCAAACCACACATGCAGCACTATGACTGGGTGACCTCAGAATGACGTTGTGTCATGCATTTTAAAAATGTGTGACTGTCAATGAGAATGTAAACTAACTCTGTGCATAAGAGGCCCCCCGAATCTGAAGTGCCCCCGCCCAGGTCTAAATCTGGCTCTAAGGTGTGCCACACAATCATGACATATATGCCCATATTTGCACTTTAGCAGGTCCAATAAGGTAAAGTCCAAATAAGGGCATGAGTGATATAGCGCCCCCATAAGTCAAGATTGTATGCAGACCCAAACAGGTTTGGTGAGGGAGGGGCGGGCGAGCACAGGTGGAAGGGCGACTTCTGCTTGGCATAGGAAAACATAGAGTATAAAAGTGGACTGGAAGGGATCCAAAGGACCGCAAAGTCTGGTAAAGATCTAAGGACCTCTTTGTAAGTTTACTACCACATCAATAGTGAATGCTTCAGGTTGGAAATGAATCCCTACTTTAAATTTGAGTAAATACATAAAGGCTCATTTAAATATCACCCAGCACTGTAAAAACAGAAAACATTAGTCACCTATTTTTTTGTGGCAGATACCATCAAAATATTTCAATTACTGTTTTTCTTTTTTCTTTTTTTTGGTTTGCCTAAAAAAAAAAAAAAAATCTGTAAATAATTTTCATTATCATCCAACCCTCTTTAGCGCACATCCTCCTAACCATCTCTAACAGGCATCATTATAAATGACAGCTTTCGGCATGTCAGTGCAAAAAATAAATTCTGTATGCGGAAAAAAAGGGAAAAACAATAAAACATTGGTGCAATGTGTTCGCACCGGCGGCTAAAAATAAGTTTGCGAATACGTACACACACAAAAAAAAAAAAAAAACCTGGAAATTACAACAGGGTGGCACAATTTTATGTAATTACCTGGATAACGGCATTGCGGTATTCCACATCGGCTTCCCGGCTTTTGGCTCATCACTCAGATTTGAATGACTGGTGTCAGAAGGATGACAGCGTACCCTGCGCTCTAGTCTGAGGCCCTGTCGATTCAATTAACTAGGCTGCGAATAAATGAAGCAAACTGGGATATGGGCTCAAAATAAAAAAATAAAAAAAAATCATAAAAAAATAAATAAAAAAATCATAAAATAAAAATTACAAAAATAACAAAACCCAAACCTGATATCCTTCCTACAGCTCAGCTATATCTGATTTTAGCTTGAAGATTTGCCAATCACTAGCTCTGGTCCCCCCTGTCTATAGATCCTCTTTAGCACTAACATGACAGAGGTTGCCCTTCCTTCCTCTATAACGGACGTGCTGCTTTGTGCCCCTGTAAGGCCTGCAGGCGCCCTTTTTGTATGACGAGCTGCCCCCCCAGGCCTCGCCTCACACCTGTCCGTGTCGCTTACAGTCCCGGGCCATTCCTGCGCCTGCTGTCCATCTCAATCATGGCTTTGACAAGCCAGCGAGTGTTGTAAAATTACACCTCTTCAGCTGTCTCTCCTCTACGAGGGGACAAGTCTCACCACTCGCCTTTTTCAGATGGACAGGGACCACGCTGCCTTGCCATTTATAGGAAAAATACGTGTGCCCGGGCAGAGGAAACAAAATAAAGTCTCATTCATGGTTTTTTTTTTTTTCGATTGTGGTAGAACACTGGGGAGTAAATAAAGTTTTACAGTTCGGGAATAAACATACAGGGGCGCACAGATTGACATTTATCTCATGTAATCATTGTGTGGCAGGCATTGCCGACCCTTGGAAAAGCGTTTCTCTATGGTGGGCACTTTTACCCACTTGCTGCCCATGCCAATTTTCAGCTTTCAGCGCTGTCGCACTTTGAATGACAATTGCGCAGTCATGCAACGCTGTACCCAAACAAAAATGTTACAATTTTTTATAAGACAGATAGAGTTTTCTTTTGGTGGTATTTAATCACCACTGCGTTTTTGTTTTTTGCTAAACAAATGATAAAAGACTGAACATTTTGAAAAAAAGAAAACAATTTTCTTCATCTCTGTTAGAAAATTTTGTAAATGATAGGCGGAACTAATGGGCATCCTTTATGGGCACTGATAGGCGAAACTAATGGGCATCCTTTATGGGCACTGATAGGTGGCACTGATGGGCAGCCTTTATGGACACTGATAGGCGGCACTGATGGGCAGCCTTTATGGGCACTGATAGGGGGCACTGAAGTGCACTGATAGACAGTACTAATGGGCACTGATAGGCGGTACTGATATGCAGCACTGATGGACACTGATAATCAGCACTGATGGGCAGCCTTTATGGGCACTGATAGGTGGCACTGATATGCAGCACTGATAGGCGGCACTGATGTGCACTGATAGGTGGCAATGATATGCAGCACTGATAGGCGGCACTGATGGGCAGCCTTTATGGCACTGATAGGTGGCACTGATGGGCACTAATAGGTGGCACTGATATGCAGCACTGATGGCCACTGATAGGCGGCGCTGATGGGCAGCGTTTATGGGCACTGATAGGCGGCACTGATGATCACTGATAGGCAGCACTGATGGGCACTAATAGGTGGCACTTATATGCAGCACTGATGGGCACTGATAGGTGGCACTGATGGGCAGCCTTTATGGGCACTGATAGGCAGCACTGATGGGCACTAATAGGTGGCACTGATATGCAGCACTGATGGGCACTGATAGGCAGTCTTTTTGGGCACTGATAGGTGACACTGATATACAGTAGATAAAATAAGTGCAGCGCAAAAGGATAAATAATAAGGTGATGAATAAAAAATATATAAAATATATAGATGAATCATCAAATAAATAGCAACAGTCCTTAAAATGAAATGGTGAAAATAGCAGGTGGCGGAAGATGGCGAATATCTCTCTTCTGGGGACACTTGGTAACAAACTTAAATCCGTGCGGTAAGTATGTAAAAACCACCGTCACCCGCAGCACTCTCCTGCTGACAGCTGTTCTGTTAAGAGCAGTCTGTCTGTCTCATTAGTATTCACTGCCTCAGCACGTGTACCTATTGGCGCTCTGCTAGCGTCTTTTTGTTTTACCATTGAATAAATGTTGAACTTTGATTCTCATACGGATCGCTCTTAGAAGTTTCCTTTATGTTTTTTACTGCTCCTGGGGATTTCCACCTCTCCACCTGGTATCTCAACACGGATCTCCTCCCCCTTTGAGGGATACAGCCTAATTGAGAAACAAAGTATCCAGCGGCATTATGATGTTCTACTCCTGATCAGAGGGGATTTCTACAGATCTCAGCCAGCCCAGCAGTTTGCCACAGACCCACTTATGCTGTTTCGGACCCCCTATAATTAAGGGGTCAACTGGATCTGGTAAGCGCAACTTTTTTACATACTTACCGCACGGATTTAAGTTTGTTACCAAGTGTCCCCAGAAGAGAGATATTCGCCATCTTCCGCCACCTGCTATTTTCACCATTTCATTTTAAGGACTGTTGCTATTTATTTGATGATTCATCTATATATTTTATATATTTTTTATTCATCACCTTATTATTTATCCTTTTGCGCTGCACTTATTTTATCTACTGTATATCATTGAGGTTGGTGTTTTTCCTCCTAGTGTTCAGCTTGCATATCGTTCTTTCACATTTGGTTTGCGCTGATTGCTCTTTCATTTTAACAGGTGACACTGATAGGCAGCACTGATGTGCACTGATAGGTGGCACCAATGGGCGGCACTGATGGGCACTGGTAGACAGCACTGATAAGAGGCACTGACAAGCATCACTGATGGGCACTGAAATGCATCACTGATTGGCACTGATTGGCATCACTGATGGGCATACCTCCCAACTTTGTGAGATGGGAATGAGGGAACCCTATCAGCAAAAGTATGTAGGCATAGGACACACCCCTGGCCACGCCCCCTTAATAGAGATTTGTACAAAAAAACAAGATTGGTTAAACCCACAATTTTTTTTTTTTTTACCACTACTATTCCTTTATATTGGCTTTTAGAATTTACAAATGCAGCAATTTAGAAATTGGATGAAAGGTTTAGCACTGGGAAACACTTTTTTGAAAGATAAAAAGTGCATTTTATATACAACTATATAGATCAGACCAAAATGAGGGACAAATGAGGAGGAAAGAGGGACAGAGGGACATTGCTCCAAATCAGGGACAGTCCCTTGAAATCAGGGACAGTTGGGAGCTATGCTGATGGGCACTGATTGGCATAACTGGTGGGCACTGGAGGGCATCACTGATGGGGCTGCACTGATAATCACTGCGCTGATTATCAGCACAGACCCCCTGTTAGGAGACCCCCTTATCGGCTCTCCTCTACTCACGCACTGTCAGTGTGAATAGAGGAATGACGTCACTTTCTAGTTACCCTGTTATCAGCTGTGATTGGACACAGCAGATGACATGGTAAAGTGCCTACTTCATAGGCTCTCTACCATGATTGGGGATGTGTGTGGCAGAGAGACACACTTCACTACCGATCGTCGCGCTGCGCACCTCCTGTGGGCGGCTTGTTCTGAAGGGCGTCATATGATGACCAGTCAGAATGGGAGAGCCACGGGATGTGGTTAGAGGCACTTGACAAATTGCGAGGAGGTGCCTGTTTTACCCTTGAAAATGGCAAACCACTGCGCCACAAACACGTGCATTGCACATACAGTAGATGAGGTGTGGCCCCATACACTTATGCCCCGTACACACGGTCGGACATTTATCGGACATTGATCGGACATTCCGACAACAAAATCCTAGGATTTTTTCCAACGGATGTTGGCTCGAACTTGTCTTGCATGCACACGGTCACACCAAGT
The DNA here is from genome assembly GCA_037952835.1 of Lithobates septentrionalis. Classification (NCBI taxonomy): domain Eukaryota; kingdom Metazoa; phylum Chordata; class Amphibia; order Anura; family Ranidae; genus Lithobates; species Lithobates septentrionalis. Next base: position 377,078 of record JBBDGP010000554.1, read on the forward strand.
TGTCGGAAAATCCGATCGTTCTGAACGCGGTGACGTAAAACACGTACGTTAGGACTATAAACGGGGCAGTAGCCAATAGCTTTCGTCTATTCATTTATTCTGAGCATGCGTGGCACTTTGTCTGTCGGATTTGTGTACACACGATCACAATTTCCGACAACGGATTATGTTGTCGGAAAATTTTATAGCAAGTTCTCAGACTTTGTGTGTCGGAAATTCCGATGGAAAATGTGTGATGGAGCCCACACACGGTCCGAATTTCCGACAACAAGGTCCTATCACACATTTTCCATCGGAAAATCCTATTGTGTATGGCGGTAACACACACTGAATGTGATAAAATTCAATTTTTGGCGTAGCATACAGCCCTGAGTGGTCGCATGTCCGTGTTTAGATAGATGGCAGGAAGGGCTGTAAAACCACAGCTCAACCACCTGCTGATTATAGTGACCCGCAGTGCCTTGTATTGCACACAGTTTCTGGGCGGTTGTGGTACGGCTCCACACACTTAGATGGTGGTATTCCCTGCCAAACACAACATGTGGTTTCATTTTTGTTGTGGCTGCATGTCCTTGTATAGGTGGATGGCTTTGAGGGCAACTAACCGTTGGAAAGAGTGACCCACCGTGCTACAACCACTTACATTGCACACAGTTGCTGGGCGGTTATAGTACGGCTCCATACACTTAGATGGTGGTATGGCCTACCAAACACAACATGCGGTTTCATATATTGTTGCCGCATGTGTACAGTCCTGAGTGGCGGCATGTCCTTGTTTAGGTGAGCAGTCAGGGGGGGGTGGTAAAACCGCAGTTCAACTGCCTGATGAAAATCGTGACCCACCGCACCACAACCACTTGCATTGCACATGGGTACTGGGTGGTTGTGGTGCGGCTCCATACACTTAGATGGTGGTACTGCTGCCAAAGATGACATGCGGTTTAATTTTTTGTTGCGGCATGTGTGCATATCCTTGTTTAGGTGGGCAGTTGGGGAAGGGGTTGTGGTAAAACTGTGGCTCAACTGCCTGCTGAAAATGGCGACCCACCGTGCGCACAACCAGGTGCATTGTATGGCGTTTCTGCACAGCCCCATACACTTAAATGGGCCGCGTTCGCTGGTGGCAGTAGCGACCGCTCATTAGGGGCCCATGGGGTGCTGCCCCCCTAATCCATGCGCCCGGCCCTTAAACTACATGCAGGATTCCAATGGGGAGGTGTTTTTTTTTAAGCACATGATTAGAGCCAGAGGCTCTAATTGGCTTCAAAAAAAGGGTGGGCTCAGGGCGCAGAGCACTACGCAATGAGCCCACCCTGTTGTGAGACAATAGCGAATTAGTATTTATTAATGTCTTCCTGCTTCTCCTCCTGGCCAATGAGGAATTTGTTTTCTTTTTTTAGGCATTTTTCCCCTCTGTTTTTATCTGGTGATCTGGCCAGTAGCACACCTCCTGTATTAGAGCGCCCCCACTCTGGAGGAAGGAGCACAGGGGGCACATTCTAACAGCAGCATTGTCAATCTGAGGGGGGGTGCGTTAGAAATACTAGCTGCTTTAGATACACTAACAAACTAAAGCCAAATTCCCACGTCCACTTTATAACTGTTTTTTGCCTTTTGGGATAAAGGTTTTACATAAAGAAAAACTGATCAATTTAAGCACCCTTGTAACAGTTGAATGGTTTGCCTCATCCCTCTAACTGCCACATCTGTAGAACAGCTTGTTCTTTTGAAAAAAAAAAACAACAGACTAACTGGCTGGATCACCAGATGAAAATAAAAGAAAGAAAGCCTAAAAAAAATGCAGCCATCACAGCTAAGAATTGGTAACCTGCAATATAATAAATGTTTTCTTTTGGGTTTATTACTGATTTAAGGCCTCATGCACACGGCCATATACCGGGTATGTGGGATCTTGCTGGCTACGTAAAAAAAATGCATTTCAACTCTTACGGTCATAAACGTATACATTGAAATGTGCGCTATATACTGCGTCACTGGCGAATACACATTGTTAACATTCGCATCTCGCCCTGAATAAGCCAATAACATGGTGATGGTGCATGTGCAGAATGATCTCATAAAGCTATATATAAATGCAGCGCTATAAACTCAATAACCAGATAAAAAAACAAAAGTGCTATTAAACCCCTTTCACACTTCACACTTTGCTACAATGTAAAGTAGTGAGTGTACAGCTTGTATAACAGTGTAAATTTGCTGTCCGCTCAAAATAACTCAACACACAGCCATTAATGTCTAAACCACTGGAAACAAAAGTGAGTACACCCCTAAGTGAAAATGTCCAAATTGGGTCTAAAATGTCAATATTTTGTGTGGCCACCATTATTTTCCAGCACTGCCTTAACCCTCTTGGGCATGGAGTTCATCAGAGCTTCACAGGTTACCACTGGAGTCCTCTTCCACTCCTCCATGATGACATCACGGAGCTGGTGGATGTTAGAGACCTTGCACTCCTCCACCTTCCATCTGAGGATGCCCCACAGATGATCAATAGGGTTTAGGTCTGGAGATATGCTTGGCCAGTCCATCACCTTTACCCTCAGCTTCTTTAGCACGGCAGTGGGCTTCTTGGAGGTGTGTTTGGGGTCGTTATCATGTTGGAATACTGCCCTGCGGCCCAGTCTCCGAAGGGAGGGGGTCATGCTCTGCTTCAGTATGTCACAGTACATGTTGGCATTCATGGTCCCCTCAATGAACTGTAGCTCCCCAGTGCCAGCAGCACTCATGCAGCCCCAGACCATGGCACTCCCACCACCATGCTTGACCATGCAGGCAAGTCAAATAAGTTTATCTTGGTCTCATCAGACCACAGGACATGGTTCCAGTAATCCATGTCCTTAGTCGTCTTGTCTTCAGCAAACTGTTTGCAGGCTTTCTTGTGCATTATCTTTAGAAGAGGCTTCCTTCTGGGATGACAGCCATGCAGACCAATTTGATGCAGTGTGTGGCGTATGGTCTGAGCACTGACAGGCTGACCCCCCACCCCTTCAACCTCTGCAGCAATGCTGGCAGCACTCATACGTCTATTTCCCAAAGACAACCTCTGGATATGACGCTGAGCACGTGCATTCAACTTCTTTGGTGGACCATGGCGAGTCCTGTTCTGAGTGGAACCTGTCCTGTTAAACCGCTGTATGGTCTTGGTCACCGTGCTGCAGCTCAGTTTCAGGGTCTTGGCAATCTTCTTGAAGCCTAGGTCATCTTTATGTAGAGCAACAATTCTTTTTTTCAGATCCTCAGAGAGTTCTTTGCCATGAGGTGCCATGTTGAACTTCCAGTGACCAGTATGAGAGAGTGAGAGCGATAACACCAAATTTAACACACCTGCTCCCCATTCACACCTGAGACCTTGTAACACTAACGAGTCACATGACACCGGGGAGGGAAAATGGCTAACTGGGCCCAATTTGGACATTTTCACTTAGGGGTGTACTCACTTTTGTTGCCAGCGGTTTAGACATTAATGGCTGTGTGTTGAGTTATTTTGAGGGGACAGCAAATTTACACTGTTATACAAGCTGTACACTCACTACTTTACATTGTAGCAAAGTGTCATTTCTTCAGTGTTGTCACATGAAAAGATAGAATAAAATATTTATAAAGATGTGAGGGGTGTACTCACTTTTGTGAGATTATGTAAATGGTAATAATAATAATCAATCAATAAATAAATACTTTACATGCTATAAATTGTAATAAATAGTAATAATAATATTAATAATGGTAATCAATAAATAAATGCAATAAATGCAATAAATGGTACTAAATAAATAAATGGTAATATTAATAGTAATAATAATAATAATAATAATGGTAATAAATTAATAAACACATGGTATTAATGGTAAATAAATGGTAATAATAATAATACGAAGAATAATAAGAATAATACATAAATACATGCTATAAAAGGTAATAAATACATAAATATATTGTAATAATAATAACAATAATGTTAATAAATAAATACATCCATGCTATAAATGGTAATCAATAAATAAATGGTAATAATAATAAATAAATACTTTACATGCTATAAGTTGTAATAAATAAATAAATACATAAATAGTAAAAATAATAATATTAATAATGGTAATAAATGGTAATAAATAAATAAATACATGCAATAAATGGTACTAAATAAATTAATTGTAATAATAATAATAGTAATAATAATGATAATAATGGTAATAAATAAATAAACACATGCTATTAATGGAAAGTAAATGGCAATAATAATACTACTAATAATAATAAGTAAATAAATACATGCAATAAATGGTAATAATAATAATAATGTTAATAATGGTAATAAATCAATACATGCTATAAAAGGTAATACAGAAATCAAATATGCAAAAATAATTATATTAAAAAAAGAGACAAATTAATTACCTACACTCCTAAACTACCCATACAAACTAACCACCATGTATGACTTCAGGTAAAAAAAACAAAAAACATAAAAATGCATTTCCCTGTTTTGTTTACACAGCTAAATGCTGTGGACCAAAATGTAGCTGTGTGAATGGGCCGTACAATCGTGCTGCTCTCAGATCGGTATACATCGTAGACCCGTGTATGGGCCCTGGGTGGTCTCAATCACACTTCAGCATATGTCCTTCCTGACAGGTGGGTTTGAGTTGTTGTTTTTTTTCTAATGCACAAAACCTGAGTACAGTGAAGGTGAATTCACACGACTGCATTGATCTGTTTTAGCACAGCTGTAAATCTCAGGTCAACACAAGGACACCTAAAAAAACAATTGTCCTTTATGTGTCCTGTTCACACTACAACACTGCGCTGACCTGCGTACATGATGTATTTTAACGCAACAAGGTCAAACGCGTGTAAAGAAAAAAAACTGCTGTGTGATTTCTTTTTTTGATCCAGGACACACATTAATTACACAGGTTCTGTGGCTGATTAAAGTGGTAATTAAACTCACTTGGTGCCTTATCTGTATTAAATCAGCTACAGAACCCGTGTAATTCATATGTGTCCTGGATTAAAGGGATGATGTGGCAACCCTATGGAGGGTGCACACAAAGCATTGTGGTAGCGGCAGGAATTTGGGCAGGCGTAGCACCCCCTCTACCCGAACACGACCCATTAAAGGGATGGGGCCGCACTGCAAACTCCCTGCAACTGTTACTACTGCGGGGTTCAAGGGGTTTACTTGCAGTTGGGGGGGGGGGGGTAAAAACCTGTGTTTACAACATTGGGCTGGCCGTACACTATTCAGTCTGTACAATCTCCATTGAGCTGCCATAAACTATACAAACTGTACAATCTCCATTAAGCTGGCCATACACTATGCAATCTGTACAATCTCCATTGGGCTGGCCAAACACTATACAATCTGTACAATCTCCATTGGGCTGGCCATACACTATACAATCTGTACAATATCCATTGGGCTGGCCATACACTATACAATCTGTACAATCTCCATTGGGCTGGCTGTACACTATACAATCTGTACAATCTCCATTGGGCTGGCTGTACACTATACAATCTGTACAATCTCCATTGAGCTGGCCATACACTATACAATCTGCATTGAGTTGGCCATACACTATACAATCTGTACAATCTTTATTGGGCTGCCCATCCACTAAACAATCTGTACAATCTCCATTGGGCTGGCCATACACTATACAAACTGTACATTCTTTATTGAGCTGGCTGTACTCTATACAATCTGTACTATCTCAATTGACCTGGTCATACACTATACAATCTGTACAATCTCCATTGAGTTGGCCATACACTATACAATATGTACAATCTTTATTGGACTGTCCATACACTATACAATCTGTACAATCTCCATTGAGCTGGCCATACACTGTACAATCTGTACAATCTCCATTGAGCTGGCCATACACTATACAATCTCCATTGAGCTGGCCATACACTATACAATCTGTACAATCTCAATTGAGCTGGCCATACACTATACAATCTGTGCAATCTCAATTGAGCTGGCCATACACTATACAATCTGTACAATCTCCATTGGGCTGGCCATAAACTATACAATCTCCATTGAGCTGGCCATACACTATACAATCTGTACAATCTCCATTGAGCTGGCCATACACTATACAATCTCAATTGAGCTGGCCATACACTATACAATCTCAATTGAGCTGGCCATACACTATACAATCTGTACAATCTCAATTGAGCTGGCCATACACTATACAATCTGTACAATCTCAATTGAGCTGGCCATACACTATACAATCTGTACAATCTCCATTGAGCTGGCCATACACTGTACAATCTCCATTGAGCTGGCCATACACTATACAATCTCAATTGAGCTGGCCATACACTATACAATCTCAATTGAGCTGGCCATACACTATACAATCTGTACAATCTCAATTGAGCTGGCCATACACTATACAATCTGTACAATCTCCATTGAGCTGGCCATACACTGTACAATCTCCATTGAGCTGGCCATACACTATACAATCTGTACAATCTCCATTGAGCTGGCCATACACTATACAATCTCCATTGGGCTGGCCATACACTGTACAATCTGTACAATCTCCATTGGGCTGGCCATACACTATACAATCTCCATTGAGCTGGCCATACACTATACAATCTGTACAATCTCCAGTGAGCTGGCCATACACTATACAATCTGTACAATTTCAATTGAGCTGGCCATACACTATACAATCTGTACAATCTCCAGTGAGCTGGCCATACACTATACAATCTGTGCAATCTCAATTGAGCTGGCCATACACTATACAATCTGTACAATCTCCATTGAGCTGGCCATACACTATACAATCTGTACAATCTCAATTGAGCTGGCCATACACTATACAATCTGTACAATCTCCATTGAGCTGGCCATACACTATACAATCTGTACAATCTCAATTGAGCTGGCCATACACTATACAACCTGTACAATCTCCATTGGGCTGGCCATACATTATACAGTCTGATTGTACCATCTATGTAAAATCTCCTTTAAAGTTACCAAAATTACGGAATATATGGACCAGCCTAAACAGTACAATTTTTATCCAATCAGGCAAACCCGTTGCACTATATACAGTAAATGATGGATCTAAAGGAGATTGTACTATCAGATCGTATAGTGTATGGCCAGCCTTAGATCTACCCATATCCATGTAGTGCAAGGTCCTTCCTGATTGGATAGATTAGGTAGGTCCCCATATTACGTAGTGTGTTTAATATCTTTTTTTCTTTAGCAAGAAAAGTTTTCTTCAAATCTTTTCATTACAAGGGGTGAACAGGCACAGCCGGTGACATTTACATTATAATAGGGATAAGCACATAGAGCAATTTGCTGACATCCCCGGGTAGAAATGGGTGTGAAACACCTAAAATACAGTAGGATGGTCCTCTGATAGGTGTATTATACTATATGGATAAAGGAGGAAACCATAGAGGTGGGGGGGGACCTCAAGTGGTAAGATTAGTTACAATTTCCATATAGGTATTAAAAGGCAAGGGAACATATGAATAAACAGTTATCAAGGCACAGCTTCATGACCTAGAAGATCATCGTCCGCAATCTCCGAGCCCCGAACGGCTATCCATCCCGACCAGATTTTATCGAATTTGCTAGGGCAATTCTAGGTTAATGTAATTGATTCTATACAGTGGCAAAACAGAATTTAAAACCGAGCGCCAAGTAGATGCCGTGGGCGGTGCAGCATCTTTCCAATGGAGAAAGATCTCCCTACGTGCGTAAAAGGTGGCATAACTTAAGAACAATTTAGTATATCGGCCCTTAACGTTAGTGCCAAAAACATTGAGCAACATAAACCTGGGATCCGGCTCGAGGGTCAAAGAGGTTATCCGATTGAGATCAGTGAGAATCTCTGACCAAAGGGCAGCAAGGCGTGGACAGGACCAGACCACATGGAGAAAAGAAGAAGCCTGCGTACCACATCTGGGACATGGCACCGGGGCCCCTGGGTTCATAAGGGTCAATCTTCTTGGGGTGAAGTAGGCCCTGTGCAAGAACTTAACTTGTAGGAAACGGTCTCTGGCCGAGACCATATTCGTCACAAAAGAGGATAAACAACCTTCCCAGTCCTCCTCAGTGAAGCTGGAATGTCTACTCTATACTTGTCAAAGGTCTTTTCTAATTTTTTAGTAGCGGTTATGGATAGGCGGAAGTACAGGGAAGATAAAGGCTTGTCTATCATCTTGGCAATAAGCAATCCTTCAACAGGGTTCGATCCCAGGGTGAGAGAGGGCGGGAACTGCTTATGAAATGCGTGGCGAAGTTGGTAGCAGTGGAACAACATCCACCGTGGTAAAGTGTACGCATCTTTAAGGACAGGGAAGGAGTGTAATTTGCCACCTGATACAACATGTTTAAGATTCACTATCCCTCTTGTTGCCCAAACCTGCGGGTCAGGAACTTTATTCAGATGTGGGAGATTTGGATTACCCCAAAGGGGAGCGTGTGGGGAGAACGTCTCCGGAGAGAGCTATAACGGGCCCTCGCCCTGTGCCATACCGTGATAGTGGTACGCATCAAATTTGTAATTCCAGGGTGGGATTTTGGTCCCCTGAACACTAAGTTACTAAGGGTGGAGAACGACCCCATGATGGCCGCCTCCAGAGTAACCGCTGGGTTATCTTTAGGTTGGAAGAGCCACCATCTCACGGTTACCAGGACTGCCGTCCAGAAGTATGCCTGAAAGTTAGGTAGAGACAGGCCCCCCTGGGTGAGGGGGAGCTGTAAAGTATAGATTGCCAAATGTGGAGGCCTCCCATTCCACACAAAGGATGATATAATTCCCTGTAGGTTGTTAAAGAAGGAAGCTGGAGGCACCAGAGGGGAACTGCAGAAGAGATAAAGGAACACTCTTAACAAGGTTCACTCTACCCACTGGAGTAAGAGGGAGAGACCTCCAGGCCACACATTTCTGGGAGAAGGTCTTAAGCAACGGCAAGAGGTTCAGCTCAAAATATGAGAACAATGGGGCCCTTATCACCACCCCCAAATATTTAAATTCAGTGGTCCATGTCAACAGAGTGCTAATCTGGTCGTAGCAGGAATAGGAGCGACTTTCTCCAGTTAACCTGATTTGAATGGCCGGAGGGAGAGAGGAGATGTCTTTCAGGAACAGGAGAGTGTCCTCTGCATATAGGGATATTTTGTCTACAATCACCCCCCCCCCCCCTGTATGCCTTCAACCGTGGGGGCAGACCTAATGCGCACTGCTAGGGGTTCCATTGTCAGTGCAAACAGGCCTGGGGAGTCTAGTACCCAGAGTCAGGGGGAAAGGAGAGGACAACGACTTATTAGTGCGTATTCGGGCCGTAGGGTTGTGATAGAGCAATTGGACCCATTTAATAAACCGAGAGCCGAATCCAAATTTACGTAGGACGGCCCAGAGGTAGCGCCACTCCACTGAATCAAAAGCCTTTTGGGCGTACCAAGGAGGCCACCACCCCTGAACTGTCCCCGTCCGCCCTAGAGAGATGTGTAATGCCGCGTACACACGAGCGGACTTTCCGGCAGACTTGGTCCGGCGGACCGCACTTCGTCAGACAATTCGATCGTGTGTGGACTCCAGCTGACTTTTTTTTCCCAAAAGAACATAGAAATAAAACATGTTTCAAATCTTTCTGACGGACTCGAGTCCGGTCGAAAAATTTGCTCGTCTGTATGCTAGTCCGACGGACTAAAACCGACGCTAGGGCAGCTATTGGCTATCAACTTCCTTATTTTAGTCCGGTCGTACGTCATCACGTACGAATCCGTCAGACTTTGGTGTGATTGTGTGTGTCCAAGTGCGTTCGTTTGAAAGTCTGGCGGACCTACGCTGCAAAGTCCGTCGGAAAGACTGTCGGACCTAGTCCGTCGAAAAGTCTGCTCGTGTGTACGCGGCATAAGGAGGCGTTGGATATTAATATCAGTTACCCCACCCGGCATAGATCCAGATTGATCCGCATGAACCAAAGCAGTGATCACAGTGTTCAATCGACCGGCCAGGACCTTAGCCAAAATTTTTGCATCCACATTAAAGAGGGATATTGGCCGGTACGAGGAACACTGCTCCAGAGCCTTACCAGGTTTGAGAAGGACCGCAACAACCGCTTTTGCCATGGAAAGGGGGAAGAGATCCCGCCTCCATGGCCTTTTGGAGCATAAGCCTGAATGTAGGGAGCAGCTCCTCCACATATGTCTTAAAGAATTCAGCAGGGAGGGGGGAACTTGTGCAGAATATACCTGTTAATCAAAATCCACCAAATGGGTAGGGAGGCCCAATATAAAATATTGTGATGGTCATTATTATCACACAAAACATCTTGTTCATCAAAATTTTGCTTGCTATGATCTATAGTCACAGGAAGTCATTGTCACCGGGATAGAGAGTGATAGGAAGCCAGAGATGTAATAGTTGTTACATCTTAAAGCTACAACCAAAAATGTAAATGTATTTTATTGGGATTTTCTGTGATAGACCAACACAAAGTGGCAAATAATTGTGAAGTGGAAGGAAAATGATAAATGGTTTTCAAAATGTTTTACAAATAAATATGTAAAAAGTGTGGCGTGCATTTGTATTCAGCCCCCTTTACTCTGATACCCCCAACTAAAATCGCGTGGAACCAATTGCCTTAGGGCTCATTTACACTTGCTTTGTCTTCAATAAGGCTTTGGACATGCTTTGTTAAAGCTCTCTGAACCTCAGTCAAAGCTCCTGTCACTAAATAAAATGGTTAGCTTACAGTCCTGTTTACACCTTGCTTTTGCTTTGCTTTGCTTCGGCTTCGCTTCAAAAATTGTACCCCATGTAGCTTCAGTGGTGCTTCAAAACATCTTCAAAGCCTCCATAGAAGTATATGGCAAAGCTCGCTTGAAGCCTCACCTTAGCCTCATCGAAGCCCCACAAAGCCTCACTGAAGCCTCACCGAAGGCCCAGCAAAGCTCCACCAAAGCTCCACCAAAGTCCCACCGAAGCCTCGTCGAGGCCTCATCGAAGCACCAAGCAAAAGCAGGTATAAAGAAGACTGTAAGCTAACCATTTTATTTAGTGACAGGAGCTTTGACTGGCATTCAGAGAGCTTTAACAAAGCGTGTCCGAAGCCATGTTTTGAAGCTGTTAAATAGCCCTTCAGAAGTCACATAATTAGTAAATAGGGTCCACCTGTTTGTAATTTAATCTCAGTATAAATACAGCTGTTCTGTGAAGCCCCCAGAGGTTTGTTAGAGAACCTTAGTGAACAAACAGCACCATGAAGGCCAAGGAACACACCAGACAGGTCAGGGATAAAGTTGTGGAGAAGTGTAAAGCAGGGTTAGGTTATATAAAAATATCCCAAGCATTGAACATCTCATGGAGCACTGTTTAATCCATCAACTGAAAATGAAAAGAGTATCGCACAACTGCAAACCTACCAAAACATGGCCGTCCACCTAAACTGACAGGCCGGGCATAGAGCGCATTAATCAGAGAAGTAGCCAAGAGGCCTGTGGTGACTCTGGAGGAGCTACAGAGATCCACAGCTCAGGTGGGAGAATCTGTCCACAGGACAACTATTAGTCATGCACTCCACAAATCTGGCCTTTATGGAAGAGTGGCAAGAAGAAAGCCATTGTTGAAAGAAAGCCATAAGAAGTCCTGGTTGCAGTTTGCGAGAAGCCATCTGGGGGACACAGCAAACATGTGGAAGACGATGATTTGGTCAGATGAGACCAAAATTGAACTTTTTGGCCTAATAGCAAAACGCTATGTGTGGCAGGAAACTAACACTAAACCTCACCCTGACCACACCATCCCCACTGTGAAACATGGTGGTGGCAGCATCATGTTGTAGGGATGCTTTTCTTTAGCAGGGACACGGAAGCTGGTCAGAGTTGATGGAAAGATGGATGGAGCCAAATACAGGGCAATCTTTGAAGAAAACCTGTTATGCCCCGTACACACGGTCGGATTTTCTGACGGAAAATGTGTGATAGGACCCTGTTGTCGGAATTTCAGACCGTGTGTAGGCTCCATCACACATTTTCATTCGGATTTTCCGACACACAAAGTTTGAGAGCAGGATATAAAATTTTCCGACAACAAAATCCGTTGTCGGAAATTCCAATCGTGTGTACACAAATCTGACGGACAAAGTGCCACGCATGCTCAGAATAAATAAAGAGATGAAAGCTATTGGCCACTGCCCCGTTTATAGTCCCGACGTACGTGTTTTACGTCACCACGTTCAGAACGATCGGATTTTCCGACAACTTTGTGTGACCGTGTGTATGCAAGACAAGTTTAAACCAACATCCGTCTGAAAAAATCCTAGGATTTTGTTGTCGGAATGTCCGAACAAAGTCCGACCTTGTGTACGGGGCATTATGCCGCGTACACACGGTCGGACTTTTCGTCTACAAAAGTCAGACAGCCTGTCCGACAGACTTCCGGCAGACTTTCGGCGGACTTGCGGCGTACTTTCTAACGAACGGACTTGCCTACACACGACCACACAAAAGTCCGACGGATTCGTACGTGATGACGTACACCGGACTAAAATAAGGAAGTTCATAGCCAGTAGCCAATAGCTGCCCTAGCGTGGCTTTTTGTCCGTCGGACTAGCACACAGACGAGCGGATTTCGGGGTCCGTCGTAGTTACGAAGTAAAGATTTGAAGCATGTTTCAAATCTAAAGTACGTCGGATTTGAGGCTAAAAAAGTACGTTGAAAGTCCGGAGAAGCCCACACACGATCGGATTACCAGCCAGCTTTAGTCCGTCAGCGTCCGTTGGACTTTTGTAGACGAAAAGTACGACCGTGTGTACGCGGCATTAGAGTTTGCCAAAGACTTGAGACTGGAGCAGAGGTTCACCTTCCAGTAGGACAATGGCCCTAAACATACAACCAGAGCTACAATGGAATGGTTTAGATCAAAGCATATTAATGTGTTAGAATGGCCAAGTCAAAGTCCAGACCTAAATCCAATTGAAAATCTGTGGCAAGACCTGAAAATTGCTGTTCACAGATGCTCTCCATCCAACCTGACAGAGCTTGAGCTATTTTGCAAAGAAGAATGGGCAAAAAATTCACTCTCTAGACGTGCAAAGCTGGTAGAGACATCCCCAAAAAGACATGCAGCTGGAAATGCAGAGAAAGGTGGTTCTACAAATTATTGACTGGGGGGGGGGGGGGGGGCTGAATGCAAATGCACACCACACTTTTCACATATTTATTTGTATCATTTATCATTTTCCTCCCACTTCACAATTATGTGCCACTTTGGTTGTAACGTGACAAAATGTGAAAAATTTCAAGGCGTATGAATACTTTTTCACGGCACTGTATCTCCTTCACATCAGAGTCCTCATACCTCCTTCAGATCAGAACCCTCAGCCCACTTTTCCAGTCGTCAGTCCCTCCTTAGCACAATTAGAGTTCTCAACTCCCCCCACCCCCTCTCCCTTTCACGTCAGAGTCCTCATACCCCCTCATACCCTGGTTGAGAAACTCTGGTTTAAGGATTTCTCCTTACTTTGGAGAAATCCCAGCAGAGTCCTCAGTCCCTCCTTACCATATCAGAGTTCTCAGTCCCCTCTTTTCACATCAGAGTTCTCAGTCCCTCCTTACCACATCAGAGTTCTCAGTCCCCTCTTTTCACATCAGAGTTCTCAGTCCCTCCTTACCACATCAGAGTTCTCAGTCCCCTCTTTTCACATCAGAGTTCTCAGTCCCCTCTTTTCACATCAGAGTTCTCAGTCCCCTCTTTTCACATCAGAGTTCTCAGTCCCCTGCTTTCACATGAGAGTCTCCATACCCCCACCACTTTGGAGAAAATTTCTCTCACGTCTTGGGAAGAGGATGTGACAGGAAATCATCTCACCAACAGGACACAGGCAGCATACAAAAATGACAAGGGTTCCCTAATCCATCCAAAGCTAAAAAAAAAACATTGGTTTTTGATACACTTTAATGTTGCAGTCTTATCTGAGCTACTAAGCCAGAACAAGCATGCAGCCAGTAACATTACAATGAAGTGTGAACACCGCATACTAGCACATTATTACAGACTTACCTGAAAACGAAGCCCTCCAGATGCGCACTGTCACCACTGTAGACGTTTACATCTTCACCCAGTCTTCCTTCCGGGTTTGTGGGCTTCGGCGGTATGAATGGCCGAGCCGTGATGACGTCACTGTTGGTCACTGTATGGCACAGGGCATTGAAGGAACGGTATGGGTATGCCGTTCCTTCAGAGCGCATGCACCGGTGACTTCACTGGCTGCTCCTAAAGCAAATATTTCCTAAACGATGCATATTTAGAATATATTTACTGTACTTATAGGTAAGCCTTATTATAGTTAATAATCAACGGAGGGAGTTTACTCTCACTTTAACCACTTGCCAACCAGGGCACGACGATATACGTCGGCACAATGGCACGGCTGCGCAAATGGGCGTACAGGTACGTCCCCTTTAAGAAGCGACCCTGTGGGGGTGCCTGCCGCGTGCTCCATGACCGTACTCGATGTCCGCCGGTGTCCCGCGATCGTGTCACGGAGCGGCAGAATGGGGAGATGTAAACAAGGCATTTCCCTGTTCTGTCTCCCTGTCATCGGGAGCAGTGATCGCTGTCCTGTCTTAGCTAGCCCACCCCCCCCCCACAGTTAGAATCACTCCCTAGGACACACTTAACCCCTTGATCGCCCCCTAATGTTTAACCCCCTCCCTGCCAGTGTCATTTATACAGTAATCAGTGCATTTTTATAGCACTGATTGCTGTATAAATGACAATGGTCCCAAAATAGTGTCAAAAGTGTTCGATGTGTCCGCCATAATGTCGCAGTCATGATAAAAATCACAGATCACCGCCATTGCTAATAAAAAAAATTAATAATAAAAATACCATAAATCTATCCCCTATTTTGTAGACGCGATAACTTTTGCGCAAACCAATCAATATACGCTTATTGCGATTTTACCAAAAATATGTAGAAAAATACATATCGGCCTAAACTGAGGAAAAAAAATAGTTTTTTTTATATATTTTTTGGGGATATTTATTATAGCAAGAAGTAAAAAATATTGCTTTTTTTCAATAATGTTGCTCTTTTTTGTTTATAGCGCAGAGGGGGTCAAATACCACCAAAAGAAAACTCTTATTTGTGTAAAAAAAGGACGTCAATTTTGTTTGGGTGCAATGTCGCACGACCGCGCAATTGTCAGTTAAAGCGACGCAGTGCCATATCACAATAAGTGCTCTGGTCAGGAAGGGGGTAAATTCTTCCGGGGCTGAAGTAGTTAAAGTGGTTGTAAACCCTTTCAGACCACTTTCACCTACAGGTAAGCCTAGATTAAGGCTTACCTGTAGGTGCTTGAAATATCTCCTAAACCTACACGGATTAGGAGATATCTGCTATTTCCCTGAACGATGCTGTCTTCCTCTCATGCGCCGATGTATTTGGCGCATGCGCACTCTTGAAAGGGCATGCTGTGCCGTTTCAAGCTGGGGTCATGCCGTGACTGGAGGCTCCTGTCACGCGACTCCGGCCAGTCACAGAGCCGGAGTTTGCGGCCCCGGAAGGAAGAATGGACGCTCACTGCCAGTCAGGAAATCGGGACATCGCAGGCTCCTGTGTCAGGTAAGTGACACATAATGGGCTACTATGCGATGCATAGTAGCCCATTATGCTTTACCTTTGCAGGGAAACAAAGAGGAAGTAAAACCCAGAAGGGTTTACTTCCTCTTTAAGGGGAACTTTTGGCCAGGTTATGGACATTCAAGTATTTACATATTCTTAAGATGGCTAAGGTGCATTAAAGGCTTCAATAAGTAGAGAAGATTTAGAACCTCTGTTAGGTATTTTTAGTTGATTACCACTGGAGGACTCCCCATTACATCCTGTACCCATACAAGAAAAAAAGGGAATATCCCCAGTGGAGACACAGACAACTGATAAAACCAGAAGTGTTAACCCTTTATCATGCCACTACTTTTGTAGAGCTTTTGTCTAGTTGAAAATCCTTGTTTCTGTGTATAATTTCTAACCATATATATGAGGAAGTGGTCATATTTGCTCAGTACAACGTTTTTTTCTTTATCGTACAATACAGGACACAGGTATCTTCAATCGTACCCATTGGTTGTAGGGAGCTACATTCAAATGATTGGACACTGGCAAAATAAGCCGTAGGGACATTCCCTGTATAACCCTTCCGACTTCCAGCTAGCCTCAGTTTTTTGCTAGTGTCCTTGGATAAAAGACGTTCTCTCACCTGAGTGAACTACTTTCCCCCTTTTTGCCAGGGTTTTGTTCTGCAAAATAGTTCCATCTAGCTTTAGCTGCTCCATAGCCACTGTGGCTTTCATGTATAACTTTATGGATCGGTTTACTCCTCAGCAGAACCTTGGGGAGCTGTAACCAGACCCCACCTGGAAGAAGATGCATGGCAAGCCTTTAATGATATTTTAAGCTCTGTGTGAGAACCTACCTTAACACAACCTGCATTGCATTTAGTTAGACAGAGTGCTTTACATGTTCAGATCTATGGTCAATCAGCAAGTAGAGCCCTGTGTCTGGAGACCCCTTCAAGGGTATGCACATCTAGTAGGGTGAAGCCAGGAATGTGGGCTTGTCTCTCTTTAATCATGCTTTATTACTGAAGAGCTTTGCCATGGTAAGTGTGGCTCAGTCCCTTTATAGCTGGTTCCCTGAGTGCTGGCCCCAATCTTGATGGGTTTAGCAGAGTGCAGGTTGTGACACTGTTATATGTTGTGTTGCAGCCATGGAGCAGGAGAGGCAGTATGTTCAAATTTGCCATAATTTTTGGCCCCCTATCTGCTGAAATCTGTTGCCCAAGGACCTCTAATGCAACTGCCTCAGCTGCCAAGCCATAACGCTCATTAGCTCATCATTTTGGGTTCCTCTGGCCTTTTTCCTGGTCATCACTATCTTCTAGCTCCCACATAGACAGCACAGTGTTCCTTGGATGCCAACTGAATTACAATACCTGGCACAGACGGCCTACCCTGTCCTCTCAGCCCTTGTGGTGGTTGTATTGCTTTCTTGGGACATTGAGCACTGCACATGGCAGGTTGCAAGGGCATACATGGGGAGCCAGGGGCCTTAAGCAGCTCATACTCCTGCAAGTGGGTCTTCTGTGACTAGGAAAAGTTCCTTTTGCCATCTCTTCAGGTCTCTGGCCAAGCCAAAAACTAGGAAGCCATGGAAGCCTCTGGGAACAAACAATCTTCACAATGAAGGGGTGTCCCCACTTTTCAGCAATCCTGTCCCAGGAAATCTCAAATCTTTGGGTCTAGAGTTCAGGATCCAAGGGATACAAATTGGAGTTTTGAGCTCTGCCTCCTCTCTGCTTCAATGCTTTCCAGTTTGCCATCCTTTTCTCAAAGACAGGTAGATCTCTGTGCTGCTATTCATCAGCTTCTCACGCAGGGGGTATTGCTCCGATTCCGGAATAAAAATCTTTTCAAAGGTTTTACACCAATCCGTTGAATGTTCCCAAGGCTAATAGGGGCACTTGCACCCTTCTGAATCTGAAGACCCTTTAACTTTTTTTTTAAAGGTCCAGAAGTTCCACATGGACTTTATTGATATCAAGAATGCTTACCAACACAGCCCCTGTTCCTAATTCGTCAATGCACCAGTAACAGTTTGCTATCCTTCTCTTGTTGCTGTCTTCATCTCCCAGGATCTTCACTAGTGTTTACCCAAGTCTTTTTTCTGCTTTGAGCTCACACTGTGGGCTACCTGAACAATCTCCTGTAGAAGGACCAGGCCCCCCAAACTCTGCCAGCCAATGTTTAGCGAGCAGCAAAGATCTGCAGAGCTTCGGTTGGATCAATTCCTAGAAGTTTTTATTGGAATTGACTCCTCATTTGGAGTATCTGGGACTTATATTAGACATGGCCCCATCCAGGATCTTCCTGCCTAGGGACAAACTCTTGTCCCTCTAGTCGCTTGCTTGGACCCTCCAGTTCAAGAGCAATCCCTCAATTTGAAAGAAATGACCTCCTTCGAAGCAGTGTCATACACGCATTTTCACTCCGGACTCTACATACTGGCTGAGTGTGTCCAGGTTCTCCAACAAACTGGACAGCTTTGTCACAAGATCCAGGGACCCAAGGCCCTTCACAGTGGATGCCCTCGAGATTAGTTTTATCTGATCTTTGCCTTTTCTCCTCTACAACTCCTTCCTTGTCTGCTCTGCAGGATTATGATGGGAGGCATTTTGGTGATTCTCATTGCACTGAATTGGCCCAAGAGGACTTGGTATCCAAACATTCTCAGACCCCCAGCAAACTTTCCATGGGCCTTCTCATATTGTCAGTTCCACTATTCTGCTTCTCACTATCTTCACCAGCTTGGATGTTGAAGCACATGTCCTGAGAGATAGGGGACTTTTGAATTGGGTCATCCCCACACTCTTGAAGGCTAGGAAGTCAACTTCTTGCAAAGTATGCCACTGTACCTGGAAGTCCTACTTACTCCATACTTTGAGGCTAGGAAATTCCTGAATTAAAGCTAGCTGTTAGTTGAAAGGGTTATAGAGGGGATGTCCTAGCAGCTTTTTTTGCCAATTTCTAATTACTTAAGGATAGCTGCCTATAACCCGTGGTTTTGGCCAACGATTCTGTGTCCTGTACTATACTCCAAGAAAGAGATTTTATGGGTTGGTAAAAAATCATGTTTTATGGTATGGTTGTGGTGATGCTAAATTGATGGTGCTAAATTTGAGGTTTATCAAAATATGAAAAAAATCTTGAGGTTATTAATATAGGTTTAGGCTACTATCATAGAAGGAAGCATTCTAAGGTGCAGGTCTTTCTTTAACTTAAATTTGTATGTTGATGTGTAGGAATGCCAATGAATGCGTGATCAGAGATGGCATAGTTCAGATTTGAGTTTATTTATTAGGATAAGATAGATAAGATGTCATTTTTACTCTAGCTCTTTCAATGAGAATCTCTTACTTATTCTGCAAAGGGCTAACATATACAGGTTTGCATTATGGAAAGACACCAAAACTGCCTCACTTTGCCATGAAAAGAAACTCAACATGGGGATCAGGGGACAGTTAACAGGTATACTGTTTGTAAGGCTGTCTATGGAAGTAAGACTATGAGAGCCTGCGTGGTCTGGTGTAGGCCCTTACAGGTGACATCAACTTAAAGAGGAGGACTAGAACAAGAGTAGTGTCCCAGCACACAGGGCTATTGGTGTAGCAGTGACCAATGGACACTTGCTTGACACTGAGAGGAGAAACGTGATTGCTATAAATAACAGCTATACTCTTCCTTCCACAGAGCTTTAGTCATGCTGCACTATAAATAGAGCACAGAGAAGAAGAAATGGATTGGAGGGAACATTCTCAGGGACGTTAAATTTAGTTCTTTTGGACGATGTCCAGATATCTCCTTAGCTGTTCACAACCAAAGCTGTCCAGGGCGTCCAGGGGGCCTAGGCAGGACAGGCTTAAAGAAGAACTCCACTCGGAACTAATGGTATCTAAACTAAACACAAAACCCCAGCACACTCCAAAAATAAAGAGATCGACAGGCACAAAAGAATACATGGTCAGGAGCAATAGAAGCAGCCAAAGGAACTTATGGTTGAAAAGCTGATAGAAAACGTTGCAGAAAATACTTACCTAATTGTGTTTTATATTATTTATTATTATATCAGTATTCTTATTTGTCATTTTATTATTGTTTGCACTTTAACAGTGATGTTAATCATCCTAATTTAATAATTTCTATCAAGACTGCTTTTGTTGCACAATTGCCAACTATTAGACCTAATGCCCAGACGGTCGGATTTTCCGACAGAAAAAGTGCGATTGGATTGTGTTGTCGGAAATTCCGATCGTGTATGGGCTCCATCGGACGTTTTCTGTCCGAATTTCCGACACACAAAGTTTGAGAGCAGGCTATAAAATTTTCCGACAACAATATCCAATCGGTTAAATTCCGATTGTGTGTACACAAATCTGACGCACAAAGTGGCATGCATGCTCAGAATAAATTAGGAGACGAAAGCTATTGGCTACTGCCCCGTTTATAGTCCCGATGTACGTGTTTTACGTCACTGCGTTCAAAACGATCGGATTTTCCGACAACTTTGTGCGACTGTATGTATGCAAGACAAGTTTGAGCCAATATCCGTCAGAAAAAATCCAAGGATTTTGTTGTCTGAATGTCCGACCAATGTCTGATCGTGTGTACAGTGTATCAGGTATGTTCTGTAATGTTACTATTGATCAGAAAATAAAGATGCATTTGCATGTCTACCTACAACCTAATATGTCACCTGCTGAAACATTTTGCACCAAAATAAATTATGCAGTTATCAACGTTGAGAAATTATATCTTGATTTATCTAGTGAAGTATCTCAAAATCTGGTTTTACAAGATTTTGGTTAGAGCTACTTCCTCTTCTTTCTATAATGATACTCCCCCTCCTTTTTTTGGAAATCACAGATACCTTTTTATATTAAGCCTGCCTGAATCCTACCATAGACAATGTTGGATTCTCTCTATTCTTTGAGGACCATGCAGCAGACAAGGTAAGAGGGGAAAAAAATTAGGAAAGATAGATGAAGTTCCTCTTCGGTGAGCTGGAAGCGGAAATTAGGCTTGCAATAGCAGCAACACTGTGAGATGATACGTGCTAATGAGAGTTACTAATTAACTAAGGGAACTAAGGGTGGATTGCCCATGAAGAACAAAGAAAGAAGTTTATTTAATCACTTCAATACCGGACACCTTTCACCCCATCCTGCCCAGACCAATTTACATGTTTCAGTGTCTCACACTTTAAATGACTATTAGTCATGCAACGCTGTACTCATATGACATTTTTATAGTTTTTTTCACTCAAATAGAGCTTTCTCTATAGAGGTTTCTTATTTTTTGCTAAATAAATTTAAAAAAAAACCTGAAAATCTAAATGAAAAAAAAACCTGAAAATCTTAAAAAAAATGGGTTTTCTGCGTTTCTGTAGTGACATTTTGCAAATAAATAATCTTTCTTCATAAATTTACATCAGATTGTATTATGCTACATTCTTTGGTCAAAATAACCTAAATCAGTGTATATTATATAGTCTGTAGGAAAGTTTTAGTGTCCACAAACTATGGTATATACAGGTGCATCTCAAAAAATTAGACTATCATCAAAAAGTTAAAGCGGATTTCCACCCAAAAATTGAACTTCCGCTGTCCGGATTCCTCGCCCCCTCCGGTGTCACATTTGGCATCTTTCAGAGGGGAGGGGGGAGCAGATACCTGTCTAATATAGGTATTTGCTCCCACTTCTTGCAATAGATCACCGCAGTATCCGCGGCGATCTACGCCATGTCCTGCCCCTCCTCCGTCCCCCCCACTGTCTTCCGGGAGACACACAGGTCCCAGAAGACAGCAGGGACCACTCAGAATGTGCAGTGCGACTCACGCATGTGAAGCCACAAGGCTTCACTTCCTGATTCTCTTACTGAAGATTCCAGCGCCTCCACCTGGGAGCCGAGGGATGGGTCGGCTTCGGGCGAGGACATTGCGGGCGCCCTGGACAGGTAAGTGTCCTTATTTTAAAAGTCAACAGCTGCAGTATTTGTAGCTGCTGACTTTAATTTTTTTTCTGGCGGAACTCCGCTTTAATTTATTTCAGTAATTCAGTTCAAAAAGTGAAACCTATATGTTTTATATAGATGCGTTACACACAGAGTGATATATTTCAAGCATTTCTATGTATGCATATCTATGTATGGTATACGGGGGGGGGGCGGACTGACAACACTCAGCACCCTTGGACCAAATAAAGCAAGGGCCCCCTGTCAGGCCCTACCCATGAGCCGCCCCTACATTTTCACTTTCAACAATAACCAAAATATAGGAAGTGAAGCAGGCAATTCTATTGGGACCTGGAGGGAGGGTCTCTCTCTAACAGAGGCCCTCTCTGTGTCCATTAGAGAGTCCGTTAGAAAGTGTCCCTTCCAGGCCCCATTAGAGACTACATCAGAGTCTAATGGGACCTGGAGGGGGTCTCTCTCTAACAGTGTCCATTGGAGAATCTCTTTTAGAGAGAGACTCCCTTCAGAGCCCATTACAGATTACAAAGGACTTTAATGGGACCTGGAGGGGGGTCTCTCTCTAACAGAGGTGCCCCTTTCGGTGTCCATTAGAGAGTCTCTGTTAGAAAGAGACCCCTCCAGGGCCAGTGAGAGAATACAAAGGAGTCTAATGGGACTTGGAGGGAACCTCTTTCTAACAGAGTGTACAGTGAACACCTTCATTCATTCTGGTCCTCAGGGGACCCCCTCCTTGTGCCATGACTCTCACCCCTGCCTCAACCTCTCAAAAAGTACAAATAAAATTTGGCGCTGTGTAGAGCTCCTCTTAACTTACCTATGGGTACTGTAGCTGTGGCTGGCTCCCGCATCCTCTGTGGCTGGCTTCTGTGGGTGGCTGGCTGGCTCCCTGCTGTGGGTGGGTGGCTGGCTGGCACCCTGCTGTAGCTGAGTGCCTGGCTGGCTCCTGTGTCCTCTGTGGCTGGCTCCTGTGGTTGGCTGGCTGGCTGGTTGGCTCCGGTGGTTGGCACTCCTGTGGGGGGGCACTCAACAGGAGGGAGGGACCAGGAGCACTGGCAAGGGATCCAAGAAGAGGAGGATCTGGGGCTGCTCTGTGCAAAACCACTACACAGAGCAGGTAAGTGTAAAATGTTTGTTATATTTAAAGAAAAAAAAAAACGAGACTTTAGTATCACTTTACTTTGCATGCTACCCCCCACCCCCACCCCCACCCCAGTACAGATCCTCTCTCTGTCTCCCTGAACAAATCCTCCCATACAAATCCCCCCTCCCAACACTAATCTTCTTCCCTATTCTTTAGCACGAGTCCTCCTCCACCCTCCCCAAATGTAGCACAATCCCCCCTTCTTCCGCATTCTTGCACAAATCCTTCTTCCTTTCCCCCTAGTACCTCTTTCAGAATAAATCCTCTTCCAATCCCCAAATCTTCTCTCCCAGCATAACTCCCCATTCCAGTACAAATCCTCTCTCACCCAATTCCCCTTCTCCAAATCCCCCAGCACAAATCCCCCCCCCCCCCAATCCATCTTCTCAGCACAACAAATCTCCCCAGATTTCTTCTCCCAGCAAAAATCTCCCCCCCCTTCCCTTCAAGCACAAATCCCCCTACCTCCCCCAAATCCCTCTTATAGCAGAGATCCTTCTCCTCCCAGCGCAAATCTTTTTGCACTCCCCCAAATTCCCTCTTGTAGCACACCTCTTCATCCAGCACAAAGCTACCCTACCCCTCAATCCCATTACAAACCCTTTTTACCCCTTGTCACACCAGAATGGAGTGTGGGAAACCTGTGTTGCATGCTCGTTTCCCGCACTGTGTTCAAAACGCACTGCAGTTGCAATCTGCACCGGATTGCATGGTACAGTAATATCATGCTATCTGGTTGCTGTGCACTTTTTATAGTATTGCATGCACTGCTTTTGGTACGGTCTGGCATGATTTCAGCCCATTCAAGGAATGGGCTGAAATCACACTACACCCGGGTCACATGGTAATCTCACGGGAATATACAGAGCATTCCTGTGCGGTTCCTGTGCGATTCCTGTGAACCGTAAACAAAAAAGGAATGTGGGACTTTGAATGAGACTTGTGGAGGTAGAATGGTTAGTAAACATTGTTTATTCGTGACAATGGTGACAACAAGTAAAAAAGTAATTTCATATATATATATATATATATATATATATATATATATATATATACACATACACATGCACACGTGGCATGAACATAATGGATACATCGATACATATATGTCAGCTTAGCAGCACATGAAAAGTAACGAATAATTATTGATAAAATTGTATAAATACATATATGTACACATGTCATAGGGACGGCATTTGGCTATATGGTAAATGATGTAAATATTAAACATGAATAATTGTAAATATAGTACAGGAGATTTTCCTATTAACAGGCATGTAAATGCATCCTGAATTTTTGACAAGTTTCGTGTATAAAAACACATCCTTAGTGGCGGATGCTACAAGTTATATGGGATAGAATGACATGGTTTTTGGTGGATGTGGTGCCAGGGCCAAGGGGTTGATTCCTGTGAACCAGCCCTGTGTCCTGGAGCCCAGTGCCGAAACAAATTCTGGTACTTGGCTCCACTAACTTGACTGGCACAGTCACTAGCTTGGGCACCTGGGGCAATTGCAGAGATCACTTGGAGTGATTTGGGGGGGGGGGGTATGTTCTAGGGTGCTCTGTGAGCGGAGAAGACTTGTTGTGCCGGGGAAAATGGACTTCATATCCAACCAACCCGCTTCTAAAACAAGTCCCCTCTCAAAGTGCCCCCTAGCACATATCCCCCCCCCCCCCCAATTACTCTAATGCCCCGTACACACGGTCGGATTTTCAGACGGAAAATGTGTGATAGGATCTTGTTGTCGGAAATTCCGACCGTGTGTGGGCTCCATCACACATTTTCCATCAGATTTTCCGACACACAAAGTTTGAGAGCAGGCTATAAAATTTTCCGACAACAAAATCCGTTGTCGGAAATTCCGATCGTGTGTACACAAATCCGACGCACAAAGTGCCAGGAATGCTCAGAATAAATTAAGAGACGAAAGCTATTGGCTACTGCCCCGTTTATAGTCCCGACGTACGTGTTTTACGTCACCGCGTTCAGAATGATCGGATTTTCCGACAACTTTGTGTGACCGTGTGTATGCAAGACAAGTTTGAGCCAACATCCGTCGGAAAAAATCCTAGGATTTTGTTGTTGGAATGTCCGAACAAAGTCCAACCGTGTGTACGGGGCATAAGTGATCTCCTTAACCTGTTCCCCTCATCCCCTTCCCCATGTCCTTCTCCCAGCAAGTCACTTGTATGTTATATTATCTACAGACCTCAGAACAGCGTGAATGACAGGCTGAGTGGTGTGCATCCCCCTCCTGTCTGTGCGCAGAAACACATCACAGCAAGAGGAGGAGGGGCAGGGTCAATGCGCTCAACTCTGTCTGTGTATCAGAGGTAGCCGTGGGGAGAGATACTGGCTGCTAGCCTGTTACAGA
Organism: Lithobates septentrionalis; assembly: GCA_037952835.1. Lineage (NCBI taxonomy): Eukaryota > Metazoa > Chordata > Amphibia > Anura > Ranidae > Lithobates > Lithobates septentrionalis. The sequence continues at coordinate 402,219 of JBBDGP010000554.1, forward strand.
GATGTGCATGCAGCGTGCGGGACTTCAAGCACCCGCTATAGTGCACGCTGGGGCCCGGGAATGGCCGCAAGTTCCAGCAGGCGGCAGACCCCCCTCCTCAGCCAGACCCTCGGACCACGGCCGAAGTGACTGACTGGTCAGTCCGCCCCTGATGGTATAGTATGCACTCAATACTTGCTCAGGGCTCCTTTTGCATGAATTACCGCATCAATGCGGCATGGCATGGAGGCGATCAGCCTGTGGCACTGCTGAGCTTGTCTGCGTTGTAGGGTCTGGTGTCTCTCATCTTCCTCTTGACAATACCCCACAGGTACTCTATGGGGTTTAGGTCAGGTCAGTTTGCTGGCCAGTCAAGCACAGTGATACCATGATCATTAAACCAGGTATTGATTACATTATTGATTACAGGTATTCATTAAACCAGGTATTGGCAGTGTGGTCAGGTGTCAAGTCCTGCTTGAAAATGAAATCAGCATCTCCATAAAGCTGGTCAGCAGAGGGAAGCATGAAGTGCTCTAGAATTTCCTGGTAGAGGGCTGCGCTGACTTTGGACTTATTGAACCAATACCAGCAGATGACATGGCTCCCAAAATCATCACTGACTGTGGAAACTTCACACTGGACCTCATGTAACTCATGGCCTCATGGATTATGTGCTTCTCCACTCTTCCTTCAGACTCTGGGACCTCGATTTCTAAATGAAATGCAAAATTTTCCACAGGCCGTGATAATTTGGGGAGCCATGTCATTTGCTGGTGTTGGTCCACTGTGTTTTATCAAGTCCAAACTCAGCACAGCAGAACAGGAAGGATCATGTGACCACACAACAGTACTACAGGAATAAGATACTTAGAGGATTAAAAAATATATATATACAGTGGCCTGATATATATGATTTATGTGAATAAATTATGGCAATTAACACTTCTCTGTTTGGTAACTTTAATTGAATAAGCTGATGTTAGAAGCTGATTGGCTACCATCCACAGCTGCACCAGATTTTGCACTTGCCAGTTTTAGTAAATCTCCCCCTATGTCTTTCAGGATCAAGGTGGCAGCATTGTTTTGCATGAGGAGGTGTGGAGAGAGACAAGGAGGGTCAGGGATAGGTAGAGTTCTGTAGTCCAACAGGGGAGAACTCAGGCAGGCTGACAACATTCCTTGGGATTTTAATGTAGCAGAGACAGCATTGCGAGTTAACTACCAAAGGTTAGGAGCTCACTGGGTTTCTGCCAGGATCAATAGTTGATGTGATGCTGAACCTTTGCCTTCAATAGCTTTTGAGAAACTGGCCCAGAACAGGTAAAACAATTTAATCAGATCATTTGAAGAGCTAGTAGTTGATGAGCCAAAGTAGTGTGGTCTATTTGATTCACTTTGGAAGTAATTATCTGATCTGTCTGTAAAGCAGTAAAGTGGATCCCATTCAGCAAGCAACAATAGCCCCCACCCCAAGCAAAAATAGATTCCCCCGCATAAATAGATAACCCCAACAATAACAGATCACCCCAGCAACTATAGACTGCTTGTAACAAAATACCACCTTGCAACAGACCCACCCCAGGAACAATAGACCCCACCAGCAACAATAAGATCTCCAAGAAGCCAGCATTATAGATCTTCCAGCAGCCAGAAACAATAGACCCCTCCTCAAAAGTAGATCCCTCCCAGCAACAATTGACCCACTATCAAAGATAGATTGAAATCTGCAAAGATACTGTAGATTGAAAGATCAACTTTAACAACTTCCCACCTGGTGTATAGCACAGTGACGGCCAGGCGAGAACACTGTTGTTCTGGGAGGACGTCATATGACGTCCTACTAGAACGTGCCTCTCAAATGGGCACGGGGCCATGCAGTGGCGTGATCTGTCACTGGCTGTGTCCACCAGACACAGCCGATAACTGATCACTGTACTGGCCCACTGGCAGTATCATGTAATCGCTGTGACCAATCACAGTAGATCACATGACAGTTGTAAACAATGGATGGCTTCCTTTCATTCCATCCATTGTATACAATTGTGTTGCTAGCTGTGATTGATCACAGTGATCACATGGTACAGACAGGGACAATCACAGCCCATCTCTACCATGTGATTAGCTTTGGTCAATCACAGCTAATCACAACAAAAGACACTGAATGAACCACATTCAGTAAAAATGGTCGCTTATACCAATTAAATTCACTGGTATAAGCAAGTATAATGTGTAAAAAAGAAAAAAATGTCCTGATCACTTCCCCAGAGTAGAACAGTGTTACTATGGTAACACTGTATGCTCTGGTCACAGTGTGTTAGGAGAAAAAAAACGTACAAAAAAGAAAAAAAAAAATGTAATAAAAAATAGAAAAAAAAGATATTACATTTTTTTTCTTTACATACTGTCATCAGTCAGTGTCCTTGATCACTGCCAGACCAGTGATATGATAAGGCTGTACTGCACTGGAAACAGTATGTAAAGAAAAAAAAAATATTGTGATTTTTTTTTAATTTCTTCATATTCCAATAAATTGTGACAAAAAAATTCAGCTTCAAAAAACTCGCCATGACTCTTACTAATTACCTTGGACTGTCTATTTCCAAAAAGGGGTCATTTGGGGGTATTTGCGCTGTCCTCGCATTTTTGGGACTCAAGAAACGAGAGTAAGTACATCAGGATTGATCAATTTTCAGATATATACCATAGTTTGTGGACTCTATAACTTTCCTACAGACTAAATAATAAACATTGATTTGTGTTATTTTCACCAAAGAAATGTAACAGAAACTAAATTTATGAAGAACGATTATTTATTTGCCAAATTTTATAACAGAAACAAAGAAAAATGCTTTTTTTCTTTTCAACATTTTCGGTCTTTTTTATTTAGCAAAAAATAAAAAACCCAGTGGTGATTAAAGTGTAAGTTCACCTTTACAGAAATATCTGTAAGGTGAACTTAAACAGGACCCCCTCCTCACCCCCTTCCCAGTCCCACTGACCTATTGTGCGGCGAACTCCCGTTCTGAGCCCCGGTATAGCCGAGTCAGGGGGTCCGGGGCTTGGAAATACCCTCGACATTCACACGTCTTCTTCCCCGCTGACAGGACGGGCTACACGGGTTCTGACTGATCGGCGCCGCCCATGTGATGGCGCCGACCAATTAGAATGCTGCGAAACATCCCTCCTGACGGGGTACGTTTTGGAGAATCAGCTGCGGGGATTTCTAAGCCCAGAACCCCTGACTGGGGCTCAGAAGGAGGGGGTCCTGTGTAAGTTCACCTTACAGATTTCTCTGTAAAAGTGAACTTACTCTTTAAATACCACCAAGAGAAAGCTCTATTTGTGTGAAAAAAAAATGATAAAAAATGTCTTATGGGTAGAGTACTGCATGACTGCGCAATTGTCATTCAAAGTGTGACAGCGCTGAAAGCTGAAAATTGACCTGGGCAGGAAGGGGGTAAAAGTGCCCGGTATTGATTTTGTTCAGTACTGTATATGAGTACAAGTGGCCTAGGTGAGCTCAAAGCTGAAATCCTCCAGTGCAAAGGACCTGTGTATTGTTATGTGTTTCCTCAGCCAATACTCCTGGTGTGTACATATTGAGTGTTTGGATACGATCTTCAGGCTTTAAATGTATCCCTTCTCCTCAGTGCTGCTTTACAAGGAGATGGCTGATTGTGCTCCATTTGTTCTGGCCAGGAATGTTAGGCGTCTCATTCCATTCACCATTCATCTGTGCACTTGTACAGCAATGCTGTCACTCAACATAACAGATGTGCAATTCATGCAGCTTTGTCAGCAGCGAGGAGGTCCCATCCCCACTTCAGTCCAACCTGCGCTCCTAACCCGAGGACTAGTGTGGTGAGAGTACAAGGACAGCCATACAACGGCAAAAATGCCTAGGCTTCGGAGTCATAGATGTTGTACATTTCCATGTTGTATTTATCAACTGTGAAAGTCTGCTCTGGAAACGTGAGCGATTTGAATGAATAAAGCCAACTTTTCTTAATGACACTTTGCAATGGTGGCCCTTTGCAAGTCAAGGATTAAATGCTCGGTAAGTCTAGGGGTAGAGGTGACGGTGCGGTGACATTTGGCGCCATGAAATGTGCTGCGTATAAATTCAGATATGCTGTGTAGCACCCTCTAGTGTGCTAGAATAGGCTTTGTTAGAGTAGGCTGGCAGCCAAGCCTGTGTTGTTTTATCTGGGTCAGTGTTTGAGTGATTCATGGAGGCTGGTATGACTCACAGGCAGCATCTCTGAGACCTTCTCCTACTTCTAGAAACTGCTAGAAGATTCTAGAAGAATAGGAGTGGAGGTGAGGAGGAGCTACCTGGAGTTTTCTGAGGGCCCTGACCAATCCCCAACAGATTGGCAGGTTGGCAGGGGGCAGGCCCCCTCAAATACTTAGGGTCAGCCCAGTTAGGGCAGTGGAGTTCGGGTTAAAAAATGGAGATGGAGTGTTAGGCTGTTGGTAGCACTTGTAGGTGCCCACTAGTCTTGGGGAGGTGACCTCGGGCCTGGGCTCGGGTGTGGAACGGGGCCTCCTCACGACATACAGAGGTGTCCTGATTAGAGGCACAGGAGCAAGTGGAGGACAGCAGGAGAACAGTGCCAGGCAAATCTCCAGGGAGGAATACAGAAAGAAGGGCTGGTGAGTGCCACAGTTGGAGAGGACTGAAAGATAGACCTGAGAGGACTGGGAGAGAGCAGTCTGAAAAGGATGCAGAGTCAGTCTGGGAGGATTGTGGAGTCTACAAGCAGGATGTGTACTGGAGGCAAAAGGAAAGTGTATATATGGGGCATCCCATAAAACCCTAATCCCTATCCATGTTCAATACCCCTAATAAAATAGAAAAATAAAGCTGCAAGGATTGCTTTTTGACTCCAGAGTCCTGTGGTAAATTCTGTGTGTCTGGCTGCGCAGGGGGGGGGATACTTCAGTTGCCAGTGGCTCCTGCGGGGGTAGCGCTACAGCTGTATTATTATGCATTGCCCTGCAACGCACCTGTATGGTTTGACCAGGGCACGTGGAAAACAATTGTTTTGTATGTGCCATTGTGTTGCACCTGAGTTTATCTAACGAGATCAGCAGTGCTCAATTAACATGGTAAGAACAAGTCCCTAATTTCCCCATCCCCAGCAGCACATACTTACCTCTTCTTTGTTCCCCCGTCGCTGCTCTCAGTAGAAGCATGTGACTATTCAATGTGGTGAGTTCATAGCTTTGTGAATTCTACAACTCCAACATCTCATAGCTTACACAGGAGACCTTATCACTCCCCGAAGCTAAACAGAGCTGTGCGGGAGCAAAAGAACATTAAAGTGTATCTATGGCCAAGACTATTTTGGGAAACGATTGGAGCCCTTGTCAGATTTTATATGTAGCACCCTGGTGTTTAGGCAGGGTTGCTCCTAAATTTACCTGCCAGGTATAGCTACCTTGGCTAATTGTTGAGAATCAATTGACTTCACTCTAAGTCTGTAATTGCTGCACCTCTCTCTTTTGCCACTAGATGGCCTGGTACTTGGTGGCATTAGATATGAGAAAGGCACTGCAAGGTCAGATTATGGTTATATGGGGTATCTCAGCCAATGGGCAGGGGTTTTCTTAAATCCCTTGGCCTGCTGGGAGAACCTATAAATTTGGGTGGAGTCAGGGGATCGGTGTTCGTGCCACCTGGGCGACTGTCAGGGTGGACGTGAGTTGTATTGCCCGGGCTGCTAGGCCGGAGTTTGGGCCTATCCTGGGCACATCTGGCTGCTAGGCTGTCTGAGGGCCTATTCAGAAGCAAGAGAACAGCGCAGGGTTAGGATTGCGGCTTGCAGTCCAACCAGAAGTGACGGTTCTGCCGGCTGGAGAACCTGTGGTGGTCGGAGGTAGAGGGGAAGCTGTCGCCACCAAGGGACCAACCACCTTATTACCAGGGACCACAGTGAGTAGAAACAAGTACCAGAGCAGTATTCTCACCAACCGGGGGCGGTGAAGAATCGGAAAACTTCAGTGGGTATCAAGCCAGGGACCCAACCAGTGGAGGTGACGCTTGCAGAGCAGCCTTGTGTGTCAAGCCAGGGACTGAGCAGGCCAGTGGGGTCAAGCTTGAGTGGAATCTTGAGTGCCAAGCTAGGGATCCAGCAGAGAAGCGGGGGTGACGCTTGAGGAAGATACCACCGTAAAGATTTGAGGAGCTCAAGGGATTCAGTGGCAGTGAATCATCTAGTCTAGTGTGAGACTGAAGAACTACAAGAAGTGATTGTAGTGGAAGTGAAAGAACTGTTACACTTTGTGTTAGGAAGTGTTAAAGACTGTTGCCATAGTAGACAGCATTCCTATACACGCGGATGGGGCGTCTTGCTGGATGCCTTTCCCTGCATGGCTGTCCTGCTGAAGTCTCGGAGTCTGTCAATTAATCTTGCAACTACCGAAGGGTGTCCTGGCCCTAACCTTCTCTCCCAAAAGTTCTGTTAAGAGAAATAAAAATCTCTTTTGCATTCAAGAAGTGTCTGGTGCCCAATAAGTTTAACTACTTAGCACCCACTATGCCTCACAATCCACCATATTCAGAAGGATGTCAGCTATCTCTGGCCCTGGAGGTTCTCATTAGACCGAAGGAGGCCTGGGACCTTGCTACATATTGATATCCAGGGCTCGGTCACTCACTGCCCTGGGGACAACCTTTTCACCAGTTTTGTTACTTGATAGATGTGTGATGTTTGATCAAAATGATTGAATCTGTAAACAATCTAATAGCCTTAATTTCCTATCTGATCAATTTTGAATTAATTTAGATCGGATTCGATCAAACTGAGTTACTCAGCTGAGGTGGAACATGATCAATTGTTTCACCTTCTGGGATATATGACGTGGATATTTTAGGAGGCTGTGGGCAGCGTAGGATATGTCATCCTCATCTAGACAAGAAAATAAGACAGTGGGAAAGCTTAAAAAGGGAATTTATGGGGAAAAAAGGAATTAAATACTAGTGTTTTGCTAATATGGAGGTGAAAGGAACACAATGATGCAATGAGCTAAAGTAGCCATTCTTAACCAGGGTTTGGTGGAATTCTAGGGTTCCTCCAGAGGTTCCTGGGTGATACTTGAGCTGTGGCTGATTGACTTCCCATTTTGATGCTCTGAGACATGTAGCCATGTAGCCTTGCCCCCAATTACACTCATCTCATGACGTGACGTCAGTTCCTATCTGGAGTCTGCGTTCCACTGTGGTTTCAGCTTCCTGGTGTTTGGCACTTCCTGGATACATCCTGGCACCTTCACAGTTTAGTTACATCTGATGTTCTAAACGACCTGTCAGTGCAGAAGGATACTGCTCCTAACGCAACATGTTGGATGGGTTGCACTCCTTTATATAGTTCAGTGAGTTGCCATTGGTCTTTTATTTAATAAAGATTAAATACTGCTCTTAGTTGGTGCCCCCTTTTATTCTTTTTACTCTCATTTGTTAATGCCTGCATAGTTCCGGGGCCAACACAACTTGGCATAGCTGCCTGTAAGGTTGGCATTCTGACCACCAATTTAATAGGGAATACTTCTTATTGACCACCAATGTAAGGGGGACATTCTTCCTATTGACCACCAAAGTAAGAAGGAATTCTTTCTACTGACCACCAATGAAAGGAGAACATTCTTCCTACTGACCACCAATGTAAGGGGGAATTCTACCCACTGACCATCAATGTAAGGGGGACATTCTTTCTACTGATCACCAATGTAAGGGGGGAATACTTCTACTGACCATCAATCTAAGAGAGACATTCTTCCTACTCACCGCCAGTGTAAGTGGGGCATTCTTCCTACTGACCACCAATGTAAGGGATGGATTTTGTCTATTGACCACCAATCTAAGGAGGACATTCTTCCTAGGGGGATAATTCTTCCTGGTGACCAGCAATGTAAGGAGCATTTTTCGCACTGACCTCACTAATATGGTCTTAGTAAAAGTTCTCAAAGATCTGAAAATTATTTTAGTGGTTTCTCTGCTTTAAAAAGATGGAGAAAGGCTAAAAGGAGAAAGGTCCACTTTAATTACTGTATATGAGTCTGTGAAGGTTTGCATTAAAGTATACCTAAAGCCCAATATACAGTATCTCACAAAAGTCAGTACACCCCTCACATTTTTGTAAATATTTTATTATATCTTTTCATGTGACAACACTGAAGAAATGACACTTTGCTACAATGTAAAGTAGTGAGTGTACAGCTTGTATAACAGTGTAAATTTGCTGTCCCCTAAAAATAACTAAACACACAGCTATTAATGTCTAAACTGCTGGCAACAAAAGTGAGCACACCCCTAAGTGAAAATGTCCAAATTGGGCCCAAAGTGTCAATATTTTGTGTGGCCACCAATATTTTCCAGCACTGCCTTAACCCTCTTGGGCATGGAGTTCACCAGAGCTTCACAGGTTGCCACTGGAGTCCTCTTCCACTCCTCCATGACGACATCAAGGAGCTGGTGGATATTAGAGACCTTGTGCTCCTCCACCTTCTATTTGAGGATGCCCCACAGATGCTCAATAGGGTTTAGGTCTTGAGACGTTCTTCGCCAGTCCATCACCTTCACCCTCAGCTTCTTTAGCAAGGCAGTGGTGGTCTTGGAGGTGTGTTTTGGGTTGTTAACATGTTGGAATACAGCCCTGTGGCCCAGTCTCTGAAGGGAGGGGGTCATGCTCTGCTTCAGTATGTCACAGTACATGTTGGCATTCATGGTTCCCTCAATGAACTGTAGCTCCCCAGTGCCGGCAGCCCCAGACCATGACACTCCCACCACCATGCCTGACTGTAGGCAAGACACACTTGTCTTTGTACTCCTCACCTGGTTGCCGCCACACACGCTTGACACCATCTGAACCAAAGATGTCTATCTTGGTCTCATCAGACCACAGGACATGGTACCAGTAATCCATGTCCTTAATCTGCTTGTCTTCAGCAAACTGTTTGTGGGCTTTCTTGTGCATCATCTTTAGAAGAGGCTTCCTTCTGGGATGACAGCCATGCAGACCAATTTGATGCAGTGTGCGGCGTATTGTCTGAGCACAGACAGACTGACCCCCCCACCGCTTCAACCTCTGCAGCAAGGCTGGCAGCACTCATACATCTATTTCCCAAAGACAACCTCTGTATTTGATGCTGAGCACGTGCACTCAAGTTCTTTAGTCAACCATGGCGAGGCCTGTTCTGAGTGGAACCTGTCCTGTTAAACCGCTGTATGGTCTTGACCACCGTGCTGCAGCTTAGTTTCAGAGTCTGGGCAATCTTCTTATAGCCTAGGTCATCTTTATGTAGAGCAACAATTCTTTTGTTTTCAGATCCTCAGAGAGTTCTTTGCCATGAGGTGCCATGTTGAACTTCCAGTATGACCAATATAAGAGAGTGAGAGCGATAACACCAAATTTAACAGACCTGCTCCCAATTCACACCTGGGACCTTGTAACACTAACCAGTCACATGACACCGGAGAGCGAAAATGGCTAATTTGGCCCAATTTGGATATTTTCACTTAGGGGTGTACTCACTTTTGTTGCCAGCGGTTTAGACATTAATGGCTGTGTGTTGAGTTATTTTGAGGGGACAGCAAATTTACACTGTTATACAAGCTGTACACTCACTACTTTACATTGTAGCAAAGTGTTATTTCTTCAGTGTTGTCACATGAAAAGATATAATAAAATATTTACAAAAAATGTGAGGGGTGTACTCACTTTTGTGAGATACTGTATATATATATATATATATATATATATATATATTTTTTTTTTTTTTTTTTTTTTTTTTCTGTCCATTTTACACCAAAGTCAGTTTATTTTTTGACCATCTGTATCCCACTGGGAAGATTTCCCTTCACTTCCTGTCCTGTAGACACAATTGTATATGAAAAACAATCTCTTCAAACATTTGTCATGGAAGCAAGTATCCCTATTGGAAAATTCTCCCTCTATTCCTGTTCTGTTGACAACTTAAAGTTTTGGATTCCTCTTCACTTTCAGACTTGGGTTCGCTCTAAACCCATGTTCTGCTAAATCCGGAAGGAAGCTGTTAGTGCTCAATTGGCAGCAGCTGGGGCATTCCCCATCCCCATCCCTTTGTGTACATGCAGCTGCAGGACAAGGAATGCCCTGACCACAGCTGATTGGGCTGGCGCTGACAGCCTTCTTCCAGACTGGCCGAACATGGGTTCAGACCAAATCCAAGCTCGTCACTGGGATTGAAAGTAATGAAAATTCCAAAATGTTGATTGTCATCAGGACAGGAACAGTGGAACATCTATCAACAGGGACACTTGTTTCCAACCGCTTAGTTCGAACCCCTCATCATTCCATGCAAACCTATAATTTTTTTTCTCCCTTTAACCGCTTGCCGACCAGCACACGCAGATGTACGTTGGCAGAATGGCACTGGCAGGCAAAAGGGCGTACAGGTATGTCCCCTTTAAGAAGCGGTGTTGCGAGCATGTGCGCGCCGCCAGAAGGTCCCGCGGACTCGATGTCCGCCGGGTGCCCGCGATCGTGTCACGGAGAGGAAGAACAGGGAGATGCTTATGTAAACAATGCATTCCCCGTTCTGCCTAGTGATAGGACAGTGATCTACTGCTCTCTGTGATCGAGAGCTGTGATCACTGTGTGTTCAAGCCCAGCCCCCCCACAGTTAGAATCACTCCCTAGGACACACTTAACCCCTTCACTGCCCCCTACACAGTAATCAATGCATTTTTAATCGAACTGATCGCTGTATAAATGACAGTGGTCCCAAAAATGTGTCAAAAATGTCCGATGTGTCCGCAATAATGTCGCAGTCCCGATAAAAATCGCAGATCGCCGCCATTACTAATAAAAAAAAATAAAAATGCCATAAAACTATCCCCTATTTTGTAGACGCTATAAATTTTGCGCAAACCAATCAATATACGCTTATTGCGATTTTTTTACCAAAAATATGTAGAAGAATACATATCGGCCTAAACTGAGGAAAAAAATAGTTTTTTTTATATATTTTTGGGGGATATTTATTATAGCAAAAAGTAAAAAATAATGCGTTTTTTTCAAAATTGTCGCTCTTTTTTTGTTTATAGCGCAAAAAATAAAAAACGCAGAGGCGATCAAATGCCACCAAAAGGAAGCTCTATTTGTGGGGGAAAAAAAAGATGTCAATTTTGTTTGGGTACAACGTCGCATGACTGCGCAATTGTCAGTCAAAGCGACGCAGTGCCGAATCGCAAAAAGAGGCTTCTGGTCAGGAAGGGGGTAAAATCTTCCGGGGCTGAAGTGGTTAAAGTGTACCAGTCAGTTTTGGGCAAAGTACAAATTCATTTTAACAAACACACAGTGAGATCCCACTGACGGTGGAGGTGTGCCTGATGCGGTCAGAACCCTCATAGGATTATTAGTCTATTATGCACACAAGGCCATAGTACTCCAGCCGAAATCCTCTGCTGCACCATCCGTTAATTTTTGGAAATGGTTAATTAACTCTGCCCTCCCATTGTATAGGGCCACTTACTTGTCCAGAGGTTGTGCTAAAAAATTTCACAAAATGTGGAACATATGGGTGGAATCCGTGTCTACAAATGTGGGATCTCTAGATGACGAGAATATACTCCGTATAGTAATCTACCAATTCTCAGTTAACAGGACTTTGATCTCATGTTACACTAGACAGATACATTTATGGGTATCTAAGTTTTGAGAGAGTATATATCTTCATAGTGAGCTAGGCTCTGAAGATTAGTTGGGAAAAAACATGTATGTTTCAACCTGCATAGGTGATTGGAGTGTACCAAGTTTTTATTGGTTGTTTTTAGTTATTTTTGTTTCAGTTATGTTCGTTGTTTTTATGTTCGAGTCTGGGTATGCCCAATAGGCTCTATTTTGCACCTCATACTTAAAGCGGAGTTCCACACAAAAATGGGACTTCCACTTTTCGGAACCCTCCCCCCCTCCGGTGTCACATTTGGCACCTTTCAGTTGGGAGGGGGGTGCAGATACCTGTCTAAGACAGGTATTTGCACCCACTTCCGGCATAGACTCCCATGGGAGTCTATGCCTCTTCCTGTCCCCACCGCGCTGTCTGCTGGGACACACACGGGTCCCAGAGACAGCGGGGACCAGTTAGGAAGCGCAGCGCGACTCGCGCATGCGCAGTAGGGAACCGGGAAGTGAAGCCGTAACGCTTCACTTCCTGATTCCCTCACCTAGGATGGCGGCGGCAGCTGCCGAGAACCGAGCGGGTTCTCGGCGTCGCCTGCCGACATCGCTGGACCCTGGGTCAGGTAAGTGGCCATTTATTAAAAGTCAGCAGCTGCATTATTTGTAGCTGCTGGCTTTTTATATTTTTTTTTTTGGCGGTATAGGTGGACCCCCGCTTTAAAATATTGCAATAAAAACAATAACAAAAAAAAAAACAAAAAAACAGTGACTAAATCAGAAGCCCCCAAACTTTATCATGTTTTATTTTTCTGCGGTGGTGCGCAAAAACAAAAACACTTGTACAAAAATGCACAAAAATGTGCACGTGAAAAACACACACAAAGTAGTGCACTAATGCCCCGGAAATTCCACCAGCAAAAGTCCAATGAGAGCTTTTGGTCCGAAAATGCAACAGTGTGTATGCTCCATCGGAGCATGCTCTCAATTTTTCGGTCGGAAAAAGTTCCGATCTGAAATTACGATCGTCCATAGCAATTCCGACGCACAAAATTCCTACGCATGCTCGGAAACAATTCGATGCATGCTTGGAAGCATTGAACTTCATTTTCTCGGCTCGTCGTAGTGTTGTACGTCACCGCGTTCTTGACGGTCGAAATTTCAGCGAACTTTTGTGTGACCGTGTGTATGCAAGCCAAGCTTAAGCGGAATTCCGTCGGAAAAACCATCCAAGATTTTTTCCGACAGAAAGTCCGCTCGTGTGTACGCGGCATAAGTGTGTGTCTCTAGTCCATCTCCCAACGAAATAGGACTGAACCCCGACCCCTCGGGGCGCAAGACTCCTACCAGGAGCAAGGCTCAACTTGGTCGATCTAGGAAAAAGGTCTGGTGGACCTAGGGTTGCCACCTTATCCCTTTAAACCTGAACACATATGAATTATACAGGTTCTGAGGCTAATTTAATGCACATAAGGCACCAAGTGAGTTTAATTACCACCTTAATCAGCCAGAGAACCTGTGTAAATAATATGTGTTCGGGTTTAAAGGGATGAGGTGGCAACCCTTGGTGGACCCCTCCTCATGGTCAGCTGAAGCCAACCACCAAGTACTAGGTGATGAGAGACCCCCAGGTTTAGGGGAGGAAGGAACCTGAGGGCCACATATCCTCCCCCTAGACTTCAGAGTAGACCCAAAGACCCACACTCTCTGTCCTAGTGAAAGAAACACAGACAAAAGTGCAAAGTAACAAACATGAAGAAAAAAAAAAATTAAATAACTAAATGCCCGTGCTAGTGCCTAGGCTAGACTATCATGTGGGCCTCACTCTTGGCAGCTCAGGAGTGGTCATAATAGTGTTGGCTTCTGCCTGCAGTTGTTCCTCTGGAGGTTTGGACAGCTGCTGGTGAGTCAGGAGGGGAGAGACAGAGGAGGGGGTCATAAAGACAGCACATCCCTTAGAATGGAGTCCCCGGGGACAGTGGGAGAGGGGTCAGAGGTGACGATGTATGGCCTAGGAACAGAACAGGTGTACAGGAAGACAAAAGGAATACTTACAGTTCTTTCACAGCCAGCGAAGGACAGTAACATCTGACTATAGACCGAATGCTAACAAGTGTTTGTAGCTGGGGGACGATTAGCATACATTACTCTGGTCAGGCTACTGTTTGAAATCATACCATCTTTTAGTCTGCTTTCATACTGGGGAGGCGGGTCCGTTAGCGATAAATCACGGCTAGTTTTAGCGGCGATTTAGCGCTGTTTAAGCGTTGCTTTTCAGCCACTAGCAGGGCGCATTTAACCCTTGCTAGTGGCCAAAGAAGGGGTTAAAAGCGTCCGTGTTGCGATGCTTCCAAAGCGCGTTTTGGGTGCCAATGAGCAGGAGCGGTGGAGGAGCGCTGTATACACCCCAAAGATGCTGCTTACAGGACTTTTTTGCCCGTCCTGCAAGCTCACCGCCCCATTGTGAAAGCCCTCGAGCTTTCACCCTGGGGAGGCATGAGAGGCAGTTTACAGGCGCTATGTTTAGCGCTAAAACGCCTGAAAACTGCCTCAGTGCGAAAGTTGCCTTATTAAAAGCCTCAGATCATTGAAACAACCTCATCATTTTGTTCGAAACGACGGATTATTTTGAACTTTCGCATACTATCCTGCATTCTAAGAGAGTTTCCAAGAACATTTCCAATGGTCATATATACGTTTGATGCTTCCATGTTTTAAAGCAGACCTTCTGGGCTCATAATAGATCTATGCATGTGCATAAAGGTGCGCTTATTTTTATTTATTTTTTTGTAGGTACGCTTTGTCCTTTGATGCACATTTTCAATGCGTTTTGGAATTTAGAGTGGATAGGGTTAACAGCCCCATTCACGTCTCACGATTTGGGATCGCGGGAAGAATCGCAGCGAATCTGCCCACGATCCAAAATCAAGTGGCAATCGCAGCACAATGTATGGGTGCTATCATCCTTCAAGTGCACCCCAAACGCAATGCGACACTGCCACGATTGTTGCACAAAAGGATCACGTGGAAATCATAGCAAACCGGTCCTTATCGTGTGAAGCTTGTCGCCCGAAAACGGAGCTGGAGCTTCTTTTTAGGTGAAAACCACGGGGGGGGGGGGGGGGCACCTTAGCCGAGTTTGATCCACTGAGACCAATGTCCACAGTGACACGATCAGTTAACACATCAACATAGGCAGTGGATATGAGGGTCTAGAATTCTTCTTCTGCTCAATGATCTCATCTATATCTAGAGGAGTCAACTATATTCTCTACAACGCTATAAGCTGACTGATTCTAAGGGCCACTGGCCCCTCATGGGACCACCATGCTTTGTGACAAAGTGTTATCTCTGTTATCGTTTTGCTTTAATCCCCTCTCCAAAATACTATAATTGCTAAGATACACAATGGACTGATACTTTATAGTGGTTACTGAGTTAAATTTGGAGATGTATATGTGCCTTAATACTTAAGTCTTCCTGTTTGAGATTTCTTCTTTACATGTCTATCACTCTTGACTGCATAGCTTCCAACTGTCCCTGATTTCGAGGGACTGTCCCTGATTTGGAGCAATGTCCCTCTGTCCCTCATTCCTCCTCATTTGTCCCTCATTTTGGTCTGATCTATATAGTTGTATATAAAATGCACTTTTTATCTTTCAAAAAGTGTTTCCCAGTGCTAAACCTTTCATCCAAATTCTAAATTGCTGCATTTGTACATTTTAAAAGCCAATACAAAGGAATAGTAGTGGTAAAAAAAAGCCCTTGTAGATTTAATTAACCTTTACTGAGGTTTTGTAATACAATCATGACATTAACAATCCATATAAAGTATCTCCTTGCAGGCCAACATAGCCAGTCAACATGCCTCCCAACATTTTGAGATGGGAATGAGGGACACCTACTAGCAAACGTATGTAGGTATTGGACACGCCCCCCTACCACGCCCCCTTAAAGGAGAATTAACAAAGGAAAAGGTTAACAGTGCTGCTTATCAGTGCTGCCTATTAGTGCCGCCTACCAGTGCCTATCAGTGACCATCAGTGCCACCCAGGGGCGGACTGATAACTCATGGGGCCCCCGGGCAATAGGAAATTATGGGGCCCCCAGGCAATCAGAGATTATGGGGCCACACAGTATACACACACACAGTATACAATCACACAGTATACACATATACAGTATACAATCACACAGTATACACATACATGTACACACAGTATACACATACATGTACACACAGTATACACAGACAGATGTAAAAAAAACACAGATTTATACATACTGTCTCTGGTTTTACTGAGGCTGGCAACCCTGATGGGGCCCCCTAGTGGCCCAGGGCCCTCGGGCAGTGCTCGAGTCGCTCAATGGTCAGTCCGCCCCTGGAAGCGCTTTAAATCCCAAAAAGACAATCAATAGTAGTTCAAGTAGCGCACCGCACAAGACTCTCATAGTGATGGGAATATCGGACAAAAAGTCGTCTGTTTTTTTTTTTTCCCATGTTAGTCTCCTATCAAACATGAATAGGTTACTAGTTACGAAAATTCTCGTAAGACAAAATAGAACTTCCTGCGATGATGTCAAGTATTGTATTGGATAGTAATGTATCCTTTTGTTTCGAGCATGCACTGTCTTGGTCACCTGATTTTTTTTTTTTTTGGACGAATACTGTACTGATTAACCACTTAAGGACCGAGCCTTTTTTGAGATTTGTTGTTTACAAGTTAAAAAACAGGTTTTTTGCTAGAAAATTACTGAAAACCCCCAAACGTTATACATTTTTTTTTCTAACACCCTAGAGAATAAAATAGCGGTCGTTGCAACACTTTCTGTCACACCGTATTTGTGCAGCGGTCTTACAAGCGCACTTTTTCTTTGAAAAAATACACTTTTTTGAATTAAAAAAATAGACAACAGTAAAGTTAGCCCATTTTTTTTTTATATTGTGAAAGATAATGTTACGCGGAGTAAATTGATACCCAACATGTCACTCTTCAAAATTGCGTCCGCTCGTGGAATGGCGACAAACTTTTACCCTTAAAAATCTCCATAGGCGACGTTTAAAAAAATCTACAGGTTACATGTTTTGAGTTACAGAGGAGGTCTAGGGCTAGAATTATTGCTCTTGTGCTACCGATTGCGGCGATACCTCACATGTGTGGTTTGAACACCGTTTTCATATGCGGGCGCTACTCACATCTGCATTCGCTTCTGCACGCGAGCTCTTATTTATTTTACCTTTTATTTTTTATTTTTACACTGTTCTTTTAAAAAAAAAAATCTGCCACTTTTGTTCCTATTACAAGGAATGTAAACATCCCTTGTAATAGAAAAAAAGCATGACAGGACCTCTTAAATATGAGATCTGGGGTCAAAAAGACCTCAGATTTACACTAAAATGCAATTAAAAAAGAAAAAAAAATGTCATTTAAAAAAAAAAAAGGCCCTTTAGGAGCTATGGGCGGAAGTGATGTCTTGATGTTGCTTCCGCCCTGCAATGGTATGGAGATAGGCCATCTTCCCATCACTTGTCTCCATGCCAAGGAAGGATCAATATCTGATCGCCTCCGCCGCTGCCGACGGCTCCAGTAAGCGGCGGAGGGCACCGGAGTGCGGCGGGAGTGGGGGGACCCCTTTCACGCTGCCGATAAAAGTGATCTCACGGCGAATCCGCTACAGAGACCACTTTTATCTGAAAGCGGACCACCGGCCAAAGAAGAGGATAGCGGGGTTAAGACAGCTAGCTGCTGCCATAACGATATTCCTCGTCAAAGTTAGGATGTATATCGGCGTGCGGCCGTTCGTAAGTGGTTAAACTAAAATAGTTAATTCTGGTATCGTATGAGATAAATTTTCATGCTTGCTCCTTTAGATAAATTTGCATGAACTGTCAATGGCTCTCGAAAGCTGTGTACTAACGATCAGATTATCGCACGATCGCTTCGAAAACAGTATTTTTCTTCCTATTTTATGATAGCGCGTACTAGGCATTGATGAACCCTGATTGTGAAATGTTGTGTCCCGGGCAGCGTGTCACCTCCTGTCTGTATGTGGGTGGCTGGCAGTATTAGTAGCCCGGCAGGACGTGCAGAGAATTAAGAGGTCTCACCAGTGTAACTAAATCACACTTCAGCCTGGTGAAAGCAGCTGTGATCTGCCATAAATGTGACAATTAAAGCCAGTCTGTTTACTGAGATGGAACATGTGTAGCCATGGCAGAGATATGGAGGCACAGCAGCATGCACTGAAAGGACACTTATTCCTGATTACGAATGTCTCAAAAGTTGTCTGCACAACGGACTTGTAGAAGAAGTGTGTCAATCATTATAGCTGTTTTTTTTTTAAGTAAAGAATGATAAAGAATATCAAAACCTAGGAATAAAAATCTACTGCAACTTGTCAGTCCTTAGATGTGATGGCTGCATTCCTTTTCCTTTTTCAAGATATTTTTCTCTTATGTTCAATTGGTGATCCTGCCAGAGACACACATCCTGTCCTAGAGCGCCTACGCTCACTTATTGTACTGTACCTCTATGGAGGACAGCAAGTGTCAAATATTTCATATGCCATGCCAGGTGGCATCCCAGGTGCTGGCTCGGCTCATCTCCACCAAAGCAATCAATTGTACCAGAAATGCTGCATACTCAAATGCAAAATAATATTCCACCCTTATTAAAAGATAACTAAAGCCAAAGCCTTGCTTTGTGCAAATCATTAGGCGGAGGGTAAATGATGATGTGGGGTTGTTTTTCAGGGGTTGGGCTTGGCCTCTTAGTTCCAGTGAAGGGAACTCTTAAGGCATCAGCATGCCAAGACATTTTGGACAATTTCATGCTCCCAACTTTGTGGGAACAGTTTGGGGATGGCCCCTTCCTGTTCCAACATGACTGTGCACCAGTGCACAAAGCAAGGTTCACAAAGACATGGATGGAGGAACTTGACTGGCCTGCACCTCAACCTGATAGAACACCTTTGGGATGAATTAGAGTGGAGACTGTGAGACAGGCCTTCTCTTCCAACATCAGTGCCTGACCTCACAAATGCGCTTCTGGAAGAATGGTCAAATATTCCCATAGACACACTTCTAAACCTTGTGGACAGCCTTCCCAGAAGAGTTGAAGCTGTTATAGAAGCAAAGTGTGGGCCAACTCAATATTGAACCCCACGGACTAAGATTAGGATGTCATTAACCACTTGAGCCTTGGAAGGATTTACCCCCTTAATGACCAGGTCATTTTTGGTGATACGGCACTGTGTTGTTTTAACTGACAATTTCGCTGTCATGCGGCGCAGAACCCGAACAAAATTGATGTCTTTTTTCCCCCCACAAATAGAGCTTTCTTTTGGTGGTATTTGATCACCTCTGCGGTTTTTATTTTTTGCGCTATAAACAAAAAAAGAGCGACAATTTTGAAAAAACAAACACAATTTTTATTAGATAAGACAAGGGCATTGATAGGACAGATTAGGAATGAATCAGGTGACTCAGCAGATGGGCAGGCATTTTCTTGCGTCCCTTGGCCTGCTGGGAGAACCTTTTTATTTGGGTGAGGTCAGGTGATCGGGGTTTTGTGCCACCTAGATGGCTGTCTGGGTGGACGTGTGTTGGACTGCTAGGCCAGAGCCTGAGGCCTATCCTGGGGACATTTGTCTGCTAGGCTGTCTGAGGGCCTATCCAGAAGCAAGAGAGCAGCGTAGGGTTGGAACAGCGGCTTGCAGCCCAACCAGAAGTGACGGTTCTGCCGGCCGGAGAACCTGTCGTGGTCGGATGTAGAGGGGAAGCTGTCGCCACTAAGGGACCAACCACCTTGTTACCGGGGACCATTGTGAGTAGCTGAAGCAAGTACCGGATGCAGTATTCTCACCAACCGGGGGACGGTGAAGAATTGGGAAACTTCAGCAAGTGCCGAGCCAGGGACCCAGCCAGTGGTGACCCTTGCAGAGCAGTCTTGTGTGCTGTCTGAGGCCTATCCAGGAGCAGGAGAAGCAGCGCAGGGTTGGGACTGCAGGATTAGAGTCCAACCGAGAGTAAAGGTTCAGCCTGACAGGGAAACCAGTTGAGGTTGGAAGTAGAGGGGAAGCTGTCGCCACTAAGGGGCCATCCACCTTGTTACCGGAGACCACTGTGAGTGAGCTGGAGTCAGTACCAGAGCAGTCTTCTCACCAGCCGGGGGCGGTGAAGAAGTAGGAAAACTTCAGCAAGTGCCAAGTCAGGGACCCAGCGGGACAGCAAAGGTGACGCTTGGGGAGCATCAGTGAGTGCCAGGCCAGGGACCAAGCCGGCCAGTGGGGTGACGCTTGAGGAGTATCTGTGAGTGCCAAGCTAGGGACCCAGCAGGGATGCAGGGGTGACGCTTGAGGAAGATACTGAGTGAGAAGATTGGAAGAACTCAGGGAATCCAGTGGCAGTGGATCAACAAGTCTAGTGAGAGAGACTAGGAGCTCAGTTAAGTGAAGATTTACAATAGGAGGTTGTAGAAGAAGTAAAGGAGTTTGAAACTGTTACAAGACTGTTGCCATAAGAGACAGCGATCCTACTTATGCAGATGTGGTGTCTTGCTGGATGCCTTTCCCTGCATGGCTGTTTACCTATAGAAGTCTCTGGGTCCGCTAAATTAACATTGCAACTACTAAAGGGTGTCCTGGCCCTAACACTATCTCCCACAGTTCTGTTTAAGAGAAAATAAATCTCTTTGCATTCAAGAAGTGTCTGGCGCTGATGAATCTACCTTACGTTACACCCACCATGCCTCATAATCCACGCTATACAGAAGGATGTCAGCTGTCCCTAACTCTGGAGGTCACTATTAGGCCTAGAGAGGCCCGGGTCTTGGCTACATACACATCCAAAAAAAATGTAAAAAATCTAATTTCTTCATCAATGTAGGCCAATATGTATTCTGCTACATATTTTTGGTAAAAAAAATCGCATGACTATAGGATTCGTCAACTGCGGTCTTACACTTATCTTAAACCTATAATAACCACACAACGCTGCGTGACATGGGTTTTAATGGCCACAACAGCCTTTTATTAACCAAAATAAATATAACCATAAACATAACAATTCTTAACACCAGGAGGGGGTCTTTGGGGTCCCATTTTGCTCAATAACAACTGTGACCTCAGCTGTGCCCCAGCCGGCTCGAGGACATTGCGACTTTCCAAATTTCTCTTTCCCTTGGGACCTAAGTCCTGGGAGAACCACCAACAACCACCAAGGTGGGATCCCATACCCTGTATGGGTCCCCCAAAATTTAATAAACTGTTTCAATTTTTGACCCCCCAAAGACCCCCTGACCCGCCAGCTGCTGTGACAAAAATTTTTTTTTTTTTTTTTGAAAAACTATAAATATATATATTTATGCATTTTTTTTTTTTTTTTTTTATTCCCTTTTCTCTCTCTTTGTTTTTTTTTTTTTTTTTAAAAAAAACAAAAAAAAACCATAACCAAATGTAGGGCGGGAGGGAGGGAACTTCTACCAACGAGGAATATTCTGGAATGATTTCCCAACAGCCTGTGCAACATCCCAACCCCTTTTCCTGCTCCACCCAAACACCTGACCTGCTCCTCCAATAAGGTAAGCTACCCTTTTTCCCCAACTAACTCAGTAACAACTTAACCCTTGCCGACCTGTTCCTCCCATAGTCATGCCGACCCTCCGTCTAGATTTTCCTCCGGGTCACACTATAAGCGTATATTGATTGGTTTGTGCAAAAGTTATAGCGTCTACAAAGTAGGGGATAGATTTAGGGACTTTTAATTTTTTTTATTGTTTTTGCTGGTAATGGCAGCGATCTGAAATTTTTAGCGGGACTGCGAAATTGCGGCGGACAAATCTGACCCTAAGTGACACTTTTTGGGGACCAGTGACACCAATACAGTGATCAATGTATAAATGACACTGGCAGGAAAGGGGTTAACACTAGGGGACGATCAAGGGGTTAACTGTGTTCCCTGAGTGTGTTCTAACTGTGTGGGGGCTGGGCTTACTGGGACAACACTGGGGGGGGGGGGATTTACTAAAACTAGAGCACTCTGAATCTGATGCAGATGTGCATGGTGGCCAATTAGCTTGTTCAATTAAGCTTTAGCTATGAAACCTGGAAGCTGATTGGTTTCTTTGCAGAGCTGCACCAGATTTTGCACTCTCCAGTTTTAGTAAATCAACCCCAGAGATCGCTGTTCCTGATTACTAGGAACAGCAGATCTCTATATTCTCCCCTCTCAGAATGGGGATCCGCCCCGTTCTGCCTCTCTGTACCGCGATCGCGGGTGGTCGGCGGACATATAGTCCGCGGGACCCGCACACTCTCTCCCCCACACTGTTACATGCACAGACCAATGTACAGGTATGTCGGTTTGTGCAGCCGAGCTGCCTTGCCGCAGTGTATATGCGGAAAGCGGTTAGCAAGTAGTTAAAGTTTATGTGTGTGTAATGGCAGGTGTCCCAATACTTTTGACAATATAGTGTATATTATATAAAATAAATACTTTGCGCTTACCCTAGGGACAAAAATGATATATAGTTGAAGGTGCTGCCACTTATAAAGCCCAAATACTCAGTTTATAGCGTCTGTGAAAATTAGTGTGCAAGCTAAGAAACCTATGTGACACAAAATAAATAAATCTCAAAACATATTCAAATCAACCATAAGTCCAAAAAATGTGATAAAAAAATATAATGAAAAGAGTCCATGAAAAGTTTCAATAAGAATAGCTCTTGAAAGTGAAAAGTGATTCACAAGACACGGTGCTTCACAAGGTGCTCTTTCCCACATACAATATAAGCCTCTTACCAGAAAGGCTGGATTATAATTTATAGAGATCTTACTCGCTCACACAATGATCAGCCAGCAGGGATATTCCACTCCTCGGGCTCCTGTGAGAGTGCTCCTTCCGGGTAAGCAGATTGCTCCACTCGGTAAATCTTTCAAATATCCTCATTGTTTATGCGGACCATCCCTCTATCGATTCTCTCCAGCATAAGGGGTGATAGAAGGAAGAGACTTCATGGTGCAGTACTTTTAATTTGGCATTTATTAAAACGTATCCATTGCACTTATAGTACATGTGAAAAAAATGAGACAAGGCAAACATAAACACACAACCACCTGCAGGCTGGTACGTGGTGACGTCACAGAATTCGTCTCCACCGGGCGCGTTTCAGCGCAAGAGGCATCATCTGGGAACGGAGGCTTCCCGGTATACTGTATACTATAATATATATATATATATATATATATATATATATATATATATATATATATATATATATATATACAGTGGCTTGCGAAAGTATTCGGCCCCCTTGAACTTTTCAACCTTTTGCCACATTTCAGGCTTCAAACATAAAGATATAAAATTTTAATTTTTTGTGAAGAATCACCAACAAGTCTGACACAATTGTGAAGTGGAACGAAATCTATTGGATATTTTAAACTTTTTTAGCAATTAAAAAACTGAAAAGTGGTGCGTGCAAAATTATTCGGCCCCTTTACTTTCAGTGCAGAAAACTCACTCCAGAAGTTCAGCGAGGATCTCTGAATGATCCAATGTTGTCCTAAATGACTGATGGTGATAAATAGAATCCACCTGTGTGTAATCAAGTCTCTGTATAAATGCACCTGCTCTGTGATAGTCTCAGGGTTCTGTTGAAAGCGCAGAGAGCATCATGAAGACCAAGGAACACACCAGGCAGGTCCGTAATACTGTTGTGGAGAAGTTTAAAGCCGGATTTGGATACAAAAAGATTTCCCAAGCTTTAAACATCCCAAGGAGCACTGTGCAAGCGATCATTTTAAAATGGAAGGAGTATCAGACCACTGCAAATCTACCAAGACCTGGCTGTCCCTCTAAACTTTCAGCTCAGACAAGGAGAAGACTGATCAGAGATGCAGCCAAGAGGCCCATGATCACTCTGGATGAACTGCAGAGAACTACAGCTGAGGTGGGAGAGTCTGTCCATAGGACAACAATCAGTCGTACACTGCACAAATCTGCCCTTTATGGAAGAGTGGCAAGAAGAAAGCCATTTCTCAAAGATATCCATAAAAAGTCTCGTCTAAAGTTTGCCACAAGCCACCTGGGAGACACACCAAACATGTGGAAGAAGGTGCTCTGGTCCGATGAAACCAAAATCGAACTTTTTGTCCACAATGCAAAACGATATGTTTGGCGTAAAAGCAACACAGCTCATCACACTCAACACACCATCCCCACCGTGAAACATGGTGGTGGCAGCATCATGGTTTGGGCCTGCTTTTCTTCAGCAGGGACAGGGAAGATGGTTAAAATTGAGGAGAAGATGGATGCAGCCAAATACAGGACCATTCTGGATGAAGACCTGTTGGAGTCTGCAAAAGACCTGAAACTGGGATGGAGATTTATCTTCCAACAAGACAATGATCCCAAACATACAGCAAAATCTACAAAGGAATGGTTCACAAATAAACGTGTCCAGGTGTTAGAATGGCCAAGTCAAAGTCCAGACCTGAATCCAATCGAGAATCTGTGGAAAGAGCTGAAAACTGCTGTTCACAAACGCTCTCCATCCAACCTCACTGAGCTCGAGCTGTTTTGCAAGGAAGAATGGGCAAGAATTTCAGTCTCTCGATGTGCAAAACTGATAGAGACATACCCCAAGCGACTTGCAGCTGTAATCGCAGCAAAGGGTGGCTCTACAAAGTATTAACGCAAGGGGGCCGAATAATTTTGCACGCCCCACTTTTCATTTTTTTATTAGTTAAAAAAGTTTCAAAAATCCAAAAGATTTCGTTCCACTTCACAATTGTGTCCCACTTGTTGGTGATTCTTCACAAAAAATAAAAATTTTATATCTTTATGTTTGAAGCCTGAAATGTGGCAAAAGGTTGAAAAGTTCAAGGGGGCCGAATACTTTCGCAAGCCACTGTATATATACACACACACACAGTATCTCACAAAAGTGAGTACACCCCTCACATTTTTTGTAAATGTTTTATTATATCTTTTTATGTGACAACACTGTAGAAATGACACTTTGCTACAAAGGGAGGCCTGGAGCAGGTGGAATAGAATGAAACTAGCAGAGGGCCGGCATGACAGGGAGATAAGGGTACAGCAGGGGTTAAAATAAAAGTAGTTTTAGATTTATTATTAAGGGATTGGGTAGAAGTTAATGTTTGAATGGGAGGGGTTTAGGTTATTTAAGGGTCAGGAGGGGTCTCCCGGGCATCATTGCGGGGAGAATTACAGTGAGGAGGAAGATTTTGACCCTTGTGCAACAGAGCAATGGCGGATGTGGACGGCTTATTAGCCCAGCTGCGGGCGGCGGCGGCCACCCACGGCCCTGGATGGCTGCACAGCCAAGTGGCTAGACTCCTCGGACCTACAGCTGGAGAGGAGGTGAGGGGGCAGGATCTTCCACGCGCCCGGAGGTCTCGGCCTCCGGAGCGTTTTTCTCCAGAAGCCTCCCCCAGAGCTGCACGCCACTTTAGGAGCCCCCCAGAGCGGGACCCATCGGGACCACCGGCGAAACGACACCCTGTTTCGTCCGGTGTGGTTCCCGGTCGGAATCCTCGGCAGCGGCGGAGCTCAGTGGGCGGGGCGTCGGCAGGTCCCAGCGTTTCCCCCCCGCCCGCTCGATGTGGGCAGCGCGAACGGAAGGACGCTCCCTGTGCTGTGGACGCAGCCAGGGGGAGGTCTCAGCGCGGGAGGATGACGTCAACGGCCGCCGGGCTTTCCCCATCCCCGGCCGGCGGCTCGGAAGTCCGGAGCGTGACCCCTTCCAGGAGGAGTGGGCGGCCCAGCAGTCAGGTCTCCAGGACGCCTGGGAGGAAGACAGTGACAGCGGTGGGAGGAGCCAGCGTCGGGAGGCGTGGTCAGCGAGGTCAGGAGACGGCAGCATTCAGGCCCTCTTCCCCGGGGATGGATGACTCGGAGCCCCTGCAGGAGCCCAGTGACCGGTCCGAGGGAGAACTGAGCAGGTCGGAGGAGGACGAAGTGCAGGAGCGTCCGGCGCCATCGGATTCAGGAGCAGTGGCGGCGGGGACAACCCCTGGTCGGCCCGGTAAGTCACGTTCTGTTGCTTCTTACACACTTACAAATGCCTTACAGGGGTTGTTGGGGGCGGCTGATGTGGGGGGAACTGGTAATATATCGGGTGGGCCGCAATCTGGGGCGGTGTTGGCAGCCAGTACATTGCCAATGGGCCCGGGACATTCTGCTGGGGGCACGGATGGGCAGTTGCAGGCGCTATTAGGGGGTCTGCGGGATTTAGTCCAGAAGTTTGGGTCGGGTACGGATGGGCAGGCGCCGCAGACTGCGGTGTGGGTCCCCACAAGTGTGGCATCGCAGGTGGGGGGGGAGGTGCCCCCTACGGCTGATGCGGGTGCGACAGCCCCCTCGGGGTCAGTGCCCCCGGTGGGGTCAGCGCCGGCCACGACTGTTGTGGCTGCAGGTGAAGGGGAAAAAAGGACGGACGTGGTTCGCATTGCGGATGCCGCAAAATGCGAGGTGTACGTCTGCTTTGAGGGGCCGCTTGGGGCTCATTTGAAGTCGGAAGTGCGTGAAAAAATTGTGAAAGGGGAGTATGTGGAAATTTTTTCCCTTCTCCCTTTGGAAAAGTTTAACCTGGACAGGGTTAAGCCGGATGACAGTAAGAAGGAGGATGAAGAAAAACGGCGGTATCGGTTGATTCCGCGCACGTTTTCTAACTGGCTGCAAGCATTTGCGATTCTGGCGAGTGTAATCGGTGAAAAGAACCCGGAACATTGTTCGGCGCTCTTTTGCTACTTGGACGCCATTGGGGAGGCATACAGAGTTTATGGGGGTACAGCATGGCTCAGGTATGACGAGCAGTTCCGGCAACGGAGGGCGGTGCGCCCCTCCCTTCGCTGGGACCATAAGGACATTAGCCTCTGGATGAAGCTTATGTCCTCAGCTCGGGCCCCGAATCAGTTTTTTCCAGGGGGGGCCGGCGGTTCTTCTTCACCCGGACAGCCGGCCGCAAAAAAGTGGGGCATCTGTTGGCAATTCAATGACGGGACGTGTAAATTTGGGGGTGCCTGTCGTTTTAAGCACGAATGCTCAGGTTGCGGAGGATCTCACCCAGGATCCCGCTGCTTTAAAAAAGGAAAAAGTCGCCCAGGTGAAGTGGGTAACAAAAGGGAAGACACCAGTGAGAGTGGAAAGGATGCAGCCTTTCCTAAGTAGGTACCCGGACCGGGCGGCCGCTCGGCTTTTGCGGGAAGGGTTCCTGGATGGTTTTAGAATCCCTAGTTCATTGACGGTTATTCCACCGGTGGCAAAGAATTTACGCTCAGCACTGAGTCACCCCAGGGTGGTTGAAGAAAAATTGGGGAAAGAAGTGGCATTGGGCCGCATGGCCGGGCCATTTCATGAGCGGCCGATGCCGAATTTAGTGGTATCTCCGCTCGGGGTGGTCCCCAAGAAGGAACCGAATAAATTTCGGCTTATACATCATTTATCATTCCCCAAGGGTGGATCGGTCAATGACGCAATTGACCCTGACGCATGCACGGTTTCTTACACATCCTTTGATGCAGCGGTGGGTTGGGTGCGCCGTTGTGGGAAGGGAGCGCTTATGGCAAAAGCGGATATCGAATCGGCCTTTCGCCTCCTCCCGGTACACCCAGACAGCTGTTGGTTGTTGGGGTGTTGCTGGCAGGGTAGGTTTTATGTCGATCGCTGCTTACCTATGGGTTGTTCAATTTCGTGCGCATTGTTCGAAACTTTTAGCTCATTTGTTGAGTGGGCGGTTCGGGATGTTTCAGGTTTGAATTCGGTAATTCATTACCTGGATGATTTCCTATGCGTTGGCCCCCCAGCATCCAAGACGTGTGCTGTGCTGTTGGCCACATTGCAACACATGGCTGGTATTTTTGGGATCCCGTTGGCACTGGATAAAACAGAGGGCCCGACCACAGTGCTTAGCTTCTTGGGTATAGTCATTGACTCCGAGGCAATGAAATGTCGATTGCCGGAGGACAAGTTGGTGGCTTTGAGAAGGGAGATTAGGGCGACCGTGGCGTTGTGTAAGATTCAGCTTAGAGGCCTGCAGTCATTACTGGGCAAGCTTAATTTTGCATGTCGCATAATTCCTATGGGCAGGGTGTTTTGCCGACGGCTGTCGGCAGCTACAGTAGGTATCAGGTCCCCTCATCATTTTATCCGGATGACCCGTGAGCATCGGGCCGATCTGAGGGTGTGGGACACCTTTTTGTCCACGTACAATGGTAAATCGCTGTGGTTGGCGGGGCCGCTGAGCAATTGCGATTTGCAGCTGTTCACGGACGCAGCTGGGTCTTCGGGTTACGGGGCTTTTTACCAGGGGCATTGGAGTGCTGAACCCTGGCCGAAGGAGTGGCAGGAAGCGGGATTCTGCAAAAACCTGGTGCTGCTGGAGCTGTTTCCGGTGGTGCTGGCAGTTGAAGTGTGGGGTGAGTCGTTCAAGGATTTGAAGATCCGATTGAACTGCGACAATTTGGGGGTGGTGCAGGTGATTAACCGCATTTCGGCTTCCTCGCCACCGGTAGTTCGGCTGTTGCGGCACTTGGTGCTGCGCTGCTTACAGATGAATATCTTTTTGTATGCGGTACATCTTCCGGGGGTGGATAACACGTTGGCTGACGCCTTGTCTCGTTTTCAGTGGGACAAATTCCGGGACTTGGCTCCGTCGGCAGACCAACAAGGGGTGCGGTGTCCCCGGGGGCTGTGGTCGATCGTTTTGGAACACTCGCTCGATGGATAAAGGGCTCGGTGAGTGTATCCACCTGGGGGGCTTATGAAAAAGTGTGGGCCGAATGGTTTGAGCTTGTTAAGCAATTGGGAGTAGACCCAGGATGTGAAGACGTAAGGTTGCTAGTGGTCTACTTTGTATCTAGGAATCTGGAGCAAGGGGTGTCGGTTTCAATGATGGACCGCAAGCTCGCCGGTTTGGCATTCCTGTTCAAGTTACAAGGGGGGACAGATTTCACAAAAGAATTTTGGGTGAGACAAGCGATGAAGGGCTATCGGCGGTCGCAGAAACGCAAGGATACTAGGAGGCCATTGACTTTTAGCAACCTGCGAGTTCTATCGGATCATTTGGGCACAGTATGTGCGTCGGCTTACGAGGCATTGCTATTCCGGGCAGCTTTTTCGCTGGCCTTTTTTGGTGCCTTTCGGATAAGTGAACTGGTTAGCCCTTCTAGGAAGGTTTCGGGGGGCTTGGGGGTACAGGATGTGAAGGTCACGGGAGTTAGCTTGGAGGTATGGTTGAGACGGTCAAAAACGGATCAGATTGGAAAAGGGGTTAAGGTGCAACTATATAGTATGCAGGATCCTTTGGTATGCCCGGTGAGCGTCATGAGGGAATTTTTGGAATGCCGCCCGGTGAAGGAAGGGACTTTGTTGATCCACAATGATGGGTCTCCTTTAACGAAGTTTCAGTTTGTGGCAGTTTTCAGGAAATGTTTGAAAGCGGGGGGTTTGGATTCTACGCAGTATGCTTCGCACTCCTTCCGCATTGGAGCGGCCACAGAGGCGGCTCGATGTGGGTTGGACGAAGCGGCTGTTAAGCGCATTGGCCGGTGGGGGTCTAGGAGATTTAGTACATATGTGCGACCACACTTGGTGGTGGAGTAGAAGGGCGGATCACTGATGTTTTTGGGGGAGGTCAAAGGTTGTTTCGGGCCAGGGGATTGAATATGGTGTGTGTTATTTGACTTTGGTTATCTGTGGTTTTTCTCCTTTCTTTTAGGTGGAATCAAGAGGGGTCTCGTATGGATATTGGGCCACTCCTATGTGTTTTGGGGGGCAAAACGGGCAGATATGAGACCTAAGGGGAGACAGTTGGGGATTCCCAGGGAGGAGGCTTGTGTACGTTGGGTAGGCAGGCCAGGGATGCAATGGGCTAGGGTGTTGCCTGAAGTACAGCATTTTGCACGCCTGGACAGGCCACCCGACGTGTTGGTGCTTCATGTTGGAGGCAACGACCTGGGTGGGCGTCCCAGCCGGGAGCTCATAAAGGACGTCAAGATTGATTTCTTACGTCTGAGAACTTCCTTTCCTGAGATGGTGATTGTTTGGTCCGATATTGTGGCCAGGACAAATTGGAGGTTGGCAAGGTCGGTGGACAGGCTAAACAAAACTAGGATTAAGGTGAACAAAAGGGTGGGCCAGTTTGTCATACGAAATGGAGGTTTGGTAGTTCGCCACAGGGAGTTGGAGAAGGATGTGGGGCTATATTTGAGAAGGGACGGAGTGCACCTGTCGGAAGTGGGTATTGACCTTTGGTCCATGGGTTTGGAGGAAGGGATTCAGAGGGCACTGCGTGTGTGGAGGAGCTCCCAAGGGTAAGGGGGGTCACCCTTGTTAGCGTTGGCGGTGGTGGTGGTCTTTGATGGTGGTAACTAACCCAGGAGATGGAAGTGTGGGGGGACTCAACGGTTATGGGCCCCTATTGGTGTGTACAGTTAACACTGATTAGCTGAAGATGGTAATGGTGACACTGCGGGTAACGAGTTGTCTTTGGGCTGATGTTATCACGGCCGTAGGCCTTTTATGATAGAAGGCCCGCAGTGTAGATGTGGAACTGAATTTACGTGGGGAAGTGCCGTCATTGACCACCAGGAGGAGAAACTGACAGTTGATATGGTTACGTTTTAAAATGCTACAGATTTTATATATATATATTTATATATATTTTATAAAGTTTTATATTGGTTAATAAAAGGCTGCTATGGCCAGTTTTACTCCAACAAGGTGTGGTGTCGTCAATATAGATAAGGTTAACGGGGACTTAAAGTTGGGGTATGATAGATGGCGGCAGCCATATAAGAGAAAAGGTGTGCATCTTATTTGCACTGGTCAAGGGAGGCCTGGAGCAGGTGGAATAGAATGAAACTAGCAGAGGGCCGGCATGACAGGGAGATAAGGGTACAGCAGGGGTTAAAATAAAAGTTGTTTTAGATTTATTATTAAGGGATTGGGTAGAAGTTAATGTTTGAATGGGAGGGGTTTAGGTTATTTAAGGGTCAGGAGGGGTCTCCCGGGCATCATTGCGGGGAGAATTACAGTGAGGAGGAAGTTTCCCACCCACCCTCCCTGAATATGTGTTTTGTGTATATTGGTTAATGTTTATTTACAGGTGGTATGAAGGATTACGTCGTGGCAGCAGATGGATGGCGGTGGTGGTGGTCTTTGATGGTGGTAACTAACCCAGGAGATGGAAGTGTGGGGGGACTCAACGGTTATGGGCCCCTATTGGTGTGTACAGTTAACACTGATTAGCTGAAGATGGTAATGGTGACACTGCGGGTAACGAGTTGTCTTTGGGCTGATGTTATCACGGCCGTAGGCCTTTTATGATAGAAGGCCCGCAGTGTAGATGTGGAACTGAATTTACGTGGGGAAGTGCCGTCATTGACCACCAGGAGGAGAAACTGACAGTTGATATGGTTACGTTTTAAAATGCTACAGATTTTATATATACACTACCGTTCAAAAGTTTGGGGTCACATTGAAATGTCCTTATTTTTGAAGGAAAAGCACTGTACTTTTAAATGAAGCTAACTTTAAACTAGTCCTAACTTTAAACAAATATACTCTATACATTGCTAATGTGGTAAATGACTATTCTAACTGCAAATGTCTAGTTTTTGGTGCAATATCTACATAGGTGTATAGAGGCCCATTTCCAGCAACTATCACTTCAGTGTTCTAATGGTACAATGTGTTTGCTCATTGGCTCAGAAGGCTAATTGATGATTAGCAAACCCTTGTGCAATCATGTTCACACATCTAAAAACAGTCTAGCTCCTTCCAGAAGCTACAAAACTGACCTTCCTGTGAGCAGATTGAGTTTCTGGAGCATCACATTTGTGGGGTCAATTAAACGCTCAAAATGGCCAGAAAAAGAGAACTTTCATCTGAAACTCGACAGTCTATTCTTGTTCTTAGAAATGAAGGCTATTCCATGCGAGAAATTGCAAAGAAATTGAAGATTTCCTACAACGGTGTGTACTACTCCCTTCAGAGGACAGCACAAACAGGCTCTAACCAGAGTAGAAAAAGAAGTGGGAGGCCGCGTTGCACAACTAAGCAAGAAGATAAGCACATTAGAGTCTCTAGTTTGAGAAACAGACGCCTCACAGGTCCCCAACTGGCATCTTCATTAAATAGTACCCGCAAAACACCAGTGTCAACATCTACAGTGAAGAGGCGGCTGCGGGATTTTGGGCTTCAGGGCAGAGTGGCAAAGAAAAAGCCATATCTGAGACTGGCCAATATAAGAAAAAGATTAAGATGGGCAAAAGAACACAGACATTGGACAGAGGAAGACTGGAAAAAAGTGTTGTGGACGGATGAATCCAAGTTTGAGGTGTTTGGATCACAAAGAAGAACGTTTGTGAGACGCAGAACAAATGAAAAGATGCTGGAAGAATGCCTGACGCCATTTGTTAAGCATGGTGGAGGTAATGTGATGGTCTGGGGTTGCTTTGGTGCTGGTAAGGTGGGAGCTTTGTACAGGGTAAAAGGGATTTTGAATAAGGAAGGCTATCACTCCATTTTGCAACGCCATGCCATACCCAGTGGACAGCGCTTGATTGGAGCCAATTTCATCCTACAACAGGACAATGACCCTAAACACACCTCCAAATTGTGCAAGAACTATTTACAGCAGAAGCAGGCAGCTGGTATTCTATCGGTAATGGAGTGGCCAGCACAGTCACCAGATCTGAACCCCATTGAGCTGTTGTGGGAGCAGCTTGACCGTATGGTACGCCAGAAGTGCCCATCCAACCAATCCAACTTGTGGGAGCTGCTTCTAGAAGCGTGGGGTGCAATTTCTCCAGCTTACCTCAATAAATTAACAGCTAGAATGCCAAAGGTGTGCAATGCTGTAATTGCTGCAAAAGGAGGATTCTTTGATGAAAGCAAAGTTTGATGTAAAAACAATGTTATTTCAAATACAAATCATTATTTCTAACCTTGTCAATGTCTTGACTCTATTTTCTATTCATTTCACAACGTATGGTGGTGAATAAGTGTGACTTTTCATGGAAAACACAAAATTGTTTGGGTGACCCCAAACTTTTGAACGGTAGTGTATATATTTATATATATTTTATAAAGTTTTATATTGGTTAATAAAAGGCTGCTATGGCCAGTTTTACTCCAACAAGGTGTTGTGTCGTCAATATAGATAAGGTTAACGGGGACTTAAAGTTGGGGTATGATAGATGGCGGCAGCCATATAAGAGAAAAGGTGTGCATCTTATTTGCACTGGTCATGTAAAGTAGTGAGTGTACAGCTTGTATAACAGTGTAAATTTGCTGTCTCCTCAAAATATTATCTCTCTCACTCTCTCATACTGGTCACTGGGAGTTCAACATGGCACCTCATGGCAAAGAACTCTCTGAGGATCTGAAAAAAAGAATTGTTGATCTACATAAAGATGGCCTAGGCTATAAGAAGATTGCCAAGACCCTGAAACTGAGCTGCAGCACGGTGGCCAAGACCATACAGCGGTTTAACAGGACAGGTTCCCCTCAGAACAGGCCTCGCCATGGTCCACCAATGAAGTTGAGTGCACGTGCTCAGCGTCATATCCAGAGGTTGTCTTTGGGAAATAGACGTATGAGTGCTGCCAGCATTGCTGCAGAGGTTGAAGGGGTGGGGGGTCAGCCTGTCAGTGCTCAGACCATACGCCGCACACTACATATCATTAATCTGCATGGCTATCATTCCAGAAGGAAGCCTCTCTTGAAGATGATGCACAAGAAAGCCCGCAAACAGTTTGCTGAAGACAAACAAACTAAAGACATGGATTACTGGAACCATGTCCTGTGGTCTGATGAGACCAAGATACACTTATTTGGTTCAGATGGTGTCAAGCGTGTGTGGCAGCAACCAGGTGAGGAGTACAAAGACAAGTGTGTCTTGCCTACAGTCAGGCATGGTGGTGGAAGTGTCTTGGTCTGGGGCTGCATGAGTGCTGCCGGCACTGGAAGTTAAAGTTTATTGAGGGAACCATGAATGCCAACATGTACTGTGACATACTGAAGCAGAGCATGATCCCCTCCCTTTAGAGACTGGGCCGCAGGGCAGTATTCCAACATGATAACGACCCCCAAACACACCTCCAAGACGAGCACTGTCTTGCTAAAGAAGCTGAGGGTAAAGGTGATGGACTGGCCAAGCATGTCTCCAGACCTAAACCCTATTGAGCATCTGTGGGACATCCTCAAATGGAAGGTGGAGGAGCACAAGGTCTCTAACATCCACCACCTCCATGATGTCGTCATGGAGGAGTGGAAGAGGACTCCAGTGGCAACCTGTGAAGCTCTGGTGAACTCCATGCCCAAGAGGGTTAAGGCAGTGCTGGAAAATAATGGTGGCTACACAAAATAAATATTGACACTTTGGGCCCAATTTGGACATTTTCACTTAGGGGTGTACCCACTTTTGTTGCCAGCAGTTTAGACATTAATGGCTGTGTGTTGAGTTATTTTGAGGGGACAGCAAATTTACACCGTTATACAAGCTGTACACTCACTACTTTACATTGTAGCAAAGTGTCATTTCTTCAGTGTTGTCACATGAAAAGATAAAGATAAAATATTTACAAAAATGTGAGGGATGCACTCACTTTTGTGAGATACTATACTATATATATACACAGTGCCTTGAAAAAGTATTCATACCCCTTGAAATGTTCCACATTTTGTCATGTTACAACCAAAGATCTAAATGTATTTTATTGGGATTTTATGTGATGGACCAACAAAAAGTGGCACATAATTGTGAAGTGGAAAGAAAATGGTAAATGTTTTTCAAAATTTTTTACAAATAAATAGCTGAAAAGTGTGGCGTGCATTTGTATTCAGCCCCCTTTAGGCCCCTTTCACACGAGGCGGGCTCCGCTTCTACGGAGCCCGCCTCGGTCCGCCGGCTCAGCGGGAGATCAGTCCGTTGATCTCCGCTGAGCCGGCGGATGACAGGTCCCTCTCTGCTCACTGAGCGGGGAGGGGCTTGTCAGGCGCCGCTGCCGCCTATGGAGAGATCGGAAGAAAACGGACAGCGTGTCCGTTTTCGTCAGATCTCCCCCGATCCGATCCGATCCGCCAGCGACGGACCTGGACGTAGAGCCATCCGTCTGCTTTTAGCGGATCTGACCGGGTCGGATGTCAGCGGACATGTCTCCGCTGACATCCGACGCTCCATAGACTAACATGGATCGCCCGTTCAGGTCCGCCGTCAAAACTGACAGGCGGACCTGAACGGTCCGATCGTGTGAAAGGGGCCTTACTCTGATACCTCTAACTAAAATCTAGTGGAACCAATTGCCTTCAGAAGTCACTTATTTAGTAAATAGATTCCACCTGTGTGTAATTTAATCTTAGTATAAATACACCTATTCTGTGAAGCCCTCAGAGGTTTGTTAGAGAACCTTAGTGAACAAACCGCATCATGAAGGCCAAGGAACACACCAGACAGGTGAGGGATAAAGTTGTGGAGAAGTTTGATGCAGGGTTAGGTTATAAAAAATATTCTAAGCTTTGAACATCTCACAGAGCACTGTTCAATCCATCATCTGAAAATGGAAAGAGTATGTCACAACTGAAAACCTACCAAAACATGGCCGTCCACCTAAACTGCCAGGCCGGACAAGGAGAGCATTAATCGAAGAAGCAGCCAAGAGGCCCATGGTAACTCTGGAGAAAATCCACAGCTCAGGTGGGAGAGTGGCAAGAAGAAAGCCATAAGAAGTCCTGTTTGCAGTTTGCGAGAAGCCATGGGGGGGGTTACAGCAAAGAAGGTGCTCTGGTCAGATGAGACCAAAATTGTACTTTTTGCCCTAAAAGCAAAACGCTATGTGTGGCAGAAAACTAACACTGTACATCACCCTGAACACACCACCCCCACCTTAAAACATGGTGGTGGCAGCATCATGTTGTGGGGATGCTTTTTTTTCAGCAGGGACAGGGAAGCTGATCAGAGTTAATGGGAAGATGGATGGAGCCAAATACAGGGCAATCTTAGAAGAAAACCTGTTAGAGTCTGCAAAAGACTTGAGACTAGGTACAGTACCTGTACCTAGTCTATATTCTCCTTACACTGTCATGCACTGTTATCCTTAGGTGTGTATCTACCTCTATTGGGGGTTTGGAGTGCCCTCACCACCTTCTTCTCATGTGGTCTATATATGGTTTTGTGAGTACCATCTTCTACTCTGCATCATGTTCCAGATGTTTATATTTATATGTATTTTTATGAATATTTTGAGATGCTTAATGATGTTATAATTAATTTATTATAGATCTTAGTAATTTAACTCTTAAGTCCTGAAGAAGCTTGTAACACGCAAAACATGTTGAGCAAGATGTTGAGCTGGACATCACCAACCCTCATATAGCCACCACTGGATACCTGGATATTAGGGAACATGGTTCTTTTCATTATCTTATGTACACAGTGATTATTGGGGGCTCCCTATTCATATTGTGAGGGTTATTGGTGATACCAGTGCAGTGCAATTAGGATCAATGAGAATTACTATAGTGTATACTCAGAATTGTTTTAAACTAACTTTGTTACAATTTCAATAAATGCTACTTTTAATCTACTCTAAGGTGTGGTGCCATTAAAATCCCATATTTCTTTCATTCATTTGAACAGTACAGAAAATATCAGTTGACCTTGCCAGAAATGCTGTGTCTGTGACTTGCTGTGAGCTGCAATAGAAGAATATCATTGTTCCTACCCTGTTTCCCCGAAAAAAAGACCTAGCGTGACTGTCGGTGAAGGCTGCAATATAAGCCCTACCCCCCAAATAAGCCCTACCATGTTTCCCCGAAAATAAGCCCTACCCTGAAAATAAGACCTACAAGGACTTTAACTAGGGCTTACTTGGGGAGTAGGGCTTATGCCGCGTACACACGGTCGGACTTTTCGTCTACAAAAGTCCAACGGACGCTGACGGACTAAAGCTGGCTGGTAATCCGATCGTGTGTGGGCTTCTCCGGACTTTCAACATACTTTTTTAGCCTCAAATCCGACGTACTTTAGATTTGAAACATGCTTCAAATCTTTACTTCGTAACTACGACGGACCCCGAAATCCGCTCGTCTGTGTGCTAGTCCGACGGCCAAAAAGCCACGCTAGGGCACCTATTGGCTACTGGCTATGAACTTCCTTATTTTAGTCCGGTGTACGTCATCACGTAAGAATTCGATGGACTTTTGTGTGATCGTGTGTAGGCAAGTCTGTTCGTTAGAAAGTCCGCCGCAAGTCCGTCGAAAGTCCGCCGAAAGTCTGCCGGAAGTCTGTCGGACAGGCTGTCTGACTTTTGTAGACGAAAAGTCCGACCGTGTGTACGCGGCATTATATTTCAGCCTTCACCGACAGTCACGCTAGGTCTTATTTTCGGGGAAACAGGGTAGCTGTCTTCTGTAAACTACCAAATGCCCTGCCATCTGTGTCATAGAGAGGAAGAGATGTAGCCCATATCAGGAGCACAGCCTAGGGTGACTACCATGGCTCCCTCCATAGATACAGTGGGGGAATGACACACAGGAACAGGAAGTGTGTTATTTGCAGCATTACCAGGTGAAAATAAAAGGAAAAAACTGTAAAAAGCAAACCAATAAAGTCCCTTCAATGTGAGGGCATCCTTGGTTGTCACCAGAACTAATGTCCCTATTGATAGATTTCCCTTCTATTCCTGTTCTGGTGGCAACCCAGATTTCTGGATTTTCTTTCACTTTCACTTGGTGATGATGCTAAACAGGACAAATAGAGGGGGTGAATCTCCCTAATAGGTGCAAAAACAGCAATAAATACCTGACATGAGTTCTAATCCTTCTCCACTTCATACAAAGCAAAAAAAAACAAAAGTTTTGCCTTTAGTTAATCTTTAACAGGCCAAAAAAGACCAAATTAAAGAAGTTTCTTGTTAGGGGTTTTATACCCTTTAAAGCCCAACTCCGGGCAAAAAAAAGTTGTGTGCCCGCACTGCACAGGTCAACCACTCATTTTTGTCTAGGCTTTAAAAAAGGAGCTCCAGTCTCCCCCCACCCAAAAGTTAAAAGTCAGCAGCTACAAAAACTGTAGCTGCGGACTTTTAATATAATGGCACTTACCTGTCCAAGGATCCCGCGATTTCGGCTCCCAAGCAGATTCTTTAATCGGCTTCAGGTACAGGCGCCAGCACCTTAGGTAGGGGAAACCGGTAGTGAAGCCTTCCAGCTTCACAACCGGTTTCCCACTGCGCATGGGTGAGTCGGGCTGTGCATTGTGAATGGTCCCGCAGTCTTCTGGGACCTGTGTGTGTCCCAGAAGGTTGCAGGGGAAAGGAGGAGAAGAGGCTGGACATTCTCATTGAACGCCACAATGATCTGATTCGAAAGTGGGAACCTGTCAAAACCAGGTACCCGCTCCCCCCTCCCCCCAAAAAGTGGCAAATGTCATAGTGGAAGGTGGAACTTCTCCTTTTGGGTGGAGCTCCATTTTAAAGAAAGCTTATACTCACCTGATCCTCCACTCCACCAGCAAACAGCAGGTCCCCACGATCCAGGGGTGGACTGTTTTTTTATGTCCTCACGTCTAGAACAGCTCTATGGGGCTGATGACGCCGGGAACAGTCCACTGCACAAGATCGCTAGATTGGGGGGGGGGGGGGGGAGTAGGAGCCATGGTCTTGTATAGGGAGGATCAGAAGATAAGTACATCTCTGTTCTCCAATCCTCTAGATAAAAAACGAGCAGTTGACCTGTGCAGTGCGGGCACTGCCCTACTGCATTGGAAAACTTTTTCTTTGCCCGGAGTTGGCCTTTAAAGCTTAAAGGTCTTCATATAAAAATGGGACCTCTCCAGTTATCCAACAACCTCCTTTCCAAGCATAAAAGTGCTTTTGCTCCAATTTCACTTTTCTAACATGGAGTATTTTATACTTTAAAGCAGCCTTTTCAACACAGAGGAACCTTTGAAATAACTTTCCAGTCTCAGGGAGCCCCTGCTAAAAGTTGCTATATCTTCAACTCATGGTACATTATTGTGATGGTCACTGGGAAGAGCACTCCCTACTTTTGTGTTTATTGGAAAGAATTATCCCCTTACAGATAGCTTAAAAAAAAAATCAATGGTGTCCCTGGGAATTAAACTGAAATGCAGAAATTCCTCATTTCACAGGGAACCTCTCAGGAGGAACCCTACATGAGAAACCCTGCTTTAAAGTATAACTAAAGGCAAAACATTTTTAATGAGTCAATTGTTCCTAGGTTCCAAACTTGATCTCTTATAGTGATCAGTAATGCCCTGTACACACGATCGGAATTTCCATCAGAAAAAACTTGGATGGTTTTTCCGACGGAATTACGCTCTAAAATACCCTATAAAAAATAATCTGTGTGCAAACCTGGTGGCCAACTACAAGAAACGTCTGACCTCTGGGATTGCCAACAAGGGTTTTGCCACCAAGTACTTATGCCCCGTACACACGATCGGAATTTCCATTGGAAAAATCTTGGATGGTTTTTCCGACGGAATTCCGCTTAAGCTTGCCTTGCATACACACGGTCACACAAAAGTTCTCTGAACTTTTGACCGACAAGAACGCGGTGACCTACAACACTACGACAAGCCCAGAAAATGAAGTTCAATGCTTCCGAGCATGTGTCAAATTGTTTCAGAGCATGCGTCATTTCCGACGGGAAAATAGAGAACCTGCTCTGGAATTCTGCCAGCAAAAGTACGATGGAGCATACACATGGTCGGAATTTCTGACCAAAAGCTCACTTTCGACTTTTGCTGGCAGGATTTCTGATCGTGTGTACGGGGCATTAGGGGATTTGTATATCAACGGATCATTTAAAAATTGGCTACAGTGCTACACACAATCACTGTGAAAATCCTGCTAGATCTAGGTGCAATGGATCTTGTGAAATTCAGTTTAAACTAAGAAGACTTTTTTTAGTTTAAGCAAAGAAGCAAATATTCTTTCCTAGCATTTGAAGTTCACAGATTTGACTTGAGTCTTTTTCTGATATCTGCATGTAAAATGACCTTTCATCAGCTGCTCCTTGGTAATACGGTGGGAAAAGTCCGTATAGGAGAGGTCTGGGTAGCATTCCAACTATTTGTGGAATGGCATCTTTCAAATTCTCGCAACTCATCTGAAGCACTTTCCTCTTCTGTCCTGTGAACCTCAGCCCCCAGCAACCTGCCATTGTCACTGCCTGGACTTCCAAGAAGCCGCTTTTGTTGGAGGCCCAGTTGTCAGTTCTATACTTCGCCACAGATGGGAGATATCGGATATCTGGACCTGGATAATTATATAGCATAAGAATGTTACATCTGAAAATACAGGCCATGGCACCGTCAGTTACCAGCGGTCATGTGCGCTGCATTGTCGTCCATTTCACAAATGGAAGGGGTGATACTTAGAAAGACACTTGGCTACTTTAATAATAAATAAAAGAAAATAATATTCAGTAATCTTAATAAAATATAATAATAGAGCTTTCACTTTTCTGCAGCGTAATACTTTTTTTGTTTAATGCCTCGTCAATACAGCCATTCTTAATGAAGGAACCCATGGAACCCTAGAGTTCCACCAGAGGTTGCTAGGAGTTCCTTGAGTTGTGACTGGTTGACCACCTATTTGATGGGGCTTAGATAGTTCCGGGGCCAATGCCACTTAAAAGAGCCACCAGTATGACATCAGTGATCTTCTTAGCTGTCCGTAAGGGTGGCATTCTAACTGCCACTGTAATGGTGACATTCTTCCCACTGACCACCAATGGAAGGAACATTTTTCCCACTGACCAATGTAAGCAGTATTCTTCCCACTGGCCACCAATGTAAGGAGCATTCTTCCCACTGACCACCAATGTAAGGAGCATTCTTCCCACTGATCACCAATGTAAGGGGATTTCTTTTGCATTGGATCCCCAATAAAATGGTTTTAGCAGGAGTTCCCCTAGACCTCAACAATTTCTCAAGGGTTCCTTGGGGTAAGACTGAGAAAAGCTGCCTTAGATACATGGTTGCCTGTTTTTTTTTTTTTTTAAGGTAAGAAGTATTTTCCCACTAACTACAGTAGCAATGGAAAGGGCATTCTTCCCACTGACCCAGTAATGTAAGGGGCATTATTCCCACCAACCACCAATGTAAGGAACATTCTTCCCACTGATCACCAATGTAAGGATCATTATTCCCACTGACCATAAATGCAAGGAATCTTCTTCCCACTGATCACCAATGTAAGGGGATTTTTTTCCATTGGATCCCCAATGAACTGGTTTTAGCAGGAGTTCCCCTAGACCTCAACAATTTCTCAAGGGTTCCTTGGGGTAAAAGGATGAGAAAAGCTGCCTTAGATGCATGGTTGCCTGTTTTTTTTTAACTATCTATGGCCAAGGCTGGGTTACATCTACAGTGCCTTGAAAAAGTATTCATACTCCTTGAAATTTTTCCCCATTTTGTCATGTTATAACCAAAAACATAAATGTATTTTATTGGAATTTTATTTGATAGACCAACACAAAGTTGCACATACTTGTGAAGTGGAAAGAAAATGATAAACAGTTTTCAATTATTTTACAAATAAATATGTGAAAAGTGTGGCGTGCGTTTGTATTCAGCCCCCCTGAGTCAATATTTTGTAGAAGCACCTTTTGCTGCAATTACAGTTGCAAGTCTTTTTGGAAATGTCTCTACCAGCT
Source organism: Lithobates septentrionalis (assembly GCA_037952835.1). NCBI lineage: Eukaryota > Metazoa > Chordata > Amphibia > Anura > Ranidae > Lithobates > Lithobates septentrionalis. The sequence continues at coordinate 443,574 of JBBDGP010000554.1, forward strand.
TTGCACATCTAGGGAGTGACATTTTAGCCCATTGTTCCTTGCAAAATAGCTCAAGCTCTGTCAGATTGGATGGAGGTCGTCTGTGAACAGCAATTTTCAATTATTGCCACAGATTCTCAATTGGATTTAGGTCTGGACTTTGACTGGGCCATTCTAACATGTGAATATACTTTGCTCTAAACCATTCCATTGTAGCTCTGGCTGTATGTTGTCCTGCTGGAAGGTGAACCTCCGCCCCAGTCTCAAGTCTTTTGCAGACTCTAACAGGTTTTCTTCTAAGATTGCCCTGTATTTGGTTCCATCCATCTTCCCATCAACTCTGACCAGCTTCCCTGTCCCTACTGAAGAAAAGCATACTCGCAACATGATGCTGCCACCACCATGTTTCACGGCGGGGATGATGTGTTCTGGGTGATGTGCAGAGTCAGTTTTCAGCCACACATAGCGTTTTGCTTTTAGACCATAAAGTTCAATTTTGGTCTTATCTGACCAGAACACCCTCCTCACACATGTTTGCTATGCCCCCCCCACATTGCTTCTTGCAAACCGCTTTAAACTTTCCCACAACTTTATCTCTGACCTGTCTGGTGTGTTCCTTATGCCGCGTACACACGAGCGGACTTTACGGCAGACTTTGCCCGGCGGACTGTTCGACGTACTTTACAACAGACTTTCTGAATGAACGGACTTGCCTACACACAATCCACCAAAGTCCGTTGAATTCGTACGTGATGACGTACGACCGGACTAAAACAAGGAAGTTCATAGCCAGTAGCCAATAGCTGCCCTAGCGTGGCTTTTTGTCTGTCGAACTAGCATACAGACGGCTGACTTTTCGACCGGACTCGATTTCAAAGGATTAATTTAAAACATGTTTCAAATCTAAGTCCGTCCAACTTTTGATAAAACGAAGTCTGCTGGAGCCCACACACGATCGAATTGTCCGACCAAATCCCGTCCGCCGGGCAAAGTCTGCCGTAAAGTCCGCTTGTGTGTACGCGGCATAAGCCTTCATGATGCTGTTTGTTCACTATGGTTCTCTAACAAACCTCCAAGGGCTTCACAGAAAATCTGTATTTATACTGAGTTTAAATTACACACAGGTAGACTCTATGCTGTCATGAGCTGTGACCGCACTTGCCTCTGAAATGACGAAAGGGACCAGGTGGCCACTGCATCAGGCTAGATGGGATTTTTGGAGGGCATTCACTGATACTTAAGAAGAGAAAGGGTAAAGGGGCTTAGAGCTAATAGTGACTAGAGCCCATTGGGGTATGTCACCACTAAGTTACTGTATATATTTAATAAGGCATACATGTAGGCCAGGCACTGAAAAAATGCATTACCTTGCAATTAAAGTAAATTTCCCTCCATTGGCTGCCACTCACCCAACAAATTAAATTCAAAATACTAACAATAAGTTACAAAGCCATCTGCAACTCTGCCCCCAGCTACATCACTAACCCAGTCTCAAAATATCAACCCAATCGTCCTTTTCGTTCCTCCCAAGACCTCCTGCTCTCTAGCCCCCTCATCACCTCCTCTCATATTGGACTCCAGGACGTCTACCGAGCCTCTTCCCATCCTCTGGAATACCCTACCCCAATCTGTCAGACTATCTCCAAATCTATATACTTTTAGGCGATCCCTGAAAACTTTTCTCTTCGGAGAAGCCTACCTTGCCTTCACCTAACAACTGTTCTTTTATTTTCTTCATCAGCTCACCCCCCACAGTTATTACCCTTTCGTATCACTTGACCCTCCCTCCTAGATTGTAAGCTCTAACGAGCAGGGCCCTCTTATTCTTCCTGTTTTGAATGGTATTGTAATTGTACTGTCTGCCCTACTGTTGTAAAGCGCTGCGCAAACTGCGCTATATAAATTCTGTATAATAATAACAATAATAATATTTCAGCACCTGGGTTTAGTACTTATGCCTTGTAGCACTGGGGTCCCTTGTTTGAAACCCAAACAGGGCAATATCTGCATTGAGTTTGTATGTTCTCCTTGAGCTTTTGTGGGTTTATCCAGTTTCTTCCTACACTCCAAAGACATGCTGGTAGGTTTATTGGCCCTAGTGTGTGTAAATATACATGTGAGATAGGGCTCCTTGAGGGCAGGGTCTGATGAGGAAGAACAGTATGTACAGCACTATTTAAATGGTCAGTTCTGTATCTAGAATAAAAAATTCAACCCAAATCATAAAAAAACATTGCATTTCCACACTTATATCTAAATGCATTTTATAATTAGTTGTAGTTATCTTAAAGTGGAAGTAAACTTCCATCACTAACTTTTACCTATAGTTAAGCCTATAATAAGGCTTACCTATAGGTAGTGTAGATATCTCCTCAACGTGTACCGTTTAGGAGATATTTACTGTACATGCAGCCGGTGACATCACTGGTGAACGTGCTCTGAAGGAACGGCGACCTGTGCCGTTTCCTTCAGAGCCCTGTTTGCCGCAATCGGCAGTTTTGTTACGTTTATTGTAGGATACAACTTGGGTGGGATAAGGGAAGATATGAGTTGCCCATAGCATTTAGCACCTTGTAAGACATTATTCAGTGGCCTTAGCCTTAAAAAATTGATGTACACCTTGCATCCCCAGTCTCCTTCCTCTGGATAACTTCTCTGCAGACTGTTGCTCCTTCTCTTCTTGTGCAAATCCTTCACTGCAAACTACTGAAATACTATATCTTCACTTCCATTGGAACAAGTAAGAATCACTCTGAATAATTCCACCTTGCAGACCATAATGGTATTGCCTCAGCGTATCAAGGAGCCAGAGGCCTACACAACCTCTCCCCGATAGCTCAATGAATCAGACAGCCACACAATCTTTTGGAAGGTATTACCAGTGTGCTTAACCAGACCAGAGATACATGGTACCTCCCCCGATGGCCTGACACATGGTAATGGGCGGACTAATGTTCCAAGTCTATCAGTCCAAGACTATCAATGCTGCGTTCCCCGGCCACAGCATTCTGCACTACTCTCGATAGCTTCTCCTCTTCTGTTTCTCTTACACTGACCTTCTCCAAAAAAAAGCATAGTTCTGTGTCCTCGGTCACAGAACGCTGATCTACTCTCCTCCGCTTTGCTGCTACTTCTTCCGGACTGATCTTCTCCAGCGTACAAGTCCTGTGTTCCCCGGTCACAGCAGCTTGACATCACTTCAGAAATGAAGATCTTTACCTAGGACTCCCTCCTAGTGGTACCTCCATCCCTCCTTCGCGCTTGGCACATCCCCGCGTGGAGATGCCCGGAACAGCAGCTCAATACTCCATTCTGTCTTTTACTACTTTCCAGCACTCTTCCCTGGCAGCATGTGACCTCAGCTTATATGGGAGGCCTGCCCCCCCCCCCGTCAATACCGAAAGGTAATTGGTCAGGGCTCCTCACATGAGCTGCCTGCCACTCAAACCTCAGGTCCAACCTCCCTTCCAGAACAATCTGTTTGAAAGCAGGGGAGGCGCTTCTGAGTCAGAGCACAGGTGGCCACACCTCCCACTACACCAAACACTCCCAGTCCCAAATCAAAGCAACCAGGCCCAGCCTAAAGCACAGGCCTGGCTAAATTTTCCTAAATTTACCTAAAAATTTACCAAAATTTTCCTAATCTAGCACCTACCTTCGGGTAGAGGGTGCTACAATTATTTTTTTTTTCAGCAATATAGTTCCTTATTAGCATACGTTCATCCAAATACGTACATCCAAAGGTAATTAACAAAGGTATAAAGGTAACAAGGTAACAAGATGATATCAAGCTTAAAATATCAGGTCTCGCTTACCCCAAATGGGTTCAAACTGCAAGCGGAGATCAGTTATCAAGCTGTTCCGTTCAATATGGAAGAGATAATTTACTTCTAAACTTTAATTTGGATTTTTTTTTTTTAAACTACAAGTTATGCCGCATACACACAATCGGAAATTCCACCAGGAAAACTTCGATGAGAGGTTTTTGTCAGAAAATGCGACCGTGTGTATGCTCCATCGGTGTTTTGCTGGCGGAATTCCAGCCAGCAAAAAATTGAGAGCAGGATCTCTATTTTCGGCCAGGAATCACTAATTTGGAACCACTAATCAATATGAGGATAGGAGTTGCCTATCTTTAAAATGTCCAGCTCAACACGTCACCATTTTTCTAGGTAAATATATTTCTAAAGGTGGTATTGACGTGAAATTTTCACCACATGTCGATAACAACCCATGCAATCCATACATAAAAAGAAACCAAAACAAATAAGTTCAGAAAAGAAGTTATGTGTAATAAAATGGAATGACACAGGGAAAAAGTATAACACGCTAACTGAAATATATTTAATACTTGGTACAAAATCCTTTGTTGGTAATGACAGCTTCAAGACGCCTCCTCTATGGAGAAACTAGTCGCAAGCATTGATCAGGTGTGATTGTGGCCCATTCTTCTACACAAACAGTCTTCAAATCTTTTTTCTGCAGCTGATCACTGAAACCCAGTATTTTCTCTCCAGCAGATCACTGAGTCCAGGCATATTTTCTCCAGCTGATCAATGACACTGGGCAATGTTTTCTCCAGCCGATCACTGAGGAGACCGGATATGATTTTCTCCAGTTGATCACTGACACTGGACATTTTTTTTTTCTGCTGGTCACCAACGCCCGGCAATTTTTCTTTAGCTGATCAGCGCCTCAGGCCACTGTTTCCATGAAGTGTCCCTCATTCTTAAGTACCAAAGTTAGGTGGTATGCATAGCTCCCAACTGTCCCTGATTTCGAGGGACTGCACCTGATTTGGAACATAGTCCCTCTGTCCCTCTTCCCCCTTCATTTGTCCCTCATTTGGTCTGATCTATATAATTGTATAAAAAAAGTAAACAACATTTATCTTTCAAAAAAAAATTCACAGCACTAAACCGTTCATTCAATTTCTAAATTGCTGTATTTGTAAATTTCGAAAGCCAGTATAAAAAAATAGTAATGGTAAAAAAAGCACTTGTGGGTTCAAAATGTTTTTGTTTTCTCCTTTGGGGGGGGGGGGTGTCCTGTGCCTACATACTTTTGCTAGTAGGTATACCACGTTCCCATCTCAAAAAGTTGGGAGGTATGCATTCTTCATCACCAATGTAAGGAGCATTTTCTCCACTGACCACCAATGTAAGGAGCATTCTTCATCACCAATGTAAGGAGCATTCTTCCCACTGACCACCAATGTATGGAGCATTCTTCCCACTGACCCCCAATGTAAGGGACATTCTTCCCACTGACCACCAATGTATGGAGCATTCTTCCCACTGACCCCCAATGTATGGATCATTCTTCCCACTGATCACCAGTGTAAGGAGCATTCTTCCCACTGACCCCCAATGTATGGAGCATTCTTCCCACTGACCCCCAATGTAAGGAGCATTCTTCATCACCAATGTAAGGAGCATTCTTCCCACTGATCAACAATGTAAGGGGCATTCTTCATCACCAATGTAAGGAGCATTCTTCCTACTGACCCCCAATGTAAGGAGCATTCTTCCCACTGACCCCCAATGTATGGAGCATTCTTCCCACTGACCCCCAATGTAAAGAGTATTCTTCCCACTGACCCCCAATGTATGGAGCATTCTTCCCACTGAGCATTCTTCCCACTGACACCAAATGTAAAGAGTATTCTTCCCACTGACCCCCAATGTATGGAGCATTCTTCCCACTGACCCCCCAATGTATAGGGCATTCTTCCCTCTGATCACCAATGTAAGGAGCATTCTTCATCACCAATGTAAGGAGCATTCTTCCCACTGACCACCAATGTATGGAGCATTCTTCCCACTGACCCCCAATGTAAGGAGCATTCTTCATCACCAATGTAAGGAGCATTCTTCCCACTGATCATTAATGTAAGGAGCATTCTTTATCACCAATGTAAGTGACCCCCAATGTATGAAGCATTCTTCCCACTGACCCCCAATGTATGGAGCATTCTTCCCACTGACCCCCAATGTATGGAGCATTCTTCCCACTGACCCCCAATGTATGAAGCATTCTTCCCACTGACCCCCAATGTATAGAGCATTCTTCCCACTGATCCCCAATGAATGGAGCATTCTTCCCACTGACCCCCAATGTAAGGAGCATTCTTCCTACTGACCCCAATGCATGGAGCATTCTTCCCACTGACCCCCAATGTAAGGAGCAATCTTCCCACTGACCCCCAATGTATGGAGCATTCTTCCCACTGACCCCCAATGTAAGGAGCAATCTTCCCACTGACCCCCAATGTATGGAGCATTCTTTCCACTGACCCCCAATGTATAGAGCATTCTTCCCACTGACCCCGAATGTAAGGAACATTCTTCATCACCAATGTAAGGAGCATTCTTCACCACCAACGTAAGGAGCATTCTTATCACTGACCACCAATGTTAGGAGCATTCTTCCCACTGATCACCAATGTAAGGAGCATTCTTCCCACTGATCACCAATGTAAGGGGCATTCCTCATCACCAATGTAAGGAGCATTCTTCCCACTGACCCCCAATGTATGGAGCATTCTTCCCACTGACCCCCAATGTAAGGAGCATTCTTCCCACTGACCACCAAATTAATTGGTTTAGGCAGGGATCCTCGAAACCCAAAAAACAGCCCCAGGTTTTCTCTGGGGTGCAAAGGTCGAGAAGTCTATTTTAAGAGAGAACTTTTAATCCTCAAAACTTTGTAATAGGGGTGCGGGCATGTCGTGTCTTTTGCTTAAATCTTGGCACTGCAATGTCCCGCTGTCTCAGAAAGTGAGGAGGTGTGTATACTGTGTCTACAACCCCAACTCTCAAAATGTTGGGGCACAGTGAAAAAACTACAAAAAAAAAAAAAAAAAAGAATACAATGATTTACAAATCTCATAAACACATTTTTTATTCACAATAGACAACAGAAAACAAATCAAATGTTTCAACTGAGAAAATGTTCCACTGTGAGAAAAAAATAAGGTCATTTTGAAATTCTACTTTCTACTGTGAATACAATATGGGTTTGTGATACTTGCAAATCATTGCATTCGCTTTTTATGTCGATTTTACACAGCGTCCCAACTATTTTGGAATTGGGGTTGTAGTATAATGTAATGTATACTCTCTAATATATGTTATACCATGCGGGAGAGAGAGGGGGATGACAGGCCCAACCAGTGACCTTTCTCCCCGTGTAGTAGACTCAAGCAGAACATGAGATTGTGTAACGCTATCCGGTCAATCTCTGGGACAGTTGTTCAGGTCGGAAAAATCAGCACTTCTCCATGTGTTTAATTGTCAGTCAGGAAGTGATTGTGAGGTCGAGCAGTTGCTTGTTCCTTCCATTCCGTCTCAGGCGACTTGGATCAGCTGTTCTGCACCTCTCGCTCTTACGCCCGCTGTAAACCCTCCACAGGGGACACGAGCCTTAAAGAAAATATCTGAGACGGGCTAAAAATAAACCGGCTTTGGCTAAATGTACAGGCCACTTCTTTAAATGGAGACGCCACTTACATATTGGCTGCAGTGTTTACATAACTCCAAAGAGGAAATCTAGGCTATTTTTAAAGGGGGCCATCCTCGGAGAGAGATATATTATATGGAAGGAAAGACTATACTAGATGTATGCCATTTTATTTGCTAAAGCACTGTGTACTGTAAACAGCTGCCACGTATTTCTCACCTTTTTTCAGCTATTGTTTTTTCCTTTGTTGATTAGCGCTGCTGATCTTCATTGATCTCTTTCAGACAATTCTCATCTTGATGTTCTCGCTCCAGGGTTGGCTTGTTCTAATCTAGACCCGTGGTCTCCAAACTAAGGCCACGGCAAGATGTGGCCCTTTGCTTGCCTTTAACTGGCCTTTGGTGCACCATACCTCCCAACTGTCCCTGATTTCGAGGGACTGTCCCTGATTTGGAACAAAGTCCCTCTGTTCCTCTTTCCTCCTCATTTGTCCCTCATTTTGGTCTGATCTATAAAGTTGTATATAAAATGCACTTTTTATCTATCAAAAAAGTGTTTCCCAGTGCTAAAACTTTCATCCAATGTCTAATTTGCTGCATTTGTAATTTTCAAAAGCCAATCTAAAGGAATAGTAGTGATAAAAAAAAAGCACTTTTTTTGTACAATTCTCCTTTAAGGGGGCGTGGCAGGGGGTGTGTCCTATGTCTACCTACTTTTGCTAATAGGTGTCCCTCATTTCCATCTCAGAGAGTTGGGAGGTATGGTGCACTACTACTCCAACCGACACCAATAATGTCCTCTCACTGACAGCATCAATGCAGCACTATTCCTCCCAGTAATACCAAATGATGGGACATTTCTTGCTTCCAGTGGTTCTAAAGTCTAAAAACGTCTATAGACGGTTCAAATCTCGGCCAGTTCAGCAGGAATTTACCAAAGTTGATCAATCGATCAGCTTGGGTACAAATGGCCTGCTGGATTTTACTTGCTATTATTGCAAGCGGCTGTTATAGCCACTAGCAATAGTCACTGTCTTCCCGGCGGGGGCGGCTTCCCCCACCAAGAGAAGACAATGGCTTGGATTCCTGTTGCAACACCGACTGTGGATGGCAAGAAATTCGCTCTGTCTATGGCTTGCCTAAAGGTCTTATTACCTTCTATGCATTAAAGGATAAGTTCACAGTATTTGCAGGTAAAAAAATGTGCATTAATTTTTTTTTTTTTTTGAGCCTGTAAAGCATTACACCAGCGATCAGCTGGGGCAAGCAGATACACTGAGAGGAAGAATTAATGAACTACCACAGCGTTGTGGTAGTTCATTGAGAACTACAAGCGGACAGCCACAAAGTATGTCGGGGGCTTGTAGTTCATTTACACACAGAGCTGTGTGAATGAATGACGCGGCCGTGTAGGTGGAGCCCCGCATGGCCGCGTTGATTTAAGAAACTGACAGCTGGATCCCATATGTACCGCAGATCCCATCCCCTCTGTGAAATACATTGTACCCCTATTCATTCATCCCCCCAAAAAATGTAGTGTAGAAAAATACAGGAGGCAGTTTTTGACAAGTCCTTTATTAAAAAAAACAACAACAAAAAAATTTCTCCTTTGCTACAGCTGACCCGAAGAGAAAATAAAAGCTCTGCTCCTGATGAAGGCTCTTGCTGTCTGACAGCGCCTCCCGCTGCTAAAAACACTAAGGAGCAGTGTGCTTGGTCGGTGAAATCACAAAGGGGAGGGGCCGACTGGTGACCACATCGGGTGGCACTGCCCCTTAGTTTATTTAGAGGCAGGAGGTGGCAGAGGTGTCAGGTGGCGGGTCTTCAGGTCTGTAGTAGTGGCGGGCCTTGTGATTGACAGTGGATCTATACCAGGGGACATTTTTTAACTGTTTTTAATAAATGACTGTTAAGGGCATGTGGCCTGGTATGGTTCGGGGGGGGGGTGTCATTCACCCCCCCCCTTTCCTGACTTGACAGGCTTCATGCTTGCATAAGGGTCTGGTATAGATTTTGGGTGGTGTCCCCATGCATTTTTTTTTAATTTTGGTGTGGGGGTTCCCCCCAAAATCTATACCAGACCCAAAGGGCCTGGTATGGATTGGGGGGACCCCACGCCATTTTTTTCCTTAATTTTCAATTACCGGCAGTTGTTTTTTTTACATTCCATGCTGACAGCTGATGACTCAATGGTTGTTAAGGACATGGTGGCTGCCTGCTCCTTGACAACCATGTTGTTTACTGGTTGTTAGGGATGCTGGCAGCTGCCCACTCCTTAACAACCAGCTATTTACAGTGTTTGTTAAAGATGTCGGCTACCTCTGACAGTAAATTACCGCAGTCTTTCACTACTAAAATACCGCATGACTTCATACAATAGCGCATGCAGTATTTTAGTAATGTACCACGTACTCGGATGCGGTAAGATACTGCTTTGTGAATGGAGCCAACTATCACCAGTCATATAATGATGCTGTACTGCTGTGGTGCCAGTATGTAAAGGAAAATTATGAAAAATAAACATATTTAATTTTTATATTTTCCAAAAAAGTGACAAAAAATGCCAACTTTAAAAAACTCACCGTGCCTCTTACTAAATACCTTGGACTGTCTACTTTCCAAAAAGGGGTAATTTGGGGGAGGGAGGGTATTTATACTGTCCTGGCATTTTAGGGCCTCAAGAAATTAGATTGAGGCCTCAAGAAATGATAAATGAGGCCGTCAGTACATCAGTATTGATCAATTTTCAAATATATATCCCATATTTTGTAGACTGTATAACTTTCCTACGGAGTAATAATATGCACTGATTTCGGTTATTTTCACCAAAGAAATGTAGCAGAATATATTTTGGCCTCAATTTATGAGGAAAGATTATTTATTTGCAAAATTTTATAACAGAAACAAAGAAAAATGTTGTGAATTTTTTGTATTTTTTCGTTTTTTATAGTAAAAGAAAAAAAAAACCCAGTGGTGACTAAATACCACCAAAATAATGTTCTATCTGTCTACAAAAAAAATGATAAAAGTTTAATTTGGGTTCAGTGTTGCATGACCGCGCAATTCTCATTCAACTTTGACAGCACTGAAAGCTGAAAAATGGCCTGGGCAGCAAAGGGTTGAAAGTGTCTGGTATAGAAGTGTTTAAACAACAAATTTAATTATGTATTAATGAATACAGAACTGCATTATTTTATGTCTTGCTATCTGCCTGGAGCCTAGCTTTAAGTCCCTATTTATTTCACAGCTGTTCATTCAACCCAGGAGAAGGCCACCACTGGACCAAGGAGAGGTGAGGCTGCCAGAAAGGAGGTGAGTATTGCAGCCAGAGATAAAACTTGCTTGGGGGGGGCTACTTTATAAGAAAAAATGTAGAGCCTGGAGGTCTTTAAAGCTGAACTCTGGATTGTTAAAAAAACAAAATGCCCTTGCAGTGCCCAATTCCCTACCACCCCCACCTCCAAGGATTAATTGCTGGTTAAAGTGGTTCTCCTGGAAGTTCGGCTTCCCTCCTCCTTCCCCCCGCCGCCGGGCCACTTAGAAAGCGCAACACACTTCGCGCATGCGCAGTAGGGGACCCGCTGTAAAGCAAAAAGGCTTCACTACCGGGTTCCCTTACCAGGAATGGTGGCGGCAGCACCCGGGAGTTGATCTGAAGATCGGCTGGGGTGCTGTCATTGCGGGATCCCTGGACAGGTAAGTGCCCTTATATTAAAAGTCAGCAGCTACAGTATTTTTTTTTCACCCAGGCTGGACCTCTTCTTTAAGATAAAAAACCTTCTGTGTGCAGCAGTCCCCCTCGGCCCCCCCCCAATACTTACCTGAGCCCCATCTCGATCCAGCAATGTTGCAGGAGTGTCCCGGCTGCCCGGGACTCCCCTCCTCATTGGCTAAGAAGGTAGCACGGGGGCCAATGAGGAGAGAGGGGGGGCAGGGCCAAACTGCTCTCTGTGTCTGAATGGACACACAGAACAGCGGCTCGGGTGTCCCGATAGCTGCTTGCTGTGGGGCACTCAGTATGGGGGGGGGGGTGCCGGAAACGCCTGCGAGGGTCCCCAGAAGAGGAGGACTCGGGCTGCTCTGTGCAAAACCAATGCACAGAGCAGGTAAGCATACCATGTTTGTTCTTTTTAAAGAAAAGAATACTAAGACTTTAATATCACTTTAAATCTAGGGGTAGAGGCAGGGGCTGCTTATAAGACAGTACAACTGATCCTGTTGTACTGGGCCCAGGCCTCATCAGCTAAATAGGGGGGCCCAGGGCAATTTTTTGTTCATTTCTGCCTAAATGAGTAAATGAATTTGACTAGACCACATCCCCACTCCTACTTGCTTATGTAGCAAGGTCCCCGGCCTCCTTCGGTCTAATGAGGACCTCCAGGACCAGAGATAGCTGACATCTATTAACCTTATGCCCCGTACACACGGTCGGACTTTGTTCGGACATTCTGACAACAAAATCCATGGATTTTTTCAGACGGATGTTGGCTCAAACTTGTCTTGCATACACACGGTCACACAAAGTTGTCGGAAAATCCGATCGTTCTAAACGCGGTGATGTAAAACACGTACGTCAGGACTATAAACCGGGCAGTGGCCAATAGCTTTCATCCCTTTATTTATTCTGAGCACGCGTGGCACTTTGTGCGTCAGATTTGTGTACACACGATCGGAATTTCTGACAACGGATTTTGTTGTCGGAAAATTTTATATCCTGCTCTCAAACTTTGTGGGTCGGAAAATCCGATGGAAAATGTGTGATGGAGCCCACACACGGTCGGAATCTCCGACAACAAGGTCCTATCACACATTTTCCCTCGGAAAATCCGACCGTGTGTACAGGGCATAAGAGTGTAAGCTCCTTGAGGGCAGGGACTGATGTGAATGTACAATGTATATGTAAAGTGCTGCATAAAATGATGGCACTATATACAGTAATTACCTGAATTAATAATAATTAAATGGAGGCTTAACATTACTTATACAAGCATTTAACTCTTGCAGTATGGAGAGGGAGGGGGTCACTACTTTGGGAGTTTTTTCTGCTTGAAATTAGACTTTAGGTCTCTTTTAAACAGCAACGTTTACCACCCTCTGAAAAGCGTTCTGTGTTGGAACACTTTTCAGGGGGCGGCGGAGCAACAGCTGATGGGAGTTCAGGAGGCACTGTTAGCACCTGCTGACGCCAGTTTTTTGGGGTTTTTTTACTGCGCCAATTTTACATTGCGGAACTCATTGATCTCAATGGACGAGTTTGGCGTGGCGTCCGTGCTATCTGTCAAACTCTGCAGCCTGAGTTAAAAATGCCACGGCCTGTCAGGCTATAATGTTAGTACTCCAGTGGGTGCCCGGTGGGCAGCAAAACCGCGGCTAAGCTGCCACTTTTTTTTTTTTCTACAAAAACAGGGTTGCTTTATTTCACATTACCGTTTTACAGAAGAAACATACATAAAATAAAATATATTGCCTTATATTGTCAGCAAAAATCATCACAGAAATAACCTCAGGGGAAGTCCTCAAAAATCTCCCATAGAGCAGTTATGACAGAGTGTAAAGATAACATGTAGACCAAACCCCACACCCAGACCGTCTACCCCACTTCTGCTTATTATGCTGGCCAGTTACCCGAGGTCCATGAGGACCAAACTTTATCAAACTTCCATGGGCATCCCCCGTCAATATATGTCAATTTGTACATAGGAAGGGCAGCGTCTACCATAACCTCCCAGGAGGATATTCCATGGGGGACCACTTCATTCAAATTTCTTTTTCGCATAGTAGAGGAGAATATATGCTATCAATAACTTAGTGTGCTGAGATTTCTGTTCCTCATCTGGGATACCCAACAGTGCTAGTGATGGAGTGATCGGGTGTGTCAGCTGTAACCTCCTGTTCAACACCTCAATTACCTCCGCCCAGAACTTTGTAACGTAGGAGCATTCCCAGAACGTATGAAGGTAGGAACCAAGACATCGTCGTTTAAACCGAGGGCAGACAGGATCTCTATCAGGAAAGATTCTATGTAATCTAGCAGGGGTATAATAGACCCGATGTAGGAATTTGACTTGTATTAGCTTATATTTGGAAGATATTACCAGTTTGGGACCCTGTTCTAACAATTTACCTTATCCAAAGATGGAATATCCATCCGCCAATATTCCAGCAATTTCTCAATTGTGGGTGAGTCAACAGTAAAGCCTCGTACACTCGATCGGATTTTCCGCAGACAAAACCTCTGACTTTTGTCCAAAGGCGTGTGCCTGAATTTTGTCTTGCATACATTTGGCAAGGAATTGTCGGCCAACAAACACGAACGTAATGACATACTACATGGTTTTTCAGCTCTTTGGCACCACTCTTTGGGCTCCTTCTGCTAATTTCGTGTTAGTAGAAGTTTGGTGAGTGTTGATTTGCGCTTTTCATTTCATGCTTTTCATTTAGCTCTTTTCATTTCGTGCTTTCTGAATGGCAGTTTGTCAACCAGACATGTTGGGGAATCAGAGGAGATAATGTGTTGATTATTATTGGCCTTGGAGTTATTGCTTTGACCCAAGTCCAGTCCAGGAACAGGAGGAGGAGTTCTTGGACCAAAAATTGGTTGCTTTATTAATCTGACCAATTATGTCATATGCCTTTGCTGCGGGAGCTCCAGGAGAATAATCCGAATGATTTTCAGAATTATCTCCGGATGACGGACCCCTGCTTTCACCAACTCTTGGCATTGTTGACCCGCTATATTAAGAAGCAGGACACATGCATGAGGCTTTTATTTTATTTTTTGGTTGAATAATGATTTGATTTGTTATATTTTCTATATTTTTGGATGCATAGAATGCACTTTTTGGATAAGTTCTATTGGCAGATAGCATGTCTAATTTTATTTGTTTTCTTTTTTAATGCACAATTAAAAAATTGTGGAGAATAATACTTGGCTATGTGTTTTACTTCAAATGACAGTTTGGGAGTAGGCAGTTACATTTAAAAAAATACAATGTTAATTTGACAAGGAACACCAACATAGTTGTATCTTTTATCTTAAAAACTACAGGATAATGGTGTTGTGGTAACTTGCCCAAAAAAAAAAAAAAAAAGCATAATAATATTATTCTTGATATCACTAGAAAATAAAAGCCTTTTAAAATACATTTGCCATAACTCCATCAGTATCACCAGCAAAGCAGCTTCATTATTATCCCATTAAAGAAGAAGAGAATTGTGCGCTGCATTTTCGAGATGTCATAATTTGCCGCATCACGAATGTTAATTCTCCATTACGAGCGCTAGTTTACAAGACCGACCGCTTCTGGCTCGTCCTTGCTTCCTGTCATCACACAATTCCCGTCGGAAAATCCGATTGTGTGTACGAGGCTTTAGGAGAGCATCATACAGAGTGGAAAGAGGCCTTCTCAGATCCCCGGAGGTCAGCAGCTCCTCAATGGGTTCAATCTGGAGACAAAGCAACTGTGGAACTTGAGCCCTAAAGGTGTGGTGGAGCTGAAGATAACGGAAACCTCATCCAAAAGCTGCCACTTTTACCAACCGTGTGAAAGAGCCCTTGGAAAAAGAACAACATTTGAAAAAGGAGGACCAATAAATGGAAATGGATGAAAATGTTGTACTCCACCATGAAATGAAAACTAAATAAACGAAATAAACCAAAAAAAAGAAGCATGCATGAGATGAAAAGTAGGCGGATGCTCCATTTCACACCTTAGTAAATAGGCTGTGAAATTTGTTGACATTGTCGGTGTCTGTGTACATCACCTGGCCCGGGGTGGAACAGGTGGAGATGGGATGCTGGGTGGTCAGTCCCATGCTAATTGGTGACAACTGCTAGTCATAGCCTTAGAGGGGGAGGGGTGAGGACAATCAAATATTCAGCAAGGACCTGTTGTCTTTTGTCACACAAATCATGATTACCCGGATCTCAGTTTGTTTTTCAGTCACTTGCTCAGTGTGGCCTCATACGTGCAAACGGTGAGAGGCTGGAAAAGTGTCTGGTGTCAGTGTGTTCCCATGCCAGGGAAGCCGGACGTGCCACACACAGCCAGCCATAGAAGTAAATGCCGTACTCATGTAAATGCAAATGTTACTGTGCATGCATGGTCTATGTATAAGGCCCCTTTCACACTGGGGCGGTAGGGGGCATCGGTGGTAAAACAGCGCTATTTTTAGCGCTGTTTTACCGCGGTATTCGGCTGCTAGCGGTGCGGTTTTAACCCCCCCGCTGGCGGCCGAAAAAGGGTTAAAACCACTCGTATAGCGCGGCTATAGCCGCGGTATTGCCGCGGTATAGCTGCGCAGTCCCATTGATTTCAATGGGCAGGAGCGGTGAATACACCGCTCCTTCACCGCTCCAAAGATGCGGCTTGCAGGAGATTTTTTCTTCTCCTGCCAGCGCACCGCTTCAGTGTGAAAGCCCTCGGGCTTTCACACTGAACAAACAGCGGAGGCTGTTTAGGGGCGGTTTGCAGGTGGTATTTTTAGCGCAATAACGCCTGCAAACCGCCCCAGTGTGAAAGGGGCCTAAAGGTGGCCACTCTTGTATTGATGTAATCATACCATCAATCATTATACTAAGCATAATGATCAAATCGCCAAACCAAAGATCCTCTTTGATCGATGTATAATTTTATTATCTGATCGATGTGTGATTCGGGCAAAACGATCAAATCAGCAAACAGTCTTAAAGTGGTTGTAAAGGCAGAAGGTTTTCTACCTTGAAGCGGTAGTAAACCGCAACATTTAAAGAAAAAAAATATCCCTTGCAAGGCCATGGCATAATGAAGCCAGGCCCTTGCAAGGCCTTAAAATGAAGCCTTCCAGCACCACGCTGTCACTGCTGAGAGGGCTTCCATCTTCTCCCGGTCTTCCTACCAGGGTCGCAGGCTCTGGCTGTATGAGTGGACGAGTCAGGGAGCAGTAGATCTCTGTCATGTCACTAGGCGCGCCCGCTAGCCCCGCCACTTAAAGGGGGCGTACAGGCTGCCTACCACTGCCATTGTGTCCATGTATATCGGCGTGCAGCGGTCGGCAAGTGGTTAAACTGTGCATAAAATGTATGGAAATGCACATCCATTTTCTCTGCGTTTTATCGCAAGTCAGTGTGAATTCAGGATAATTGTGCATGCAGACTTTTCAGCAGCGCAGTTCAACTCAAGTCATTGTGTTGGCTGCATTAACTGCGCTGGGAAGCTGCATTAGCCCTGGTTCACACTGGTGCATTTTGTCATGCGATTTGACAGTTTAAAATCGCATGACAAGTCGCACTCCATTGCTGGTGAATCTGGGCTTAGCGTGCCAATCAGAATCTTACCGTACAGTACAGTAATGCACATTGTAATGCGCACATTACGGCTCTATGAAGGTATGAACAGCCCCTTAGGTCCTATTCTCTCCACAGCACTATGCACTGCAATGAACAGGTTGAGTTACAGAGCAATAAACATCCCAGTTCAAATTAATGGTCTGAAACACAGCACAATGCACATGCAAATGCGGCAGGCTGCATTTTCCCACAGCACAATACACAGGACATTGAGCGTCATACGGCACTGTGGTGCGTGTACATGCATTTTTATGGTGCGCTTATGTTGACAATCACAATGATTGGCTTTACAGAGAACCAATACATTACCATGCATTGTAGCAATGCACCCGATTCCATAGCAAAATGGTGTGATTGGACCCTTAAAGTGGACCTATCATGAAACACACAAACAGACAACAATATGTGTGTCAGTATGTAAGTACTGTATGTGTCAGTGTCAATGGGGTTGATTTACTAAAACTGGAGAGTGCAAAATCCCCCCCATTGTGTAGTATGTGTGTCCTTAATTATATCATTCTACAATGCCAAGGCTAAACCCAAGGCAGTGTAAGTTAGAAGATCTCTGACTTTGAGTATGTTAAACTAGTAGAAATTGTAGACTGCCCATTATTTTTAAACAGATCCGTTTCTGGTAGAATTTCAAGCGAGGGAAGAGAATATAAGAAAAAACTCACCGCTGCTCGACCCAAGGTAACGATAACTCAGTGCAGGTTCGCAGTGCTCGCTGTCGCCTCCTGCCAACCAGTCTTCCGATATAAAAACATCAAGTGGCAATCGCACTGCAGATAACAAGTTTTTTTTATTGTGTCACAGAAAAAAGTTACACATCAGATCCCAACGCTTACGCATTTCAGGCCTGTATGGGCCTTATTAATAGCAAGGTGGGACCATCAACGCCATTACATAAATAACATCCGCATTCAATGAAACTCTCTCCTTCCAGCGCAACCTCCAAAAAGTTTATTTCTTCTCTGTTGCTCTCCCACATAAATTCTAGATTATCCACAAATTGGGAGATATTGCTCGTTTTCCCTTGCCAGATCACCAGCAGGTCATCAATATAGCACCCGTGCCATAGGATGTTATGCTGGAATTGACTACGTTTAGAGAAAATTAAAACCTTTTCTCATGTGCCTATTTTTGGCTATGAGGGCAAAAATGTAGTCCCATTGATGGCCCACAGAGCTGTAGGAAGTAATGAGGTAAGGCACACCCTAGATCAGAGTGAATTTCCCCTTACATTGGGGTCCCCATCTGAGTAATCATTGGGGTTTGGGAAGTAGAAGGTCTGTCACCCCTTACCCCAGGGTCCCCATCAGAGTAATCATTGGGGTTTGGGAAGTAGAAGGTCTGTCACCCCTTACCCCAGGGTCCCCATCAGAGTAATCATTGGGGTTTGGGAAGTAGAAGGTCTGTCACCCCTTACCCCAGGGTCCCCATCAGAGTAATCATTGGGGTTTGGGAAGTAGAAGGTCTGTCACCCCTTACACCAGGGTCCCCATCACAGTAATCATTGGGGTTTGGGAAGTAGAAGGTCTGTCACCCCTTACACCAGGGTCCCCATCACAGTAATCATTGGGGTTTGGGAAGTAGAATGTCTGTTACCCCTTACATCAAGGTCCCCATCAGTGTAATTATTGGGGTTTGGGAAGAGGATGGTCTGTCACCCCATACAACAGGGTCCCCATCAGAGTAATCATTGGGGTTTGGGAAGTAGAAGGTATTTCACCCCTTACAACAGGGTCCCCATCAGAGTAATCATTGGGGTTTGGGTAGTAGAAGGTCTGTAACCCCTTACATTAGGGTCCCCATTAGAGTAATCACTGGGGTTTAGGAAGTAGAAGATCTTTCACCCCTTACTTCAAGGTCCCCATCAGAGTAATCATTGGTGTTTGGGAAGTAGAAGGTCTGTCACCACTTACACTAGAGTCCCCATCAGAGTAATCATTGGGGTTTGGGAAGTAGAAGGTCTGTCACCCCTTACACCAGGGTCCCCATCACAGTAATCATTGGGGTTTGGGAAGTAGAAGGTCTGTCACCCCTTACACCAGGGTCCCCATCACAGTAATCATTGGGGTTTGGGAAGTAGAATGTCTGTTACCCCTTACATCAAGGTCCCCATCAGTGTAATTATTGGGGTTTGGGAAGTGGATGGTCTGTCACCCCATACAACAGGGTCCCCATCAGAGTAATCATTGGGGTTTGGGAAGTAGAAGGTATTTCACCCCTTACAACAGGGTCCCCATCAGAGTAATCATTGGGGTTTGGGTAGTAGAAGGTCTGTAACCCCTTACATTAGGGTCCCCATTAGAGTAATCACTGGGGTTTAGGAAGTAGAAGATCTTTCACCCCTTACTTCAAGGTCCCCATCAGAGTAATCATTGGTGTTTGGGAAGTAGAAGGTCTGTCACCACTTACACTAGAGTCCCCATCAGAGTAATCATTGGTGTTTGGGAAGTAGAAGGTCTGTCACCACTTACACTAGAGTCCCCATCAGAGTAATCATTGGTGTTTGGGAAGTAGAAGGTCTGTCACCACTTACACTAGAGTCCCCATCAGAGTAATCATTGGGGTTTGGGAAGTAGAAGGTCTGTACACTGAGTCTGAGGATACACCATTGACACTAGCTGCGGGCAAAATCTCTTGTGGCTCACAGGCCATAGTTTGGAGACCCCTGATCTACAGTCTAGAAAGTGTTTAAAAATCAAAAATTTGTCACAGGAACTGGAGGCAAGGTGAACAATGGGAGAACATATTACAGTGACAACTATCTATGGATGGATTCACGCCAACTGTCCGCTCTGACACATAAATGCATGTTATTCGGTATTGTGTTAAGTCAGCTTATTCAAATGAATGGTCTGCCAACATGCTAGAACAGGAACAACAGACATGTGAAATTTCCAACACAGCTGCACAGTATTGTGTTACTGTGCATTGTACACTGCAACAAAGGTGCGTTAGTATTCACACTGGATATCGCACAGGAATGCGCTGTGCATTTCTATGCAATTCACATGCAGTTCTGTGTGGTGCGATTTCAGCCCATTTATTTTGAATGGGCTGAAATCGCACCCCACCAAAAGTGGAAACTGCACTACTTATGGAAACTCATTGCAACTGCATTGCATGGTACTTCTGTACCATGCGATCTGGCGCAGGCAAGCGCACTGCGTTTGCGACCTGCATTTGGGGGTGTCGTTAGCTTAATCCGCTAATGCGCATCTGCTAAGATCCACTGCTTCAGTGCGTTTTGAATGTGCTGCACAAAACGCACACGGAACGCAGGTTTCCCACACCGTGTTCTGGTGTGAACTGGCCTTAAGTAGGAATATCCCCTTGTGTAACTTCCTGCTCTGTCTCTGGCAAAGGAAGTGACTGGAAATCTCTTTGACAAGACACAGGCAGCAAAAATAAAAGAAAACAAATAAAGAAATGAGCCTTAACCAGTTGCCGTCCGCCGCACGCTGATGTACGTCGGCACAATGGCAGCGGTGGGCAAATGGGCGTACCTGTACGTCCCTTTTAAGAGCCGGGGATAGCAGGCACGCGCCCGCCGCGTACAGCGTGACCGTGCCCACGGGACCGGTGGACATCGAGTCTCCCGGTGATCGTGTCACGGAGCCTCAGAACGGGGAAGTGTAAGAACGGGGAACGGGGAAGTGTCAGAACGGGGAACTGCAAACAAGGCACTTCCCCATTCTAGCTTGTGTCATGACAGAGATCACTGCTCCCTGTCATCGAGAGCAGTGATCGCTGTCATGTGACTTGAAGCCCATCCCCCCCACAGTTAGAATCACTCCCTAGGACACACCTAACCCCTTTATTGCCCCCTAGTGGTTAACCCCTTCCCTGCCGGTGTCATTTACACAGTAATCAATGCATTTTTATAGCACTGATCACTGTATAAATGACAATGGTCCCAAAATAGTATCAAAAGGGTTCCGATGTGTCCGCCATAATGTTGCAGTCCCGATAAAAATCGCAGATCGCTGCTATTAATAATAATAAAAAAAAATAATAATAAAAATGCCATAAAACTATCCCCTATTTTGTAGACGCGTTAACTTTTGTGAAAACCAATCAATATACGCTTTTTTTTTTACCAAAACTATGTAGAACACGTATCGGCCTAAACTGAGGAATACAATTTTTTTTTATATATTTTTTGGGGATATTTATTATAGCAAAAAGTAAAAAACAATACGTTTTTTTTTTTCAAAATTGTCACTTTTTTTGTTTATAGCGCAAAAAATAAAAACAGACATACAAATACCACCAAAAGAAAGCTCTATTTGTGGGGGAAAAAAGGTCAATTTTGTTTGGGTGCAACGTTGCACGACCGCGCAATTGTCAGTTAAAGCAACGCAGTGCCGAATCGCAAAAAGTGCTCTGGTCAGGAAGGGGGTAAAATCTCCCGGGCTGAAGTGGTTAAAGTGGAAGGTCTCCTTTAGGGCCTACTCCCACCATGTATTTGTGGTAACGCATGGCACCACATATGTGTTGTGGTGTGCTCTCAAAAAATAGTACATGGACAACACAGTGGTGTTTTATTGCTCTGTGCTGCAACGCATGTCTGCCGACAGGTGCATTGGGGTGCCATTCAGGATTCATGCATGGTGCAAATAGGTCCATACTATCAGCCCCCCCCCCCCCCCCCCCCAAAAAAAAAAAAAAAAAAAAAAAAAAAAATATATATATATATATATATATATATATATATATATATATATATATATATATATATATATATATATATATATATATATATTTATGGTTGGAGCCCTATGTCCGGTATGTACGTGGATACCACTTACAGTAAAGATAGGACTTACCATATGAAATGGACCTGAAAGTGTGCCTTGGTCTAATGGCCGGTATGCCAAAATAAGGGGGCATACCCTGGTTTAAGAAATGATTATTCTGTAAGAGAAATGAATGAAATGAATAGTTTGAGAAATGCTGTGAAATGGGGATGGGAGGGTGGGTATCGCGCACAGGAAACCGACAAACACCACAGGTGAGTGGGCTGCTTAAGTACCCCCCGGGCTCCTCCCATAAATTCAGGCCACCATACTGGCCTTCCTACTTATGGTTGGAGCCCTATGTCCGGTATGTACGTGGATACCACTTACAGTAAAGATAGGACTTACCATCGGAAATAGACCTGAAAGTGTGGACTTACCATATGAAATGGACCTGAAAGTGTGCCTTGGTCTAATGGCCGGTATGCCAAAATAAGGGGGCAAAAAATTCAGGTAGGGTTATGATTTTATTGATTTTCAATTATTTATTGAGCCAATTTGGAGAATGCCTGTGCCATCTCTGTTTGTGGATTGGGGATATACCGGGCGAAGCAGGCTGATTTCCACCTGCCCAGTCTTTTGATGACGTGGTCTGGAACACCGTGGCGGGATGCCGCGGAGGCTGCTCCGATGCGAAACGAGTGTCCGGAATACTGACTAGGGTTAAGATGAAGATTGCGGAGAAGTATTCTTATGTGTTCCACAAACTGAGAGGCGTTTAAGGGTTTAACTGGGAACGGTAGAAGGGGACTGCTGTCTGGTTGTTCAGGCAGGAGTGACAGGAGCCGGTTGAGTACGGCGACTGGACACCAGCTGTTGTTGGTTTTGTAGAGGTGAATGTTCGCTCCTGAGCCCGTTTGCTGGGTTTTAGAGACCTCGAGGTGCAGGATGAAATGGTCTTGGTATCTAAGTAAGTGTCGTCTGCATAGTACTCGGTCTGTGGATTTGTTAGAGGTGAATTCGCCAGGGCGCAAGAACCCATAGTACGCTAGATATATAGCTGCTTGTAAGACCGTGCTGCGGAGCAGACCGAATGGCGAGGTAGCCAAGATCGTTGACATGTCCCTAAAGATGGGTCCCGTAATGGGCAAGCGCTTAGTGCTGATGACTGGTTGTTGTTTCTGAATTCCCCTTAAAACGGCTCGTATAGCGTGAGATGTGAATAGTGAAGATTTCGTGGGGTCTTCAAGCGCCATAAAATGTTGAATGCCGGCTAGGTATAGCCGGATGGTATTGTAGGATAAGGCCAACTGCGTGTGGCAGTGTGCAGTGAAGGCCAGTACCTGCTTGATATCTGTTGGTCCTTTACGGCAGGACGTGAGGAATTTGTTAAAGGCCTTCCAAGCTGTCTGGTAGGCTTTAAGTGTGTTGTAGGAGAGGGAATGATTTATGAGTTGTGTAGCTCCGTGTAAGTGTTGAACTAGTCCAGGGTCAGTTGTGACCAGACAGGGATAGGGGCCGACATTGGATCGGCATCGGGAACCTGTTTGAAAAAAGAGGAATAATTGAAACGTGACAGTGCGTCAGCTGCTGTGTTGTATCTGCCGGGAATAAATGCACAGTGTATATTGAACTGATGTTGTAAAGACAGTTGTACCAACCTGCGCAGGAAGGACATGACTGCTAGGGACTTGGACCTGCCTTTGTTGATGATATCTGCCGTGGCCTGATTGTCGGTGCTAAAGACTACAGTTTGTCCTGTCCAGTGGTGGCCCCAGAGTTGTGCGGCTGCCACTATGGGGTAAAGCTCAAAGAGGGCAGATGTTTGGGAAAAGCCGGGTATCAATAGTATCTGTTGAGGCCAGGGTCCTGAAAACCAATGATGGCCAAAAATTGCCGCGAAACCTGTGGAGGCTGCGGCATCCGTTACCACCTGGGGTGAATGGACCGAAACTATAGGTATGAATAGAGATATGCCATTCCAGGCGGACAAGAATTCCTCCCACATGGATAGGTCCGCTATGGCTGCGGAGTCTAAATTCAAAATCTGATCAGGGTCTTGAGTTTCCGACAGAAATCTGAGTAAGCGTGATACAAATGTGCGGCCTTGTGGAATAATTCGCATAGCGAAGTTGAGCATACCCAGGAGGGACTGCAACTGTTTTTTGGTACAGTCCTTGGTATGTGTAAACTCGTGAAGAACTGCCCTAATGCGTGTTAGTTTGTCGAGGGGGAGACTGGCTTGCATTGCGCAGGTATCCAAGCTGACCCCGAGAAAAGTGATGCTATTTGCTGGGCCATCGACTTTGTGCTCGGCAATAGGAACATTGAGGTTTCCAAAAATTACCCTAAGTTTGTCGAGATCTCCTGGGGGCTTGCTGGGTGGTTCTATCAGTAGGAAGTCATCTAGATAATGGATGACTTCATGGCATTGACCCTTGTGTACTAGTATCCAACCGAGGGACTGGGCGAACGTGTCGAAGAGCCACGGGCTACTCTTTGAACCGAAGGTGAGCTTTGTAGCAAAAGAATATGCTTCCTTCCACTTGATGCCATGCCAGCACCAAAGGGCTGGGTGGATGGGCAGGAGCTTGAAGGCATCCGAGATGTCGGCTTTGGAGAGCCAGGCGCCTGTGCCTGCTTTGATGATCGCTTGTATTGCCATGTCCACGGAAGAATATTTTAGGGAAAACTCCTCGGAGGGGATCAGGGAATTGAGACTGGGTATGTGGGAAGAATGAGGCGCAGACAAGTCGTACACCAAACGCAATTTATTTGAAAACTTGCCCTTGACAAGCCCAATAGGGCTGACTCTCCATGTGTTGAAAGGGGGGCAACTGAAAGGGCCTATCACATAACCTCGATCCACCTCTGCCTGCAAGAGCTGATCTATGGCTTGTTCGTCAATGGCTGCCGAACGAAGATTGGCACATTCGTGAGTAGTGTGGGGTAGTGAAATGAGGCCGGTGTGAAAGCCTGCTGTGAAGCCTTGGATAAGGAAGGTGGCCAGGGAAGGGGTGGGATGTGAAGTGAGATACCATCCTAACCATAAGAGGTTGATCCGGCTTAGTCACGCCTTCTTGTGTTGCTTGACTTCACACAAAATCCTAGGGTGGGCTCTATGACATATGGTGCAGAGGTGAAGTAGACGGCACTGGCTGAAGTTGCAGGACCCCTGATTAAAGTTATTACAGATGGCTGCCCCTCCCACGGTTCGGACTGGGCGTCCGAGTCTATCCACCTGAGGCGTTGGTTCAGGGATCGGCTGACCCTGTACTGAACCTGAGGTAGAGGGAAACTCGAAAGGCCGTCTGATTGCTGTATTGGCGCACCAGGTGGCAGTGTGGGTGGAAGACTGGCAAATCGCACACAGAGGTGAGCGTAAGCCGGCAAAGTGGCGGCAGAAGAGCTCTGTGTCCATGAGACTCCAATCTGTCGTGATCTGGAACTGTATGAGTCTGGCCGCGGCCTTGGCTGAAAAGGAACGATGGTAATCGTAAAAGGCAGTACCTCCATACTTGTGGCCCAAGTCTACCACAGTATGGAGATACAAATCTAACTCTTCCCGCCTGCTAGGGGTGGCTGAGCACAGGACATCTCTGAGCATGCCAAAGGCCAGGGTAAACTCTGAGACTGTTAGCTTGCGGTTCAATCTGGGGTCTTTGGCTTTAAGGACCACTGATATGTCACCCCAGGAGTAGGCTTTATTTTCTGCCAAATCATGTACGGAAATGAGGAGAGAGGCCAGGTTGACGTCCTTGCCGTCCAAGATGTCCTTCCTGATACTGGTTGGGACCAGGTGGGAGGGGTGGACAATGTGACTTGAGCCTGAGGTACCTGCAGGAAGAGGTGTCAAGCTTTGAGTTGCCGTTGGGTCGGGGACAGCCGTGGCCGGTCGGGCCTCGAGAATTGCAACCCTGGTTTGGACGTCTGCAACTGAGGTGGATAGAGATGACACCATCGTGTGTAATTGCGCAATGGCCGATGATATCGACTGAAGGGATGCCTGTTGGGTACTGGGTCCTGCTGCTGGTGGGGGAAAGAGGAGTTTGAAAAGCTCGCCTTTCCTTGCTGTGGCGGGGAAGGGGACACCTCTGCGTCTGAGCTCTGCCGTCAGTTTGGGGATAGTCCATCCCCTAAGAGATTGCACGCTCCCGCTTTCTGAGACCGGAGAAGGTGACAGCGGGGCCGTGAGGTCTTCGCTGCCGGACTGAGACATGGTTGCTCTGGTGAGGATTCTCTTGAGCTTTTATTTCCTGGTTGACTGTAACCTATTAGGGGTGAGATGAATTTCAAGTTTTTTCTTTGATCCGCTGAGTCATACTTACCCGACTTATTCTCCCATTCCCCTTTTTTTTTTTTTTTTTTTACCTGGGGGGATATCGTCCAACCTGGTGCAGGGTGGACCTACTGAACTCTGACTGACCTGAGAAAAACGAAAAGGTGACACTTCGTGAAAAGATTGCTAACTGATTTTTTGAAGCAACGATTTGTATGACAATGAAATGATTCGAAATGTTTGCCTTGATTATGAATGGACTTCATGACAGAGGTCTGGCCTGGTCGTCATCTTTGATTCGACCGAGAACCGGGCTCTGGAGCATGTATTGAAATGAGGCAAGTGAAAACATTGGTGCACCCGGGACGATCTGGTGCCTATTTGATGCATCTGGATTCGAATCGGCGCATCATATGAAATGAAATGAGAGAAATGATTATTAGACTGAGGCTTGGATTGGTTGTGCCGTGTTTGCGACTGGCAACCAACCGAGCTCTAGTATGGCATGAAATGCTGTTTGGAACCAGCAAGGCATTCCGTAAAGAATCGGTGCATGTCAGATGCGACTGGCTCTGGAACGGTGATGCGTTGTGGGAGTGAAATGGTAGTAAGCTGTATGGCAGAGACATGGATCCATCCCCCGACGTCTGCGATTAGCTATGATCCGGATTTTGAAGCATGTATCAGAAATGAGGCCGAGCCCTGGGGTACGCCGTAATGAATCGGTGCCTTTCCATGCGACTGGATTCATGTGTGAACGTGATACGTGGCAATGAAATGATAACCATGGCAGAAGGTACGAATTTACTGATAAACGTAACTCTGGAGCATGTATAGAAATGAGGCCAGTCCTGGGGCACGCCGAGACGAATCGGTGCATTGCCATGCGACTGGATTCATGTCGGAACGTGATAGGTGGAAATGAAATGATAACCATGACAGAAGGTACGAATTTACTGATAAACGTAACTCTGGAGCATGTATAGAAATGAGGCCAGTCCTGGGGCACGCCGAGACGAATCGGTGCATTGCCATGCGACTGGATTCATGTCGGAACGTGATAGGTGGAAATGAAATGATAACCATGACAGAGGTATGAATAACTGAAAACGTAACTCTGGAGCATGTATAGAAATGAGGCCAATCCTGGGGCACGCCGAGACGAATCGGTGCATTGCCATGCGACTGGATTCATGTCGGGACGTGATAGGTGGAAGTGAAATGATAACCATGACAGAGGTATGAATGACTGATAAACAAAACTCTGGAGCATGTATAGAAATGAGGCCAATCCTGGGGCACGCCGAGACGAATCGGTGCATTGCCATGCGACTGGATTCATGTCGGAACGTGATAGGTGGAAATGAAATGATAACCATGACAGAGGTATGAATGACTGACAAACAAAAACTCTGGAGCATGTATAGAAATGAGGCCAATCCTGGGGCACGCCGAGATGAATCGGTGCATTTTTGCATGCGACTGGATTCGTGACGGAACGTGATACGTGAAAAACATGACAGAGGTATTAAATGACAGACAATAACGTAACTCTGGAGCATGTATAGAAATGAGGCCAAATAACTGGGGCACACCGGAACGAATCGGTGCATCTTTTTGATGCGACTGGATTCGAATCGGAGCGCGGTAGGTGACTGAAATGAGAAATGTTTTGAAATGATTTGAAATGTCAGAAATGAGTTCTAGAATATTTTCAGAAATGAGAAATGATTGGTATCGAACTGACTTGATCCGATAACTTGCAATTGCGATTTGCTATGGCTGTTTACTGATACATATTTTTAAACACCGGCATGCTAGAAATGAAGCGACGTCTGCGTCGCGGTGCTGTCGAAATGGTAACATATCGAAAGTACGAGCGATATACATTACAATAGTGAAGTGCGAGTAACGAAATTTGAAAGTACGGTTTAGTGACATGACATGAAACGAAAAATGCGATATACATTGCAGTTTATGAAAAGCGAGTGAAACGAAAATTTTTGAAATTACGGTTTAGTGACCTGATATGAAAACGAAAAGTCCGACGGGACCTTACCTGCGACAGCCGAGCCAGCCGCGTGGTACAAACTACGAACGAAAAACGCGGACTTCGAAAGTTTTGAGAACGGTATCGAAACGGAATTTTGCGAGGCAAGAACTTGCGGACGCTGGTATATCGAATAGTCGGCCTAGTGACGTATATCGCGCACAGGAAACCGACAAACACCACAGGTGAGTGGGCTGCTTAAGTACCCCCCGGGCTCCTCCCATAAATTCAGGCCACCATACTGGCCTTCCTACATATATATATATATATATATATATACATACACACACACTATTCATATATAATTTCCTCTTTAACATTTGAAAGTGGCTGTCTGCCCCCCTCACTATCACTGCTCACACTTTTGTTCTTTGTTAAATTGTTTCTGGTGATTCATTAACAATGTTAAAGGGTTTTTTGTTTGAACGTTTGCCTCTGGGTCCCCCCCACCTGTTCTCAGCAACTGGCGTTCCTAGTGGTCTCTTTGTCATTGTGTGTACAATGGATTGTAATGTACGGCTCTGGCTGGTCACCTGCTCACGTATGGAACAGCTGTGGGCGAGGGCGGGGGGGGGGGGGGGTGCTGGGGCTCATTATTTCTCTATGACAGTCCTAATGGTTCTCCTATTTGGCCCTTTAAAAAACACACAGTAAATGTTTAGTATGTCTATGTATTTTCAACCAGGGCTTCCAAATCATACGATGGTGCTTATGAAATCAGATCAATTGTATTCAGGACTGAATATATAGAAAAAAGTTTTAGGCATGTTGTAATAGAGTTTTCCTTAGTAAATATTTAAGACACAGGTTTGCTTCATTATAAATAATATTGGCACCAAAATTACACATTTCATGAGGTTAAAATGTGATTATATATAGGTACATAGCTAGGCCATCTTGTTCAACCAATAGAAAAAAATTAAAATAGAAAACCTCCATATACACAATCCACAGTTAATCCAGAGGAAGGCAAAAAAAAAACTCAATTAAGTATGATTCAATCTTTTCCATTGTGGAAAAAATAAATTCCTTCCTGATCCCCCCACAAAACAATCAGATATTCCCTTGCTCAACAATCCCCGATGGTATTACCTATAAATGTTAGTATTCAGTTAAATTTTGTGCATTTAAGAATGCATCCAGCTCTTTTTTTAAAAAAAAAACAATCTACTGAGCTGGGCTGAACTAGTTCTTCGGGGAGTCTATTCCACAATTTCACAGCTTTTACTGTGAAGAAGCCTTTCCATATGTGAAGGTTAAACCTCTTTTCCTGTAGGTGTAAAGAGTGCACCTTTGTCCTCTGTAATGACCTGAAAGTGAATAAGCAGCATGTAAGCCTCTATGCGTGCATAAATTTGGAAGATTGTAGGGGTACCATCATCCTAAATTGCATAAAAGGGAAGAATAACTAGGGATGACTCCAACAATGGAAAAAATGGACTATCTTGGTACCCAATTCTTAAACAAGGATATTAAAAATATAGTCCATTGTCCTTCCTACTGGGGGTTTTGTAGAGGTCACCCCTAGTTATTCTTCCCTGAAAGTGAATAACTCAACACCACGTTCACTATATGGGGCTGCACTAATATATTTATATATGACGATCATATCCCCTTATGTATTTATACATGGTGGTTATACCCCCCCCCCCCTTATGTATTTATACATGGTGATCATATCCCCCTTATGTATTTATACATGGTGGTTATACCCCCCCCCCTTATGTATTTATACATGGTGATCATATCCCCCTTATGTATTTATACATGGTGATTATACCCCCCCCCCTTATGTATTTATACATGGTGAGCATATCCCCCTTATGTATTTATATATGGTGATCATATCCCCCTTATGTATTTATACATGGTGATCATATCCCCCTTATGTATTTATACATGGTGTTCATATCCCCCCTCTTATGTATTTATATATGGTGATCATATCCCCCTTATGTATTTATACATGGTGATCATATCCCCCCTATGTATTTATACATGGTGTTCATATCCCACCTTATGTATTTATATATGGTGATCATTTCTTCTTTATGTATTTATACATGGTGATTGTAATGGAAATTTGTAAGTTCTGTATATAATTGTATTCTATTTTGTATGTATTGCACACTGCCCTCACTGTGCACACAGCACTAATAATGTTTTCAGTAAATGTTTACATTCTTTTGAGTCCTGATTAGAATAAGCCTGCCTATGTAACGCCCCTTGTTACCATAAACGTACAATTGTAATATTAATGTGATACCTACGTAATCATGTGCATAAAAACCTTCAATTGCGTCATAATAAGGCAGAACAGTAATTTGGAAAGATGCTGAGCGTATCTTTTGTGTCTGTTCCCTACTGCAGTAGTTATTATTAATTTGGAACCACTAATCAATATGAGGATAGGAGTTGCCTATCATCAATTCAACCGAGTCAGCATGGCGAGCTTTGCCTTAGGAGGGGATTCCAGGTGACCCTGAGTATCCGAAACGAGGAGCTTGAGACGATCCGGGAATTTCTGATAATCAGCCGGCTGAGGTAAGCCTTTTGCTTACATTTGAGTTATCAGACTTCCTTGATCGGTAAGGCATTTTCGGGACAAAGGGTACCTATTTTACTCCCCTTAATCGAACTGTATTGATTGGTGGTTATATGTTATGTTGTCCCTGTCTATTGTCCATTGGAGTGCTATAGATAAGAAAGGGAAGAATAGTGCTGTTCACAGGTATATGTAGTAAATCTGCTAGATAAAGTAGTTCAGAGGCAAGAGGGTATAGGCACATGTAGAGAAGAGAGAAGACTGGCCAGTCATTATGGGCATTGAATTAAGTAAGGGAATGAAGGGTAAGAGACCCTCAAAAATGCCCAGCGCAAGAGGAGCGCTATATATGAACCAAAGGTGCGGTTCCGCCTATACTGAGCCCCTAGATTAATTGTTAGAGTGGACAGGGATCCACAATGGGTAACTGGGTTACCAAGGTCCACAGGGACTAAGAATCATGCAGAGTAAACAGCTAGAGAAACAGCTATCTATGTGAGCAGGATGGATCAAGGGTGACATTAACACTAGACAGAAAGGGACATTTTCATGTTAAGTTGTGGGATGAATTTGGGGTCAGGCACTACAACTATTAGAGTCAGAAACAGAGAAATGAGAGGTAAAACAGAACACTTTATATGTTGTCAGAGAGGGAAGATGGGATGAGTACTCTGGCTGCCCGTCTGATCATAGAAGCTAGATATAAAATATATCTGAACAAAATAAGGAATGCAGAATTTGCAGGGAAATATTAAAGAGTTAAAAGAAAGTGAGAGAATGTGATATGCATGTGTTGTGTACAAATGAGAAAATGTAAGCGATTTTAGAGAGATATTGGTGTATGTGTGTGAATGCTGGGACCTTTAGTTCTATTGCTTGTGTGTGTCATGTACGCAGATGTGACCCCCTCCTTTGTGCTCTCCTGAAAGAATGTGGTCAGTGATAAGCTGGAAGGACACCATGCCAATTTCTGTTTTTTAGACAAAACATTTATAACAAAATGTGCCGGGTTAACGAATCTAATGGTAAACAATGTGATCACAATTATTTTGAATCTGTTTTCCAAACATGGTAAAATAAAGGTTACGTTTAACCGTGTATTACACAAATTGAATATCCTTTGATAGTGGAAACACTGCATGTAAAAAAGGGAAAATAAGTAAAATTAAGTAATAATGAGTATTCATTTCTAATATGAGTTTAACAATTTTATTAATAATATAGTTATATTGAAACTGGTTTAGACAACCTTTGGTTGGAAATGAAATTCAGGTTATTGGGGAAATTTGTAATGAATGAAATTAGTTTAGATTAAGATAACAATTTTGTAATTTTACATTTATACAATAAGCCCTTATTGAGAGAAAAAAAGATTAAGATGAGGTTGTTATTTTGAATAAAGCTGCCATAATATTTAACAAAGCCAAGATGGATGAGATACATAAGAAGTTCTTCTATAAAAATGAAATTTTAAGGTTTGATAATAACTTGATGTCAGTCCATGATGTGAGAGTTGTTATAAATAAAATTTAAATATAACAGACCCATCACATCAAGTCCACACACCCTGTTAGGATAGATGTCACCTGCAGCCAGTTGTTTTATAGTTTTTGATGCTTTCTGGTCCATCATAC
Source organism: Lithobates septentrionalis (assembly GCA_037952835.1). Lineage (NCBI taxonomy): Eukaryota > Metazoa > Chordata > Amphibia > Anura > Ranidae > Lithobates > Lithobates septentrionalis. The sequence goes on from JBBDGP010000554.1 coordinate 475,597, forward strand.
AGATTCTTGGTCCTTTTGTTTTTATTTATTTTTATTTTTGAAATCCAAAGCAGAATGTGTGGATTGCGAAATGATGTGCCCCTTTTTCTTGTAAGTACTGTGGTATAAGCAGAAGAATGTTTTGGATTTATGGGCATCTCTGCATGACCGCAGGGTATTGTTATCATTTATTATATTATTGCCAGGAAAAAGTTGTCTTTTGAAACATGAAACTGGAGTTCTTACACAAATAGTGTGATAGAAAACAAGCCATTGTAATATATTTATGCAAGCTGGACCCAGTAATGAAGGGTTCACCCCGATATATCAGAGCTGTAGCTTTTATGCAAAGGTGCTATTAGACAAAGTTAGATATTGGTTTGGTCAATGGTCCGACATTCTGTGCAGCAAATTTACAGCTAACTAAATTTTTGTCTAATGAAAGGTTTAAAATATGAGTTTGTTTATGTACAAATCTAACAATGAAAAATGCGTACATTTATTCAAAAGAAAGGAAAAGACACATGTGTTAAATTGATGGTGTAGGAATCAGCTGCTGTGAGCCCAGAGCGGGACACATTCCCTGAAGACCCAGATATTTAATTTTTTGTAGATTTGAGTATGCAGTTTATCACCCAGAAGGATACTCTGTATTCAAAGTCATTGGATCCTTTTTCCCCAGCTCAAGAAACAGAGCTCCATGTTTTAGCAAAGCCTGTGAGCTGTAAAAAGAGTGTATATTTATATAGATAGTCGAGATATAGAGAGCTTTTGGTTCCATTTAAAGGGCCAGAAGTTTGTTTTTACTTCGGCAGGTAAACCAATAAAGCATGCTAAGTTAATTTGATCGGCTGTTTTCAGCCTTCCAGGTTCTTGCTGAGGTAGCCATATTAACTTTCACACATGGAAGCAGACCAGGTGACTAAGGATGCTGCATTTACAGCCCCGGACACTTGATGGGTCTGTGCAACTCACAGATTCCACCATAGTTCTGGCCCAGTATAGCTGGGATTAATAATTCAACTTTAAGGACCCCAGAACGAGAAGAACAAGTGGTCCACAGGGGGCAACTTCTTATGAAACAGGACTTTGGAAAAGGTGATCATTTATGTCTGCCAGCCACTCTTTTCCCTCCAGCTTTTGACACATGGACCGTGTCATGAGTCACAAGCAGTTATGGCTGCCTTAGTAAATGAGCATGGGATAGAGCCAGGGTTCTCCACAGTTGTTTTTATAACATACCACTTCTTGTTTTACCTGTTACCAAAGGTGTTACCAAAAGCTGAACATCCCTCCCAGAGATTACAAAAAGATATATCCAGATGCCCAAGTCAGGATCTTACAAGTATGCATTTTGTCTGTATGGACATGTTTTTTGGATGTCCAGTGGCAAATGCTACTGCAAAGGCCACAGTAAAAAGTGTTATCAGAAGTAGTTTGTAAATACAGGGTGCAGAAAGTACAGAGAGTAACAGGGGAAATCATTTTTTATAGGAGAGTCCTTACTAGAAGTTTTGAGGTTTTATTTTTACACCCCCTACTGTCTACAATGTATCAGACAAAGTAGAGTAAGAAACTAGAAAACTTTTGCCTGAATGTTTTCTTATATTTTATGAAGCCCCTAAGGGGGATGTTGGACTCTCTCCCTATGGGATTTGGTTTGGGAGTGTGTTACTCACTTGCTTATATTTTGTCTCAGCAGCTGAAGTCCTTCATTCGGATCTCACAGATAATGTTGCTGATCTTTTAAGGTTTTTTGACAAACTCATTTATGTGTTTTCTCCCCAATTCCAGATCCTAAAAGTTTGGAAGGATCTAAAACTAAAGCCAGGTGACTTGTGGATTTTTAAGAGACATTTATATATAAGGAAATGTTTGGAGACTCAATACAGCATCTATTTCATGTACAGTTTTTGCAAAACTTGAAGGAAAAGTCACCTGGATCCACACCAGACACTGCAAAAATGACTAAATTAAAGAAATCTCTGTGTTTGATTTGTTACCCTCTTGTGATCACAGTCTAGGGTACTTTTTGATTCAGTTACTTTAATTGTAAGGGATATATATTTGAAAAATAGTTTAGCCATGTTGAAGTCATATTTGTCTTTTGTACGTCTTCCATTTTATGTAGAATTGTCTGTGTTTACATATGCTGATAAGTCAGCATGCCCACAATTCAGCTAGAAGGCCATTCTGGTCACAGGAGTGTACAGCCAGTACTCTGTAAATATGTCTTATCAATCATTTGTTTTTCACAATGAAAAGTCATTTGGTAATGAAAAAGTTGCTCAGCTATTATTTTCTCCACAATGGAGTTTTTTTTTTGCCTCTTTGGCCAGGACTACCTCCACCTAAGCGTGTGGAGGTTCCAGGTTAAAGGTGTTAGCAGGTATGGTTAGTGATCAAAATATTGATCAAAAGAGGGGAGACTGTAATGGAAATTTGTAAGTTCTGTATATAATTGTATTCTATTTTGTATGTATTGCACAGTGCCCTCACTGTGCACACAGCACTAATAATGTTTTCAGTAAATGTTTACATTCTTTTGAGTCCTGATTAGAATAAGCCTGCCTATGTAACGCCCCTTGTTACCATAAACGTACAATTGTAATATTAATGTGATACCTACGTAATCATGTGCATAAAAACCTTCAATTGCGTCATAATAAGGCAGAACAGTAATTTGGAAAGATGCTGAGCGTATCTTTTGTGTCTGTTCCCTACTGCAGTAGTTATTATTAATTTGGAACCACTAATCAATATGAGGATAGGAGTTGCCTATCATCAATTCAACCGAGTCAGCATCATATCCCCCCCCCTTATGTATTTATACATGGTGATCATACCCCCCCTTATGTAATTATATATTGTGATCCTTTCCCCCCATATGAATTTATGCATTCTAATCATACCCCCCCCCCTTATGTATTTATACATGGTGATCATATCCCACCTTATGTATTTATACATGGTGATCATATCCCACCTTATGTATTTATACATGGTGATCATATCCCCCCTTATGTATTTATATATGGTGATCATATCTTCTTTATGTATTTATACATGGTGATCATATCCCCCCCCCCCCTTATGTATTTATACATGGTGATCATATCCCCCCTTAATCTCCTCTTCTCAAGAAAGAATACATTCTGTTCCTAAAAACTTTCCTCGTAGCTGAGCTCCTCCATGTCTCTTATTAGTTTGGTTGCCCTTCTCTGCACTTTCTCTGCATTTTCCAGAAAATCTAGAGGAAAGCAGGGGAGCAGAGCTGCTAAATTACCTGTGGGTGCTGAAAGTGGAATAGATGAGCTGCCGAGTCACTGCAGGGAGGTGGGAGCTGAGAAGATGGCCTGAATGACTTTGGTGCTTCGGATGTGAACTTTGAGTATGAATTACTTCACAATACTGGAAGCAAATGAGGCTAGTAATGGCTAGTTTAAAGTAGTACTAAAGCCTTCTTTTTTTAGAATAATTTTGGTGTAGACAAATATAGCACATGATAATAGCTGATTATTTTTTCAAATGTCTAGAAACCGTTTCATTGCCATCTTTTACAACCATTGTCTCATGCTTCCTCTGCCCTGCTTCCCTGAACTTCTGGTTGGAGAGTGCACAATCATAACCTCACTAGTCACACTCCTCAGGACTATATGTGCCATCATTCTCAGCACCAGTGCACATGAGTCCCCCTTCATTCATAAGATTTGGCTGATGTGATGGTACTGTCAGTGCCTTAGTACCTTCTGTCAATCACTTCCCTTGGAGGAGGAGCAGAGGCCTACCTTCTGTGTGTTGTCCTCTCGGAGACATCATCACATTTGGGCTGTAGTTCTCTAACAAGAGCAATCATGCATAGGTAGCTATGGTGGGGCTCTATAGGACCATGCAAGACAAAGGATACACCCTGATCACAGATTTTCCTTATGTCGCGTACACACAAGCAGACTTGCGAACGGGCGAAATTCTGTCGGCATTTCCAATGGAAAGATTTAGAACATGTTCTATATCTGAGTCCATCGGAAATGCCGACAGAAAAAGTCGGATGGGGCATACACGTGGTCAGAATGTCCGACCAAAAGCTCCCATCTGACTTTTTCTGTCGGAAAGTCTAGCCATGTATACACGGCTTTAGGGTTTCTTCCTTCCTTAAAGCCCAACTCCATGATCAAAAAAATAAAACCCTTGAACCCCCCCACCCCCCCATGCATGGCAAGGGTTAACTGTTTTTTGGGTCTAGGGCAAGGGTCTCAAACTGGCGGCCCTCCAGTTGTTGCGCAACCACAAGTCCCATCATGCCTCTGCCTGTGGTAGTCACCCTTGTAACCGTCAGCCTTGCAATGCCTCATGGGAGATGTAGTTTTGCAACAGCTGGAGGGCCGCCAGTTTGAGACCCCTGGTCTAGGGTGTAGAGGCTGTGTTACTGTACCTTACACTCTGCTCTGGCAGGATCTGGTGCCCTCCTCTCCTCTGCCCCGGCCTGCGGGCATCCCTTGGCATCATCATGTACAATGCAGGGTATGTGGAGGTGGCAGGCTTACAACTGCAGCCAAGAGCACCTTAGAGAGAAGGCTTTGCAGGAGAGGGGAAAGTTAAGTATCACTCCTTATCCCTGTAACACTGAGCAGGTAACCCTACCGCCCTGCCAGGGTAATCTTTTCTTGTGCTTTGGCTTTAAAATCTTTGCATTGTAGCTTTTCTATGCACAACATTATAGAAGCAATAAATCGAGAAATGCAGAGCTTAAATTCTCTTAGTAACAAAGAAAACTTCCATCAATCCCGAGAGGCACCCAATAGGTGAATCAATCTTGATTAAAAGGTGAACAGTAATCTTCCACCAACACCACAGTGAGCCAAGCCTCTTACCCTCACAACTGGACCATTAGATTATAGGTGGTCAAAAACGCCAAAACATCAATCCACCATGGACTGCTCCAGCATGGATCCAGGCATCACAGTGTGCAGAGTCCTCCTAGATGAGTGCACAGTGTCCCATTCCTAGTTCAGAAACCTGCAATGCCATTTTTTCAAAAAAGTCCTCCTAGATAAGTGCACAGTGTCCCATTCCCAGGTCAGAAACCTGTAATGCCATTTTTTCAAAAAAGTAAATACACATAATGTTTAGTGTCGGTTCACACTGAGGCAGCACGACTTGCAGCGCGACTGCCTCAGGCGACCTGGACACCACAGGAGCGGCGACTTGCAAAACGACTTCTGTATAGAAGTCAATGCAAGTCGCCTCAAGTCGCCCCCAAAGTAGTACAGGAACCTTTTTCTAAGTCGGAGCGACTTGGGTCGCTCCGATTAGAATGGTTCCATTGTACAGAACGGGACGTGACTTGTCAGGTGGCTGAGTCACCTGACAAGTCGTCCCAGTGTGAACTGGCACTTATGTTTCATCATACACATGTGCCATACTATATTGCACTCATCTGTTACAAAGAAAAAAAGCCTTTCCCATCTGAGATGAACTCTAACGAGATCTCAGTTGGGGAAAGACTTTTTTTTTTTAGCAGCTGTGTGTAATATTGTATGCCACATGGAAAAAGGATCGGAACTCTGAAAGCAGTAAGAGGGCAAAAAACTAGACATCAGTATTGTCTGTGGTCTCCCTGTAGTTGATCATTTCCCCATTACTGAGTTCAAGCAGACCTTTACTCAGAAATGAAATTTTGCACCAATCTAATCCCCCTCCACTATTAACTAGGTGAGAATGATGTATCACTCTCCTTGGATACTAAAGTCACATATCCCAGGAGAAACTATTTCCCCCATTCACGAGGGAAGGAAGCAAAGATGGCGCCAGATAACGTGTGTTGTCCGACGCTGTTTCTGTTTACATATCATTCTATGGAATGGAATGGAAGGAAAGTAATGCCTCCTGGGATATGTTATGTCGATATCCCAGAAGGCATTACTATCCTCTATTCATAAAGTAATATGTAAACAGGCATGGCACCAGATCTCTGTCTGCTCTGTGTCATTCAGTGGGACTGGCTGCAAGAACCAGGAAGAGGCAATCGGTTCCCCATGATAGAAGAAGGAAGATGGCAGAGCATGGCAAGTGTATTCCAGATGTACCCACTTATTACCTCTTGCTGCTATACCATTTTACTCCAACCCCCTTTTACCTCTTTATCCTAAATTAACGAGACCACACCATATTACTGGAGTATAAAATGGCCATAACAGCCTCTTTTATTAAACAAACTGAATAAATAACTCCAATAACCTTAAATATATATATACCATATAACTTCAGTGCAAACAACATGTTATTAACCGCAATCTGTTGGTCAATGACGGAGCTACCCCCTTTTACCACATATAAAACCAATACACTGTGGGAACCATTTTCAACTTGATAGGCCTCCAGCTGTGCTGCTCGGAGACAACCCCTTGCCCGCAGTGTAAACATACCGGTATTCCTTTACGGGAATACACCGGAGGGGCCATACTATCGATGACCCCCCACCCCTTTTTACCACATTTGTTTACCGCTACCGTCACCGACCAACAGAAAACACAGCCAACCATCCAGCTGTCATGACGACCACTTTCTTCCGAGCCTGAAAAATAAACACACACATTAACCACAGTAACAACAACCTAATAGGGAGGGAGGGTGGGAAATTCTGCCTCCTCGTGTTTCTTCCTGCTCCACTGACCCCGTCCAAGCTCCGCCCCTCCTTTATATGGCCGCTCCCCCTATGTTTCCAGCTGCCTCCACCCCCACCAAACCCCAGACAACTTAACCCTATGTGTGTCACTAGACACACTGTCATGCCCGGCCCTGCACTATTTTCCTTTCTTTCTTGTCGTTCCGGGCCTCACTGGACAGGGGCTGAAGTAGATTTTAGAGAAGAGGACAATGCTGGATTCACTGGGAGTGTAAGTATATTGATTTAGAATAAAATATCACTGAAGGAAGCCTGGAGCAAAAGTAATAAAATGCAATGGGCGCAGGGCGGGCATGACAGTGTTAACAGGGGGACCAGAGTAGGGAGATTTTATGTAAAAGATGCTGGGATTGGTTGGGGTTGAAGGAAAGGGTGGAGCAGAGTTAGCTCAGTTTAGATGGGGGTGGTTTATTTCAGGTGTTTTTTCATACAGTTATGTTAATTTATGTTAATACCATTTGATTGGTTATTATTATTATTAATAAAGGAATTGGCTGCTACGGCCAATATTTACTCCAGATTGGTGTGGTCTCATTTTCTGGGAAAAAGAAGGTGAAAGGGTTCGTAGCAGTTTTTGTTGTGGGTTGATGACTCTAAGGGGTAAATGGGATACATCTGTTATACAACAGTCAAGGTAAGTGGGGAAAATAATTTGTAATAGGAGGATAAAGTTCCTCTTTAACATGCCTTGTTCTGCACTGTGTCTCTGTATGTTGGTGACCTTCTTAGTAGAGGCAGGGTTTTGCTTCCTCATGTCAGAGCCTCCAGTAAGGAGAACAGTAAGTAATCAGCAGAGTAGCGACATCACCAAATCTTCTGAGACTAATGCTGCGTACACACGGTCGGACTTTTCGGCTACAAAATTCCGACAGCCTGTCCGACAGACTTTCGACTGACTTTTGGTGGACTTTTGGCAGACTTTTGGCAGACTTGCGGCAGACTTTCTAACGAACGGACTTGCCTACATACGATCACACAAAAGTCAGACGGATTCGTACGTGATGACGTACACCGGACTAAAATAAGGAAGTTGATAGCCAGTAGCCAATAGCTGCCCTAGCGTGGGTTTTTGTCTGTCGGACTAGCACACAGACGAGCGGATTTCTGGGTCCGGCGTAGTTACGACGTAAAGATTTGAAGCATGTTTCAAATCTAAAGTCCGTCAGATTTGCAGCTGGAAAAGTCTGCTGAAAGTCCGGGGAAGCCTACACACGATCGGATTGTCAGTCAGCTTTAGTCCGTCGGCATCCGTCTAACTTTTGTAGACGAAAAGTCCGACCGTGTGTACGCGGCATAACAGTCAGAGGCAGCAGTCCCTTGGATGATCTCACACTGCAGAAAAACAGCTATGATGCTGTAGGTAAAGGCACAGGAATGACTAGGCGCCCTCCCATACCAGGAAGCACACTGCTTTTTTCAGGAAGATTCCAGAAAAAAGGTAAATCTTTCAGGGCACTGTTTAGGCACAAATTACATTTCTTCCTATAACATATTTGTACTTTTTGAGTTCAGGTTCACTTTAAAGAGCTGTACCCCATGACTAATTTTGTATTTATTTTGTAACAGCAAATGAATTAAAGTGTGCAGCCAGCTTGTGACCAGTCTCCCGGGGTGATACAAGACAAAGAGGCGAAGATGGAGGTCATGCGAGGCGAGGAGAACGGGAGCCGGCGTCATGCACTTGTTTGCGGATCACATTACAGGGATTACCATTTTTACAGGACATGTGCTGCTGGCTGACGTTCTGGAGGAGGGAATGACAGAGGCTGGCAGTATCTATCTGTAGAGTACAGACACTGGAGTACAATTCACAAATTATAAACTCTTCTCAATGTCACCCTGATAACTAAATATGGAAAGGTTTATTATAAAAACTCTTAGCCTGTGTGTGTTGGTTTGGGACAGCAATTCAAAAACTTTTCTACACAGAGGAACCCTTGAAGTAACTTTCTGGTCTCAGGGAACCCTTGCTAAAAATGACTGCAACTCATGATACGTTAGTGTGATGGTCTGCGAGAAGAATGCTCCTTACACTTGTGGTCATTGGGGAGAATTACCCTCTTACAGATACCTAAAAAGATCAATGGTGTCAGTGGGGACTTATCTGAGAGACAGAAATTGGTCAAGGAACCCCTAGCAACCTCTGGAGGAAATCTGGGGTTCCAGGGAACTTGGGTTAGGAAGCCCTGGTCTAGAACATTGTAGAAATATTTATTCTGAGTGTTGCCATCTGAATGAAACTATTTAGAGTTTTGGGGTGTAGACAGGCTTTGATTTCTATCACTGGAGCCTAGGCACACAATCTGCAGTGCCCAAAGGAATGCCCCTCTACCAACATCACCTCTTTGACATAGAACTTTTTTTTGTTTTACTTGTCCAAAGATGTATTAGTGTACTATGATAAGGCTGATTTACTATAAAAGCTGGGAATCTAACCCCCCCCCAAAAAAAACAAAAGTGAAGATTTACTTTAATTATCCAATCATGTGAAGATTAAATAAACAGAATTGAGCTTTTCAGATGATTGGATAATTGAAGTGAACTTTTATTTATTTTTTGAGTGAAGATTCTTAACCCCATTAGTACAGAGGCGTATCTAGTGAAAATGGCACCAATGTCAAGCACTGAAACCGCGCCCCTGTGTAATGAGGACAGAGAGGGATGCAGTGCGACGAGGACAGAAAGGGATGCCAGGGACAGGGAGGGACACTGGGGACAGACAGAGAAGGACGCAGTGTGATGAGGACAGAGAGGGACACTAGGGACAGAGAGAGATGCTGGGGACAGACAGAGAGGGAGGCAGTGCGACAAGGACAGAGAAGGATGCTAGGGACAGGGAGGGACACTGGGGACAGACAGACAGCCCTGGTGTCTCTAGACTCCTGTAAAAAATAAAAAGTACACAGCCTCACCTGATGCCTGTAATAATAAGACCTCTCACGTCACGCTGCTCCCCGCTGACCCTTCCTCTTTTCTCGTCCACCTGGGGTGGATGGGAGGGAAGGAGAAGCAGCGTGCCATGAGAGGTCTTATTACAGCCACTGCCCGTGCTAGACTGTATGTGTTTCAGTCTTGCAGAGCCTCTTGTGGGGCCCTCTAATGGCCCCAGGCCCTCGGGCAGTGCCCGAGTGCCCGATGGGTCAGTCTGCCCCTGCTCATTAAACTGTTCACATTCAGTGAAAGTTCATGTACTTCAAAGTTTGTAGTACATGAACTTTCACTCAATGTGGACAATTTAATAAGCTTGTTGCACAAATCACTTTATTACACTTTATTTATGATATCTATTTATTTAATCCATATTGAGCACTAAATTTGATTGGCTGCTTCTTCTTGGCACACACGCACAATCGCACAAGATGATGAATTTAAGTCGTCATCATCATATGCGATTGTGCGTGTGTGCCAGGCCCAAGCAGAAGGAGCCAATCAAATATAGTGCTGAATTTGGATTAAATACATATGCATAGCCATTGATATCATAAATAAAGTGTAATAAAGTGATTTGTGCAACAACAGGTAAGTAGAAGTAGTACCTGCTGTTGCACAAATCACTTTATTACACTTTATTTATGATATCAATGACTATGCATATTTATTTAATACATATTCAGCACTATATTTGATTAGCTGCTTGCTTCTCTTTGGCAGTTGGCAGTGGGATGGAATCCAGGCACACAAGCACATGATGATGATGATCAAGATCAGTACCTGCTAGGCTGCAGTGCTAATCCTTGCTGCTGCCTGGGGGTTCCCCTTCATCCATTCATTCTCTCTAGTCTCTTGTGACTCGTCTCTACTTGTCTTCACGTCACGTGATGTCACAGACCACGCTCTGGGGAGAAGATGATGCCGGCCACACAGAGGAGGGTAGGCGGAGCATTAGGCCCCACCCCCGCTAGTTACCCTACCCTCTACGTGGACCTGGTCTGGACAGTCATCAGCCATCATGGGGGCGCGTGCCTGTCACTCCCCTCCCCAGGCCAAGTAACCATTAGCAAGTGCCGTGCCTGCGTCGCGCTCCAGCAGGCCGGCCGCTGGGGCTATATTAGTGCGAGAGGCAGATGCGAGAGCCGAGAGGCGACCACGGGAGGCCGGGGTTTTTTTTTTTTTCGTGAGTGAGCAGCTTTTTTCCTGCCCCCTTCCCATGGCGCCCATGGCACTTGCCATGGCTGCCATACCTTAGATACGCCACTGCATTAGAAAATGAGTCTCAAAGTGTAAATAGCTGAGCTATGATAGGGAAAAAATGTGTGGCCCAGAAGTGTACAGGGAAGAGTTGCCTCTTTCTCTCTGCTGCCTATCGGCACAGGCCTGCAGTGCCTGATGATAAATCTGGCCCCTGGATATAACACCAAATGGCCAAACAGGGCACATTGTTACTGTTTAAGAGAACCTTACTTTGCCCAGGTAAACTAATAGGTTTGCTTCATGCAGGATGTGGAGGATTGTGTCTTGTCTGTAACGATGGTCCAACTCAGACTTTCACCAAAGTTACAGTGCATCCGGAAAGTATTCACAGCGCTTCACTTTTTACACATTTTGTTATGTTACAGCCTTATTCCAAAATGGATTCAATTCATTATTTCCCTTTAATCTATTTCCCTCATTCTACAAACAGTACCCCATAATGACAACATCAAAGTTTTTTTGAAATCTTTGCACATTTATTTAAAATATTAACTAAAAAGACAAAAAAAATCACATGTACATATCGTTCACAGCCTTTGCCATGACACTCAAAATTGAGCTCAGGTGCATCCGGTTTCCACTGATTATCCTTGAGATGTTTCTACATCTTGATTGGAGGCCACCTGTGGTAAATTCAGTCTATTGAACATGATCTGGAAAGGCACACACCTGTCTATATAACGTCTCATAGTTAACAGTGCATGTCAGAGCACAAACCAACCCATGAAGTCCAAGGAATTGTCTGTAGACCTCCAAGACAGGATTGTATCGATACACAGATCTGGGGAAGGGTAAAAAAAAAATTCTGCAGTATTGAAGATCCCAATGAGCACAGTGACCTCCATAATCCGTACATGGAAGAAGTTTGGAACCACCGGAACTCTTCCTAGAGCGGGCCTCCCTGCCAAACTGAGCAATCGGGGGAAAAAGGGCCTTAGGGAGCTTCCGTGTTTCTCTGTGGAGAGAGTAGAACCTTCCAAAAGGACAACCATCTCTGCAGCACTCCACCATTCAGGCTTGTATGGTAGAATGGCCAAACGGAAGCCACTCCTCAGTAGAAAGGCAGGAGTTAGCCAAAAGGCGCCTGAAGACCATGAGAAACAAAATTCTCTGGTCTAATGAAACAAATATTAAACTCTTTGACCTGAAAGGCAAGCATCATGTCTGGAGGAAACCAGGCACCGCTCATCACCTGGCCAATATCATCCCTACAGTGAAGCATGGTGGTGGCAGCATCATGCTGTGGAGATGTTTTTCAGCACCAGGAACTGGGAGACTAGTGAGGATCATGGAAAAGATGAATGCAACAATGTACAGAGACAGTGACGAAGCTAGACATTTTTTCACCCAGGGCAAAGACTCAGTTCGGCACCCCCCTACCCCAGAGAGAAGTTCTCCATCTATACACTCCCAGCCCCCTGCCCAGAGAGGGGAGTGTAATAAATATGTAGATAAGCCTTAGAATGGTAAAAATTAAAGTTTTGGGAATAGTGATTTTAAGCCTCACTTCTGCAGCGGATTAGGACAGGCACTGCCGTGAAAGAAGAAGTGAGCCAGTGGTTGTAAAGGCAGAAGGTTTTTTATCTTAATGCATTCTATGCATTGAGATAAAAACCCTTCTGTGTGCAGCAGCCCCCCTAACACTTACCTGAGGTCCCTCTCTGTCCAGTGATGTCCACGAGTGTCTCAGCCATCCGGGCTTCTCCCTCCTAATTGGCTGAGACACAGCAGCGACGCCATTGGCTGCCGCTGCTGTTAATCAAAGTCAGCTAGCCAATAAGGAGAGAAGGGGCAGGCCGGGTAGGGGCTCCATGCAGTGGCGTAGCGTGGGTTGTCAGCGCCCGGGGCAAAGCAAGTCATTTGCGCCCCCTAACCTGCGGACTTTTAGCACTCCCTGAGTCCCTTCCCTACCTGCCATAGTACTGACCAGCCTGATTCCTACACTGACCACTACACTAACCTACCTACCTGATTCCTACACTGACCTACCTAACCACTGCACTAACCTACCTGATTTCTACACTGACCTACCTGATTCCTACACTGACCTACCTGATTCCTGAACTGACCTACCTGATTCCTGCACTGACCTACCTGATTCCTGCACTGACCTACCTGACCACTACACTAACCTACCTGCTTCCTATACTGGCCACTACACTGACCTACCTGTCCACTATCCTGACCACTACACTACCCGATTCCTACACTGTCCACTACACTACACTGACCTACCTGACCACTACACTAAGCTGTCCACTACACTACACTGACCACTACACTGCACTGACCACTACACTGCATTGACCACTACACTGACCACTACACTACACTGTCCACTGCACTGACCACTACACTAACCTACCTACCTGATTCCTACACTGACCTACCTGACCACTGCACTAACCTACCTGATACCTACACTGACCTACCTGATTTCTACACTGACCTACTTGATTCCTACACTGACCTACCCGACCACTGCACTAACCTACCTGATTCCTACTCTGACCTACCTGATTCCTACACTGACCTACCTGATTTCTACACTGACCTACCTGATTCCTGCACTGACCTACCTGATTCCCACACTGACCTACCTGACCACTACACTAACCTACCTGCTTCCTATACTGGCCACTACACTGACCTACCTGTCCACTATCCTGACCACTACACTACCCGATTCCTACACTGTCCACTACACTACACTGACCTACCTGACCACTACACTACGCTGTCCACTACATTACACTGTCCACTACACTACACTGACCACTACACTGCACTGACCACTACACTACACTGTCCACTGCACTGACCACTACACTACACTGACCACCCCACTACACAGACCACTACACTGCACTGACCACTACACTGCACAGACCACTACACTGACCACTGCCCCGACCACTACACTACACTGACCATTACACTGACCACTACACTACACAGATCACTTCACTGTCCACTTCACTGCACTGACCACTACACTGTCCACTACACTGACCACTGCACTGTCCAGTACACTGCACTGATCACTATAATGCACAGACCACTACACTGCAGACCACTACACTACACAGACCACTACGCTGTCCACTTCACTGCACTGACCACTACACTACACTGACCATTACACTGACCACTGCACTGTCCACTACACTGCACAGACCACTACACTACACAGACCACTACACTGACCACTGCACTGTCCATTACACTAACCACTACACTGTCCACTACACTAACCACTACACTGTCCACTACACTAACTATTATACTACACTGTCCACTACACTAACCACTACACTAACCACTACACTGTCTACTACACTAACCACTGCACTGTCCACTACACTGACCATTATAATACACTTTCAACTACACTGATTAAATCAGTACACTTAAAAGTATATAAAACTACTTTGATAAATAAAGGTGGTGCATGTAAACAATACGTAACAGGGACTAGGGTGTATCAAATGCAAACAATACCCTTGGCAGATAGTAATAATGATAATAAAGTGCTACGTGCTCCTAGAAATGAAAAATGTGCCTTAGTCCCAATAGGGTGTAAAGGAATATACCCAAAAATGCAAAGTGTATAAAAAATACAAACAATATCCCTGGCAGAAAATGCAGTAAAGTGCAAAGTGCTCCTGAACAGATGTGTAAATGTGCCTTAACCTCAATGTATCAACTTCCATAAAAATAAAAAATAAAATATAAAAAATAAAAATATACCCGCAGGTGAATAAACAGTATTGGCAATCAAAACAGTATTTGCAAATCAGACAAACAATTAGTGGCATAAAGATGGAAAAAATATCCCCAACGAAAAATTGAAAAGGAGTATATAGAAAAAAATTTATAAAAAATATGTGAAACATAAATGGTCAAAGTTCAAAGTCCCAAAAAATGTGTCCTTATAGTGGGAAAAAAACGTGATCTCAGCTTTAACTGATATAGTCCCCGTCCTCCACCGCACCCCCACTCGTGCTTGCACTCACCGGACTACCTCACCCCTGCAGGGGTAAAAGGCATATGTGGAAAAATCCCGCGATGGCGAATCCAGGGGGGGTTCCTCCGTCGAAGGGTGTTATGTCCTTAGTAGTATCCCCAATGACGAACATCTTTTGTTATTCTGAAAAAATCCATTTGTGTTTCTCTGAGTTTTATATACTTTTATGTGCATATAGCCGGACAGCGCCAATACCCCTGTTTAGAACATTACCCATTTTTGGATATCACCTTGGTGATATTAATTTATAGGGGGGCAGCAGTCCCTTCTCTTCTTAGTCCTAAGCGCGGAATCATTGTCATTACATCAGTACACTGACCACTACACTACACTGACCACTACACCGCACTCTACACTACATTACACTTATACTGACACCAGACTTTTTTTAATTTATACTGACTCTAACTGCTTGTCTTATACCTCTAATCTCTCTGGCTGGCTGCTCCCTCTCTCCCCAGACCGTATCCAACCCCTCACCTGCAGCTTGTAGCTTCCATCAGTCCAGAGGAGAGGGGGGAGCCTGGAGGAGGTGAAGGCAGCAGCAGTGTTCACAATGGGGTGGACTCCAGTCAGGAGCAACCGTGATCGTGGATAGGCCAGTCTGGCCGCAATCACGGATTGGCCAGCCCGGCCACCATCACAGATTGGCCAGGCCCGCCACTATCACGGATTGGCCAGCCCCGCCACTATCACGGATTGGCAGGCCCTGCCGCCATCACGGATAGACCAGCCCCGCCGCTATCACGAATTGGCCAGCCCCACCACTATCATGGATTGGCCAGCCCCGCCGCGGCCGCCACACATGACCCCATTCACCTAATCACAGGGCGCCAGCCGCAAATTAGCTCAGGGACACAGGAAGTAAACATTAGGGGGACAGAGCCGGCAGTGACACACACTGCCTGGCGCGGGATTTCGCCCCCCTAAATGTTGCGCCTGGGGCCACGGCCCCCTCTGCACCCCCCACGCTACGCCACTGGCTCCATGTCTGAATGGACACAGGAAGCTGGGTGCCCCCATAGCAAGCTGCTTGTTGTAGAGGCACTCAACAGGAGGGAGGGGCCAGGAGCTCCAGCCAAGGACCCGAGAAGAGGATCCGGGCTGCTCTGTGCATCCACTGCAACAGAGCAGGCAAGTATAACATGTTTGTTATTTTTATAGGATAAAAAAAGAACTTTACAATCACTTTAAGGCCTGCTTCTGTGTGCTCTTCCTTCCCAGCAGCACCCCTCATAATCCGCTGTGGGGGGCGAGGCTTGAAATCTCCACATAAACAGCTGCTGCTTTCTTCTGGCATGGTGGCTAGGGTTGCCACCTTTTCTTCAAGCCAATCCTGAACACTTTAGCGGCACATAGCAATTTTTATTTTTTTTGTAGTATACACCAGTGGTCATCAACGCTATCCTGAGGGCCCACTAAGAGGCCAGGTTTTATGTATTACCTTGGGGAGATGCAGACTAGAATACTGCAATCACTGAGCAGCAAATTATATAACCTGTGATGTATTTCAGTTATCTTGCAAACCTGGCCTGTTAGTGGGCCCTGAGGACAGGGTTGATGACCACTGGTATACACTATAGGATTGTAAAAGACCTGGGACACCTTTGGGTGCCCCAATGAAAGCAGCAATGTGGTGTGCATAACACGCCACAGTGAACAGTGGGTGTGGCCAAATTGCATTAAAAGTTGGAGGGGTTTACAGGGGCATGGTTTTATAAAATAAAAGCATTTGTGTATCCATAAAATATACTAAGATTACTAAAACAAATGCCACTGTTAAAATATGAACTTGGCCTACCTTATAAGTGGACAGAGTCACTCAGTAGAGCAGTGGACAGTGTCACTCAGAAGATCAATGGATGGTATCAGTAGAGCAGTGGAAGGAGTCAGTAGGGGAGAGGAGGGTGTCAGTAGGGCAGTGGACGGTGTCAGTAGATCAGTGGGTGATGTCAGTAGATCAGTGGACAGTGTCAGTAAGGGAGAGGTTGGTGTCAGTAGGGCAGTGGATTGTGTCAGTAGGTGAGAGGTTGGTGTCAGTAGGGCAGTGGACGGTGTCAGTAGGGGAGAGGTTGGTGTCAGTAGAGCAGTGGACGGTGTCAGTAATGGAGAGTTTGGTGTCAGTAGAGCAGAGGACATTGTCAGTAGGGGAGAGTTTGGTGTCAGTAGGGCTGAGGACAGTGTCAGTAGGGAGTAGGTTGGAGGCAGTAGGGCAGTGGACAGTGTCATAGTATCATAGTAGGTAAGGTCGACTAAAGACAATAGTATATCCAGTTCAACCTGTGTAGGTGCACGTGTGTCAGTGTCTATATTTTCCACATCCCTGTATGTTGTGTTCCTTAACCGCTTCCTGACCGCCTCACGCAGATATACTGCGGCAGAAGGGCACATACAGGCAGATTAACGTACCTGTACGTTGCCCTTTAAGGGGCGGCTTGCAGACGCGCGCGCGCCGGGAGCTTCGTGACCGTGATCACGGGTCCCGCGGACTCGATGTCCGCAGGCATACCAGCGATCGTCTCATGGTGAGGAAGAACAGGAAGATGCTAATGTAAACAAGCATCTCCCCGTTCTGCCTAATGACACTGACACTGATCACGCTCCCTGTAATCGGGAGCAGTGATCAGTGATGTGTCACACACAGCCCCTCCCTCCCACAGTTAGAATCACTCCCTAGGACACACTTAACCCCTACAGCACCACCTAGTGGTTAACCCCTTCACTGCCAGTGACTTTTTACAGTAATCAATGCAATTTTATAGCATTGATCGCTGTAATAATGCCAATGGTCCCAAAAATGTGTCAAAATTGTCCGCCATAATGTTGCAGCCATGATAAAAATCGCTGATCGCCGCCATTAGTAGTAAAAAAAAAAATTATCAATAAAAATGCCATAAAACTATTCCCTATTCTGTAAACGCTATAACTTTTGCGCAAACCAATCAAAAAACGCTTGTTGCGATTTTTTTTACCAAAAATATGTAGAAGAATACATATCGGCTTAAACTGAAGAAAAAAAATGTTTTTTTATATATTTTTTGGGGATATTTATTATAGCATAAAGTAAAAATTAATGCGTTCTTTCAAAATTGTCGCTATTTTTTTGTTTATAGCGCAAAAAAGAAAAACCACAAAGGTGATCAAATACCACCAAAAGAAAGCTCTATTTGTGGGAAAAAAAAGGACATCAATTTTGTTTGGGAGCCACGTCGCACAACAGCGCAATTGTCAGTTAAAGCGACGCAGTGCCGAATCGCAAAAAGTGCTCTAGTCAGGAAAGGGGTAAATTCTTCCGGGGCTGAAGTGGTTAAGATGCACAGCTAAGAGTCTCTTAAAACTACCAATACTCCCCGCAGCCACCACCAATTGTGGAAGAGAGTTCCACATCCCTATTGCCCTGATAGTGAAAAACCCCCTTCGCAATTTAAGGTTAAACTGCTTCTCTTCCAATCTCCATGTGTGGCCTGTGTCCCTTTACACTCCCTGAGACTGAATAGTTTTTTTTCCTATGCTGGGATCACCATTGAGGTATTTTTAAATCGCTATCATGTCCCCTCTCAAGCGTCTTTTCACCAGCGGGAATAATTTTAGTGTTTGCAGTCTTTCCTCGTAATTGAGGTCTTCCAGTCTCCTTATTAGTTTTGTTGCCCTTCTTTGGACTCTCTCCAGTTCCAGCACATCCCTTCTGAGGAATGGTGACCAGAACTGGATAGAATACTCCAGATGTGGTCCAACCAATGTTTTATAAAGTGGTAGGATTATTGTTTTATCTCTGGACCATATATGCCTTTTTTATGCATGCTAATATTCTGCCTGCTTTGGTAGCTGCAGCTTGACATTGCATGCTATTGCTCAATCTGTCATCTACTAGGACCCCCAGATCTTTCTACGTCCTTGATTCCCCCATCGGTTCTCCCCTAGTGAGTAGTTTGCATTTGTGTTTTTTGCCCCCAAGTGCATTACTTTACATTTCTCCACTTTAATCTTCATTTGCCATGTAGTTGCCCACAGCCCACTCCATTATTTTGTTCAGGTCTTTCTGTAAGATTTCTATATCCTGATGTGAAGTTATTGCCCTGCTTGATTGTGCCGTTTCCAAAAACTAAGATTGAGCTATTTTTCCCGCTCTCTATATCATTCATGAATAAACTGAATAGAATTGGTCCCAAGACAGAACCCTGGGGCACCCCACTTACCACTCCAGACCAGTCTGAGTACACATTATTTATTACTACCCTTTGGACACGCTACTGTAACCAGTTTTTAACCCAAGAACAAACCTTATGGTCCACGCCTGAGGACCTCAGCTTGTAGATTAAGCACTTATGGGGGACTATATCGAATGCCTTTGCAAAATCCAGGTACACTAAATCCACGGGCCTTCCCCTGTCTAGATGGCAGCTCACTTGCTCGTAGAATGTTAACAGATTGGTCTGGCAAGAACGACCTTTCGTAAACCTATGATGACTACTTAAAGCGGGGGTTCACCCACACCGCCAAAAAAAAAAATATTAAAAGCCAGCAGCTACAAATACTGCAGCTGCTGACTTTTAATACATGCCCACTCACCTGTCCCAGGGTCCAGCGATGTCGGCAGGGGACGCCGAGAACCCGCTCGGTTCTCGGCAGCTGCCGCCGCCATCCTAGGTGAGGGAATCAGGAAGTAAAGCGTTGCGGCTTCACTTCCCGGTTCCCTACTGCGCATGCGCGAGTCGCGCTGCGCGTCCCTAGTGGTCCCCGCTCTCTCCTGGGAGCTGTGTGTTCCCAGCAGACAGCGCGGTTGGGACGGGAAGAGGCATAGACTCCCATGGGAGTCTATGCCGGAAGTGGGTGCAAATACCTGTCTTAGACAGGTATCTGCACCCCCCTCCCCCCTGAAAGGTGCCAAATGTGACACCGGAGGGGGGGAGGGTTCCGAAAAGCGGAAGTTCCATTTTTGTGTGGAACTCCGCTTTAAGATATTTTTTTCTCAGCAAATTCTTGGATACAGTCCCTTATCATCTCCTCCAATAATTTACCAACGATTGATGTTAGGCTAACTGGCCTATAGTTCCTCATGATTTGACTCTGTCCTTTTTTGAATATTGGTACCACATTGGCTTTTCCCCAATCAGCTGGTACTAATCCTGTCAGTATGCTGTCCACAAAGATTAGGAACAATGGTCTGGCTATAACCTGACTGAGGACTCTTGGGTGTAAGCCATCTGGTCATGGTGATTTATTTGTATTAAGTTTATCTAGTCTTTCCTTCACTCCGGCCTCTTTTAGCCACAAGGGTACATCCTGTGATGTGTCACCAACAGTGCTCCCACAGTCGTTATACCCCTCCCTTTTCTGTGTAAAAACTGAGGAGAAGAAGGCATTTAGTACAGTTGCCTTCTCTGTGTCATCCGTAACCATCCTCCTTTCCTCGTCCTTTATGTGGGCAATATGCTCTGATTTTGCCTTATTACTGTTAATGTATCTAAAAAATGTATTTGGATTTCTTTTACTCTCCTCCACTATGTGTCTCTCGTAATCTTTTTTGACCTCCCTTATTGTGTTCTTGCACCTCTTATTGCATTCCTTATAGTGTTTGAATGCTGACAATGACCCATCCCCTTTATATTGTTTAACCAATTCAGCCCCGGAAGATTTGGCTGCTCAATGACCAGAGCACTTTTTACAATTTGGCACTGCCCTGCTTTAACTGGTAATTGCGCGGTCATGCAATGCTGTATCCAAACGAAATTTGTGTCCTTTTTTCCCAAAATAGAGTTTTCTTTTAATGGTATTTGATTGCCTCTGCGATTAAAATTTTATTTGCGATATAAACGTAAAAAGACCGAAAATGTTGAAAAAAACTTATATTTTCTACTTTTTGTTATAAAAAAAATCCAATAAACTCAATTTTAGTCATACATTTAAGTCAAAATGTATTCAGCCACATGTCTTTGGTAAAAAAAATGTCAATAAGCGTATATTTATTGGTTTGCACAGTTATAAAGTTATAGCGTCTACAAACTAGGACACATTTTCTGGAATGTAATTTTTAGTTTATGACTGCCTATCTCATTTCTTGAGGTGCTAAAATGGCAGGGCAGTACACCCCCCCTGGAATTACACCCCAAAATACATTCTGCTGTTTCTCCTGAGTACAGGGATACTACATGTGTTGGACTTTTTGGGAGGCTAGCCGTGTACAGGACCCCGAAAACCAATCACTGCCTTCATGCTTTCTAAGAGCGTAAACTGGTGATTTCACGTCCTCACTCCTTGCAGATCCCGCTTTTTGTCACAAAGTTTTGAAAATAGAAAAAAGAAAAAAAAAGAAATTTTTCTTTCTTCATTTTCAAAAACAAATGAGAGCTGCAAAATACTCACCATGCCTCTTAGCAAATACCTTGGGGTGTCTACTTTCCAAAAATGGGGTCATTTGGGGGGGGGGGGGGGGGGTTGTGCTATCTGGACTTTTCAGGGCCTCCATAATTGTGATAGGTAGTGAGGAGTAAAATCACAATTTTACGCCTTTAGAAAGCCTGAAGGCGGTGATTGGTTTTTGGGGTCCTGTACGCGGCTAGGCTCCCAAAAAGGTCTCACACATGTGGTATCCCCATACTCAGGAGAAGCGGCAGAATGTATTTTGGGGTGTAAATCCACATATAACCATGCCATGTTTTAACAATATATCATTTAGTGACAACTTTGTGTAAAAAAAAAAAAAAAAAAATTTCCAAAGCTTGTGGCAAACTATAAAA
Source organism: Lithobates septentrionalis (assembly GCA_037952835.1). Taxonomy (NCBI): domain Eukaryota; kingdom Metazoa; phylum Chordata; class Amphibia; order Anura; family Ranidae; genus Lithobates; species Lithobates septentrionalis. The sequence continues at coordinate 497,216 of JBBDGP010000554.1, forward strand.
TATTCCATGGACACAACATGCCTCTCAGCAAATAGCTTGGTGTCTACTTTCCAAAATGGGGCCATTTGGGGGGGGGGGGGGGTTGAGCTGTCCTGGCATTTTATGCACAACATTAGAAGCTTATGTCACACATCACCCACTCTTCTAACCACTTGAAGACAAAGCCCTTTCTGACACTTTTTGTTTACATGAAAAAAAAAATATATATATTTTTTTTTGCTAGAAAATTACTTTGAAACCCCAAACATTAAATATTTTTTTTAAAGCAAAGGCCCTACAGATTAAAATGGTGAGTGTTGCAATTTTCTTTCACACAGTATTTGCGCAGCGATTTTTTAAACGCAATATAAAAAAAAAACACGTTTTTCAAATTTTGATGCACTAAAAAACACTATATTGCCCAAATGTTTGATGGAATAAAAAAGATGAACTTATGCCGAGTACATGGATACCAAACACAACATGCTTTAAAATTGCACACAAACATGCAGCGGCGACAAATTACATACATTTTTAAAAGCCTTTAAAATCCTTTACAGGTTACTACTGCTAATATTACTGCCCTCAATTTGACCTTTGTGATGATACCTCACATGCATGGTGCAATTGCTGTTTACATTTGACACCAGACCGACGCTTGCTTTCGTCTTTGCACGTGAGCATGGGGGGACAGGGTGCTTTTTTTAAAAATTATTTATTTATTATTTATTTTATTTTATTTATAAACTGTTCCTTTATTATTATTTTAATCATTTTTCTTGTTATCTCAGGGAATGTAAATATCACCTATGATAGCAATAGGTAGTGACAGGTACTCTTTTTTGAAAAAATGGGGTCTATTAGACCCTAGATCTCTCCTCTGCCCTCAAAGCATCTGACCACACCAAGATCGATGTGGTAAAATGCTTTCCCAAATTCCCAATGGTGTTGTTTATAACCGGCGAAGTCACGAAATGCTTGTAGCTTCCGGTTTTTTAGGCCATAGAGATGATTGGAGCCATTCTGGTCTCCGATCAGCTCTATGGTCAGCTGGTAGAACCACTGGCTGCATTCTCGGGTTTCCTGTTGGGACAGGAGAACCTGAGAAAACCATGGAAGATGGTGGGGGGGGTTCCCTCCAACTGCTTGTAAAAGCAGTCTAGAGGCTAATCAGCCACTAGGATTGCTTTTACATGAAAGCCGACTGCTGGATGAAAAGAATGATACCAAGATGATACCTAAACCTGCAGGCATCATTCTGGTATAACCCCTCAAATTCCAGCAACATACCACTACGTTGCTGGTCCTTGTTGGGCATATATTGTAATGTTCTTTTTTTCATGCAGCCTGTGGGCTGAACGAAAAAAAGAGATTGATTAGTGGGTATGCCTACCTTTAGAATACAGCCCATCATTCACCCACTTCTAATGATGGGCATTCATGCACCATTTTTTTTTAACTGTGGTGTTGAAATCACCTCCTACAGCGCTGGAGTTGCTGATTTTCGTATTACGAGAGCAAACGCTGTTGCTGTCAAGATAAATAAATCAGTGCTGCAGCTGAATGGTGTACCTGAAAAGCAAACAATGGTAATCATAAAACATTAACACAATAAAACAACTGGATTTTTTGCCTAAAAAATATATGCCGAAGCATGGGGGCAATCTGCAAGTCACTCCTCCACCCCTGCCCCCATGCTTTGGCATATATGCTCTTTTTTTTTTACTGTGGTGATGATATCACCTCCTACAGCACTGGAGTCACAGCTTTACGTATCGTGGGAGCAAACGCTGTTGCTGTCAGAATAAATAGACCTGTGCTGCAGCTGAATGGCGTACCTGATAAGCAAATGGTGGTTAACAATAAAACAAAGTAACATTACAGTATAACAGTAAGACATACCATACCTGCAAAGTAAATACAACAAAACATAGAAAAAAAAAACATTACAGTTCTAAAATACAGTAAACAGAAAACAAAAAGAGTTCAGAAGCGCTAAAACGGGCAGTCATTAGAAACTTTTGTCCTATCATAACAATTATGCAAGGAATAGCTGGACACCAGTGCAGCTGCAAACTTCTGGAAGAAAAGTAGACAACAAAAATAAACAAAAATGCAGCGCTCAATGGGACCAGTAGTAAAGAACTATTGCTGATGGTATAATCAAGTTCATTTATTGGATGCATGCTGAGATTTGAAATTAAAGACAACTGTCAATGAAAAAATGAGATGATAAAATTATTAGACTTCAACTATTAGCACAACTCATTATCATGGTTGAAGTAATCCGAAAATTGGTATATACGATACCACCATGACTTCCAGATGACAAGGGGTTAATGTCAGCAAGTGTGCTCCAAACTCTGATCCTAATTGTCAGACCCAATGGCTCAATGTGCAGGGAGAAAAATAGAGGTGGAGAGACACCGCTCTCTAATGTGCACTTAGTGGCTCTATTCTGGATATCAAACTCGCTGTGATTCAGGAGGTGTATTGTAGATCGTGCCTCTGAACGACCTCAGTCAAGCTGGCTGATCAAGCTGGCTGGAACCTGGCATGCTGGAGGGCGCTCTGGATGGCACGCACTGAGTCCGGAAGCCGGGTGGCAGGGTCAGAGAGCGAAAATAAGAGAGAAGAAAAATAAAACCACAACTATTTTTGGCTTTTTTATTTTTATTTTTTGTGGGTTTTTTTTTTACACTTTTATATAAACTGTAAACTGTAATGCCGCATACACACGATCGGATTTTCCGACAACAAAACCGTGGATTTTTTTCCGAAGGATGTTGGCTCAAACTTGTCTTGCATACACATGGTCACACAAATGTTGTCGGAAACAACGAACGTCAAGCACGCGGTGACGTACAAAACGTACGACGAGCCAAGGAAAAGGAAGTTCAATAGCCAGTGTGGCTCCTTCTGCTTGATTCTAAGCATGCGTGAGCTTTTGTGCGACGCACTTGTGTACACAAGATCGGACTTTCCGACAACAAGTGAAGTTGGCTGAAAATTTGAGAACCCGCTCTCAAACATTTGTGGCCGGAAATTCCGACAGCAAATGTTCGATGGAGCATACACACGGCAACAGGCTCACATGGAACATTTCCCGTCGGAAAGTCCGACCGTGTGTACGCGGCATTAACGTTCCAGATTAGGGTCTCTCAAAATGTGATGGCCATCTCATCTTTCGAGACCCTGTGTAAGTGTGCCTAGGACTGTGCAATGCTGTACCCTACACTAATACTCCACTAGTGTGTGGCAGCGTTCTAAACATTCACCAATGCAAAGACCAGGTTGGTCAGAACAGGAGGGATAATGAAAGCGGGTGTCACGCCTATATCCACGCTTTCTACAGACACAACATCTTCTTTGCAGATTTCTTTGGGTAGGGGTACCAAGGGAGGACATAAGGAAAATGCCTCTCATGCAGCCAGCTGGCTCGCTGCATTTGGATTGGGAAGTTGGGCCACAGCACCGTCTGGAAACAGAAGGGCTGTGATGATCTCTTCCTGGAATTTAAGGAAGGATCCAATTCATCCTGAAGCTTTGTATAGCACAGAAGCATTCAGCAGAGACAATTGGAATAAATATACAGACACTTTTTTATACCAGCGTCTGGCCTTACGGGCATTTAGGTACGGCGCCAGCAACTGGTCGTTGAGGTCCACCCCACCCATGTTAAGGTTATATTCGTGGACACAGAGGGGTTTCTCCACAACACCAGTCGCCCTTTAAATTTGGACCATCGTGTCATCGTGAAGGGAGGACAGAACGAAAACATTCTTATTATCCCTCAAATTCACAGCGAGCAAATTATTACATCTCCAGCAGGCTCTCTCCCCCAGCCTAAGACGAGAATCTACAAGCCGCTGGGGTAAGCCCCGGTGATTAGATCGCACGGTGCCACCTGCGCCAAATCCATGATCAAACAAGTGACTAAAAAGTGGCACCCTTGTGTAATAATTGTCCACATACAAGTGGTACCCCTTTCCGAATAAGGGTGACACCAAGTCCCACACAATCTTACCAGCGCTCCCTATGTAGTCTGGGCAGTTCTCCGGCTCTACGAAACTATCTCTTCCCTTGTAAACCATAAAACTATATGTATAGCCTGTTGCCCTGTCACAGAGCTTATACATCTTGACCCCATATCTGGCATGCTTGCTTGGGAGATACTGTTTGAATGACAAGTGGCCAGAAAACTTAATCAGGGACTCATCAACGCAGACAACTTGATCAGAAGTAAACAAGGCTGCAAACTGCTGGTTGAAGTGGTTTACGAGGGGCCGAATTTTGTAGAGCCGATCGTATTCAGGGTCACCCTAAGGATGACAGAGTTCATTGTCATTGATGTGCATGAACCGCAAGATCTGCTCGTATCATGTCCTGGTCATGGAGGCAGAGAACAAGGGCATATGGTGAATTGGGTCAGTGGACCAATATGACCGCAACTCACTTTTTTTAGTTATGCCCATGAGGAGGGAAAGGCCCAGGAAGGTCTTAAATTTGGAGACCGTAATAGGTCTCCAATCTCTGGCAAGGGTCAACTGGGGATTGGCAGCGATGAATTTACCAGCATACAAATTGCTTTGGTCCACAATAGATCTATAGAGATCTTCAGTGAAAAACAGCGAATGAAAATCAAGTGACGTAAAATCAACTTTAATTCCACCCGAATTCCGGGTTGGCTAGTGAATGGGGGAAGTACAGATGTTGCAGAAGTGGTGGGCTCCCAATTCAGATTGGCAAATGCAGCAGTAAGGGCACTATGGGCTCGAAAGACCTGTCTTTGTCTTCTTGGTGGCTGCAGGACACTAGTTGTGCTTGCCACCTCGCCAGCTTGAACTGCACTTATGGGACTCGCCACGTCACCAAGTGTTACTGCAGTGGTGGATGTACGACCAGGGTGTACTAGGCCGCTGGTGCTTGGCAGTTCACCTGAAGGATGAGCGGCACTAGTACTGGCTCTCTGCTCCATACAAGAGCCCTGCGGTTTTTGCAACAGCAAAAGAAGAAGATTGGGGTCTGGTACGCCTGACCTTGGCAGGGACCACTACTCTGTCATCAGAACTATCTGTCAGGGTGCCGCTGCTGTCTACAGATTCGTATTCTGAGCCTGAATCTGACAGATGAGTGATTTCCTCTTCACTCTCATCTGTCATGCTCAGAAACGTGTAGGCCTCTTCACTAGTGTACCTTCGATTGGACATTTTGGCCTCTAAATTTACTGGTTCACTAGTGAGACGCTACCAAAAAAACTGTTAACGTTCGCAGGGATCAGGCCTGCGAACGCTGCAGTTATGTGTGTTGTGTTTTGTAAGTGACAGTGATTGATTGATACTGAACTTGGGTGGGCTGGGCTGGGCTGGGCAGAGTGGCTTAACGCAGGTGCTAGCAGGTATCTGGGCTGATCCCGCTAACACTGCGTTTTTGGGAACCTTAAACTATTGGGGACGCTAATATAGTTCTGATCAGATCAAAGATATCGGTCTGTTCAGACACTATACTACTAAGGGAGGTGTATGGTGCGTGCGTGGGTGTTAGCGCTACTGGCACTAATCTGATGCTGCCTGGGGCGACGCAGACCCTAACTGACGCTAAAACCTAACTGATGTCACCCGCCGGGTGATCAGGGGGTTAAAACTTTATAGGGTAATATACGGTGAGTGAAAAAAGAAGCCCAAAGGCTAACGCTGCTCTAGAAACATAAATGCTATATATGAAATATAGTGGATAGACTAAGCTGCCAGCACCAAAAAGTCTAATACAATAACTCAAAATAGATGAATATATATAAAAATATATAAAAATAAGTGCAGCACTAATAAAATAACATTGCAAAATTTTCACATTTTCAAGTAAAAAGAAAGATAAAAAGAAAAACTAAGGCAGAGTCCCAATGGTAATTTCAGTCCAAAAAAAAAAAAAAAAAAGGAAATTAAACAACATCCATGTAAGATATCAGTGGCAGATTGCAGAGATGGAAACCGGGAAAAATCCTTCAAAGAATATGCATCCAACTCCACACCCAAGTGAGTAAGTAGCCTGCTTACTGGCTATCCGTGACCACAGAAACAGTGGTCATCTTACCCCGCACAGGGAAATTGGTCTCCCCAAGACCCTTAATGATGTCTGGAACCACAGCTAGGCCGATAACACCACACAGCATAAGAGACGTTCCTCTGAGCTCTGCAATCATGATCTAATTTCTACCCAGACAGGAAGTCTAATATACGCGGGTGAGCAAGGGTATAAACCTTTATTAGGGGGGTTTAGGGGGGTCTCTAGACCTATCTGGGGCTACTACTAAGTACCCTAACGCTGATTAGTGTCACAAATGACACCAGTACAGTGATCAAAGAAAAATAAAAAAACTGGGTGACACTGTGATGGGGAGTGAAGGGGTTAACTGGGGGGGGCAATCGGGGGTTGATCAGGGGGTGAAATGTGTGCCTATGTGTACTGTGTCAGTGTAGTGTTGGTGCAACTCACATTTGGATGTCCTCTCTCCTCTCTCTGGAACGGAAAAGAGTTCCACGAGGGGAGATGACATCACTTCCCCTGCCTGTGTTTACACTTACACAGGCAGGGGAGGATTTCATTCGTCAGAACCGATCAGCAGGTCCAGGCCAGAAATTATTGGCCTGGGCCTGGAGATTGATCGGTTCTGAAACAAATCCGATCGTCGCGGCTGCCTAGGGGGCACACGCCCGACGTAAGGTAACGTCGCTTCGGCCACCCGTGCCATTCTGCGGCACTAAAACTGCGGTGGCTGGTCGGGAAGCGGTTAAAGGACATTTATTTTCTCTTTAATGAGGCTTTTAACATTACGATTTAGCCACCCAGGTTTAACCTTCACTCTTCTATATTTATTGCCCATTGGAATGCACTGTGTGATAACTTTGTTTAATATGCTCTTAAAGCATTGTCATTTTTCTTCCGTGTTCAATGTTCCCAGGATTTGATCCCAATTAATGTCTAGTAGCAATGATCGCAGTTGAGAAAAATTGGCTCATTTGAAATTTAGGGTTCTTGTGCTACTCTCGTGCCTCCTTTTTTCTATGTTTTACATTAAATGTGATCATTCTATGATCGCTAGATCCCAATTTGTGCCATATTTCCACATCTGAGATCAGACTTGGATCATTCATAATTAATAAATCTAGCAGCGTGTTCTTCCTAGTTGGGGAATCTACCAATTGAGACATGAAGTTGTCTTGTAAGACATTCATGAACTGACGGTCCCTTAATGAGTGAGCTGTCCCCTCTGCCCAGTCAATATCGGATAATTGAAGTCCCCCATTATGTTGACATTTCCCTGTCTCACTGCCATTTCCAACTGTGATAGTAGGCCCCGCTCTTCCTCCTCCCGACCCTAAGCACACAGCCAAGATAACAAAGGAGTGGCTATGTGACAACTCTGTGAATGTCCTTGAGTGGCCCAGTTGGAGCCGAGACTTGAACCCGATTGAACATCTCTAGAGTGATCTGAAAATGGCTGTACACCGATGCTCCCCATCCAAAATTTACAAAGATTTCAAACAAACTTCTTTCATGTTGTCATTATGGGGGTATTGTTTGTAGAATTTTGAGGAAAATAATGAAATGAATCCATTTTGGAATAAGCCTGTAACATAACAAAATGTGGAAAAAGTGAAAAAGTGGAAAAAAGTGGAAAAAGTGAAGCACTGTGAATAGTTTCTGGATGCACTGTATGCTTCCTGGGTCAGGTAGAAGACCTGGCACCTAATTCTGCTGAAAGAAAAATACTTGGAATACTCCACTTTTATGCACAGAGACAACCTTCATGCGTAAAGTGATAGGCTGTTGCTTTGTGGTTCTGGGGCAAAAAAATACATGCAATCTTCTTACAAGCTTAATTGCTCAAAGTGCCATTGGGAAGCTTCCTACAGACACCAATCAAATTCAAACCTGCTTTTTTCAGATTGGCGATATATGAAGCAGAGTAAAGAAATTACACATCAACCTTTTTAATAGAGGGGAACCCTTGAAATAACTTTTCAATCCCAGGGAACCCCTGCTAATATATATCCTATGGGGTTGATGAAATAAAGTTGGAGAGTGCAAAATCTGGTGCAGGTCTGCATAGAAACCAATCAGTTTCCCTGTTTTTTTGTCAAAGCCTAATTCAACAAGCTGAACAAGCGGAAGTTAGAAGCTGATTGGCTACCATGCACAGCTGCACCAGATTTTGCACTCTCCAGGTTTAGGAAATCAAACCCTTTATCTACAGTTCACAGTACATTAGTTTGATGGTCACTGAAAAGAATGCTCCTTACGCTTTTGTCTGTTTGGGAAAATCCCACTTTTACAAATAGCTAAAAAGATCATTGTTGTCGATAGGTACTCATCTTAGAGGCAGAAATTGTTCACTTCACAGGGAACCCCTAGCAACCTCTGGAGGGACCCTAGCTTTCCATGGAACCCTGGTTGAGAAAGACCAGTTTCCCCCAAATGAGAGTATAGGTGGGTAAGTCCTCAAAACTGATTCTCAAAATATAATAAAATAGACATAACATGGTGAGCAATGGTAGGATTAGGTACATCAAACTAAACTAAAAAAAAAAAAAAAAAAAACAGAATCTCTTTTATATACTTATCTAAAAAAAATGGGAAAGCTTGAGCTTTCCCTTGAAGCATGAAGAAATATTAATTCAGCTAATCTCTCTTGGTTGAAGACCTCACAGACGGATTCCTTTCCTCTTACATATTTGACCACAAAGGTTTACGGATAAGTAAATGATTAAGCTTCTCCTGGGTACAGGTATGAAAATTAAACCTGCAGGCTTAGACCTTTATTAACCTTTCGCCACATATTACCAGTAGCAGGCTAAAGCCTACATAAAAATTGCATGCCGTAGCCTCGTAATACAAGGGGTATAGGGGGCCAGACACATGGACCTTTGGAGCTGACAATGAGCATAGAGGATTTTGTCCTGAAATGAGAACGCTTGAAAATATTGGATTAATCAGAAAACAGAGGATATAAATGCAAATGTCGCAGGATGGATTTTTTGACTTGCAGAGCCACATTCCTGTGGAAATGACAGCAACACCCAGGTTGTAAGTATCAATCAAAAACATATACGGCATATATATTTTTTACAGAAGCAATGCACTAAAATGTGATATACTTGTATTTGGTGGCATCTGATGGGACAAGCAAATTTATCTGGGTGTATCACCTCCCTGCCAGGGTTCCGTTATGTTCACCTTCAGCTGTGTTTCCAAAATCGTGTAGCTTTATTGTTCTACATGTCCTTAAATTGTTCAATATCTTTGTCATTTAAAATACAAACCAAGACTACCCACCAGTAGCATATCGAATGCATTTGACACACAAAGTGGATCATTTTTTTAAGATCCTCTCCTCTGTATGAGATTTTTCAGTAATCACGAAATGCAATAATTATTTACACTGGTGGTTAGTGGAACTAAGATTGCTCTTTACATTGGTGGTCAGTGAGAAGAAGAATGCCCCTTTCATGATGGTTATGGAACTAAGAAGAATGCCCCTTAGGTTGATGGTTATGGAAGGAAGAAAAATGCTCTTTATGTTGATGGTTATGGAAGGAAGAAGAATGCCCCTTAGGTTGATGGTTATGGAAGGAAGAAAAATGCTCTTTATGTTGATGGTTATGGAAGGAAGAAGAATGCCCCTTAGGTTGATGGTTATGGAAGGAAGAAAAATGCTCTTTATGTTGATGGTTATGGAAGGAAGAAAAATGCTCTTTATGTTGATGGTTATGGAAGGAAGAAGAATGCTCTTTATGTTGATGGTTATGGAAGGAAGAAGAATGCTCTTTATGTTGATGGTTATGGAAGGAAGAAGAATGCCCCTTAGGTTGATGGTTATGGAAGGAAGAAAAATGCTCTTTATGTTGATGGTTATGGAAGGAAGAAAAATGCTCTTTATGTTGATGGTTATGGAAGGAAGAAGAATGCTCTTTATGTTGATGGTTATGGAAGGAAGAAGAATGCTCTTTATGTTGATGGTTATGGAAGGAAGAATACACTTTACATTGTTGGTCAGTGGGAACAATAAACCTGGTTTTGGTGGTCAGTTAGAAAAACAATGTCCCTTTTTCTTGTGGTCATTGGGAAGAAGAATGCCCCTAAACTGGTAGTTAGTGAAAAATTGCTGGTAGTCAAAGGGAAGAAGAATGCTTACATTAATGATGGGTGATGTATGTTCCTATTCAGTGGGAAGAAAAATGCCCCTTTTATTGCTGGCCAGTTGTAGAAAGAATGCTCCTTCCACTGGTGGACAGTAGGTGGAAGAATGTCCCTTACATTATTGGTTAGTAGGTGGAAGAATGCCCCTGATATTGGTGGGCAGTGGGAGAAATAATGGCCCTTACATTGGTGGACAGTAGGAGGCAGAACATCCCTTACATTGGTGGTCAGTAGGAAGGAAAACATCCCTTTACATTGGTTGTTAGTAGGCTGAAGAATTAACCTTCCATTGGTGGTCAGTAAGACAAAGACTGTCCTTCACATTTGTGGTCAGTAGGAGGAAGAATCTCCCTTAAATTGGTGGTCAGTAACACAAAGACTGTCCACTACATTGGCGGTCATTAGGATGAAGAATGTCCCACACAATGATGATCAGTAGGAGGGAGAATGTCCCTTACATTGTTGATCAGTAAGAAGACAAATGTCCCTTTTATTGGTGTTCTGTGAAAAGAAGAGTATCTCTTACATTGAAGGTCAGTGAGAAGAATGCTGACTTTCTAAAATCATTGATGTTAGGAATTATTTACTGTAATAGGTACCTCCTCTGAACAGGCCCAGCTGGCTTTGCTGTTGTTATGTTGGTGTTTGAATTATGTGGGTACTATTACACAAGTGATTAAAGTGTGTGTAAGCACTAACAGCGCCAACTAAAATGTTATCTGTAGCATCCTGTTTAGGCAGGGTTGCTAGTAAATGTAGTTTGCCAGGCAGTAGTTGCCCTGGTTAATTGTTAGTAGATCCACTGGTTCCTCTCTAGTTCTGGACTTGCTGCACCTTTTCTCTTCTGTCGCTAGGTGGTGTTATGCTGGTGACATTAGATAGACAAGGGCTTAGCAAGGTCAGGTTACGAATAGATGGGGTGTCTCAGCCAATGGGCAGGGGTTTCTTTAAGCCCCGTGGCCTGCTGGGAGAGCCTATTTATTTGGGGGGGGAGTCATGTGATTGGTGTTCTGTGCCAACCGGATGGCTGTCTGGGTGGATGTGTGTTATGCTACCCTGGCTGGCTGCTAGGCCAGAATCCTGAGGCCTATCCCAGGGACATCTGGCTGCTAGGCTGTCTGAGGGCCTATCCAGAAGCAGGAGAAGCAGCACAGGGTTGGGACTGCAGGATTAGAGTCCATTCGAGAGTAAAGGTTCAGCCGGATGGGGAACCAGTTGAGGTCGGAGGTAGAGGGGAAGCTGTCGCCACTAAGGGACCATCCACCTTGTTACCAGAGACCACTGTGAGTGAGCTGGAGCCAGTACCAGAGCAGCCTTCTCACCAGCTGGGGGATGGTGAAGAAGTGGGAAAACTTCAGCAAGTGCCAAGTCAGGGACCCAGCGGGACAGCAAAGGTGACGCTTGAGGAGCATCAGTGAGTGCCAAGCCAGGGACCTAGCGGGTCAGCAGAGGCGACGCTTGAAGAGTATCTGTGAGTGCCAAGCCAGGGACCCAGCAGGGAAGCGGGGTTTGATGCTTGAGGAAGATACTGGCCAATGGAAGTGGAAGAGCTCAAGGGATCCCGTGGCAATTGGGTCCAGGAGTCTAATGAGAGACTGGGAGCTCAGTGAGTGAAGACCTACAGTAAAAGACTATAGATTGTGAGAAGTATCTGCGTTACCAATAGTTAAGTATAAAATAATAAACAAAGTCTGAAAGACCCAGGCAGCGCTTAGAAATATGACTGATCACAACTATAAGCAATCAATCTAATATATGTCCATTCAATAAAGTTCGTACATCAGGAGTATAAATATAAAAAAGTGTATATATAAAACACATATACAGGCAATGCCATTAATTGTTGTAGAGACACAGCGAGTCCGTATAAATAGTGATACAAAGAACGCTTGAGACTGAAGAGTTGCTGTCACCAGAGGGAAGCCCAGATCACACGTGCACAAATAAAGAGGGGGGTGTGCAGGAAGAACCCCCCCTTGAAAAAACTCTTACCAGATAAGAGCTTAATCTCTGCATGTATATCTTTTAAATCTATGGGACATCTCTGCCGGTATCCTCCTTCCCTTATCCAAGGTATCCTCCTTCCCTTATCCAAGGCGAGGCAGCGCTCCGATTGTTCAATTAAGTTAAAATGAAAAAGAGGGATCGGACATAGCGTAATCTTGTTTAAAACTATTTCTTTTATCTTTAAAAAACGAAGAGAGTAGACCCCCTTCAAGATGTACACTTAAAATCAGAATATATTATGGCAATGTTCACACAATCAGATAACGTCAGATTCCCACAGCGTCTCCTACCGTTCCCGGCCTGTATCCCCTGCGGGGATCGGTGCTGCTTAAGTATAATAAGTATAATTACCGTTAGTGACTGTTACAAGATTTGTTGCCATAGGAGACAGCGGTCCTACCTATACAGAAGTGGTATCCGGCTGGAGGCCTTCCCCTGTATAGCTGTCTACCTATAGAAGTCTCGGGGTCTGCCAATTATCATTGCATCTACTTAAGGGTGTCCTGGCACTAACCCTCTCTCCCACAGTTCTTGTTCAAGAAACAATAAATCTCTTTGCATTCAAAAAGTGTCTGGCGCCCATCACTTCATCTTGCAGTACACCCACCATGCCTTGTAACCCACTCTACCAAGAAGGATGTCACCTCTCCCTGACTCTGGAGGTCACCATTAGGCCTCTAGAGGTCCGGGACCTTGCTACCTTTTGGTCTGTTAAATATACCATTTAAAGCATTTTGTTATATAAGTTCAATAACTGCAAAAAATGTTGTTGATCCTGCAAGAAATTCAGTGCTGTCCTTAGTCTTGTTCTATTTGTAGTGTCATCTCAGGCGTTGTTATCAGCCCTACCCAATTCACTTCTGCTGAATACTGAACACCTCCCCCTATGTTATGAAGAAAAAGAAAGGGTGCAATTTTTATGTAGTGCTAAGACACATGCACTAGAGAGAAAATGCTGTGCTTCCATTGATGTAGCAGTGGGTGAGCATTGTCACTCTGGTCATGAGTGATAACATATGTATACTTGTGTTCTCATTAATTTAATTATCGGTTTTCCTGTGAAATATTGTTGATTACATATTCATTTTTGTGATTATTTGTTAGCCATATCTGCACATCTATTTAATCAAGTGTATCCTGAAGAAGCAAGCTGGATGCGAAGCACATCAATCCACTATGTCTATATGATTGATATGATTTTTTTTTTTTTTTTTGGTAGAGCAGTTGATATGGCAATCACTGTTGGTATGGGTTTAAATTGAATTTTAATGTGGTAATAAAATTGTACATTTTTAATATAAATCTGTGTTGTGGCACATTTAAAATCCCTAATATCCTGCCCATAATTTGGTGGTTGGAACACTATAACATGTACAGTAACTAAAAATGCACTTTAAGCAGCAACTGCCCACTCATGGTACACTGTTTCTAAAACCAGACACCCCTCACATGACATGTGAGTCATAAAAGAAATCTTGAAATTATTATCTTTCAATGGAAAGACACAGGGGCGTAACTAGAAATAGCGGGGCCCCATAGCAAAATGTTGTATGGGGCCCCCGTGCAAACAGCCCCCCCCCCACAGCTGCCCTAGTGTCAATGCAGCGTGACCTGTGCCCAATACAGCGTGACCTGTGCCCCATACAGCGTGACCTGTGCCCAATACAGCCTGGTCTGCCTGTGCCCCATACAGCCCCACCTATGCAGAGGAAGAGGCGAGCCACCCGGATCAGCAGAGAGCGGGATTGCCCGCTGTAATAGCTTTCATTTGAATTTCCTGTCTTCCCGGGGCTCACGTCACATAGCCCCACCTCTTGGCCCGATGCCTTTGATGACGTCACATGTCCCGCATTGGATCGGTGTTCTGTCTATCAAAGGCGCCGGGCCAAAAGGTGGAGCTATGTGACGTGAGCCCCGGGAACACTGGAAGTTCTAGTGAAAGCTCTTACATCGGGCAATTCAGCTCTCTGCTGATACGGACAGCTTGCCTCTTCCTTTCCTCTCTCTTCCCCTGGCTGGGAGACTGTGCCGGCAGTGCTCTTATCCTCACTGGGCCCCACTCGGCTGTGGGCCCCATAGTGCCCGCATGGGTCGCTATTGTGATAGTTACGCCCCTGGAAAGATAGCAACAGCAGCAACTGTCACATCTCAGAGGGCATCTCATCTCTGAACTGCACTGAGAGTAAGCCTAAAGTAGCAGAACATGCCTGCTGATTGCTCTGTTCTCAATCTGCTCGGAGCGTGAATGTTATACTAAAGATCTTTTTCCATTGAAGATCAGCTGTTGCTGAATGTATGGGGCTATATTTTACACTGGGCAAATGTTGGGCAAATGCCCAACATTTGTGGTGAGAAACCCACACAGGGAGAACATATAAACGTCATAGTCCATAGCCATGCTCAGTGTCACAAGCAATATACAATATAGTGTCCGAAGTATTGGAACGCCTGCCTTTATACGCACATGAACTATAATGGCATCCCAGTCTTAGTCCGTAGGGTTCAATACTGAGTTGGCCCTCCCTTTGCAGCTATAACAGCTTCAACTCTTCTGGGAAGGCTGTCCACAAGGTTTAGGAGTGTGTCTATAGGAATGCTTCACCATTCTTCCATAAGTGCATTTGTGAGGTCAGGCACTGATGTTGGACGAGAAGGCCTGGCTTACAGTCTCCGCTCTAAGGACTCTGTGCAGGCCAGTCAAGTTCTTCCACCCCAAACTCACTCATCCATGTCTTTATGGACCTTGCTTTGTGCACTGGTCAAAATCATTTGGTGGATGGGGGATTATGGTGTGGGGTTGTTTTTCAGGGGTTGTGCTTGGCCCCTTAGTTCCAGTGAAGTGAACTCTTAAGGCATCAGCATATCAAGACATTTTGGACAATTTCATGCTCCCAACTTCGTGGGAACAGTTTGGGGATGGCCCCTTTCTGTCCCAACACAACTGCGCACCAGTGCACAAGGCAAGGTCTATAAAGACATAGATGAGCGAGTTTGGGGTGGAGGAACTTGACTGGCCTGCACAGAGTCCTGACCCCAACCCAACAGAACACCTTTTGGCTGAATTAGTGCAGAGACTGCAAGCCAGGCCTACTCATCCAACATCAGTGCCTGGTCTCACAAATGCACTTCTGGAAGAATGGTCAAACATTCCCATAGACACACCAAACCTTGTGGACAGCCTTCCTAGAAGCTGTTCTAGCTGCAAAGGGTGGGCCAAATAAATGTTTAACCCTAAGGACTAAAACCGTGTACACACAATCGGATTTTCCAACGGGAAATGTGTGATGACAGGCTGTTGGTGGAAAATCCGACCGTTTGTATGCTCCATTGGACAATTGCTGTCGGATTTTCCGCAGACAAATGTTTTCCGAGCGTGTGTACACAAGTCCGTCAGACAAAAGTCCAAAGTACAAACACACATGCTCGGAAACAAGGACGAGCCAGAAGCAGTCGGTCTTGTAAACTAGTGTTCGTAATGGAGAATTAGCATTCGTGACGTGGCAAATTATAAAATCTCGAAATGCAGCGCACATTCTCTTCTTCTTTATTTAACGTGATAATAATGAAGCTGCTTTGCTGATACTGATGGAGTTCTGCCAAACGTATTTTAAAAGGCTATTATTTTCTAGTGATATCAAGAATAATATTATTATGTTTTTTTTGGGGGGGGGGCAAGTTACCACAACACCATTATCCCGTTTTTAAGATCAAAGATACAACTATGTTGGTGTTCTTTGTCAATTTTACATTATTATTCTACCCAATTTTTATTGTGCATTAAAAAAAGAAAACAAATAAAATTAGACATGTTATCTGCCAATAGAAATGAACCAAAAAGTGCATTCTATGCATTCAAAAATATAGAAAATATACCAAATCAAATAATTATTCAATCAAAAAATAAAATAAAAGCCTCATGCATGTGTCTGCTTCTTAATATAGGGGGTCAACAATGCCAAGAGTTGGTGAAAGCAGGGGTCTGTCATCCGGAGATAATTCTGAAAATCATCCGGATTATTCTCCTGGAGCTCCTGCAGCAAAGGCATATGACATAATTGGTCATGATTAATAAAGCAACCAATTTTTGGTCCAAGAAATTCTCCTCTTGTTCCTGGACTGGACTTGGGTCAAAGCAATTTACCATTCAGAAATGAACTGAAAAGCATGAAATGAAAAGCGCGAACTGAAAAGCGCTAAATGAAAAGCACAAAATGAAAAGCGCGAATCAACACTCACCAAACTTCTACTAACATGAAATTAGCATAAGGAGCCCAAAGGGTGGTGCTAAAGAGCTGAAAAACCACGAAGTACATCACTATGTTCATGTTTGTTGGCCGACAATTCCTTGCCATTTACATGCAAGACAAAATCCAGGCACACGCGTTCGGACAACAATCTGAGGTTTTGTCTGTGGAAAATCTGATCGTGTGTACGAGGCTTAAGACTGGGCTGCCATTAAAGTTCATGCGTGTGTAAAGGCAGGTGTCCCAATACTTTTGGCTAGATAGTGCATCTGGAAAGATTTACAATGGTGGTGGAACCCTCCTAGACATAAATACTACATTTAGACATAGTTTAAGGACCTGGGTGATGAGACAACTTCTCTACATGAAGTGGCATGTTTGAGATTTGAACCCAGATGCTTAGGTATGCTAAACTGAAGTTCTAACCTCTAAGCCACAGAGTTGCAACATATGAAAACAACCTACACATAAATACACATAAATACACACAAATACTGCATTTCTTTGGACATACAGGTGATGGAATTACATTACTCAAGAGTTACTGTTCTTGATTTATTCTGTGATGTTTGGTGGTTCTTTGTGGGTGAGTGTAGAATAGTGATATTACCCTCAAATTGTTGGGAATTACATTTTGATTTCTGATGTTGGTACACATATCACATTTTTTGGGCTCAGATTCTGATTATTTTGAAATAAAAAGCACTAATTTTAAATTTTCATCAGCAATGGTATTGTTTGTGGATTATAAAGACACCTGTGTCAGTTTGGGTAAAGATTGTTGTGAGATGGAAAGTAACAAGTGAAAGTGACAGAGAAAAATATTTTTTACCAAAACATCAAAACATTCCACACTCTAGCATTCTTAAAAGCAAAATATTTGAAGTAGAAGCAACAATGTTGCAAAGGAAAATTTATTTCAGAGAAAGATACATTTCATCTCAACATTAAAAGGATTTATTTGGGGAGGTTACAACTGTACTATTAGAATCAATGGCTGAAACTTGCATTGGACTATAATAGCGCCAATTTTTACTCCCAAAAAAATGCTCTTTAACACAGCGCTCATTCTGGTATTTACTATAGCGCCCTGTAAAAAAGACATTGGAGCTAAAATGAGAGCTATTTGCAGGTCTGAGCATGCTCAGTTGTGTTGGCAGCTAGTTGTACAAAAATGGGAAATTTATCTCTTCTCAGCCTCTTAAAGATATTTCAGTGTAGAAATCACTTTTTCACACAGTTTAAAAGCAGATTATCTTTAAACAATATACCGCATATTTCAGTACCATTTAGGCCAAATTATATCATGCTCTAAACATTATTTCCATGTGCAATTCTCCAGGTTTTAGCAGAGTAAGGGTTTGGGCGCTATTTGTTTTCAGGAAACTATAGTAAATTTGATTTTGGGAGTATTTTTTTTACCAACGCTATAGTGAATACCATTTTAGCGCTAATTCGTACGATTAGCGCTAATTTGCAGTAATTAATGCTAATTAGTGCCGCGGCGCTATAGTAAATAACCCCCATTGTGTTTTTTTCAAAATTGTCGCTCTTCTTTTGTTTATAGCGCAAAAAATAAAAAGCACAAAGGTGATCAAATACCACCAAAGAAAGCTCTATTTGTGGGAAAAATAGGACGTCAATTTTGTTTGGGTATAGCATCGCACGACCGCGCAATTGTCAGTTAAAGCGATGCAGTGCCTTACCGCAAAAAATGGCCTGGTCATTGAGCAGCCAAATCTTCCGGGGCTGAAGTGGTTAAAAAAATAAAAAAAATAAACTGCTCATTGATAAGATCAGAATAATTTACAAAACAAATCGTTGGATGTAAGTTGCACATTGGAATATATATTTTGGATAAATATTGCTGTTGAATAAGAGTACATACAGTATTAGCAATTGCTATGGTCTGACATTATGGTTATGTAATGGTTGTCTTTTTTTGCCATGATAATATTAACAGGGACAGTGGGATGTGGCCCTAAATTATGGCCGCCCCAATGGTACTTCCAGAAATATTTTGTTGTAGTCAGTAAGATGGTATTGATATTCACATTATGTGGGTCGCACTAATAGGACATGGTTGGCTTATTGCCCACTTGCTGCTACTTAACAGTAGGCTGTAATGGCTATAGTTTTACTGCACTGGAAATTTCAAATTTTGTTCAGATAAGCACAAAGGGATACCGGGATTCAATGGTTCTTATTTCCCGGAATTGATTACAGTAGGGGAGGAAAAACACTTAAAGCTAGTTACCCAAACACTTCATATTCCTGATATATGCCTGTTGTACCATGTACTTGTATGATAAAATATCCTGTTCTCTTTGTATTGCTTCATTTGTGTGAAATTCCCGGTGTTCCTGCCATTCCCTCTGCTTCCCTATTAAAAACTGACCACACTAAGCAGGAGAGCACAGTGTGGTCAGTTATCTAGCTATGCTGGCAACTCAGCCTGGTCTCCTCCAATGATCAGACTTGTCCTGATATGCCCCCGCTGCAAAGCCATTTACTGGGAAGCTCAGTGTGCTGCTGCTTCTCCTCTCCCCAGCTCTTATGCATTGTGCGGGAATGTGATCACTTATAAAAAAGGGAAAACAACTATTTATGTTTTTTTTTTATATCTATACAAAATGTTTTGCCTTTCATTTCTATTTTAAACTGAATGAGTTGTTTTGCTTGATCGTATACAATCACTTTAACTCTCATTTTGAAAGATTTCAGGACGTGCACAGAAGTGGTCTATCTCAAGATATGCAAAACAGAAACTAACAAATTGAAAAAAAATCTTCTTCTGAGTGCCGGTCTTTGGGCTTCTTCATTGGCTGGCAGAGGATAATGTCATACCTGTGCAGGGCTATGGATAAGGGCCCTTCTGTACAGGGCCTGGGCATCAGGGGGCCCAGGCATCAGGGTAAATCAGGTGTGTGTGTGTGGGGGGGGTGATTGGTGTGGCAGGGGGGCAATTACTGGAACCAATCCCCTGTATGTCTCTCTGCATCAGCTGAAAGCTGGCTTTTTCTCCTCTCCCTCCCATTGGCTTTCAGCTGCTGCAGAGAGAGCCATACAGGGGATCAGTTACAGTAATTGCCCCCCTCCCTAGTACACTGGTTACTCTTCCTTTGCACCATACATTTCTCCCTGCTGCCCAGGCCCCCCTGTGTGCCCTCCCCCGGCCCCACAGTACACCGGCTTCTCTCCTATCCTTCCAGCTGGCAACTGCAAGCACACAAGAGGGTCCTTCAAGATGGAGAGTGGGTGAAGGGTCTGGTAAATAAGTCATATTTACCAGCCCCCTCCTTTCCTACATGAACACAACGAGTGATCAGTACCGATCACTCACTGTGCTCATTCATACCTGAAGCATTGGCTGTATGAGGCCCCATGTCAGGTTGTCTGTATGGGGCCCTGTGGTCTCTAACAGCAGCCCTGCTCCTGTACATGTGCAGGAGCTAGTCATGTGGCACTCAGAGACCAGCCTGGCACTGTAAGCTGAGCTGCACATGAGTAGATCAGTTTACAGCGCCGAAAAAAACCGAACAGGCAGGTGGGGGCATTTTTTTTGCAGAAGCGACGGTGTATGTCTCTTCTATAATAAAAGCCTGCCTGATTGCTGTTTCTTAAATGGAACTTTAGTTCCACTCTAAAAGTATTTTGAGTATTTTGGTTCATGTTTCAATTTCATGTTGTTATCAGATTATTTCTTTAAATTACATAAATATGATACTGGTAGATTTAATTTTATTAAAATTTCTCTTGATTTCAGGTACTTGTAAGTTAAATAGCAAAATGAAGAAACTCCGAAATTCAGGGATTGTTCATATGATATTATACTTTTTTTGTACACTGATGACATCACCCATTGGTAAGTATTGGTGCTTCCAGTATTAACTGTACGTTCCATACAACCACTACAACATCTGGATTTAAATATTATTATTAGATCCCAACTCCTTGAAGGCAAGTGCCTTAATGTTGCGGTATTTGGCAAGGGGTTATTGGTGTGCTGTGGTGTGCCTTCCACCTGTATGTGTCACTTCTCTTTGAGAGGTGATACATGCAGGAGTAGATGGGGCCTCAGGGCTCTTGGGAAGTTGAAAGTGAGACTTTACATATCGAGATGTAATCATTGCACCAAGAGCGGGGTTACCCCATAGCAGGACTCTGTTACAGGACTAAGAAGGAAGAGAACTAAAAGGTATAGACTTCACAGCACAGCCCTGTATAGCATTTATATCAGTGGCAATTAAAATGTTATGTTTATTCGGGAACTGTATGCCCAACTAAGTTACTTTGGTTACACATGTTCTGGTTATGTGACAACATCTGGTCTGATTACCTTGATGAAGAGAGAGAGAGAGAGTGTGTGCTTCTACAGTGTATATATGAACTGGGGAATGAAATGTCAACCTTCGGATTAACCCTCTCAGTGGTGAAGAGTGAAAAATAAAAACAAGAAGAAGTAGCCAGCTCGGGAGGGGAAGCAGTGGTGGCCGGTGATGGAGGTTGTATAGGCAGGGTGGCCTGGCACATGGTGCACCCAGCCAAGTGGTTGGGTCCCAATTTTAGGGCCCGCTTCAGAACAGAACCCTCCTAGGGAACCACAATGTGTGAGGCCTGACAAAGTAAGTGCAGTGTCTCGCCTTTGGGGCGGACATGGCAAAAGTGTGAAGTGTGAGAACTGGTGAAGGGAAATAAATGCTCAACGCTGTTCTCTTCAAAATGACTCTGTAATTGGTACTAGGACAGATATCACTGACAAGTGTGTAGCAGAATCTCTGACCTCTTCCAGTCTAATGGGAACCTTCAAGGCCAAAGATAACTTTGGTGGGTTGTGAGGCATAGTGGGTACAAAGGTGGTAAAAGTCATTGGGCACCAGACACTTCTTGGATGTAAAAGAGGTTTATTTCTTTGACAGTCCTTTTTATATTTTGTAGGGGAAAGAGGCTTAGGGCCTGGACACCCTTAAGTAATTGCAATTTCTAATGGCCGACTCTGAGACAATAATAGGAGAACAGCCGTACAGGGAAAGGCCCCAGCAAGGTTCCACTTCTGCATGTACAGCATTGCTAACAGTAACAGTACTTAACCACTTCCCGCCCGACCCATAGCAGATGACGGCCGGGCGGTGGTTCAGTTATCCTGACTGGGCGTCATATGAAGTCCAGCAGGATAACACGCCGCCACGCGCCCCCGGGGGCGCGCATCGCGGCAATCGGTGCAGCGGTGTGTCAACCTGACACACCGCTCCACTGATCTTGGTAAAGAGCCTCCGGCAGAGGCTTTTTACCACGTGATCAGCCGTGTCCAATCACGGCTGATCACGCTGTCAATGGGAAGAGCCGTTGATCGGCTTTTCCTCACTCGCGTCTGACAGACGCGAGTAGAGGAGAGCCGATCGGCAGCTCTCCTGGCAGGGGGGGTCTGCGCTGATTGTTTATCAACGCAGACCCCCCTCAGATCACCACACTGGACCACCAGGGATCGCCACTAGGACCACCAGGGAAGGGGCAACATGTGGATGGCCAGCAATGCCCCCAATATGTTTTATCAGTGCCACCTGTCGTTGCCCATCGGTGCCACCTGTCATTGCCCATCGGTGCCACCTGTCAGTGCCCATCTGTGTCCATCAGTGCCCACCTATCAGTGCCCATCAGTGCCACACATCAGTGCCACCGATAAGTACCCATCAGTGCCACCCATATGTACCAATCAATGCCACCTACGCGTGCCCATCAGTGCCACCTATGAGTGCCCATCGGTGCCACCTATGTGTGCCCATCAGTGCCGCATACCAGTGCCACCTATCAGTGCCCATCAGTGCCACCTATCAGTGCCCATCAGTGCCGCCTATCAGTGCCCATCGACAGTGCTGTCAGTGCCACCTCATCAGTGCCACCTCATTGGTGCCACCTCATCGGTGCCCATCAGTGCTGCCGTATCAGTGCCGTCAGTGCAGCCATATCAGTGCTCATCATTGAAGGAGAAAACGTACTTATTTACAAAAAAATTTAACAGAAACAAGGAAAAACTTGTTTTTTTTCGAATTTTTCGGTCTTTTTTTATTTGTTGCGCAAAAAATAAAAACCGCAGAGGTCATCAAATACCACCAAAAGAAAGCTCTATTTGTGGGAACAAAATGATAAAAAATTTGTTTGGGTACAGTGTAGCATGACCCTGCAATTGTCATTCAAATTGCGACAGCGCTGAAAGCTGAAAATTGACCTGGGCGGGAAGGTGTCTAAGTGCCTGGTATTGAAGTGGTTAAACAGTTCCCAACTCAAAGTAACAGTTCTCTCAGTTGTACTACAACTTCTACTAGTAGTTCTTCAGCCCCTTGAGCTCCTGGTCTCTCAATGGAACCTCTGATTCACTAACTCTGAATCCCGTGAGCTCCTCAAGGCTTTTGCAGTAGTATCTCCCTCAAGCGTCACCCACGCTTCCCTGCTGGGTCCCCAACTTGGCACTTCGGATACCTTTAAGCTTCACCCCTGCTCGGTCCCTAGCTTGACACACAAGGCTGCTCTGCAAGCATCATCTCTGCTGGTTGGGTCCCTGGCTTGATTACTGCCTGAAGTTTCCCGATTCTCCACCGTGCCCGTTCGGTGAGAATACTGCTCCGGTACTAGCTTCAGTTACTCACTGTGGTTCCTGGTAAAGGCGATTGATCCCTCCGTGGTGACAGCTTCCCTTCTACCTCTGACCTATGACAGGTTCTCTTGCCAGCAGAACCGTCACTTTTGGTTGGACTGCAAGCCGCAGTCCCAACCCTGCGCTGCCCTCTTACTTCTGGATAGGCCCTCACACAGCCTGGCAGCCTAATGCCCCCAGGATAGGCCCAATCTCTGGCCTAGCAGCCCGGGGCGTACGACACACGTCCACCCAGACAGCGGTCTGGGTGGCACACCAGAACACGGATCACCTGACCTCACCCGAATATATAGGCTCTCCCAGCAGGCCAATGGATTAAAAAAAATCCCTGCCCATTGGCTGAGATACCCCATATACCCATAACCTGACCTTAAGTTGTCCTTCTCAACCTAATACCTCCAAGAGCCCGGCCACCTAGTTGTAGAAGAGGAAAGTACAACCAGGCCAAACTTAGGGAGAAGTCAATGGATCCTTAGTAATTAATAACAGTAGCTATTCCTAACAAGGAATTTGGTCAGGAGCTCCCTGACTAAACCCCAAGTGTAAAGGATGTTATCCTTATGTATGTGAGGCCCAGTGAAGTAATTTGGCCTCCAGCTATAAGGGGGCATTGAACCCACATGAGTACAGTACATTACA
The DNA here is from genome assembly GCA_037952835.1 of Lithobates septentrionalis. Taxonomy (NCBI): domain Eukaryota; kingdom Metazoa; phylum Chordata; class Amphibia; order Anura; family Ranidae; genus Lithobates; species Lithobates septentrionalis. The sequence continues at coordinate 520,934 of JBBDGP010000554.1, forward strand.
ACCAGCATGCCGGTCCCCAATGCTCATATCCTGAACAAACGTCCATGATCTTAGTCTTACCTACATTTTCCTGTTAGCAAGGTGTCTATATATGACTGTGCAGTCCAATAAGTACCACAGTTTGACCACACTGCTTATTTCTCTGCAGGATCCAATAGACCTGGTTAGACATGCGCCCTCTCTTCCTTAGTGATTAAAACTTCTAGCACTGGATTCCATATGTAGCGATGATGGACTACAGTTATAATATTGTGCAATTTCCCCATCATTCTTCATCTATAGTTATGTCCCTCTAGTGCTGACTGTCATCATATCTGTGAGCCCAACCAAAAGGATTGTGGAACTAGTAGTCTTTCAGACTGGCGACTCTGTTGCATGACATTACATCTGGATTACACATCCCAGGGATCCTTGCTACAACCGGAGGAGACTTCTGAGTCAGGAGATCCACGCTGCTCTCTCTTCTTCCTGCGTCTTGCCAAATGCCCATCTCTCTGTGACAGGGAGAGAGGCTGCGGCCTACCACACGGTGATCGAGTGATTCCAACCCAGCCCCAGAGGGCCTAAATCTGCTGTTCGTCAGACATCTACGCAGCACCAATCCAGCAGATCGACACTACGGTCGTCCGCACTCAGCAGCTGTGGGTCATCGCTGGTCCCTTTACCGAAGGATATCCCTTCCCGGGTCACTGTCTGCAAGGCGTTTAGCCAGTCCGGTTGTTGGTGAGAGGGCAATTGCCCATCTTTTGCAATCCTTCCCTTGTTACTTTATTTGAACACTGTGTACAGACACCTTTACCTTGAGAACACGTTACTGCGCTTCTATTTGAACACTGTACATAGACACCTTTACTTAAAACCACTTCAAGGAGTACCACTAGCCTGCTTAAGCCTTTTGGTTTGCTATCTCACTGCTGTGCCTTTTTGGATATAATCAAATGAGCTCCAACTGCAGGTGAAGACTATCAGGCCTGCATCTTGGACATTGCTGTTGTTACCATTTAAAGGGCCCTACACTATCCCTATTCTGTCTGATCTCTCATTAGAATATACAGGTTGACTAGGCCAGACTGGGGTTCCCCTTTAGTGTGTGACTACCTGCAGTAAATAGCTAACCCGTTACTGTCCTTACAAGTCATGCTCCAGGTGGTACTTCATTGTATATATATACTGTATGTATATTATGCTCTTGTGTTGTTGAACTGTTCCTAAGCTGTCTTGTCGGGGAATTCTTCTCCCGAGTCTGGGCTGTTATACTGAACTCAGTTGACCAATTACCCTTCTTTGTATATAAATACCACACTGCCTACTCCAGTAAAAGCTGAAATAATATAAACATATTTGACTTGTGTGACGTATCATTTAAAGGTGCTGTAAAAGATGTCTGAACCCAGAGTGTCAGGTGGGTTGGAATGTTCACAGGGTCATGGCAATGCAGATGAACAGGTAAATCCAACCAGTCCTCAAGGGGGCCGTGCTACACTAACACAGAGAGCAGAGTATTGAACATTCCCAGTAGATCCCTGTTTATGCAAACTGCACATTTTCACGTATTAATGGATTGTATCTGAACCAGAACAAATACCCTAATTGTACCGTTTTATATCTTATTTTTTTTTAGCTTTTTGTCTGAACTACACAGTAGACCCAAAGGAAGGCAGCGTCGCTGGTGGTACCTTGATCACCATATGGTTTAATGGTAAGATGTGGTGATAAAATAAAATTGAAGTTAGGTGCTACATTTAAATAAAAAATGCTTTTAGATAGATTCATAGACCAGAATGAATGCAAGCTACCATGGTCGAATTGTGGCCACCACCACAGGTACCATCTATTATGCAATGAAACAGGGAGTATATTGAATCACATGATCACCGCCTGGTGTAGTGTGTCATGTGATCTGTGAACTTGCACTGTTGGGGGCAAACTGCAGCCCACCGACATAAACTGCCATTCTGCAGCAGTTGGATGATGCAGAGAAACAATGACCCTGGTTTGTGTTGCAGACCACACTAAACTGGATCAGTCACTGGTCATGAGTGATTGTGTGGGAAAAGTGGAAGCAATTAATTTCAGTGGGTTTACCCAATGGTGAATGGTTGTGGAGGGCCCTGTTAGAGGCTTGGGCTGCTACCTTTCTGATACAGCCTTGTGGTCATTTTAGTGAGAAGGCTTGGGTAGGAAAGAAGGAGTGCCCAGTGTCCAAAAAATTTCAACTTTTGCTGCATGGTTCAAAAGACATTTATTGTTGGTGTAAACATATATATCAAACCAACATGTTTCAGGGAAGGATCTCCCCCTTCTTCGGGGCTTTTGCTGCATGCTAATGAATGGGAATGGTTCGTTCCCTGGGCAGCACTCTGTCATTCTGCAGTTTCAAAATCTAGCAAACAACGTATCATTTTAGGATTCATTCCCACCCAATAGCATGCAGCAACAGCCCTGAAGAAGGGGAAGTCCATTCCTCTTAAAGCGTTGGCTTGATGTATATGTTTACACCTACAATAAATATCTTTTGAACCATACACCAAGAAACAAAGAACAGAATGCATCATTTGATAAGTCATCAACTATCATCATGGAAATAGTCTTATGAGAGCAGCAGAACTTATATCCAAGTGCCCAAAATCTTGTAATAATAAAATCGGTTCAAGAGGAACAAAAAACAGCCAACTCATTTCAGGGCTCAAGCAAATTCCCCCTATTTCAGGGCTCTGATTGGAAATGATTGAAATCTTAAGATAGTATGGTTACCAGGGATACATTTTGATAGTGTTTAAGTCATAAGTCACCTCAAGCCTAAGTGGCATGAAAGCATATTGAGCATCTTCACATCACTTACACTCGAGGGGGTGGATTTACTAAAGGCAAATAGACTGAGCACTTTGCAAATGTAGTTTTTCCAGAGCTTAGTAAATGAGGTGAAGCTTCACTTTGCAAAGAATACCCAATCACATGCAAGGAAATAAAAAAAAGCATAGTTGCTGGCACATGATTGGATGATGCAAGTCAGCAGAGCTCTCCCCTCAGTCTCCACTCTAATTCATCCCAAAGGTTTTCTATCAGGTTGAGGTCAGGGCTCAGTGCAGGCCAGTCAAGTTCCTCCAACCCAAACATGATCATCCATGCCTTTATGAACCTTCCTTTGTGCACTGGTCCAAATCATTTGGTGGAGGGGGATTATGGTGTGGGGTTTTTTTTTCAGGGGTTGGACTTGGCCCCTTCGTTCCAGTGAAGGGAACTCTTAAAGCGGTTGTATAGTCTTTTTGGTAACTTTTACCTACAGGTAAGCCTATAATAAGGCTTACCTGTAGGTAAAAAAAATATCTCCTAAACCTTTACGGTTTAGGAGATATTCCCCTTGCTATGCGCCGCTGACTGCAGCGGCGCATGCGCACAGGGGATTCTCAGCTGAAGCCCGGCAGCTGCCGGACCTTGCCGAGTAAAAAATCTCCCGCGCGCATGCGCGGTAGTGATGACATCGCGGCTCCAGCCACTCACAGCGCTGGAACCGCGATACCCGGAAGACACGCCGAGGCAACATGACAGCTCCCTCAGCGTGGACCAGGTAAGATACCGACGCCTCGTTCTAAGGTAAGTATTTCATAATGAGCTAGTATGCGGTGCATACTAGCTCATTATGCCTTTTGCTTTACAGGGTTAAAAATAAAAAAAAAAAATTTGCGGGTATACAACCGCTTTAAGGTGTCAGCATACCAAGGCATTTTGGACAATTTCATGCTCACAACTTTGTAGGAACAGTTTGGGGATTGTCCCTTCCTGTTCGAACATGAATGTGCACCCGTGCACAAAGCAAGGTCCATAAAGACATGGATGAGCGCCTTTGGGGTGGAGGAACTTGACTGGCATGCACAGTACTAACCTCAACACAACAGAACACCTTTGGGATGAATTAAAGTGGAGACTGCGAGCCAGGCCTTCTCATCCACATCAGTGCCTGACCTCACAAATGCACTTCTGGAAGAATGGTCAAACATTCCCATAGACACACTCCTAAACCTTGTGGACAGCTTTCCCAGAAGAGTTGAAGCTGTTATAGCTGCAAAGGGTGAGCCAACTCAATATTGAACCCTACAGACTAATGCCCCGTACACACGGTCGGATTTTCCGATGGACAATGTCCGATCGGAGCGTGTTGTCGGAAATTCCGACCGTGTGTGGGCGCCATCGGACATTTTCCATCGGATTTTCCGACACACAAAGTTGGAGAGCAGGAGATAAAATTTTCCGACAACAAAATCCGATCGCGTCAATTCCGACCGTGTGTGGCCTGTTCCGACGCACAAAGTGCCACGCATGCTCAGAAGAAATTCCGACACGGGACAGCTCGTTCTGGTAAACTTAGCGTTCGCAATGGATACAGCACTTTCGTCACGCTGCAATGTAAAAAATGGTTTAATACAGCGCACTCTCTTCTTTATAATGTGACAAGAATTAAGTAGTTTTGCTGCTCATATTCACACACACTTCTCACAAACTTTTATTTGTGTTTTTTTAGTGGGATTCCCTCAATATATTGTTATTAGTTGTCACATCTGACAGTTTTATATTTTTTATGTTTTTTTTTTTTAAGCCTTTTTTTTTCTTTAATGTTTGTATTTTTTCCAAGGCTGATCTTTGTTCAATGTTATTTTTATTTTTACTCCAGAATATTTTTGGTGTGTGTTTTGTGTGGCAAGTTACCCCAACACCATTGATATCTTTTATTATTTAATCTCCAGGAGATTGTTTGTTGTTGGTGTCCCTTGTTCATTTCACATTGTATATTAGAAATGTACCTGAATCCTCAAAAACAAACCATCATTTTTGAAGTAAAACACATAGGAGAGTATAATTCAAAACAAAAATCCTTTATTAAGGGATCAGAACCAAACAAAGAGGAAGGCAACAATGGATCAACATGAGAAATTAGTGAAGCCTGGGACCCCCACGGCAGACAACAATTCTTCAACCTCAAAATTGGTGGCCTGAGGAGTCCATATGTGAGGGAAGGCAGTCTGGTCCGGGATTCACAGAGATCGGGATAGCAGCAGATGACATCAGTGTCCCCAGGCTGTGGTACCACAAGAGGCTGCATTTTTTGGCCGACCAGACTGGATCCAGGGTCCTCACTCTCTGGTCTTCCTTTCACACTTCCTTCCCGGCTGTCGCTGTGCAGTTGTAGATGTGGCAGGAGGAGGAGTAGGACCTGGAGGAGGAGGAGGACTGGGGGGACCTGGAGGAGGACTGGGGGGACCTGGAGGAGAGGGAGGAGGAGGAGGAGGACCTGCAGGAGGAGGAGGAGGACCATCCCAAAGCTGTGTGTCAGGTGTAATTTGGGCCCTCATACCTTTCTCCAGAGCCTCTGATATGAGGGCCTCACACATGGCTTTTTGGCCCTCCTCCATCCTCTGCATTTTATATGCAATGAATGCACCAATGTTCTCCTGCCTGGTGTGGGGTGCTCCCAGGACCTCAGTAGCCCTACAAAAAAATCTGATAGCCGCCTCCTCCAGGGTACTCCTCCTACTGCCACTTTCTGTTTTCACCGGGGGTGGAGGGACCTGCACATCAGCCAGCCGGCTCGGCCCGGCCACCTCCTGGCTGAGACTTCCCTGTGTATGAAAAAGGGACATGGTTTTAGTTTTTGCATCATCAATCACAATCCTAAATTAGTACTCCAAACTAACATCTAGTTAACATCATTGATTGGACAAGCAGAAATATTTAGAGGAATGCTATACCTGGCTCAATCTGGGCTCCTCCACATGTGGCCTGGAAGGCCCAGGTTGGGCATCAGAAGCCTCAGCCGGACGGGAAGGAAGTGTGGAAGGAAGACTGGAGAGGGATGGCCTGGGTTCAGTCTGGCCTGCCAGAAAGTGCAGCCTGTCGTAGTACAACATCCTGGGGACATAGATGTCATCTGCTGCTCCGGATCTCTGTGAATCCAGGACTTTCCTGCGCTCCCTCAGATATGTGCTCCTCAGGCCACCAATGAAAATCTTTAAATAGAGGATGTCTGCCGTGGGGATCACCTGCTTCATAATTTCACACAATTGCTCCAGTGCTGCCTTCCTCTTTGCTTGGTTCTTGTAATGGGGGTGGGTAATCTCCCACAGACAGGGCAGCTCCCTTAGCATATCAATGAAGACTGACATGAAGTCAGTATCTTCTTTCAGTACCATATCCATGTTCACTGCAAGACACAACACAAGACAAAGCCTAATGTCAGACCAAACTCTCCTAATCTTGTTACAATATAGGCCTCAATCTATAGAAGCAGTATAGGCCCAAGTTTGTCTCTTACCTTCGTTCTTATGATCGCCGCGTTCAATGCTCCTTCCTCCGCTCACAGATCAAACGTAATACGCACGTGTGTTACGCTTTATATACACTGCGCATGCGTGTAACTCCGCCCGCCCCTGACGTTCTTTCTAGTGTATTCCCCGCCCCTTTTCGTTCGGCGCAGTGGGGAAAGAGCATGATGGCGGACATACAGCAGGTGCGGGCTAATTGTAGCAACGAGGAGGAGGAGGAGGAGGAAAGGGCGGATCCAGGCACGTTCCGATCCAGAAGGAGACGTTTTAAGGCCACCAATATGTCGTTTGGGGAGATGTTGGAGATGGTAGACATCATGAGGAAGTCCGACTATGACGGAAAATATGGGCCTTACCCCCACCCCAACATCCGAAAGGCCAAAATCATTGGTAAAGTGGTCAGGAGTCTAGAGCGGAATTTCGGGGTACGAAGGTCTAAAGATCAGCTCAGGAAGCGGTGGTCGGACCTGAAGTTGAGAGAGCCAGAGCAGTACCGAAAGATCCGGAGAGTGCTGCAAAAAAGTAAGTAGTTGTGCTGTGTTCCTATTCTTTATGTCTTTATTACGTTCGTTCTGCTCCATATGCTTTGATTAGTTGTAATGTTTCCAAAGGTCAACTTTAATGTTCATGGGCACATTATTCGTTCATATCAAACATTTTTCTTTCAGCCTCTAGAACACCATTGTTGAGGCCATATGCATTTTCACACATTTTTGGGGGCCTACTTGGATGCCAAATATTTGTTTGTGTAGATGGGTTTGTTACTAGAATGAAATGCCAACTAGATTGTGTGTAAGGAGAGGACACTCAGCAGCTGTTTTCACATCTGGACACTGGAGCACTAGTGTGGGACACAAGAACACCATTTTTATTAGGGGGCCACACAGGTACTCCAGTGTATACTATAGGGGGGTCCCCATCTGTGAAGTTTGTACTAAACAGGTAAAGTATTGCAGCTTGACAAAGGGCAATAAAAAAAATACATCTTGGAACTCGGCTAAAATAGACAATTGTACCCCACTTCCAAGCAATGTTTCCTAGTTCTAGTTCTGCCATCAAATATCTGTGTGCTAATTATACCATTTTTGTTTTACATAGGGGAGAAAAGACTCGGAGGACACCCCTCATCCGAGGAGACCAGAGACCCCCCACCTCTGGAAGAAGGGGAAATACCAACACAAGAAGAAGAGCAGGAGGAAGAAGAAGATGTGGTGGAGATTGGCACCACAACAGGTGAGTGTCTGCAACCACAGGCTCAGGTAAAAGAGATGGATGGTGGCAGATTTTTGAGACCTTTTTTTTGGTTCTTTATCTCTTTTTAGGTGATCGTGATGTGAGGGAGAGAGAACGCTTTACTTCTGAAAGTGCCCAGATACTGATCGGGGAGATCATGGGATGTAATCTCGAATTGCACAACATACAGCAACAAATCAATGATGTTATTAAAAAAAATAATAACATCATTGATGTTTTGGGGTGAATTTAAACCCCACAAAATAACTTGTTTTATTGTGGTCCAATCTTTTTAAATTTTTTTCAATGTTTAGAAAAGCCAAATTTGGAGGATGCACACAGTGTGCCAACATGTGCTATCTGCCATCACGGGAGATCAATGGACGCGTTTTGGGGGTGCAAACCCTTCCTCAATTCTAAAGTCGCGTTGAGGAAGGGCTTGCTCCCCCAAAACACGTCCCTTGATCCCCCCTGATGGCAGATAGCACATGTTGACATTCGTAAATTTGTGTGCATCTTCCAAATTTGGCTTTTCCAGGGGTGATTTCCCCCCATCTGAACGCTATATCAAACCCAGTTCCTAAAGACCGATGTCTGATATAGCCTTCAGGTTTTACCTAATGTGAACTTTGTAAGTTCAAGTTTTTTGGCTTTCTTGTTGGTTTTACACAGGCCTGTTTTATCTGAAATGGTTATTTTGATTTTTCATAATGCTACTGCAAACATTGTTATACAACAAACATGTTGGTTTGTTTTAAAAACCTTTCGTAAATGCACATGTGATTGTGCAGCTATAAAAAAGTGGCTTAATCAATAATGTGTGGATTATTGTCTCAACACTACAACACTTTTGGGGTGATGTAATTGTTGTTTTATGCAAAAATGGGGGTTATTTCCTAAGGGAAAATACACTTTGCACTACAAGTGCAGGTTCAGTGCAGTTGCAAGTGCACTTGTAGTGAAATGTGTTTTTGCATTTAGGAATTACCAGCCAACACAGTTTTTTATAAGGTTACCCAATCACGACATTTTCTGCACTCAACACATTTCTGTCAGGGTCAGCTAAAAGAAACACAAGCAGTAAATGTCCACAAAGAATTTTTTTTGGTTGTTTTTTATTTTAAAAAGTTTTCACAGATGGTCTGGCATATTGATAGCCCCCCTACCCGCAAAGAACTCCAGGTAGCGTAACCGGACATCACGGGCACTCAGGGAGGGCAAGCCAGGACGGCCACTTTCAAGCGCCGTCAGTGTTGATGGATTTGGATTTCCGGCCTCAGGCCCAACTGAGCCAGCATAGTTTGCTGAATGTTTTCTTAAAAAATTATGGAGAACACAGCAGGCAAGTATTATATGGTTCAGTTTATACTCCGCCATATGGATGGGTGTCAGAAATAATCGGAACCGGCTGGCCAGGATTCCAAATGTGTTCTCCACCACTCTTCGGGCTCTGGCCAGCCGGTAATTAAAAACCCTCTGTTCCAGGGTGAGGGTCCTCATCGGGAGTGGCCGCATCAGGTGGTCCCCCAGCGCAAACGCTTCATCAGCAACGAACACAAATGGGAGACCTTCAACATTGTCCTCTGGAGGTGGCAAGTCCAAGCTGCCATTCTGGAGACGCCTGTAGAACTCCGTCTGGGCGATCACTCCACCATCGGACATCCGGCCATTCTTCCCCACGTCCACATACAAGAAATCGTAATTAGCCGACACCACCGCCAACATCACTATACTATTAAACCCCTTGTAATTATAATAGTACGACCCCGAGTTGGGTGGTGGGACGATGTGGACGTGTTTCCCATCAATTGCCCCTCCGCAGTTAGGAAAGTCCCACCGCTGGGCAAAGTGGGAGGCCACAGTCTGCCATTCCTGTGGCGTGGAAGGAAACTGTTGAGGAAAAAACAATAAACATTACTATTTTTTCACAGAAACCTGGCAAGCAGATTAGACACAAACATTATGGGTCAACCTCCAGATAGCATTTATTAAGGGGAATTTAACAACAACAAAGTATAAGGTACACCTATCATATTCCCCCTCCCCCCCTCTCATGGGCCATTTCTAACATTATAGGGGGGGGGGACTCTTGGACAGGTAACCCTCTTCACTTCATTGAGAGATGAATGCCTAAATACAGGGTATTACTTGGAACAGCCCCTCCTTAGTTACACTATTGGCAGCCCACTGGACAGGTAAGAAGTGTCATAATACAAAGATATAAATACACACTGTACACATTTGAGCACATTTGTACATTCTGCTATTACCTATCAAGATCATAATAGGATACAAGAACTTTAAACAGTACCATTGTAAAGTATACAGGCAGGCCCTTGCACTACATCCTTTGGGGAATTCATCCATAAATCTGACCAGTAAAGAGATGGGTATAGTGTGTATGGGTTTGGCAAAGTCAGCAGATAGATGATTGAGGATAGAGAATTGGGATCAGCTGACTTAGCAGTTGGGGGGAGGGAGGGTTACCAAAAATTTGGGGACACCACAAAAAAAAGCCTCTGGCCCTCTGCCTGAATTTAAATCAAAAATAACATTTCAAAACATTTTAGGGGGTGTTTGGGGTAAAGCACTACTATGGAGCTGATAAAATACATTGTTAAGTAACTACATGAGGTGAATATAGGGCAGGAGACACCATGCTGGAGAGGTTATTGAAGGTCAAATATGTATGAAGGACCTAAAATTATAATTACATAAAAATCCAGCATGCATGAGGACAAAGGGGACATTCACAGCATATTACAATCATGGGAATTAGGGAATGAGGAAAGAAATACAATATATTATCAAACATTCAATACAATAAAATGTGATATTAAAGGATACAAATCTTACCTTCATATACTCCTTCTGCAGGACCTGAATGATGGCAGAACAGGTCTCTGGGATAATGATACCCAGAGCCTGGGGGGAGATGCCTGTCGAGAACTTGAGGTCCTGCAGGCTTCTCCCTGTGGCCAAATACCGCAAGGTAGCGACCAACCTCTGCTCCGGAGTGATGGCTTGCCTCATGCAGGTATCCTGCCTGCTAATATAGGGGGTCAGCGAAGCCAACAAACGGTGAAATACGGGGTCCGTCATCCGGAGAAAGTTCCTGAAATCATCAGGATTATTCTCACGGATCTCACGGAGCAAAGGCATATGAGAGAACTGGTCACGCTGAAGCAACCAATTCTTGGTCCATGAACTCCTCCCCACCCTGTTCATGGACTGGACTTGTGTCAAGGTCAGGACCCCAACACCAAGCCCCCGCACAGCACGAACTCTACGAGGAGTACGCATACGAAACATGGCTAGAAAATGGTCGGCTGCTCAGAACGAAGTAACAGAACGCACTGAAGAACAGCAAGGCCTGTGAAGAGCGACCTGAAAAACAGCAACGAGCAGGCAAGATCACACAGAAAACTCTGATACGAAGTGACTGCACGCACTGAAGAGCAGATACAAACCCACAAGCACAAACTGAACGGCAGAAAATGATCTGAAAGCCACGAGTCTGAAAAAGCGCGAATCGTCTCTCACCAACCTTTTACTAACACGAGATTAGCAAAAGGAGCCCAAAGGGTGCTGCGCTTGGTTCTGAACTGGCCTTTTCTAGTCTCGTCGTACGTGCTTGACGTCACCGCGTTGTTGTCGATCGGAAATTCCGACAACTTTGTGCGACCGTGTGTAGGCAAAACAAGTTTGAGCCAACATCCGTCGGAAAAAATCCTAGGATTTTGTTGTCGGAATGTCCGAACAAAGTCCGACCGTGTGTACGGGGCATAAGACTGGGATGCCAGTAAAGTTCATGTGTGTGTAAAGGCAGGCATCCCAATACTTTTCATAATATAGTGTACCTAGAGTTGGGCTTTAATGAAGTCTGTAGATTTAAAAAGACTGAAAACTATTTTTGAAATTACATTAATATGTTAAAGCTGTTATGAGTTTATAGCAATTGTGTTTACACCATCTGCCCATATCTCAAATCTTCCTGCAAAATAGAGTTACTAAATTTTCATAAGTATATCAGATGCCTGTACCCCCCGCTGCAGAGCAGTGGTCCTGCTCACCGATGGCTACATCACTAGCGTGTCCCTGGGATCTAATTTTACCATAGCCCCTCATGGGTGGAACCATAGTGCATGTTGGGGGTGACAGGCATCTGAAAACATGCTCTTGACCATAGCTTATAAAATATGTACAAAACTGCTATAAATTCTCTTTAATGACATTCATTTTGAAACTAGAAATGTCACCATGACTCACCATGTCCTGAAGAATGTTGGGGTGGCTGTGTGAGGATCAGAAAATGGTTGTGGGTTGAAGGTTTATTGATTTTGGTACAAGGACCAGATTTAGAGTCATGGTTGTCTGGGATCAGACTTATTTCACATAGCAATGCTTCCAGTAACGTATTCTGAGTAGTTTATTAAACCTGGATCTTCATGACTCACATCCTCTTTTCTCCTTTACAGACAGCAGCTTGTACAGCAGTGTCCTTCAGTATTTTGGACAAGGTTGCCCTCTTGAAGTGCACATGACAAATTCAGAAAGCCCCCCGATATATTGTGACGTTCTTCCTTTATATTCACCTTCATCCTCTATTAAATGTAAAACAAGGTAAGCTACTGTATCTTAACTGGAATTATTTAGGGTGGGGTTTATCAACATGAGAATAGTTTGTTCACCAACTGGTGTAAAAAAAAAAAAAAAAAAGAGTGTTGGCGGTTAGTCTAACCAGTTTATGACCAAATGCCATTGATACCTATATGCCTAGGCCAAATTCAGCAGTGCCAACATGTGTCATTTAACTTGACTTCAACAGTATGACTAATTTGTGTGTATATATATATATATATATATATATATATATATATATATATATTGTAGATATATATATATATATATATATATATATATATATATATATATATATATATATACACACACAGTATCTCACAAAAGTGTGTACACCCCATACATTTTTGTAAATATTTTATTCTATCTTTTCATGTGACAACACTGAAGAAATGACACTTTGCTACAATATAAAATAGCGAGTGTGCAGCTTGTATAACAGTGTAAAATTGCTGTCCTCTCAAAATAACTCAACACACAGCCATTAATGTCTAAACCACTGGCAACAAAAGTGAGTACATCCCTAAGGAAAAATGACCATATTGGGCCCAATTAGCCATTTTCCCTCCCCGATGTCATGTGACTTATTAGTGTTACAAGGTCTCAGGTGTGAATGGGGAGCAGGTGTGTTAAATTTGGTGTTATCGCTCTCACTCTCTCATACGGGTCACTGGAAGTTCAACATGGCACCTCATGGCAAAGAAATCTCTGAGGATCTGAAAAAAAGAATTGTTGCTCTACATAAAGATGGCCTAGGCTATAAGAAGATTGCCAAGACCCTGAAACTGAGCTGCAGCACGGTGGCCAAGACCATACAACATTTTAACAGGACAGGTTCCACTCAATATAGGCCTCGCCATGGTCGACCAAAATAGTTGAATGCACGTGCTCAGCGTCAGCGCCAGCAGAGGCGGCTCTCTAATTAGGCAAATTAGGCGGTCGCCTAAGGCCTCGCACTCACAGGGGCCTCGCGGCCGCCTAATTTGCCTGTTCTCAATCACTGAAGTTGACACCGGTGGCTCCGCCTACCCCCACTGGGACTCTGTGGCTTAGGAGCTGACGGACAAAACAGATACTGCCCGCAGCCTGAGGAATAGCGGCCTCATCACGGAGCGTCCCAGACCATGGGGCCTCATGTGTAAGTTTTGCCTAAGGCCTCACAAAGCCTAGAGCCGCCTCTGGCTGCCAGCATTGCTGCAGAGGTTGAAGGGGTGGGGGGTCAGAATGTCAGTGCTCGGACCATACGCCGCACACTGCATCAAATTTGTCTGCATGGAAGCCTCTTCTAAAGATGATGCATAAGAAAGCCCGCAAACAGTTTGCTGAAGACAAGCAGACTAAGGACAAGGATTACTGGAACCATGTCCTTTGGTCTGATGAGACCAAGGTAAACGTATTAGTTCAGATGGTGTCAAGCTCGTGAGGCAGCAACCAGGTGAGGAGTACAAAGACAAGTGTGTCTTGCCTACAGTCAAGCATGGTGGTGGGAGTGTCATGGTCTGGGGCTGCATGAGTGCTGCCGGCACTGGGGAGCTACAGTTCACTGAGGGAACCATGAATGCCAACATGTACTGTGACATAATGAAGCAGAGCATGATCCCCTCCCTGGATCGCAGGGCAGTATTCCAACATGATAACGACCCCAAACACACACAAACACACCTCCAAGATGACCACTGCCTTGCTAAAGAAGCTGAGGGTAATGGTGATGGACTGGCCAAGCATGTCTCCAGACCTAAACCCTATTGAGCATCTGTAGGGCATCCTCAAACGGAAGATGGAGGAGCGCAAGGTCTCTAACATCCACCAGCTCTGTGATGTCGTCATGGAGGAGTGGAAGAGGAATCCAGTGGCCACCTGTGAAGCTCTGGTGAACTCCATGCCCAAGAGGGATAAGGCAGTGCTGGAAAATTATGGTGGCCACAAAATATTGATACTTTGGGCCAGGGCTTTTTTTCTCAAAGAATAGGTGCTGGAACTCAACCACAACCCCCCAAAACCGCTCCCCTATACACACCCTCCAAATCACATCAAATATTGGGTGTGGTCAATCAAATTTCACAAACAGTAGGAGGGTCTTAAAGGTCATTAAATACCAGGATTGCATTACACACAGAGTGCAGAGCTGTCACTTGTAAACACAGAAACCGGACTTTTGTGTTTACAAGTCATAGTGGTGGGCAGGGAGCAGAGGGTCTGAGCCAGAGGTGGTGGAACTGAGTTCCACCAAGTTCCCCCTGAAAAAAAGCCCTGCTTTGGGCCCAATGTGGACATTTTCCCTTAGGGGTGTACTCACTTTTGTTGCCAGCGGTTTAGACATTAATGGCTGTGGGTTGAATTGCGATCTGCAGGCTGAAGGGTAATTTTGTCAGTAAAGCCTTGTAGTTAACATAGTGATCACATGATCAGAAACACCTCTGATCGCTTCCAGATCATCAGTACTTGAGGTGATTGTAGCCATATTAGTGCACTTGCGACAGAGACAACTGAGTACTGTCTGTAATACTTTTTTATTTGCACTAACATACAATTTTTTAGGACAAGCTTTCAGGGTATTTCCCCAGTCTTGAAGGTCCCAGCAGTCCTGAAGACCTTGAAGAAGGGGACATGGCCCGAAAGCTTGTCCTAAAAAATTGTATGTTAGTGCAAATAAAAAAGTATCACGGACAGTACTCAGTTGTCTCAGATCATCAGTAGGAACTAGAGCTGTGAGTGACAGCCTGGATTAAGAACCACCAGCACATTGTCAGCTAATAGATGTTTTATTGGAAGACATTAACGGCTTTAAGACCAGCCGCCGTCATTATAGTGCAGAAGGTTGGCTCTCCTAGGCGAATTGCCATAGGTGTACGTCGGCTGCTTTTAAGAGCGGCAGGGTGTGTGTGCGGAGCCGATGCGCGTGGCCGGCGGCCACGATGTCCGCCGGCCACCCGCGATCGCTTCACAGAGAGCCAGATTGGGGATGTGTCAAAGTAAACAGACAGATCCCCTTTCTGACAGGGGAGGAGAGACAGATCTACTGTCCCTAGTGATTAGGAACAGCGATCTCTCTCCTCCTCCAGTCAGTCCCATCCCCCCCACAGTTAGAAACACCTCCCTAGGGAACACATTTAACCCCTTGATTGCCCCCTAGTGTTAACCCCTTCCCTGCCAGTGACATTTACACAGTAATCAATGCATTTTTATAGCACTGATCGCTGTATAAATGTCAACGGTCCCAAACATGTGTCAAAAGTGTCCGCAATGTCGCAGTCCCGCTAAAAATCGCAGATCGCCGCCATTACTAGTAAAAAAAAAAATAAAAAAAATAAAAATGCCAGAAATCTATCCCCTATTTTGTAGACGCAATAACTTTTGCGCAAACCAATCAATATACGCTTATTGCAATTTTTTTTTACCAAAAATATGTAGAAGAATACATATCGGCCTAAACTGATGAAGACAATTTTTTTTTGGATATTTATTATAGCAAAAAGTAAAAAATATTTTTTTTCAAAATTGTCGCTCTTTTTTTGTTTATAGCGCAAAAAATAAAAACTGCAGAGGTGATTAAATACCACCAAAAGAAAGCTCTATTTGTGGGACCAAAACGGGTACAACGTGGCACGACCGCGAAATTGCCAGTTAAAGCGACGCAGTGCCGTATCACAATAACTGGACTGGTCATTAAGGGGGCAAATCCTTCCGGTCCTTCCGGTGGTTAACCACTTGACCTCCGGAAGATTTACCCCCCTCATGACCAGGCCATTTTTTGAGATCCGTCATCGCATTACTTTAACTGACAATTGCGCGGTCATGCAACTCTGTACCCATATGAAATTTATGTCATGTTTTTTCCCAAAAAATAGAGCTTTCTTTAGGCAGTATTTGATTACCACTGCGTTTTTCTTATTTTTTGTGCTGTAAACAAACAAAGACCAACAATTTTGAAAAAAAACAAAATTTTTTACTTTCTGCTATAAAACATATCCAATAAAAAAAAAATCGAATTTCTTCATAAATTTAGGCCAATATTTATTCTGCTACGTTTTTGGTAAAAAAAAAATCCCAATAAGCGTATATTGGTTGGTTTACGTGAATGTTATAGCGTCTAAAAACTATGGTATACAGTGGGGCAAAAAAGTATTTAGTCAGCCACCAATTGTACAAGTTCTCCCACTTATAAAGATGAGAGAGGCCTGTAATTGTCATCATAGGTATACCTCAACTATGAGAGACAAAATGTGGAAACAAATCCGGACAATCACAAGGTTGTCACACACTGTTGCTGGTATGTTGGCCCATTCCTCCATGCAGATCTCCTCTAGAGCAGTGATGTTTTGGGGGCTGTCGCTGGGCAACACGGACTTTCAACTCCCTCCAAGGGTTTTGTATGGGTTTGAGATCTGGAGACTGGCTAGGCCACTCCAGGACCTTGAAATGCTTTTTACGAAGCCACTCCTTCGTTGCCCGGGCGGTGTGTTTGGGATCATTGTCATGCTGAAAGACCCAGCCACGTTTCATCCTAAATGCCCTTGCTGATGGGAGGAGGTTTGCACTCAAAATCTCACGATACATGGCCCCATTCATTCTTTCATGTACACGGATCAGTCGTCCTGTTCCCTTTGCAGAGAAACAGCCCCAAAGCATGATGCTGCCACCCCCATGCTTCACAGTAGGTATGGTGTTCTTTGGTTGCAACTCAACATTCTCTCTCCTCCAAACACGACGAGTTGTGTTTCTACCAAACAGTTCTACTTTGGTTTCACCTGACCATATGACATTCTCCCAATCCTCTTCTGGATCATCCAAATGCTCTCTAGCAAACCTCAGACGGGCCCGGACATGTACTGGCTTAAGCAGGGGGACACGTCTGGCACTGCAGGATCTGAGTCCCTGGCGGCGTAGTGTGTTACTGATGGTAGCCTTTGTTACGTTGGTCCCAGCTCTCTGCAGGTCATTCACTAGGTCCCCCAGTGTGGTTCTGGGATTTTTGCTCACCGTTCTTGTGAACATTTTGACCCCAAGGGGTGAGATCTTGTGTGGAGCCCCAGATCGAGGGAGATTATCAGTGGTCTTGTATGTCTTCCATTTTCTAATTATTGCTCCCACAGTTGATTTCTTCACACCAAGCTGCTTGCCTATTGCAGATTCAGTCTTCCCAGCCTGGTGCAGGTCTACAATTTTGTTTCTGGTGTCCTTCGACAGCTCTTTGGTCTTCACCATAGTGGAGTTTGGAGTGTGACTGTTTGAGGTTGTGGACAGGTGTCTTTTATACTGATAACAAGTTCAAACAGGTGCCATTAATACAGGTAATGAGTGGAGGACAGAGGAGCCTCTTAAAGAAGAAGATACAGGTCTGTGAGAGCCAGAAATCTTGCTTGTTTGTAGGTCACCAAATACTTATTTTCCACCATAATTCGCAAATAAATTCTTTCAAAAATCAGACAATGTGATTGTCTGCATTTGTTTCCACATTTTGTCTCTCATAGTTGAGTTATACCTATGATGACAATTACAGGCCTCTCACGTCTTTTTAAGTGGGAGAACTTGCACAATTGGTGGCTGACTAAATACTTTTTTGCCCCACTGTATATTTATGGAATTTTTATTTATTTATTTTTTTTATACTAGTAATGGTGGCGATTAGTAACTTATAGGGGCGCTGCGATATTACAGCAGAAAATTCGATACTAACTGACACTTTTGACACTTTGCGGGAACCAGCGACACTAATACAGTGATTAGTTCTAAAAATGTGAAGGTGATTAAAGAGTTAACTGTGTGCCTAGCCAGTATTTTTGTGTACTGTTAGATGCTTTTACTAGGGGAAGTGATGGATTTTATTCCCCGCTTTGCAGGAACTCAAAATCCATCCCTTCCTCCCTGTCAGAACAAGGATATGCCTCGTTTACATGTGTTTTACCAACGGCTACAGAACAGCTCTCCTGTGCAGAGTCATGTGTATATATATATATATATATATATATATATATATATATATATATATATATATATATATATACGTGATTCTGCACTACCGCCTGCAGGGGGTGCGTGCACGCTGGTGGCGGGTCACTTCTGCTGATTAATCACAGCAGAAGATGATTGGCGAGTGCCAGTGGACATCCAGTGCCCTTCACCCGCAGATCACCTTCTGCTGTGATTAATCACAGCAGAAGTGGCCCGCCGCCCACCTCCGGCGTGCACGCGCCCCCTGCAGGCAGAAGTGCAGAATCACGTATATATGCGTGCTTCTGCACAGGAGAGCTGCCCTGTAGCAGTAAATCTGCTATAGTGCGGTCCTGAAGCTGTTAACCATATCCCTAGTAGAGGCATCTTGCTGAGAAATGTTAAAATATGGATTTTAGACAGGAAGGAGTAAGGTAGGCCATACATTATACAATTTACTTTCCTTCAACCACGGGTTGAAGGTAAAAAGATTGCTCAATTACCTCCTGCAGCGCTATTGTGTTTTGCAGGTGGGGAGCCCTCTACCAGCAAAATACAATGATCACTGCTGGCGGCCAGGCGAAAAAAACTAGACAGGCTCATTGTACTGAAGTCGATTAATGGATCCACTTTAGTACAACCAGCCTGCCCATAGAGAAAGATCGAAATTCAGCCGCTTCCTGCTGAACAGACTGAATTTTCGATACGTCTATGACCGACATTAAGAAGAAACAACCATGACTAGATGTATTCACGAATTGGAATAATCAGGCTTATGGGTGATCTTTAGCTAACTAATAGAATATGGAAGGGTTGGAACATCTGTCAGGTTTTTATTATTGTGGATTAACACATTGTTTTCTAGTCAATCTTTCAAGCATTGAAACCAGGCATCCACATTATTAAGAGATCAGCAATGGCATAAACCCACAGTTGATTCAGAGGAAGGCAAAAACTTCTTATCAAGCATAGTGCAATTTACTCCAACAGGGAAAAAAATCAGATATCCCCTGTTTAAACAACCTACAATATTTTTTCTTGTTCTGTGAATCAAAACTGCATGTACATTTTTTTGTTTTGTGCAAATGGGGGCAAACTCAAATGTTACTAGGCCATTTTCTGTCAAGGTTGAATGTTTTTCATTCATACAGAATAGAGTCAATCAGGGAAATACTGCATTTTGGCCACTAGGTTGAACTGAGGATCATGGAAAAAAAGATACTTATTTACTATGATTGACAGCTCTATCTAGTGGCCATAATGCAGTATATTCCTGATTCACACATTTCCTTCTGAATATACATACAGTGCCTTGCAAAAGTATTCACCCCCCTTGGCATTTTTCGTGTTTTGTTGCCTCACATCCTGGAATTAACATGGATTGTTTGAGGATTTGCATCATTTAATTTACAGAACATGCCCACAACTTTTGAAGATTTTTATTTTTTTTTATTGTGAAGCAAACAACAAATAGGATAAAAGAAAAGAAAAAGTCAATGTACATAACTATTCACCTCCCCTAAAGTCAATACTTTGTAGAGCCACCTTTTGCGGCTATCACAGCTCCAAGTCACTTTGGATAAGTCTCTATGAGCTTGCCACATCTTACCACTGGGATTTTTGCCTATTCCTCCTTGCAAAACTGCTCCAGCTCCTTCAAGTTGGATGGCTTGCGCTTGTCTTTAAGTCTGACCACAGATTTTCTATTGGATTTAGGTCTGGGCTTTGACTAGGCCATTCCAATACATTTACATGTTTCCCCTTAAACCACTCAAGTGTTGCTTTAGCAGTGTGTTTGGGGAAATTGTCCTGCTGGAAGGTGACCCTCCGTCCTAGCCTCAAATCACACACAGAGTGGTACAGGTTTTGCTCAAGAATATCCCTGTATTTAGCACCATCCATCTTTCCCTCAGCTCTGACCAGTTTCCCAGTCCCGACTGCTGAAAAACATCCCCACAGCATGATGCTGCCACCACCATGTTTCACTGTGGGGATGGTGTTCTTTGGGTGATGTGATGTGTTGGGTTTGCGCCAGACATAGTGTTTTCTTTGATGGCCAAAAAGTTAAATTTTAGTCTCATCAGACCAGAGCACCTTCCTCCATACATTTTGGGAGTCTCCCACATGCCTTTTTGCAAACTCAAAACGTGCCATTTTGTTTTTGCTGAAAGTAATGGCTTTCTTCTGGCCACTCTGCCATAAAGCCCAACTCTATGGAGCATACGGCTTATTGTCATCCTATGTACAGATACTCCAGTCTCTGCTGTGGAACTCTGCAGCTCCTCCAGGGTTACCTTAGGTCTCTGTGCTCCTCTCTGATTAATGCCCTCCTTGCCCGGTCAGTGAGTTTTGGTGTGCGGCCGTCTCTTGGCAGGTTTGCTGTTGTGCCATGTTCTTTCCATTTGGTTATGATAGATTTGATGGTGCTCCTAGGGATCCTCAAAGATTTGGATTTTTTTTTATAACCTAACCCTGACTTGTACTTCTCAACAATTGTCCCTTACTTGTTTGGAGAGTTCCTTGGTCTTCATGGCAGTGTTTGGTTAGTGGTGCCTCTTGCTTAGGTGTTGCAGCCTCTGGGGCCTTTCCAAAAGGTGTGTATATGTAATGACAGAATATGTGACACTTAGATTGCACACAGGTGGACATCATTTCACTAATTATGTGACTTCTGAAGGTAATTGGTTGCACCAGAGCTTTTTATGGGCTTCATAACAAAGGGGGTGAATACATACGCACATGCCAATTATCGTTTTTTTATTTCTGAAAAATAGTTTTATGTATATATTTTTCTAATTTTACTTCACCAACTTAGACTATTGTGTTCTGATCCATCACATATAATTCAGATTTAAAAAAAACATTGAACTAAAGGCTGTAATGTAACAAAATAGGTAAAAAGTCAAGGGGGGTGAATACTTTTGCAAGGCACTGTACACTTTCACAGGATGAATAACTCTTCATTATTTTATAAATACGTGTTTCTCTATCTGGGGGAGGGGGTAAAAACGAAATGTAGCCTTGGTCAGAGAAATAGTCCAGAAAAATATGAAAGAATGTATGTATGATTCTTTTTAGGTAATTTTCTGTCTTTTTTTGATTGAGTGGGAGATGGTTAAAACCCATCTCATTTTTAGGGGGAGCTTTCTATGTCCCGTTGGGAAAATGACACAGAAACACAAGAGGAAGTAAGAGAAAATCTCTCCCATGCTGGGGGAAATCTCCTCTTAGACGGCTTTCACCAGAGCAGATGCCCCCATTGTAATATTTCCCCTCTACACTTGTTTTGACTTTCCCATCATATTCTGTCCTGATGACAATGGCCAGCAGGCCAAATAGAGAGGGTGGATCTACATAACATGTATGCAGAGAACAGTAAAAACCTGACAGGGGGTCAAAGTGTTCCCTAATCTATGCTAAATAATAAAAAAAAAGTTTTGAGAGCTGTTTATATGTTAAATGTGCTGTACTAGATTTCACCAGCAGGTGGCTGACATTTTATATTTTTACAAGCAGATCAGCAGGACAAGAAGGTGTGTACAAGGTTTCAGTATTCCATGGTGGACAACAAATCACAAAGGCAGAAAAAGTGATCTTTAAGGTAAATACTAGTTAGCTAGTTTTTATACAAGTATATGTTTTACATCAGATGTCATAAAAGCAGTAAGGGGTCACTCACAGGCTTCACCCCTCAGCCGGGGTGATCGTCCATGTTTATGCAATGATTGTTATGATGAACAATCTTGTGTCAGATCAATGCTCTGCCCTGAGTTACACATGGATGGATGTAAAGAAAGGACTCCTCGAAGCCGTACATCCGTGTTGTCCCTATACTGGGTGTATGAATGGCAACCTCAGCCTGGACTCCGACCAGGCCACGCCCCCAGCACATTTCGCTCCGCCCCCTCGGAGCTTACACATTGATGGCTACCAGGTCTGTATGTAGCTTGTAGCTTCCAGGGCGGCAGTAGGTAGAGCTACCTGGAGAACAAGTGTTGCATCAAAGGAATAAAAAATCCCCCCAACTGAATCAGGGCACAACACAGTAAAGTACTTAGAAGCTAAGATTTTTGCACATGTGATGCAATGAAACAAATAAATACAGTGGAACCTCAGATTGCAAGTAACGCGGTTTACGAGCGTTTCGGAATATGAGCTATTTTTTTTTCAAATCCCGACTCACATTGTCTCGCAAGGCAAGCAGGATTCAAGCCGCTGGGGTGTGCAGTACCGCATTTGGGCAGAGGTACGGGGGCGCCGGTGACGCTCGGAAACAATCTGTTTCCCGAGTGTCTCTGAGCATCTCCGAGTGTCCCCGCGCGTCTCCGAGTGGTCTCCGAGCGTCTCCGAGTGGTTCAGAGTGTCTCCGGCGCCCCTGCACCTCTGGCCACATGCGGTACTGTATAGACAAGCAGGGGCTGTGGAACGGATTATCTGAGTTTCCATTATTTCCTATGGGGAAACTGGCTTTGATATACGAGTGCTTTGTATTACAAGCATTCTCCTGGAACGAATTATGCTCATAATCCAAGGTATTACTGTACTGCCGGCTGTAAAATGTTCCACTTTTATGTACAGGTTACGATTGTTTTGATATATGCTGACATCTAGAGGGGGTTTCAGGCCACTACAATTTTTCAATCTGTGATTTTGGTACATCCCTTTGTTTCTCTCCTCCTTTTTAGTTCAGTCCTTGCTAGACTATCCCCATTTCTTCCAAGTTCCCTCAGTCAGGGTTAGTTAGACATGTGCACTGCCGAAAAATGTGTTCGTTTTCATTTCATTTGTTTTTGTTTTTGTTTTTTTTCGTTTCGGACACTTTTGACACTTTTTTTGGGACCAGTGACATTATTGCAGTGATCAGAGCTTAAAATATGCACCGATCACTGTATAAATGACACTGGCAGGGAAGGAGTTAACACTAGGGGGCGATCAAGGGGTTAAATGTGTCCTAGGGAGGTGTTTCTAACTGTGGGGGGAGTGGACTGACTGGGAGTACAGAGAGATCGCTGTTCCTGATCACTAGGAACAGACGATCTCTCTATACTCCTCTGACATAACGGGGATCTGCTTTGTTTGCATAGGCAGATCCCCGTTCTGCCTCTCTGAGGAGCGATCACGGGTCCCACGCGTCGGCTCCCCCACTGTGCAGCGGGCGCGCCCGCAGTGTCTCGTACACGAAATGACGTACGGGTACGTCGTTTCAGGCAATAGGGCCGCCCCGCTGCAGTATATATGCGGTGGGTGGTCCATAAAGCAGTGTTCTGCCCACCGCAGGCTCTGCTCTGCTCTCCTACTGGCCCAGTGGCAGGGGGAGGAGGAGGGACCCCGAGCGGTGATGTCATGGGCTGTGGCACGGACTCCGGGAAGTAGGAACAAGAGAAAAAACACCCAACTGCCCCTAAGGCTCGATTCACACCTATGCATGTTGCTTTTGAGCGTTTTTGGAGGTTTTTTTTTCATGCTTGCCACGTTTTTGAGCCGCGTTTTTGCCGCGTTTTTTGCCGCGTTTTTGCCGCGATTTGCGTTTTGCGTTTTTTTTTTTTTTTTTACAGTTTTTTTTTACAGTCTAAAAAAATTTAAAAAAAATTTAAAAAAAAACAAAAAAAAACGGCAAAAACGCATCAAAAACGCATCAAAAACGCATCAAAAACGCTGCAAAAACGGTGCACTTGCGTTTTTGATGCTTGTCCATTGAAATCCATTACATGCAAAACGCTGCATTTTGCATGAAAAAAAGTCCCCGACCCTTTCCAAAAACGCAGAGATACAAAAAAGCATTGATGTGAACGTGTTCCATAGGAACCCATGTTAAAAAATTCCCATGCATTTCTGCAAAATGCAAAATGCATCAAAAAACGCGCTAGTGTGAATGGAGCCTTAATGTCCGTTTACCAGCAGCAGTGCACATGAGGCCTTAATGGCTGTGCAGCGAGGAGCGTGTCAGGACAAGTCTGATCTTTGGAGGAGAGTACACTGAGTTCCCAGCATGGCTAGAGAACTGACCGCGGTGTTCTATCCTGCTTAGTGTGGTCAGTTTTTAATTGGAAAGCAAAGGGACTAGCAGGAACACTGAGGATTTCACATAAAGGAAGCAAGACAATGAGAACAGGATACTTTCTCATACAAGTACATGGAACAGCAGAAACATATCAGGAATATGAAATGTTGGGGTAACAAACACTTTATAGCATATCACTCGAGTGCAGGAGGGCATTCTTTGGATTACATTGTCTCCTCCCCCTCCTGTAGTGGGTGTAGGGTTGCCCACTTTTTCTGAAAGTCAAACCCGAACACTTTAGCAGGGCGCAGTAATTTTTTTAATAGTATAAACTATACATACATTTTATGATTAAATCATATGAAGTTAATCACAAGAGTCCCCCTTTACATCAGTCCACAGAGTTCCCATTTTACATCTGAACTTTCAGAGTTCCCTTTCACTGTAAGAGGGGACTTTGCAGACTCTGATGTAAGGGAGAACTCTGGGGACCCTAATTCAAGGAAGAACTCTGATGTACAGAGAGGACTCTGATGTAAGGGATAACTCTGGGGACCCTAATTTAAGGGGGAACTCTGATGTACGGAGAGGACTCTGATGTAAAGGAGAACTCTGGGGACCCTAATTTAAGGGGGAACGCTGATGTACAGAGAGGACTCTGATGTAAGGGAGAACTCTGGTGACCCTAATTTAAGGGGGAACGCTGATGTACGGAGAGGACTCTGATGTAAGGGAGAACTCTGGGGACCCTAATTTAAGGGGGAACGCTGATGTACAGAGAGCACCCTGATGTAAGGGAGAACTCTGGGGACCCTAATTTTAGGGGGGACGCTGATGTACAGAGAGGACTCTGATGTAAGGGAGAACTCTGAGGACCCTAATTTACGGGGGAACGCTAATGTACAGAGAGGACTCTGATGTAAGGGAGAACTCTGGTGACCCTAATTCAAGGGGGAACGCTGATGTACGGAGAGGACTCTGATGTAAGGGAGAACTCTGGGGACCCTAATTTAAGGGGAACGCTGATGTACAGAGAGGACTCTGATGTAAAGGAGAACGCTGGGGACCCTAATTCAAGGGGGAACACTGATGTACGGAGAGGACTCTGTTGTAAGGGAGAACTATGGGGACCCTAATTTAAGGGGGAACTCTGATGTACAGAGAGGACTCTGATGTAAGGGAGAACTCTGGGGACCCTAATTTAAGGGGGAACGCTGATGTACACAGAGGACTCTGATGTAAGGGAGAACTCTGTGGACCCTAATTTAAGGGGGAACGCTGATGTACACAGAGGACTCTGATGTAAGGGAGAACTCTGTGGACCCTAATTTAAGGGGGAACGCTGATGTACGGAGAAGACTCTGATGTAAAGGAGAACTCTGGGGACCCTAATTCAAGGGGGAACACTGATGTACGGAGAGGACTCTGATGTAAGGGAGAACTATGGGGACCCTAATTTAAGGGGGAACTCTGATGTACAGAGAGGACTCTGATGTAAGGGAGAACTCTGGTGACCCTAATTCAAGGGGGAACACTTATGTTATATAATGAGGACTCTGATGTAAGGGGGAACACTGTGGCCTCCGGTGTAAAGGGGAACTCTGATGTAAGGGGTGCTCTGAGAACCCTGATTTACCTTAGTGTACTCACTCCGAGGCAGGAGAGAGAGAAGGGGGGACTTCAGTCACAGACAGGGATGGATGGTGAGCTCACTCACCCCTTGGCAGTCAGCACCTCTCATCCAGATGTATCTGAGGCTGCTGGACTTCAAATTTCCAACTCCCCACTTTCCTTTTCTGAGGCACAGTGCTGGGGATTGGAGTGGGGCAGACACACAGGGGTAGGGGCAGAAGGAAGAGGAGCAGATGGAGCCCGCTCTTCTCCCTCGTCTGTCTGTGTGTGTTGGGGGGGGGTTGTTAGTGCTGGCTTTGGACAGTGTGAAAAAAAGTGTAACAGACACTCTCAGCTTAGACAGCTGCAGCCACCAAACCTGCTGGGAAGCCATAGTCTGCTCTGAATATTGTGTCCGGGTTTCAGGCAGTCTGAAACCCGGACGCATGATTCCAAACCCGAACTGTCCGGGTGAATCCCGGACAGGTGGCAACCCTAAGTGGGTGGGGTCTACTGGGCCCCTCCCACAACTCTGCTCTCTGCACCGCCCTTGCAGAGCACAGTGATGATGTCACCGCTATGTTTACAAGGTAATATCTGGGTTTGTCAAAGGCATTTGATGCACACAAAGTGGATTTATATGCTTTGCAGCTATTATAGAATATATTTTAAAATGAAAGCATTTCTGCTCCGGAGCTCAGGCTTAAAAAACAAACAAAATGTAAGCGAAATCACACTGACTCTAGAAGCGGGAGGTCAGACGGACAGGACATGGAGAGATAAGTTCTGACCACCAGCTGACAGGTAAACTTTCCCTGATCTGTTCAAACTTGTCCGAGCCTCCAGCAATCCGCACAGAGCTGGCACGAGCCGCGCTCCGACACAAAGGCGCACATTGTCCTCTCCGCAGCCAGGAATGCCACTCATTAACTTCATTCCCCGACCAGATTTAATTAGAGCTCCGAGAAGATCTACATGGCATGCAAATACTTCTCACATTAAACAAAAGGGTCCCTAATGCCAGCCAGGCGTCTACTGCCCACTAAATCATTGGCAATCTGCTTCTTATGAGGAGGACCTTGAGAACTTGTATAACGTGGAAAAAAATAGATTATTGTTCCTCTTGTCAAGCTAATAATTCACTTTAGTGGCACTAAAACGTACCTGTAGTTTAATCATTAAACTGGACCCTATAGGCAAAACTTTTTTTTTTCCATTTTGGATAGAGCAAGGGAGGGTTATAACCCCTGTCATTTTTTTCCCCACCGCCAACTGTTCCATTGCGGAGATTTCCCCTTCACTTCCTGTCTCACAGCCAAACAGGAAGTGTGAGGAAACCCATGTAAATTCACCACTTCAGCTCTGGAAGATTTACCCCCCTTTCATGACCAGGCCATTTTTTGCGATACGGCACGGCGTTACTTTAACCACTTACAGACCGGAAGAATTTCTCCCTTAAAGCGGGATTCCGGCCTGACAAAAAAAAACAAACTTAAAAGTCAGCAGCTACAAACACTGTAGCTGCTGACTTTAAATAAGTACTTACCTGTCCTGGGTGCCCGCGATGTCGGCTGCCCAAGGCCAACCTGTCCCTCGGCTCTTGGGTCCCGGCACCGCCATCCTAGGTAAGGGAAACAGGCAGTGGAGCCTTGCGGCTTCACTGCCAGTTTCCTACTGCGCATGCGCGATGAGTGCGGCGATTCTGTGAATGGCCCAGTGGTGTTCTGGGAACACACACAGTTCCCAGAAGACAACGGGGCCGATCACCGAGGAGAAGAACACGCCGCGGAATAGGAAGAGGCAGATTAGGAAGACTGCCTAGCAACAAGGGTTTAGGTACGTTTAAAAAAATTTTTTTTTCAAATGTTTTTTTTTTATGTTTTTTAGGATTTTTGGTGATTTTTTTTTTCAGGGTGGCCCTCCACTTTAAAGTGACACTAAAGTTAAACTTATTTTTTTTAAAATAACAAACATATCATACTTACCTCCACTGTGCAGCTCATTTTGCACAGAGTGGCCCCGGACCTCATCTTCTGGGGTCCCCCGGTGGGTCTCTCTCGGGGCTCCTCCCCACATCAGATAACCCCCTAGGAGAAGCGCTCTCCTGGGGGGTTACCTTGCGGGCGCGCTCCCAAGTCCAGCATTCGATGTCCATAGAGGCCGAATGCAGGACTCGGCCCCGGCGCCCGCGTCATTGGGTTTGATTGACAGCAGTGGGAACCAATGGCTGAGCTGCTATCAATCTATCCAATCAAGAGCTGGGACCCGGGGCAGGGAGACAGCGTGTCCCCGCCGGGTCAAGTTCTAGGGCTCAGGTAAGTAAAACGGAGAGGCTGGGGGGCCGGTCACTGACAGGTGTTTTTTCACCTTAATGTATAGGATGCATTAAGGTGAAAAAACACGAACCTTTACAACCCCTTTAATGATCGGCCATTTTTTGTGATACGGCACTGCCTTGCTTTTAAGGGGTTGTATGCATCCTATGCATTAAGGTGAAAAAAACTTCTGACAGTGACCGCCCCCCCCCCCCCCCCCCATTTACTCACCTGAGCCCGTTCATTCCCTCGGCGGAGACGCGCGCACCTTCCCTGCCCGGGGTTCTCGGCTCTTGATTGGATAGATTGATAGCAGTGCAGGCATTGGCTCCCGCTGCTGTCAATCAAATACAATGATGTGCCGAGTCCAGCATTCTGTGTCTAGGCACGCATATGCTGGACTCAGGAGCGCGCCCACGAGGTAACCCCCAGGGAGAGCGCTTCTCCCAGGGGGTTTACCAATGGGGGGAGGATCCGCGAGAGCCGCCGGGGGACCCTAGGAGAGGATGAGCGGGGCCACTCTGTGCAAAACGAACTGCACAGTGGAGGT
The DNA here is from genome assembly GCA_037952835.1 of Lithobates septentrionalis. Taxonomy (NCBI): domain Eukaryota; kingdom Metazoa; phylum Chordata; class Amphibia; order Anura; family Ranidae; genus Lithobates; species Lithobates septentrionalis. Next base: position 549,533 of record JBBDGP010000554.1, read on the forward strand.
AAGTATGATATGTTTGTTATTTTTAAAAAAACAACAAAGATTTACAATCACTTTAACTGACAATTGCGCGGTCGTGCCTCACTGTACCCAAATAGAATTGCCGTCCTTTTTCCCCGACAAATGGAGCTTTCTTTTGGTGGTATTTGGTCTGAATTATTTTTTTTACTTTTTGCTATAATAAATATCCCAAAAAATGTAAAAAAAACGAATTTCTTCATCATTTTAGGTGAATATGTATTATAGCGTGACCTAAAGGGGTTAAATAGAGGACGATTTGGGTGATATTTGGAGACAAGATTGGTGATGTAGCTCGGGGCAGAGTTGTGAATGGCTTTGTATGTTGTGGTTAGTATTTTGAATTAAATTCTCTGGGTGATCGGGAGTCAGTAGAGGGAATAGAGCTTTCTTTTTGTGGTATTTGATGACCACTGGGTTTTTTTAATTTTTTGCGCTATAAACAAAAAAAAGGGCATCAACTTTGAAAAAAAAAATTTTTTTTTACTTTCTGCTAGAGCTGCACCATTAATCGTTAAAGAATCACTATATCGATTCAACCCCCCTTAAAGCGGACCTTCAGTCATTTTTTCATCTTTCCATCTATTAAATCTTCTGCTCTTGTTGTTTTAACTTTGGATAGTAAAACATTTTTTTTTCTGCCAGTAAATACCTTATACTGCCCACTTCCTGTTTTTTGTCTGGAAAAAAGCCTAGGCTTATGACATCATGCACAGCTCTCTCTCTCTCACTCTCGTGAGAGTTTGCCAGGAAGAGAGGGGGGATGAGTCATAAGAGGGCCAATGAGAGCTGCAGGGCTGCAGAGCTGGAGGTGTGCCTCTGTGTGTCCGTGTAAATCCATAAAGTGAACAGGCAGCAGCTTCAGCTGCCCACAGTTAAAATGGTTGCAGCCAGACTCAGTGGAGGGAAATTTCTGCAGCGTATTTACTAATTGGCACTGACAGGTGGCACTGATGGGCAGCACTGATGATGAGGTACCGATGAGGTTCTGACAGGTGTTACTGTAGGGCACTTATTGGCAATGTAATGGGCACTGACTGGCACTGTGGTGGGCACTAATTGGCACTGATTGGCACTTTATTGGGCACTGACCGGCGATCCTGAGGGGGCACTGACTGGCAGCTGATGGGCACCTTTTTTGGCAGCTGTGGTGGCACATCTGATGGGGCTGTGCTGATAATCAGCACAGACCCCCCCCCCCCCCCGACAGGGAGAGCCGCCGATCGGCTCTCCCTGTCAGCGCGAACCGAGGAATGCTGTTTACCGGCACTTCCTGGTTCACGCAATGATCAGCTGTGATTGGTCACAGCTGATCACGTGGTAAGAAGCCTCTGTTAGAGGCTTCTTACCACGATCGGAGATATGGCGTGTCAAACTGACACGCCGCACTAGCGATCGCCGAGCTGCACGCTCCCGTGGGCGTGCGCCGGCATGTTATCCTGCTGGACGTCATATCAGAACCACCGCCCCGGCCGTCAATCTGCTATAGGCCGGGCGAGAAGTGGTTAATCCGGCATTTCTACCATTCATGTAACAAGTGCATAGCAGGTCTCTGCTCACAGCTGTCAAAAAAAAAAAGAGCAGCCAGCAAAACATTTTTCAGCTGAAAGAGAGATAAAAAGAAACATTGTATCGGTTAAGTTCTTTTAGAGATTGAAGGGATGAACTTCAGTCTGTAAATGAGGTCAGTTTAACCACTTAAAAAGGTTGTAAACCTCTCTGTGGAAGTTGTACCTACAGGTAAACCTATAACAAGACTTACCTATAGGTACTGTAAATATCTCCTAAACGTGCGCCGTCTAGGAGATATTTACTGTGTTTTGTGCCGATGATGTAATCGGCGCATGCGCTGTGAAGAAACACCCCTCCCGTGCCGTTTCTTTACGAGGAAGTGCTGTGACTGGCGGCACCCATGTGAATGCGCTGGAGTGACGTCACGTGGCTCCGGCCAGTCACAAAGCCGGAGTCCGCAGCCCCCCGGAAGGAAGAGGGGCGGAGATGGATGCGGCCTGCAGGGGGGACAGCGCGGGCTTCGTTTGCAGGTAAGTGTCACATAATGTGCTAGCATACTAGCACATTATGATTTTTTTTTTTTTGATCTTGGAATGTGCCAACTGGATTTTTGATGGCTGGTTTTGTGTCTAGAGCTGAGCTATGTCCTAGTGTGTATTGGGGGGGGGGGGGGGGATTATCTGGCCCGTGGCTTTTAAAAGCTGCCATCTCTTTCAGCAGTACAGATATCAGATTAAAATCAAATTGTTTGTCGCAGACTTGTGAATTTTGTAATAAAGAGGATGGCACTCCTTCCCCTCGTCAACACAGCTTCCCCTCTTCTACCCGCTCTGTTCAGGGTCATCAGACCTCATCATTGTCACAGGAGGGATTACAGGAAGCTAATACCAAATCAAATTCATTTACTGGCACTTTAAAATACTCAGTGCCATCATGATATATTATGAGCTATTGAGGTCTGTAAACGACAGGTGTTTTTTGAACAGGAGGCAAAAAGAAACTGGCAGACATTTATACCGCGTCTACAGCTCCACCTGCTGTCTGAAAATGAGAATACATGATATTAATATGCTACATTTCATCCTTACCTGACCAAAAAAATGAAAAAAAATGTTTTTAAATGTTTTTTTTTCTATAGTTCTCACTGCTGCAGACCCCATTGATTTGTGATGTCAGCCCATCCAGTGGAGTGCCTGGTAAGATAAGGGAAACTTTTTTCAATTGCACAAAATGACTTGAGACAAATCCACATTAATGTCAACAGAGGAACTTATTATTTGGCTTCAGCCTAGGTTCACACTGATGCGGTGCGGGATTTGCAGCAATTCCTGCATTTTTCCTGCATCGCATCGCACTCCATTAATGCAAACCGCTGTTAGGTTAAGGACAGCCCAAAAACAGTTTGCAAAAAGCAGTGCGATTGGCAGAATTGGATCACATGGGTGTGAATAGTGCATAGCGCTGCAGCACCATAAGGTTTGGGATTACGTTTACAGATGCCTGGGGGTGCCGTGCCATTAACAATTACTGGCTAGACATGTGCGGTTCGTTTCGTTCCTGAATTAATATTCGGGCACATTTTTAGTTATTCGGAGATTCGGATATATCTGAATACACGAATTACAATATAAACAAATGTTACCAAATGCTCCGAATAACGTAACGAAATTCGTCAGAATTTCAGAAATTCGGACTGAAATTCGAATCGAATCTTACATTGAACTCCAGTCGAATTCTCACTACACATATTGCTGCAATCCAAGACTGTGTGTGTTTATTAGAGCACCATTTCGAAATAATGCTGTTTTTGTTAAGCCAAAGGTGATTTAACCACTTCAGCCCCGGAAGATTTTACCCCCTTCCTGACCAGAGCACTTTTTTTGATACGGCACTGCGTCGCTTTAACTGACAATTGCGCGGTCGTGCGACATTGTACCAAAACAAAATTGACGTCTTTTTTTTCCCCCACAAATAGAGCTTTCTTTTGGTGGTATTTGATCACCTCTGTGGTTTTTATTTTTTTGTGCTATAAACAAAGAAAGAGTGACAATTTTGAAAGATTTTTTATTTTTTACTTTTTGCTATAATAAATATCCACCAAAAATATATAAATTTTTTTTTTTTCCTCAGTTTAGGCCGATACATATTCTTCTACATATTTTTGGTAAAAAAAAAAAAAAATTGCAATAACTGTATATTGATTGGTTTGCGCAAAAGTTATAGCGTCTACAAAATAGTGGATAGATTTATAGCATTTTTATTATTATTATTTTTTTACTGGTAATGGCGGCGATCTGCGATTTTTATGGTGACTGCGACATTATGGCGGACAGATCGGACAATTTTGACACATTTTTGGAACCATGGGCATTAATGCAGCGATCAGTGTGATTAAAAATGTATTGATTACTGTAAAAAAGGCACTGGCAGTGAAGGGGTTAACACTAGGGGCGGTGAAGGGCTTAATTGTGTTCCCTGGGAGGTGATTCTAACTGAAGGGGGAGGGGACTAACTACAGGAAGTGACATATCGTGGTTCCTAGCTAATAGGAACACACGATCTGTCACTCCTGTCAGGACAGAACAGGGAAGTGTTGTGTTTACACACACTTGTCCCTGTTCTATGTCTCCTGATCAAGATCGCTCGTGGCCGGCGGTCATCGCGACCGTGGGCCACGAGCATCGCCACCATTGCTGTGCAGCGGGTGCACGCACGCCTGCTATCCGGACCCCGCGAGATCACGTACAGTAACGTGCGCGCAGGGGAGCCAACCTGCCGCAGTAAAACTGCGGCGGCTGGTCCGGAAGCGGTAAAAGAGTCATTGTAATCATTTGATGAAGATTTTTCTTTTGTTTTTTCACTTTGCTGCATTCGAATCGAAAACAATATAAGATTTTTGTTTTCGATTGGTCGTTTCGAAACGAAAAAAATCGGCAAATTCGAAGAAAACTTGAAATTTCCAAAAACAAATTCCGATAACGAATTCCAAAAATGAATTGAACAACCGAATTTAACTAAACGAAATAACTAGATTATGGAATCGAAACGAAACGAGACACATTTTTTCGTCATGCACATGTCTATGACTGGCACCCTTGCAAGTTTGCTAAAGTGCAGCATGTTTGTCTATGTATTGGGAAAGCGCGTGATTTCGCGAACATTCCCGACAAACATAGATGGCCTTAGGCTGCATTCAAACCTGTGCGTTTTGTAAATGCAAGTAAAATCACGTGTCTTTGCATGGGTTTAACCGGTTCCCGACCGGCGCCGGCCGGGAGCTCCGTGAGTCGGGTCGCACAGACTCGATCGCCATGGGGATACCCGCGATCACCTCACGGAGAGGAAGAACGGGGAGATGCTAATGTAAGCAAGCATCTCTCCGTTCTGCCTAATGACAGTGTCACTGATCTCTGCTTCCTGTGATCGGGAGCAGAGATCAGTGACGTGTCACATGTAGCCACGCCCCCCCACAGTTAGAAACACTCCCCAGGACATACTTAACCCCTCCCTAGCCCCCTAGTGGTTAACCTCCTCACTGCCAGTGTCATTTACACAGGAATCAGTATAGCACTGATCGCTGTATAAATGACAATGGTCCCAAAAATGTGTCAAAAGTGTCCGATGTGTCCACCAAATTGTCGCAGTCACGATACAAATCGCAGATCGCCGGCATTTAAAAAAAAATAAAAATTATCAATAAAAATGCCCATAAAACTATCCCCTATTTTGTAGATGCTATAAGTTTTGCACAGACCAATCAATAAACGCTTATTGCGATTTTTTTTTACCAAAAATATGTAAAAGAATACGTATCGGACTAAACTGAGGAAAAAAAATGTTTTTTTAAATATTTTTTGGGGATATTTATTATAGCAAAATGTAAAAAATAATGTTTTTTTTTTTGTTTTTTTTTAATTGTCGCTATTTTTTTGTTTATAGCGCAAAAAATAAAAACCGCAGAGGTGATCAAATACCATCAAAAGAAAGCTCTTATTGTGGGGAAAAAAGGACGTCAATTTTGTTTGGGTGCAACGTCACACGACCGCGCAATTGTCAGTTAAAGCGACGCAGTGCCGAATCGCAAAAAGTGCTCTGGTCAAGAAGGGGGTAAAATCTTCCGGGGCTGAAGTGGTTAAGAAGCGCGCAACAAACACTTGTTGCATTTGCAGTGCCATTCAATGTTAATGGCACCCCAAGTGTGGCAAGCCGACAGGGTCTTTGGTTCACAACTTTTATTCGGTTCGATCAGTTTAGTCCCATGAAAGCTGAACTCCAGCCACACCTTCTTGCACTGTTATATAGGTTTCATCTCTACTGAAATGTCACTGCACGAGGAGAGCGGCTCACAGTGTGCATCCGAAGCTAGTCAGATAGGGCCTGTCTCATGTCCTAGCTGGAGAACTGCCAGCATCACATAGCCCTTTCCTCCCTCCAACCCTACTTTCCATAGCTCACCACTTTGCATGTAGGCATTGCCTAAGCCAGTCTGCATGTAAAAATGAAGCCTGCTCAGGAGTGTCCATTCCTCCAGATTGACATCTACCCATCAAGGCATATTGATATTTGCATAACTCTCCCTGTTTTTCAGGAAGCTATGTATGGAACCCTGTTGGCCCCTCCCACCAGCCATCATCTGCCTGCATTACATAGAAAAGCACAGAGACCCAGTGATGGCATCAGAGTGATATATTTCCCACGACAGCCGTTCTTGAATCTCCTGTAAACCAGGGGTCTCCAAAGATTCTAAACAAAGAGCCAGTTTACTGTCATTCAGGCTTTAGGAGGCCAGACTGTAGAAAATGCCTCGCATCAGTGCCCCATCATTGGTTTTAATGGGAAGAACAGTGCCCCTTTGTTAGTTCCAATGGGAATAATAGTGCCCCATCATTGGTTGTAATGGGAGGAATAGTGCCCCATTGTTAGTTCCAATGGGAATAATAGTGCCCCATCACTGGTTGTAATGGGAGGAATAGTGCCCCATTGTTAGTACCAATGGGAAGAACAGTGCCCCATCATTGGTTGCAATGGGAGGAATAGTGCCCCATTGTTAGTACCAATGGGAAGAACAGTGCCCCATCATTGGTTGCAATGGGAGGAATAGTGCCCCATTGTTAGTACCAATGGGAAGAACAGTGCCCCATCATTGGTTGCAATGGGAGGAATAGTGCCTCATTGAAAGATATCAATAGGAAGGAATAGTGCCCCATTGTTGGTGTCAATGGGAAGAATAGTGCCCCATTGTTAGTAGCAATGAGAAGAACCATGCCCCATCATTGGTTGTAATGGGAAGGAGTAGTGCCCCATTGTTGGTGTCAATGGGAAGCATAGTGCCCCATTGTTAGTACCATTGGGAAGAACAATGCCCCATCATTGGTTGTAATGGGAAGGAATAGTGTCCCATTGTTGGTATCAATGGGAAGAATAGTGCCCCATTAATGGTGTTAGTAAGGGAAATAGTGCCCCATCATTGGTGTCAATTGGTGGAATAGTGCCCCAAGGGACAGATAAAAGCAAGAAAAGGGCCACATTTGCCCCCATGGACCACAGTTTGGAGCCCACTGCTGTAAACTGTACAATGTTTTGCTGATCCAAGCGGTTTTCTTTTTGTCCTGTAGGGGGCGTCATTAAGATTTCTGGCAAACTCATGACTGATCACTTTGAAAACTATGACTTCGATATAGACTACATTGAAGGGTATGGTTGTAGTGTTTTTTTCTGTGGTTATTGCTAAGTGATATCCTGTGTGTGAGAGAATGCGAACTCCAGGAAAAGTAAAAATCCTCCTCTAGAGGGGGGCTGCCGCCACCTGCTGCTGTGTGAGGACACCTATGATGAGGGGTGTGGCTAATACTCAGCTCTGCCAGGACAGGACATTGGAGTGGGAAGGCAGGAAGCAGCAATAAGTTATTATAAGGCATTTCCAAGCAAATCTCAGTCATAAATCATAACATAACATGGTGCAGGACTATCAAGCGATAAAAAGGTGTACATTTACAGTTGGGCTTTGAACACAATACATAGGCTGCAGAGTTGGATTAGGGAGGACAGGGTGGGGGGCTCAGCAAGATGGGGAGTAGCAATCAAATGCCACTTAGGGTACTTTCACAATGGGGCGGAGTACATTGGCAGTAAAGTTTTAGCGACGCTTTACCCTCGTTTTAGCGGCGCTTTTCGGATGCTAGCAGTGCCCTTTTCTACCCCCGCTAGCGGCCCGTGTTGCAGTGTTACCGAAGCACTTTGCATGTGCTTCGGCAGCACTGCCCATTCGTTTCAATGGGCAGGGCGTTTTGGGAGCGGTGTATACAGAGCTCCCAAACCGCCCCAAAGATGCTGCTTGCAGAACTTTCTTTTCCCCGTCCCGCAAGCGCACCGCGCCAGTGTGAAATCACACGGCCTCTCACACTGGGGAGGCATGAGAGGTGCTTTTCAGGTGCTTTAAAGGTGTTATTTTTAGCGCCAAAATGCCTGAAAAGCGCCTTCAGTGTGAAAGGGGTCTTAGAGCAGCAGCAAACTTTTGGCTTCCTAGAAATATATGTATAGGAATACTGAATGCAGCTATGGTAATATCTGTAGAGCAGAGGAGTGCCAGGATATTCTGCAATTAGTAGCTAATTAGTAGCAAACAGGTGTATTAAATACAAAGAGTAATAGTAGCCAATCAGAAACCAGCTTTTAAGGTTTCTGAAAATTTGATTGGCTGCTTGGAAATACCGCTTTCTGCTCATGATCTTTTGCTGTAGTATATACAGTGGGGTTGATTTACTGAAGGCAAATCCACTCTGCACTGTATGTGCACTTGGAAGTGCAGTTGGGGTAGATCTGAAATGAGGGGAAGCTCTGCTGATTTTATCATCCAATCGCGTGCAAGCTAAAATGCTGTTTTTTATTTTCCTTGCATGTCCCCCTCGGATCTACAGCGCACTTGTGCAAAGTGGATTTGCCTTTAGTAAATAACCCCCACTATGTCACAAAAGTGAGTACACCCACTACCATTTTTGTAAATATTTTATTACCGTATTTATCGGCGTATAACACACACTTTTTTCCCCTTAAAGTGGTGTTCCGGCCGAAATGATACTTTTTAAATAAAAATACCCCTATAATACTCAAGCTTAATGTATTCTAGTAAAGTTAGTCTGTAAACTAAGGTCTGTTTTGTTAGTTTATAGCAGTAGTTTGTTATTTTAAAAACTTCTAGCAGGCTGTGGCCATCTTAAGTGTGGGCATCTGAAGCCAGACTGTATTTCTTTCTGGATCTCATCCTTGCAGATCTCGCACATGCTCAGTGCAGCACAAGCAGTGTAATAGGTTTCACGTCAGGTTTCCATAGCAATGGCAGTTTCAGAGGAAGTTGCCGCCCCTTCCCAGAAGGCATTGCAAACAGGAAATGATGGGCCACGGCCAGGGAGGAGGAAGTGAAAAATGAATACAGCAGATATACAGTAGGTGCTGAGAAAAAAAAATACAAAAATATCCAATTTGTTTACAGTGCTCAGATTAGTGAGGGATGCTGAAGAGCTGTAAAAGTGGGTGGAGCTCCACTTTAAAATCAGTGGGAAATCGTTGTGGGTGCCTGTTATATGCCGATCCCCCCGCTGATTGTGAGTGAGGAGCTAGTGCCGCCGATATCTATACATAGCCGAGTGTACTCGGCTATCCTCGGCTAGTTCCGCTCACAGTCACGCCCAGTCCCGTCCTATGATGGACATAACACAGGGACTGGGCGTGACTGTAAGCGGAACTATCCAAGCCTAACCACGTACACTCGGCTATGTATGTATATGGGCGGCGCTCGGCTCCGCTCACAGTCGCGCCTACGAGAGGAGCCGAGATACACAGGACCAGCTCTGTGTATCTCGAAGGCGCCATTTTCAAACTGCAGTGACACTGACATGTCACTGCAGTTTAACTGCGGCCTGGGCAAGGCTGTAAAATGACACGGACAAGGCTGCAGATGGACACTGACAAGGCCTCAAGGCTGCAAAATGACACCGGACAAGAATGCAGATGGACACTGATAAGGCTGCCTTGATGGGCATTTAAATGTAAGTTTTTTTTCCTTAAAAAGTTTTTTTCCTTAAAATTCCCTCCTAAACTTGGGGTGCGTGTTATAGTCCGATAAATACGGTATATCTTTTCATGTGACAACACTAAAGAAATGACACTTTGCTACAATGTAAAGTAGTGAGTGTACAGCTTGTATAATGCCCTGTACACACGATCGGACATTCCGACAACAAAATCCATGGATTTTTTCCGACAGATGTTGGCTCAAACTTGTCTTGCATACACACAGTCACACAAAGTTGTTGGAAAATCCGATCGTTCTGAACGCGGTGCCGTAAAACACGTACGTCGGGACTATAAATTGGGGCAGTAGTCTATAGCTTTCGTCTCTTAATTTATTCTGAGCATGCGTGGCACTTTGTGCGTCGGATTTGTGTACACACGATCGGAATTTAACCGATCGGATTTTGTTGTCGGAAAATTTTATAGCCTGCTCTCAAACTTTGTGTGTCGGAAATTCCAATGGAAAAAGTCAGATGGAGCCCACACATTATATATATATATATATATATATATATATAGTATGTATGTGCGTGTCTTGCAATATATATAATATCATTCAATAACAGAATATGTGTGTGTCTTTCAGTCCTGTGATTATGAAATCTGAATGGGATGGATGGTCCTCACTCTGCTCGTTAGCAGACAAGATCTCTGACAGTATGTAAGTTATACAGGAATTTAAAATGTACTCCTTCGATAATCCAGTTTTAGGTGGATGCTTCTGAGTTAAATGCAAAACACAAAGACAACATTGCAGCTACAGGCCATGTGAGTTTAGGAATCCAAAATCCTAAATGTACACGTTCTGAGGACCAACATGTTAGAGCTGATCTCCAATGCGCAAAAACCTCCCCCATGCAACACCCCATGTTCACAGATACAATCATTACTTCCCTCATTCAACCCTGCTACTATTACTGAGGTTGCTAAACTTTTATCTAATGCCGCGTACACACGAGCGGACTTTACGGCAGACTTTACGACGGACTTTCTGAATGAACGGACTTGCCTACACACAATCCACCAAAGTCCGTTGAATTCGTACGTGATGACGTACGACCGGACTAAAACAAGGAAGTTCATAGCCAGTAGCCAATAGCTGCCCTAGCGTGGCTTTTTGTCCGTCGAACTAGCATACAGACGGCGGACTTTTCGACCGGACTCGATTTCGACGGATTCATTTAAAACATGTTTCAAATCTAAGTCCGTCCAACTTTTGAGAAAACAAAGTCCGCTGGAGCCCACACACGATCGAATTGTCCGTCAAAACCCGTCCGCCGGGCAAAGTCTGCCGTAAAGTCCGCTCGTGTGTACGCGGCATAACACTCATCTAACCACCTACCCCCTGGATCCTGCTCCCTCGCAAATGCTACGCTCACCCTCTGACTCAATTCTACACTCTCTAACTCTCTAAGTCACCCCCATACTTAAAAAGCCCACACTGGACCCCACCAATCTTAACAACCTACGTCCCATCTCCTTACTCGCCTTCTCCTCCAAACTTCTTGAAAGACTGGTCTACAACCGACTAAGCGACCATCTGACCATGAATAAACTTCTTGATCCCCTTCAGTCTGGATTTTGGCCTCAACACTCCACGGAAACTGCTCTCCTTAAACTCTCAAATGACCTACTAACGCAGTGGTTCTCAACCTTTCTAATGCCGTGACCCCTTGATAAAATTTCCCAAGTTGTGGGGACCCCTAACAGTAAAATTATTTTCATAGCGTGGGTTGTCAGCACCCAAGGAAAGACAAGTAATTTGCGCCCCCCCCCAACCCACGGAATTTAGTGCTTCCCAAGTCCCTTCCACTCGCAGCAGTGACACCTATGCCGAAATCAGGAGATAGGGTCTCCTCCAGCCCCTCCCACTACACATTCCTCACCAATTAGTTGACCTCTAGTCTCTGTCCCCCACCCATGCCGTGAACTGAATGGGTGGCTGCAAAGAGGCTGATTGGGCGACCGCAGGCTCCAGGAACAGCCCAGCTGGGCAGCTGCGAAAAGGCTGGGAGAGTGGCGCGGGCTTCAGGAACAGCCCAGGATTTGGTGACCCCTGGCAAATCGTCATTCGACCCCCGAGGGGGTCCCGACCCCTAGGTTGAGAAGCACTGTACTAACAGCTAAAACCAGTGGACACTATTCTGTACTACTTCTCCTGGATCTCTCTGCTGCCTTTGACACAGTGGACCACCCCCTCCTCCTCAATAAACTCCACTCCTTTGGTCTCCGTGACTGTACTCTTCGCTGGTTCTCATCCTACCTATCCCACCGCTCCTTCAGTGTCACTTACAACTCTACTTCCTCCTCTCCTCTTCCTTTCTCCGTTGGCTCCTTTCCGTAGTGTAATTGCTTGCTCCGATTTCACTGCACACTGAGAGCTTCTCAAAATGTGCATTAGAAGCTGCAGCGAGTCAGATAATGCTCGCCTCATTTCCTGGCTGGAGAACGTCCAGCATCATCTAATGCTTTTCTCCCCCAGACTGGCCATCCCTGGCCCGCCCCTTTTATTCATTGGATTTCAATTCTTTCAATCACAGGGCTTTAACATCACAGGTGGGCAGTCTACATGCAAATGTAGCCTACCCACCCATCAAGGTATATTATTGTTTGTATAACTCCTCCATGACCACTGCTTATATCAGGGCTGTGGGCTCCTGAGAGGAGCACTGGGGCAGGGAGCTGTAAATACCCTGCTGGCATCTCCCATCAGCCATGATCTGCCTGAATTACAAAGAGAAGCACAGAGACCCAGTGATGCCACTGGGTCTATAATAAAGTGTCTCATGAAAACAGAAAAGGTTCATTTAAAATGAATGAGCAGGAAAGGAGGAACTGGGGAAGAAAAAATATTATCAGATTAAACTTCATCTTTAAATTAGCCTTGTGTGTTACCAGTAGACCCTCTAGTGATTGATCTATATATTTCTATTGGTGCACGCAGCAATGTGCCTGTCGAATACCAATGTGCCTTTGCTGTGCCTTGGAGACTTCCTATGAAAATGTAGGTTTAGAACATCAAGCAAAAGCCTCCCACCGTCACAGCCACAATACCATATGTGTGCTTCCCTGGGAATCCCCAGCATAAATGAAACACTGCTATTATGGGCTAGATCAGCAAATGGAAAGGCAGGAGAAGCTCTCTGTGTAATCTGCATAATATAAATCCGGTGACTTTATAAAAAAGACATATCATAAAATATAATCTTCTAGATTGTAAGCTCTAAGGAGCAGGGCCCTCTCATTCCTCTTTTATTGATTTGTATTGTAACTGTACTCTGTTCCCCCTTTTTGCAAAGCACTGCGCAAATATTTGGCACTATAGAAATCCTGTATAATATAATATTAAAAAAAAAAAATTAAATTGAATTAAACAGAAAATTTTACTTTTTTTTTATAAGCAAATTTAGTAGTCCATTTTTAAAATGGTGGTATGAACTTATTGTTGACAATACTGCTGCTTTATTAAAAAATACAAAAAGGCATTTATAAAGCACATTGGTGTGATTTTTGGTCTTCAAAGCACGGGGAACGCAATTGAAATGAAGGTTATGTGACAGGCTCCACGCCACTGCCTACATTTTATTAATGGACCGCAGATACAGGTCATGGTGTGGAGTAACGTTGTGGTGTATGGCGGAGAGTGGAGCAATATCTATTCTCAGTTATAAGCTGGCCCCTATGTTTCAGTGTGCTCACTGCAACTAAATCACACTGTAATAAAGTATCTCTGTTGTAAGCTGTTTATTGCTTCCTCACTCCTATCACAGCTCTTTAGTAATCTTTCGATAGCAACTGTGAAAATTCAAATTTACCTTCATTCTCTTTCACTTCCCTCCTTTCCCCATAAGCTGGAATTGTTTTTTTCTCCTATTGATATAGGGATAATGTCACTGTATTCAGACAGATCCAACACATGATGGTAATTGGGGTTTTTACTACTGTAGTTAATGTAGGTTTGTTAGCGTAGGAAAGTTTGGCTTGGCTCATAGGCAGGCCTGGGTTGAATCTGGGTCAGGGCTGAGTGGCTCAGGAAAGCTGGATGACTCAGCAAGCAGCATCTCTGGTACCTCCCACTTCTTTCTGGAACCCTGGAGAAGCTTCCAGAAGTAGCGGGCGAAGACTAGGAGGAGCTGCTTGGCATATTTATGAGGGCTCCATCCATTCCTTAGAAATTGGGCTGACAGGGGGTAGGCCCCTCATAAATAGGCATGAGTTGTGCCAGCAAGGGGCAATCAGGTGGAAGATGGAAAAGGGAAAAGGAGTGCTGAGCAGGCTGTCAATGGCACTTGAGGGTGCCCCCTAGTCTGGGGGGGGTGACCTTCGACCTGGGGCTCGGGGGCTGGATGGATCACCCACAGCACATAGAGAAACCCCTTTCTGAAGGCACGGGAGCAAGTGTTCAGTCTGGAGGAAGGTGGAGAGAGTGTCAGTCTGGAGGACTGTGGAGAGAGTGTCAGTCTGGAGGACTGTGGAGAAGTTATCCAGGATAACTAGTGAAAGGGTCAGCTCCAGCCAGGCGGGAAGAGGTGGGCTGGGATCAGTGACCACAGAGAGGAAGTGCTGGGAAAGTGGGAGCTGTGTCACCCCATCTGCTCCTTAAGTATAGGGGCTGCGAGTCCCTGTCTGTAATGGGCTTTTGCTACCAAAAATTACTACAGGGTGACAAAGCTAGGTTCTGCATGCAAGAGTGTGCTGGAGGAAGAAGAGGAGCTGTATATAGGACTGTATATAGGAGAAGTTATCCCTGACATTTGTTTGAAGTCAAGTGGGCATCCCATAACCTCCCATCCCTATCCAAGTTATTACCCTTCAATAAAAATAAAAAAAAGTCACAGACTATTCTCTGACTCTGGAGTGACTGTAGAATATTGGTGTGCCTGGCTGTGCAGGGTGGGGGATACCAGTTTCTTGCGGCTCCTTAGGAGGTGTGCTTTGCTACATAGAGTTTTCACAGCTGCTATCTAAAGCTTGGTAAAGAGAGGTAATATAAGAGAGGGCGCAATAAAGAGTTTCCAGCAGTCTCTATGCACAGTACTTTTTTTTTAACACTTAACATAGATTTTGCAAAATGTACCTTTTTAAAAGTCATTAATGCCTTGGCTGTATACAGGATGAACCAGCTATGCCCGGGCACCATAAGGAGGGATCAAGGAAGCACAGATAGTGTTTCATTTTACAAGTCCCTTCATGTAATGGGAAGTAGTGTACTCAATGGGTATACATGTGGGCAGGATTGTTGGTGTAATTTCAGCAGATTAGAAGTGCACCAGTAATGCTCTAATTTCTTAGTCATACCGCTTTCTCCTCCTATCAGCATGCTTCTTTTCATCACATGAATTACAGTGGTTGTAAAGCCTTAAGGTTTTTTACTTTCATGTAGTCTATGCATTAAGTTAAAAAAAACTTTTGTGCTGCACGTGTCCATCCTCACCTTCTTTATACTTACCTGAGCCCGATCCAGCGATGTGCATGAGAGTAGAAGCTCTCCTGGCTCTGTCCCACCTCACTGCACAGATAGATAGCCATGGCTTCCGCTGTTGTCAATCAAATTTTGTGACGAGAAAGCTCGAGCAGGGCCAGGTCACCCTGTTTGTGTTAATGGACACAGGGAAGGCAGCGAGCCCGCAAAAGTGCCCCCATAGAAAGCAGCTTCCTATGGGGGCACTCGCCAAAGAGGAGGAGCCAGGAGCACTGGCGGGAGACCCTAGAAGAAGAGGATTAGGGCTGCTCTGTGCAAAGTTATTGCACAGAGCACGTAAGTATAATATGTTTTTTATTTTAAAGGAAAAAAACGAACCTTTAATGTTATTTTAATTGGCTTCTTGTGCTGCTTCTTCCTTTCATATTTGAGCCCTAATGTAAAAAGGGCTGAGGAAAGGACACATTCAGGTACTTACATTGCTTGTAAAAAAATCCATCAAGGCCCCATTCACACTTCGCATAGCGGAAACTCATGTTCCCACTTGCAATTTTGTGTGAGTAATTTTCACGTGGTTCCGGCTGTCATGCATAGGACAGCCCATTTACTTCAATTGTGCATTGTCCTATGTGCATTTGGTGCCCAAAAGAAGCTCCTGCTCCTTTTTGGGCGACAAGCTACATGCAATTTTTAAAGCTGCATTTTGCTGTGATTGCAGCACGATGCGAAAATTGCAGCTAAATCCCAATATGTTTGGGGTGCAATTTAGAATGAATGTTTATATGAACATAAATAAAATATTGAAATGTCTATACTTCATACTACACAAAGCATTGAGTGTAATCTCTTGATATACTCTGTCACACTGCAGTATGTTTGTCTTTTCTAGGTACCCCATACATGTAGAACACGGGAACGGAACCTTGCTGTGCAGGACGGAAGGGAATTATATTGGTGAGCAAATCTATATTTTTGTTTCTTTTCAACATTAATGGAAAATTAAAGTAAATGTGAACCCTCACCTTGTAAAACAACCCATTCAGTTTAAAATAGAAATGAAAGGCAATACATTCTATATATATATATATATATATATATATATATATATATATATATATATATATATATATATATATATATATATTACTGTATATACACTATATTGTCAAAAGTATTGGGACGCCTGTCTTTACATGAACTTTAATGGCATCCCAGTCTTAGTCTGTAGGGTTCAGTTTTAGGTTTGCCCACCGTTTGCAGCTATAACAGCTTTGTGTTGGTCTATCACATAAAATCCCAATAAAATACATTTACGTTTTTGGTTGTAACATGACAAAATGTGGAAATTTTCAAGGGCCATGAATACATTTTAAAGGCACTGTGTATGTGTATGTATATATATATATATATATATATATATATATATATATATATATATATATATATATATATGCGCAGGGCTTTTTTTTTTTTTATGCAGGAACTCCCCCCCCCGTCTGAGTCACCCCTTGTCTCTGCCCCCTACCCACCTCTGACCACCGTCCCTAGATTCCACCCCCTACCCACCTACCAGTACTGCCCCTTTTAGATAATACAGAACCAAGTATCATTTTGTGGTGCTAAATCATTTCTATGGAACATGTTAATGATAAAAAGAAAAGATCCCTGCAGCCAGGAATAGAATCCCAGCAATAGATCCCCACACAACAATAGACTCCCCCAGCAACAATGGACTCCACCCCAACAACAATAGATTCCCTGCAGCAACAGTGAACCACCCAAACAAAATATTATACCCAGTAACAAAATATCCACCCAAGCAACATTAGACCCCCCCAGCAGCAACAACAGATCTCCCAGCAGCCAGCATCAATAGATCCTCCAGCAGCCAGTAAAAATAGACCTCTCCCTCAACAATAGATCCCTTTCAAGAACATAAGACCCCCCCCCCAGCAAGAATAGATTCCCCATCAGCAACAATAGACCCTCACACAAAATCAGATCCCCACCAGTGACAATAGATCCCCCAGCAGCCAATATCAATAGACCCTCCAGCACAGGCACCCCCCATGCTATTACATACATTCAGTGCTGGAGGTGCCGGAACTGTGTTCCCCTGCGTTCCCGCTGAAAAAAAGCCCTATGTATATGTATGTATGTATATATATATATATCTTATATATATATATATATATATACATATATATATATATATCTTATATATATATATACACACAGTATCTCACAAAAGTGAGTACACACCTCACATTTTAGTAAATATTTTATTATATCTTTTCATGTGACAACTTTGCTACCATGTAAAGTAGTGAGTGTACAGCTTGTATAACTGTAAATTTGCTGTCCCCTCAAAATCACTCAGCACACAGCTATTAATGTCTAAACCACTGGTAACAAAAGTGAGTACACCCCTGAGTGAAAATGTCCAAATTGGGCCCAATTTGCCATTTTCTCTCCCCGGTGTCATGTGACTTGTTAGTGTTACAAGGTCTCAGGTGTGAATGTGGAGCAGGTGTGTTAAATTTGGTATTATCGCTCTCACTCTCTCATACTGGTCACTGGAGGTTCAACATGGCACCTCATGGCAAAGAACTCTCTAAAGAATCTGAAACATTTTTTTTTGCTCTACATAAAGATGGCCTAGGCTATAGGAAGATTCCCAAGACCCTGAAACTGAGCTGCAGCATGGTGGCCAGGACCATACAGCGGTTTACCAGGACAGGTACCACTCAGAACAGGCCTCACCATGGTCAACCAAAGAAGTTGAGTGCACGTGCTCAGCATCATATCCAGAGGATGTCTTTGGGAAATAGATGTATGAGTGCTGCCAGCATTGCTGCAGAGGTTAAAGGGGTGGGGGGTCAGCCTGTCAGTGATCAGACCATACGCCGCGCATAGAGTTTCCACCTCATCCCTTTAAACCCGAACACCTTTGAATTACACAGGTTCTCAGGCTAATTAAATGCAGATAAGGCACCAAGTGAGTTTAATTACCACCTTAATAAGCCACAGAACCTGTGTAATTCAAAGGTGTTCGGGTTTAAAGGGATGAGGTGGCAACCATAGTCGCACACTGCATCAAATTGGTCTGCATGGCTGTCATCCCAGAAGGAAGCCTCTTCTATAGACGATGCACAAGAAAGCCCGCAAACAGTTTGCTGAAGATAAGCAGACTAAGGACATAGATTACTGGAACCATGTCCTGTGGTCTGATGAGACCAAGATAAACTTATTTGGTTCAGATGGTGTCAAGTGTGTGTGGCAGCAACCAGGTGAGGAGTACAAAGACAAAGTGTGTTGTGCCTACAGTCAAGCATGGTGGTGGGAGTGCCATGGTCTGGGGCTGCATGAGTGCTGCCGGCACTGGGGAGCTACAGTTCATTGAGAGGACCATGAATACCAACATGTACTGTGACATACTGAAGCAGAGCATGATCCCCTCCCTTCGGAGACTGGGCCACAGGGCAGTATTCCAACATGATAACGACTCCAAACACACCTCCAAGATGACCACTGCCTTGCTAAAGAAGCTGAGGATGAAGGTGATGAACTGGCCAAACATGTCTGCTGACCTAAACCCTATTGTGCATCTGTGGGGCATCCTCAAACAGAAGGTGGAGGAGCGCAAGATCTCTAACATCCACCAGCTCCATGATGTCGTCATGGAGGAGTGGAAGAGGACTCCAGTGGTAACCTGTGAAGCTATAGAAGACTCCATGCCCAAGAGGGTTAAGGCAGTACTGAAAAATAATGGTGGACACACAAAATATGGACATTTTCACTCAGGGGTGTGTCACTTTTGTTGCCAGCGGTTTAGACATTAATGGCTGTGTGTTGAGTTATTTTGAGGGGACAGCAAATTTACACTGTTATACAAGCTGTACACTCACTACTTTACATTGTAGCAAAGTGTAATTTCTTCAGTTTTGTCGCGTGAAAAGATACGATGGGGCACTATTCCATCCACTGATACCACCAATGGGGCATTATTGCTCCCACTGACCTCAATGATGGGGCACTATTCCTTTCACTGAAAAAAGTACCCCAAATTAGTGGGTCCTACACTATCCATAGAATGGAAGATCCTGCTTCTCTGAACCATAGGAGCATACACTCCTCTAAATGGGAGTAATTCTCCCATTTAGAGGAGTGTATGCTCCCATGGTTCAGAGAAGCAGGATCTTCCATTCTATGGATAGTGTAGGACCCACTAATTTGGGGTACTTTGTCCCAGTAAGTGGGCTTAGCACTACAGTGCCTTGCAAAAGTATTCACCCCCCTTGGCATTTTTCTTGTTTTGTTGCCTCACAACCTGGAATTAACATGGATTGTTTGAGGATTTGCATTATTTAATTTACAGAACATGCCCACAACTTTGAAGATGTTTTTTTTTTATTGTAAAGCAAACAACAAATAGGACAAAATAACAGAAAAAGTCAATGTGCATAACTATTCACCCCCCTAAAGTCAATACTTTGTAGAGACACCTTTTGTGGCTATCACAGCTCCAAGTTGCTTTGGATAATTCTCTATGAGCTTGCCACATCTTGCCACATCTTACCACTGGGATTTTTGCTGATTCCTCCTTGCAAAACTGCTCCAGCTCCTTCAAGTTGGATGGTTATCGCTTGTGAACAGCAAACTTTAAGTCTGACCACAGATTTTCTATTGGATTGAGGTCTGGGCTTTGACTAGGCCATTCCAACACGTTTACATGTTTCCCCTTAAACCACTCAAGTGTTGATTTAGTAGTGTGTTTGGGGTCATTGTTCTGCTGGAAGGTGAACCTCCGTCCTAGCCTCAAATCGCACACAGAGTGGTACAGGTTTTGCTCAAGAATATCCCTGTATTTAGCACCATCCATCTTTCCCTAAACTCTGACAAGTTTCCCAGTCCTGACTGCTGAAAAACATCCCCACAGCATGATGCTGCCACCACCATGTTTCACAGTGTGATGGTGTTCTTTGGGTGATGTGATGTGTTGGGTTTGCGCCAGACATAGCATTTTCTTTGTTGGCCAAAAAGTTTTAATTTTGTTCTTTCCATTTGGTTATGATAGATTTGATGGTGCTCCTAGGGATCATCAAAGATTTGGATATCTTTTTATAACCTAACCCTGACTTGTACTTCTCAACAACATTGTCCCTTACTTGTTTGGAGAGTTCCTTGGTCTTCATGGCAGTGTTTGCTTAGTGGTGCCTCTTGCTTAGGTGTTGCAGCCTCTGGGGCCTTTCAAAAAGGTGTGTCTATGTAATGACAGATCATGTGACACTTAGATTGCACACAGGTGGACATCATTTCACTAATTATGTGACTTCTGAAGGTAATTGGTTGCACCAGAGCTTTTTATGGGCTTCATAACAAAAGGGTGTGAATACATACGCACATGCCAATTATCAGTTTTTTATTTCTGAAAAATAGTTTTATGTACAGTATCTCACAAAAGTGAGTACACCCCTCACATTTTTGTAAATATTTTATTCTATCTTTTCATGTGACAACACTGAAGAAATGACACTTTGTTACAATGTAAAGTAGTGAGTGTACAGCTTGTATAACAGTGTAAATTTGCTGTCCCCTCAAAATAACTCAACACACAGCCAATAATGTCTAAAACTGTTGGCAACAAAAGTGAGTACACCCCTAAGTGAAAATGTCCAAAATGGGCCCAAAGTGTCAATATTTTGTGTGGCCACCATTATTTTCCAGCACTGCCTTAACCCTCTTGGACATGGAGGTCACCAGAGCTTTACAGTTTGCCATTGGAGTCCTCTTCCACTCCCCCGTATTTTCTGAATATGCTCAGGTGGTTTTAAATAGCTTTCAATAGTTAAATGTCATTTTTGTACTGTATGTGTGCGCTGTAATCTTTTTTTTTCTGTCTGTATGGTCTTATGGCTGCACCATCTTTTATGCATTTTTTAGGGTGTGCCCCCAAATCTTTGTTTGTCTATTCCTTCCACTGACACGAATGAGGGGGGCACTATTCTTTCCACAGATACCGACGATGGGGCACTATTCCTTCCATTGATGCCAACAATGGGGCACAATTCCTCCCACTAACACCAAGGATAAGGTACTATTCCCTCCACTGACACCCCCCATAAGGCATTATTCCTTCCACTGACACCAACAATAAGACATTATTCCCATCACTAATACCCATTATGGGGCACAATTCCTCCTCCTACTGACCACAGGTGCTATGCATTTTTTTACTTCCACTGACCACAGTTTGGCCTCCTAAAGGTTGAAGGATGGTAAACTGGACCCTTGCTTAAAAAGTTTGGAGACTGCTGCTGTAGAGGATTGCTGGTAGCTACCTTTGCAGCCAAATCCAAAGTCTACCCTAAAGTATTATGAGTGGAAAGAGACATTTGTATCTGGGGGTGAAAAACATACAAGTACAGTGTTTCTGCCCGGTTTCCAACCGGGGACCTTTCGTGTGTTGGGCGAACGTGATAACCACTACACTACAGAAACCACCTGCTTTATGCAGGCTTCTGTCATGGATTAGTGGAGTACTGACCACCTGTTTAGTCTTCTTTGATTCTGGTTATTTGATCAGTGTAGTCCTTTTTACCATTTAACGCTTGCTTCTCTGTACATTTAGAAAATGTCCTGCTGTGACCTGTCATTTTTTATTCCGAGGCAACCAAGACGTTCCTAACGTGACGTGCTGCATTGTAAACAATACTGCATTTTCTTTCATTCACATATGCCGAGCCTTTTTCCATAGTACACAGCACACAGGCATTGCAACCAGAACGAGGGCCACATCATATATTATAGAAATAGTGCTGGGCCAAAAAAAAACACTTTTTTTAAAACGAACATATCAAATTTAAATAAATTAATATGTTTGCTTAGATTTTTTTTTTTTTCCAATCAAAATTATATGATTTTGAAAAACAGAGAAAAATGCAAAGGATATCCAGATCCAGATCAGAACCCCCTTACATCTGATTCTCCATCTGAGCCCCCTTACATCTAATTTTCCATCAGAACCCCCTTACATCTGATTCTCCATCTGAGCCCCCTTACATCTGATTCTCCATCGGAGCCCCCTTACATCTGATTCTCCATCGGAGCCCCCTTACATCTGATTCTCCATCGGAGCCCCCTTACATCTGATTCTCCATCGGAGCCCCCTTACATCTGATTCTCCATCGGAGCCCCCTCACATCTGATTCTCCATCTGAGCCCCTGGTAGAACACCTTTGGGATGAATTCAAGCGGAGACTGCGAGCCAGGCCTTCTCGACCAACATCAGTGCCTGACCTCACAAATGCGTTTCTGGAAGAATGGTCAAACATTCCCATAGACACACTCCTAAACCTTGTGGACAGCCTTCCCAGAAGAGTTGAAGCTGTTATAGCTGCAAAGGGTGGGCCAACTCAATATTGAACCCTACAGACCAAGACTGGGATGCCATTAAAGTTCATGTGTGTGTAAAAGCAGGTGTCCTAATACTTATTCATAGAGAAAGTGCATTGGTCCTTTGTTTTTTGTTTTTACATTTAGTTGCTTTAAGTTTTTTCAAGCTTGTGCTAACCAATATATTTTTGTCTCTTATAGGATCCCAGAATTTGACTTTTTCTGTATTCAATAAAGGAAGGTATGTTGTATTGTCTTTCTACAGGCTTCTTCTACTGTCTGTCTGATGGTTTCCTTCTCCTTCTCCTGCTGTACTACCATGAATGTAAGCTCTGAAGTTCTCATAGAACCTGGTGGTACAGTCGTGTCTTCCCCTCCCTCTCCTCATGGCTATGGAAAAAAATGAAGCACAGAGTTGTTTGTTTTGTGAAGGCCAGGAGGAGAGGGATGCAAAGATATGAATGTAGCACTGGGGTCTATGTGACTTGGAGCTGCACTTCCCCGGCATGTAAACCAGCAGATTTAATTAATGTTGTAGAAAGCCAACATGACGGGGGTGTCTTTTCAGACGACTGAGTCTATATCTACTTCTGGGTAAGTTTAATGTTCCTGGAATAGGCTTTAAAGTATATCTACCCTTATTTTCTATTATGTTTTTTTGTTTATAAAGCAAAAAGTAAAAAACCCAGTTTTCCGCTTTAAGTTTTTTTGCAGTAAACCCAAGGAAGAATAAAACCTCTGTAGCATGTTAATGTGCTTTTAAAAAAACAAATTGCCGTGCATACAAACTATTACAATTACAGGAGTACAATATAAGACTGACAGATATACATACAACTACTAAACAAACACTACATATCTATACAATAGGAATATACAAAAAGTTATGCTGCTCAGATTATAGCGGCTTCACAATCTCCATTGGTAATCATGGCTCCAAGCTTAATCTACAAGCGATTGCAACAAATTGGGCAATAGCATCCTCCACAGGTGAAGTTTCGTCTTTGGTCCTGTGAAGTATCCTGATTGTTTTTATCTCATTATGGAGGAAAGAGAACAACGGGGAAGGAAGCACCAGTTTAGTGTAGTATCCCAGTTAAAAGTTGTAATAACAATGGATTAAAAACAATCACAAGAGATTTCTTTCTTCTTGGTCTAAGCACCGGTCACAACTCTGAGAATAGCAGCCGCAGGTGGTCCCGTGCCTTTCTTTAATATGTCCCCACAACCACGGATAAGAGAAATTAATGGATTGTGCTTTACCCTGATTATTGGTATATTAGACATTTATTTATTAGACATTTATTGCTGGGTGGCCTATATAATCTCTGTGCGCCAGAAGCTATTTCGCTTTTATTTCTTTCTCGTACATCACGGGACACAGAGCCTCAGTAATTACTGATGGGTTATGTAGTATCACTAGGTGATTGGACACTGGTCACACCCTAAACAGGAAGTTCAACCCCCTATATAATCCCTCCCCTTGCAGGGATACCTCAGTTTTTTAGCCAGTGTCTTAGGTGTTGGACATGTAAAGATGTCCTGTGCTGAGCTCCAAAAGGAATATCCTATATCCTATACTGGGGCAAGCAAGGCGAACCGGATCCATTTCAAAGTGTCCTTTCTAGGCCGAATTGGATGGTACCCGGGCCTCGTGTCCGAAGAAACGAGGTTTTACCTGTAACGCTTCCTCTTTTTAGAGAGCTGGACCCCGCATTTCAGAATTTGGTTTACTAGCCTTATTCTTGGCCGGGTGCTTTACAGGCCCAGATCTGCGGATCCCCCTATCCGTAGGGGGCCCCAGTCTCTGAAGGTTTTCCAAACGGAGCCCACCGTGAGAGGTGAAGATTGGGTCTGTATAACAGAACCCTGCAGCTGGATAAGGTAAGGGAGATTCCACAGAATTTTTTTCATTCTAGTAGGTTTCTCCTTTAAGTAAATGTATGCTATGCCTATTGTCGCCACCGGGGGCTGCCAAGAGCACATACCTTCTCATGCTTGATTGTCTGTCTCGGTGTTTCCCCTGCACAGCTCCTCCAGCCAAGCTTCAGGTAGGATGTGATGGGGGGCTCTCCTTAGGGATATTCCCCCCAAGATTGGGGGGGGCACAGTGGTTTGTGAGGAGGTAGTATACCGCACTGTTTCTACCACCGCCGCCGCCACAGCCGCCATTACCATATGGCAGGCCCCATCAGCTGCCGGCCTCTCTCCTTCCTCCTCCACCCCCAGCCTCCCCTCCACACTTGTCCCGGAGGGTCAGCTCGCGCGGGAAAGTGCTGTTTTTTTAAAAAAAGCGAGGGGGTGGTCAGAGGAGGGGGGGCCGAGCATCAGCGCGACGTCCGGCATGATTAGACGCCCACATCGCCGGCTGCAAGGCTATATGAAGCACACTTGTCTGGTGCACACAGCCTATGGAGGGACACAGAGCTGACGGTCGCATGTAAGGTGGCAGCATTTACTGAGAAACACTAGACTGGGCATTGGTAGCAGTGGCTGTTGCCGGACTACATCGCTCAGCAGTCAGTGTTCATTTTTGTGATACCTCCACCTTGTTGCTTTGCACTATGGGGTAGAAGAGGTACAAAAACCTCAAAAACCAGAGGCTCTAGGGGATCTCCCTCAGGCTCTGAGGACCCCCCTTCTGCAGCACCTTCCCCCCCTGAAGGGCCAGGGACGGCTAGCCAAGGAGAGCCGTTGGGGTCAGGGTCTGCATCTGCTTCTGGCACTTCAGCCCCTGTATATATTACGCAGGAGGTTTTTTCCTCAACCATTAATGGACTAGAGGAAAGATTAATGGCCTTAATTGCATCTTCACTCAGTGGAAGAAAACGCACTAGGTCTTCCTCTGTTACCCAGGACCCTCAGGCTGAGGAGCTCTGGGATAAAGGAGAAGAATCCCTTTCAGAGGATCAGGATGGGACAGATTATTCCTCCTCTGAGGAATCAAGCGGAGAAGGGCCCTCTTCGGCTTCTCAGGATGAGAAAGTCTTAGTACAGATCCTTGCTGGATTGGTCCGCTCCACATTTAAGTTACCCGTATCTGTATCAGTTAAAGAACCCTCTTCTTCTTTGGGGTCACTGAAGCCTCCTCAAACAATACATGCTTTTCTTGTTCATAATTTACTTGAAAAGCTTATTTATTCTGAGTGGGATCACCCAGATAAACATTTTTTTCCGCCTAAAAAGTTTTCAACACTTTATCCTATGGAGGAAAAATTTATAAAGATGTGGGGGATACCAGCCGTTGATGCCGCCATTTCCTCCGTAAATAAAAATCTGACTTGTCCTGTAGACAATGCTCAGATGCTCAGGGATCCTGTTGATAAAAAGATGGAATCCCTGTTGAAGGATGTTTTCTCCTTAGCAGGTTCAGTAGCTCAACCTGCAGTGGCAGCAATCGGAGTCTGTCAATACTTAAGAGACCATGTTAAGCAGGTCATCAAAGTTCTACCTGAACAGCAGGCCCAGGGGTTGGCTAACCTTCCGGCGGCCTTATGTTTTGCTGTTGATGCAATCAGAGATTCTATCATGCAGACCTTTCGTCTTTCACTTGGGTTGGTGCATATGCGTAGAATCTTATGGTTGAAAAATTGGTCAGCTGAAACACCATGTAAGAAACTTCTGGCTGGATTTCCATTTCGTGGTGCAAGGCTGTTTGGAGAAGATTTGGACAATTATATCCAAAAGATCTCTAGTGGGAAAAGCACTCTCTTACCTGCTAAGAAAATGAGTAAGCGTCCCTCTTTCAAACGGACTCTTTCCCCAGTGCCAGGAGCATCAGCCTCCAGGCAGTCACGATGGCCTCCTCCGTCTGGGTCTAGAAACAAGAGTCGACCCCAGGGACAAAAGAAGTCCTGGGGGAAGAAGCCTGCTAGACAAGACTCTAAGGCCTCTTTATGAAGGGGCGCCCCCGCTCGCTCAGGTGGGGGGAAGACTGCTGCAGTTCTCAGAGCTCTGGCAGGAGGATTTCAAGGACAGATGGGTAATCTCTGCGGTAACTTTAGGTTACAAACTGGAGTTCCAAGAATTCCCCTCTCCTTGTTTCCTCAGATCAAATGTCCCCAGAGATACAGAGAAAAAGCAGTCGCTCCTTCTAGCGTTAGAGCGACTTTTGTCGCAAGGAGTCATCATGGTGGATCCCACGAAGGATCAAGGATTGGGATTTTATTCCAACCTATTAACGGTCCAAAAACCTAATGGGGATGTCAGACCCATTCTGGATCTAAAGGATCTGAATCGATTCCTAAGGATTAGATCCTTTCGCATGGAATCAATTTGGTCAGTAGTGTCCATCCTGCAGGGAGGAGAATTTCTGGCATCAATAGACATCAGAGATCCGTATCTGCATGTACCCATTTTTCCTGCTCATCAAAGGTACTTGCGCTTCGAAATAGAAGGGCGCCATTTCCAGTTTGTGGCTCTGCCTTTCGGGCTAGCCACTGCACCTCGAGTGTTTACAAAGATCTTGGCTCCTCCTCTGGCCAGATTAAGGGCTCAAGGTATAACTGTCATAGCATACCTAGACGACCTGCTCTTGATAGACCGGTCGGTAGCCTGTTTGAGCAGGAACTTGATGACCACAGTCAAGTATCTGGAGCACCTAGGTTGGATTCTCAACCTAGAAAAGTCTTTCCTAAAACCAGTAAGAAGACTGGAGTATTTGGGTCTGATCATAGATACAAGCCAGGAAAAGGTATTTTTACCTCAGGCGAAGATCACTGCCTTAAGGGAGCTGATTCAGGTAGTCAGGACAAAAAAGGGTCCTTCTGTCCGCCTTTGTATGAGGCTGCTGGGAAAGATGGTGGCTTCTTTCGAAGCAGTTCCCTATGCTCAGTTTCATTCAAGACTGCTGCAACACAGTATTCTGTCAGCCTGGAACAAGAAGGTCCAGGCATTAGACTTTCCGATGCACCTGTCTCATGCAGTGCGTCAGAGCCTCAATTGGTGGTTAATACCCGAAAGCCTGCAGAAAGGGAAATCCTTTCTACTGGTTACCTGGACAGTGGTAACAATGGATGCCAGTCTTTCGGGTTGGGGAGCAGTTCTGGAACAGTCTGCGGTCCAAGGGGTATGGCCCAAAACCGAGAGGACCTTACCCATCAACATTCTGGAGATCCGTGCGGCATATCTAGCCCTAAAAGCCTGGACTCTCAGGCTACAGGGTTGCCCAGTCAGGATCCAGTCCGACAATGCCACAGCAGTGGTTTATATCAATCATCAGGGAGGCACCAGGAGTCAGGCAGCTCAAAGAGAAGTGAACCAGATTTTAGTCTGGGCAGAAAAGCATGTGCCATGAATATCAGCAGTTTTCATTCCAGGGATAGAGAACTGGCAGGCGGACTATTTAAGTCGCCAGCAGTTATACGAAGTCCTCAGGTCTGATTACACCCTACGTTGTGTGGTCCCCTCCCTGCAGATAGCATTGCTCTGGGACGTCCCATCAGTAATTACTGAGGCTTTGTGTCCCGTGATGTACGAGAAAGAAAATATGATTTTTATAACAGCTTACCTGTAAAATCCTTTTCTTTTGATGTACATCGCGGGACACAGGTCCCGCCCCTCTTCTAATACACTTATATTGCTTTGCTACAAAACTGAGGTATCCCTGTAAGGGGAGGGATTATATAGGGGGTTGAACTTCCTGTTTAGGGTGTGACCAGTGTCCAATCACCTAGTGATACCCTATATAACCCATCAGTAATTACTGAGGCTCTGTGTCCCGTGATGTACATCAAAAGAAAAGCATTTTACAGGTAAGCTGTTATAAAAATCCTATTTTCATTATGGAGCCCCCCTGTCAGCTTATGCTGACGACCTCCTATTTTGAAAATTTGGGTAGACAATGCCACATGGGCGTATCCTTTCTCACTACTTAGTTTGTAATGGTGAACATTTCTCAACTCAACCTCTACATGGCATTGCTGTATCACGCATGCCATAGGTCATACAGTGGGGCAAAAAAGTATTTAGTCAGCCACCAATTGTGCAAGTTCTCCCACTTAAAAAGATGAGAGAGGCCTGTAATTGTCATCATAGGTATACCTCAACTATGAGAGACAAAATGTGGAAACAAATCCAGACAGTCACATTGTCTGATTTTTGAAAGGATCTATTTGCAAATTATGGTGGAAAATAAGTATTTAGTCACCTACAAACAAGCAAGATTTCTGGCTCTCACAGACCTGTATCTTCTTCTTTAAGAGGCTCCTCTGTCCTCCACTCATTACCTGTATTAATGGCACCTGTTTGAACTTGTTATTGGTATAAAAGACACCTGTCCACAACCTCAAACAGTCACACTCCAAACTCCACTATGGTGAAGACCAAAGAGCTGTCGAAGGACAAAACTAAATTTATGACCTGCACCAGGCTGGGAAGACTGAATCTGCAATAGGCAAGCAGCTTGGTGTGAAGAAATCAACTGTGGGAGCAATAATTAGAAAATGGAAGACATACAGGACCACTGATAATCTCCCTCGATCTGGAGCTCCACGCAAGATCTCACCCCATGGGGTCAAAATGATCACAAGAACGGTGAGCCAGGGACATCCTGCAGTGCCAGACGTGTCCCCCTGCTTAAGCCAGTACATGCCCGGGCCCGTCTGAGGTTTGCTAGAGAGCATTTGGATGATCCAGAAGAGGATTGGGAGAATGTCATATGGTCAGATGAAACCAAAGTAGAACTGTTTGGTAGAAACACAACTCGTGTTTGGAGGAGAGAGAATGCTGAGTTGCAACCAAAGAACACCATGCCTACTGTGAAGCATGGGGGTGGCAACATCATGCTTTGGGGCTGTTTCTCTGCAAAGGGAACAGGGCGACTGATCCGTGTACATTAAAGAATGAATGGAGCCATGTATTGTGAGATTTTGAGTGCAAACCTCCTCCCATCAGCAAGGACATTGAAGATGAAATGTGGCTGGGTCTTTCAACATGACAATGATCCCAAACACACCTCCTGGGCAACGAAGGAGTGGCTTCGTAAGAAGCATTTCAAGGTCCTGGAGTGGCCTAGCCAGTCTCCAGATCTCAACCCCATAGAAAACCTTTGGAGGGAGTTGAAAGTCCGTGTTGCCCAGCGACAGCCCCAAAACATCACTGCTCTAGAGGAGATCTGCATGGAGGAATGGGCTAACATACCAGCAACAGTGTGTGACAACCTTGTGAATACTTACAGAAAATGTTTGACCTCTGTCATTGCCAACAAAGGATATATAACAAAGTATTGAGATGAACTTTTGATATTGACAAAATGCTTATTTTCCACCATAATTTGCAAATAAATTCTTTCAAAAATCAGACAATGTGATTGTCTAGATTTGTTTCCACATTTTGTCTCTCATAGTTGAGGTCTACCTATGATGACAATTACAGGCCTCTCTCATCTTTTTAAGTGGGAGAACAATTGGTGGCTGACTAAATACTTTTTTGCCCCACTGTATATGTCAAAAGTCAAACTATTGTTGACCTTGGTTACAGAATTCTTGTAACAATGGGAGAATCTAACTGGCAACTGACATTTGCCCAACATCCAAGAATAGTATCTATGTTCCCATTTTATTAGAGGAAAATCACAAGACCTGGTGTTTTTGTTTTGTTTTCTGCCTCTAAACGTCCCTGCATGTTAGCTTATGTGTCCATGCACATGTAGGCGTTTAGGGGAGTTTAGAGGCAGAATTAAAAAGCCCCACAGCCAGCACATTTGCACACCCAGCAAAATTTAGCACTTCAGCGTTAATTCATTTCAAAGGCCAGAATTAATTAGGGGAAGATGACTCTGCACATCATATGACTTGCTATGGGGCATTAAAATAGGCAAATATAAAAGAAAATGGAAAAGTATACATGCATGAAGGGGGAGGGGGGAAGATGAGGGAGGAGGGGTGTTAACAGGTGTTAATTCATTATTGGTCCAAAGGCATGACAAGTTTAAATTTCACAGATCAATCTTCTTGTTTTAGGATTTTTTGCCTTTTGTATAATTTTTTTGTTCTTTAACTGCTTCAGATCCGGGCCATTGCCAAATGGCGGCAACAGCGCGGATCTAAATTGCCGGGACTACGTCCATTGACGTCGTCCCGTGCACGAGCGGCCTGCGCGCCCCCTGCAGGGCGCGCGCGGCGCGCTCGGTGATCAGCGAGTCTATGAGACTCGCCTGATCACAGATCAGAGTAAGGGGTTGGTCCCAACCCCTTACCACATGATCAGCTGTCAGCCAATGACAGCTGATCATGTGATGTAAACAGAGCCGGTAATCGGCTATTTTTCCTCCTCGCGCTGACAGCGTGAGGAGGAAAAAAAAACCCGATCACCGGCGGCCGTGATCGGGACATCAGTCCCGATCACGGCGATCTTATAACAAAAAGCAATAGGCAGCAGTGCTGCCTACCAGTGCCCACCATATTAACCCATCAGTGCCCACAGTGCCATCAATCAGTGCCACCCATCAGTGCCCACAGTGCCACCCATCAGTGCCCACAGTGCCACCCATCAGTGCCCACAGTGCCACCCATCAGCATCCACATCAGTGCCACCCATCAGCACCCACATTAGTGCCACCCATCAGCACCCACATCAGTGCAACCTATCAGTGCCCATCAGTGTCACCTACCAGTGCCCATAAGTGCCCATCAGTGCCACCCATCACTGCCCATCAGTGCCCCCATCAGTGCCCCCCATCAGTGCCCCCCATCAGTGCCCCCCCATCAGTGCCACCTATCTGTGCCACCTATCTGTGCCACCTATCTGTGCCACCTATCTGTGCCACCTATCTGTGCCACCTATCCGTGCCGCCCATCTGTGGCCATCAGTGCCGCCTCATCAGTGCATATCAATGAAGGAGAAAAATTACCTGTTTGCAAAATTTTATAACAAACTATTAAACATGATTTTTTTTTTTTTCAAAATTTTCCATCTTTTTTTGTTTGTTTAGCAAAAAATAAAAACCCCAGCTGTGATTAAATACCACCAAAAGAAAGCTCTATTTGTGGGAAAAAAATGATAAAAATTTCATTTGGGTACAGTGTTGTATGACCGCGCAATTGTCATTCAAAGTGCGACAGCGCTGGAAGCTCAAAATTGGTCTGGGCAGGAGGGGGGTTTAAGTGCCCAGTAAGCAAGTGCTTAATAGATGCGTTATCTGCAGTTATCAGGGCACTTTTACCTTGTGTTTTTCTTTTATGTTGTGTGTTGTTAATAATCCATTTATTTTATTGTATGTTGTACTGTATAGTTGTACAAAATATAAAATATAAAAAAGTGACCTTCTCCTGTCTATTTTCCTCTGAACAGGTCCAAAGTGAGCAAAGACTCCTGGCACATCAGTGCTAAACAGGAACTCTTCCTCTACCAAACGCACTCAGGTACAGTACCATCTGCAAATCTATCACAGATATATGTTATCATTCATACAACTTCATTGAAAGCTGAACTCCAGACATAAAAAAATACTTTCGTTTAACTACTTCCATACCAGGCCAATTCTGGCATTCCTCTCCTACATGTAAAAATCATAAGTTTTTTGCAAGAAAATTACTCAGAACCCCCAAACATTATATATGTTTTTTTAGCAGAGACCCTAGGGAATAAAATGGCGGTCATTGCAATGTCACACGGTATTTGCGCAGCAATTTTTCAAACGAAAAAAAAAAAAACACTTTCATGAACTAAAAAAAAAAACACAGTAAAGTTAGCCTAATTTTTTTGTATAATGTGAAAGATGATGTTACATCGAGTAAATAGATACCTAAACTGTCACGCTTTAAAATTGCGCACACTTTCGAAATGGCGCCAAACTTCAGTACTTAAAAATCTTTATAGGCTACGTTTAAAAATTTTTACAGATTACCACTTTAGAGTTACAGAGGAGGTATTGGGCTAGAATTATTGCTCTCGCTCTAACGTTCGTGATGATACCTCACATGTGAGGTTTGAACGACGTTTACATATGCAGATGCGACCCGCGTGCGAGCACGAAGGGACAGGGCGCTTTAATTGTCTTTTTTATTGTTTATTTTATTTAAAAAAAAACATTTTTTTACACTTTCCCTGTAAACATTTTTATTTGATCCCTTGTATTCCTATTACAAGGAATGTAAACATCCCTTGTAATAGGTATAGTACATGACAGGTCCTCTTTATGGAGAGATGTGGGGTTTATAAGACCCCACATCTCTCCTCTAGCCTGGAAAGACTGAGATAAAAAAAAATAAAATAAACAATCTCGGCCTTTCCAGTCGAGTACACAGCAGTGTTTACATCTTCTGGGCCGGACGTGACGTCATAACGTCGCATCCGGCCTCCAAAGGTCATAGAGACTGCAGGGGAAATCTCTACGGTAAACTTCCAGCGCCAGCAGATTTCATCTTTGGCTTGCTGATCGCACGGCTGAGCCGGTGGGGGGGGGAGGGCTTGGGAGGGGGGGAGTTGGCCAGTGTAGAGGGGGTGGCCACAATAGTATGCAGTATAGTTAGGGAGAAGCCAGTGTCCAGTGGTCAGTTGGAGGAAACCGGATGAAGAAACAGCTCCCACCCTCCCGCCCTGTTGTTTGTATTAGATTTTGAACGTCTGGCAGTGATTGTTTTAAGTAGTAGCAGTTGGGATCTTTGGAGGCCTTCTAAATTAAGACCAATATGGCATAGTGGGGAACAATCTTGGTATGGGATCCTCGGGAAGATGCCAGTTAACCGAGGTTTAACTGGGCATTTGGATATGGGTATCAGCGATGGAAGGTGGAGAGTTGGTATTGTCCCCGCTGGTCACGCTGATACTATATAAATATGGGGTCTTTAAAGATCTACAACATGGTTACGATTGATCTGGAAAAGTATTGTTAGTAAATAATATGTTTATGGTTAATTGTTAATAAAATGGCCGGTACGGCCAATTCAACTCCAAAAGGGTGTCGTCTGGTTATTTAGGATGGCAAACATAATAGTAGGGTAGATGCAAAGGTATTAGGCCAGCTTGCATCTGTCTTACCATAGTCATGTTCTTTCTGATGCCTATCATCAGGACAGGAAGTCAGGGTAAATCTTCCAAACTGGCACAGATAGCTATAAAACCTGGCAGAGGTTCTAACCCTTTGATAATATTTTCAGAGCTAAAAAAAAGTTTCTCGGGAGTTGAGCTTTAACTGGTTTTGTTTAAGATACAACATTTCCTAATATAGTTTATTTATAATGCAACTCACTTGCCTTCCAACCCCTGACAGTGAAAAACACACCCTCTAGAATTCCATTATCATCATAAGGCTTATTTACTTTTTTTTATTTTATTTAAAGCCTATAGCTGGCTATACACTTTTCGCTGTTTAATTTTGCTTAGTGGGTGACCCTGTTGGCCCCTTCCTTCCCGACATCCCTTGATTGAAAAATCAAAGAAGCCGGGATGAAAATTGCTAGTCAAACTGCAACTGCATCCAGACAGATGCAGCCACTGTTTGGGTATTTTGACAGCCGCTGCTGCTGTCAGAATACAGTAGCCCAGAAGGGGGATCCGTTAATCTGTGCTGTATAGTGTGAATGGAGGAATCTGTGAATTTTTGTTCAGCTTGCACGTTGAACAAAAATGATTGAATAGTGTATGGTTGGGTTTACTGCAGGCATTTTTTAGGTTTTGTCAAGTTTTTATTTCTGTCTCTGACTGTTTTGTTGTCTTTTAGGGTTACTTTGCAGTAAAAGCAAGGAAACATAAAAAACAAAAAACCTATGTGGTGTATTAATGCTTTACTAAACAAAAAATGCTGCAAATACAATTGAAGGAAAAACACAAAATATGCATACAATATACACTTGCACAAATTATCTATCCTTCCCAGCAAATTAGAATGGATACTGTATGCAAGAGGGATACACTAAAAAGTTATTTAACTTGGGTTGTAGATTTGAGTATCATCCCTAGGTAAAGTTCCTATTTGCAGTCTTTTATGATGGAGTCATCTTCCAGAATCTCTTCTAGATGGCTTCTTGGAGGGCTGCAAAACTGCTTCTGCCTACTTTGTTCAGCACATGGCTATGCCCAAATGCTTGGTCGCCCCCCCCCCCCCCTCCCCACAATTCTTGCCAACCTCACTTACTGTAGCATGTACTAAACCAACAAGTTCATTAGCCTCTAAATAGGGGAGGCCTAGCTTCTAAAAACAATACATAGTCATCATTCCATATATTTATGCTATAAAAATCTCACACTGGCACACTTGACCCCATTGGGGACATTTGCCCTAGTTTCCTATCCCAGGTAAAGTGCAAGCATCACTGGGACAGGAAGACACATACACCAATAGTAATACATTGTCAAAAGTTCTAACCCTTTCCTTACAGGTCTAGATGAATTCCTAAGGCAGGTTGCAGTCTTTGATCTAGGGTGGCTAGGGCATTGTAGTAACTTCTTATACATGCCTCAGCACCCAGCCTTAGTACTATTCTTTAGGGCCCTCAGCCTTGATTAAAGCAGTGGGCTGTCTCTTGGGAGGAGTTGTGATAACTGGCAGTGCCTTGATGGGTGGGCTGTGTAGGAAGTGACAGGGGAGCAGAGAACTCCCTTGTCCTTGCAGTGACATTGACCAGGTAAGCAGAACACCGTGGATAATGCCCACCTGTGATGTTGGGTTTCAGCGATTGATGGAGTTGAATAGCAATCAGATGTGTGTGGGCACTGACAACTAGGTTGGACAGGAAGTGATGATGTATTGGGCTTGCAGAAGCTTATAGTGCTCACAGTGTGCAGGGACATGAGAATAAGAAATGTTATTATAGGAGAGAAACCTGAACTGTTGGGCACGTTTAAAGGCCAGAGTTCAGCTTAAAGTTCTGTAGAAGGGAGAAGATAGTTTATTTGGAATGGCAGGAAACATAGAAACTAGATTGTAGGAAGGATTGTCCTAAGCAGGGGCGTAACTACCACCATAGCGACCCATGCGGGCGCTATGGGGCCCGCAGCCGAGTGGGGCCCAGTGAGGATAAGAGCACCGCCGCCACAATCTCCCAGCCAGGGGAAGAGAGAGGAAAGGAAGAGGCGAGCTGTCCATATCAGCAGAGAGCTGAATTGCCCGATGCAAGAGCTTTCATTAGAACTTCCAGTGTTCCTGGGACTCACGTCACATAGGTCCACCTTTTGGCCCGGTGCCTTTGATAGACAGAATGCCGATCCAATGCGGGACATGTGACGTCATCAAAGGTGTCGGGCCAAGAGGTGGGGCTATGTGACGATGAGCCCCGGGAAACAGGAAATTCAAATGAAAGCTATTACAGCGGACAATCCCGCTCTCTGCTGATCCGGGTGGCTTGCCTCTTCCTCTGCCTAGGTGGGGCTGTATGGGGCACAGGCAGACCAGGCTGTATTGGGCACAGGTCACGCTGTATGGGGCACAGGTCACGCTGCATTGGGCACAGGTCACGCTGCATTGGGCACAGGTCACGCTGTATGTGGCACAGGTCACGCTGCATTGACACTAGGGCAGCTGTGGGAGGGGGGCTGTTTGCAGGGGGGCCCCATACAACATTTTGCTATGGGGCCCTGCTATTTCTAGTTACGCCCCTGGTCCTAAGCCAGGAACCTGTTATCAGTGTAGGAGGAAGTGAGGGGAAATCCCTCCAATAGGGATACAGTCTGTTATTAAATACCCAACAGAGGTTCTAGCTTTCCCCTAATACTACTGTAAAAGTTTTTAATTGGC
The DNA here is from genome assembly GCA_037952835.1 of Lithobates septentrionalis. Classification (NCBI taxonomy): domain Eukaryota; kingdom Metazoa; phylum Chordata; class Amphibia; order Anura; family Ranidae; genus Lithobates; species Lithobates septentrionalis. The sequence goes on from JBBDGP010000554.1 coordinate 585,622, forward strand.
AGCATGTCCATTTTAGGGAGACATTTTTCCTGGGACAGTAGGGAAGAAGTGAGGAAAAATATTTTAAATGGGTCACAGATACCAATAAAAAAATCCAACATTGGTGCTAACGATTCACTACTTTATCCAAAATTGGAGATGCTGTTGGTGGAAACAGCTCTGAAAATAAAATTTGTGTGGTTTTAGTGCCACCTAGTGGCCCAAGTTGCCTCTGGATGCTTTTTGGCCAGTGCACCTTCTAGGTCAGGCGAGATCTGGAATTACTTGACTCTCACACTTCTTCTACCTGCTTCCTCACTGCGCACGATGTTTAGTGACAAACAGTTGCCACCTTTTCTTCAAGTCAAACCCGAACACTTTAGCAGTGCGCAGCAATTTTTGTTTATAGTATAAACCAGGCTTTCTCAACCTTTTAACCCTAGAGGAACCCCACAAATAATTTTCATGTCTCGAGGAACCCTTCCTAAAACCAAATTATCAGGCCTCAATAGGAACAATGCTCCTTACATTGGTGGTCAATAGGAAGAATGTCCCCCTTAAGGTGGTGTTCAGAATGCCGCCCTTAAAGACAGCTAAAAAAATATTTGGTGTCACGCTGCTGGCTTTGCTAAGTGGTGCTGAACCTTGAACTTTGTAGACATCATCAAATAGGTGGTTCATCAGCCACAGCTCAAGGAACCCCTAGCAACCTCTGGAGGAACCCTGGTTGAGAATGGCTGGTATAAACTATAGATATACCTGGTGATTAAATAACTTTTCTAATCTTATGAAGTTAATCACAAGAGTCCCCCTTTGCATCAGAGTCCACAGAGTCCCCCTTTGCATCAGAGTCCACAGAGTGCCCCTTTGCATCAGAGTCCACAGAGTGCCCCTTTGCATCAGAGTCCACAGAGTGCCCCTTTGCATCAGAGTCCACAGAGTGCCCCTTTGCATCAGAGTCCACAGAGTGCCCCTTTGCATCAGAGTCCACAGAGTGCCCCTTTGCATCAGAGTCCACAGAGTGCCCCTTTGCATCAGAGTCCATGTATCTGTGGCTGCTGGGCTTCAAATTTCCAGCCCCCACTTTCCTTTTCTGAGGCACAGTACCAGGGATTGGAGTGTGGGCGGACACAGAGGGGTAGGGCGGAAGGAAGAGGTGCAGATCGATCCCTCTCTGCTCTCCCATCTGTATGGCGGGGGGGGGGGGTGTTAGTGCTGGGCAGTGTGAGAGAGAGTGTAACAGACACTTCTGGCTTAGACAACTGGAGCCGGCAACCCTGCTGGGAAGTCATACTCCAGTGTGAATAATGTGTCCGGGTTTCAGACAGTCTGAAACCCAGACTCATGATTCCAAACCCGAACTGTCCGGGTGAATCCCGGATAGGTGGCAACCCTACTGGAACCACTATGTGCCAGCTACTTATGGTACTATTAACCATTGGCTCTGCTTGTCAATCAAAAGACGACTCATACCGATTCCCCTCTGCCACCTACCTAATCATCTCTACTTGGTCATGTGTGTGGATTTTTGCTATATTGTTGTATTTTATATCCACATATAAAACTTACTCTGATTTTACTCTTCCCTCCTTAGAGATCTTCTCGGTGAGTCCAGAGTCCGGCAGTATAGGCGGTGGGACAGATATCACTATTATTGGGGATTTCTTTCAATATCCAGCTGAAGTCATTGCAGCAGGTATGGAAATATCATTTTTTCACCAGTAAGCTAAAGGTGGACTCTAGCAAGCTGCTGAATATACTGTTGAAATATACATTCCTGCCAGACAGTACAGTCAGCTTCTCCTCTGCAGCAGCACAGCCTAATCAAGAACATACCCCCAGCCTGCTGATTGGACAACGAAGAAGCAGCAGATAAATGGATGAACCATCCCTCCACTCATTCTGCTCTCTCCCCTTATAAGAATGTTCCTTGGCAGCACATTCTGAATCAATGTACAGGGAATTTTGAGAGGCTATTATCAAGACAAAATTGGGTCAATAGTTTAATTTAACCATTTCAGCCCTGGAAGACTTTACCCCCTTCCTGACCAGAGCACTTTTTGCGTTTCGGAACTGCGTCGCTTTACCTGACAATTGCACAGTCACGCGACGTTGTACCCAAACAAAATTGATGTCCTTTTTTTCCCACAAATAGAGCTTTCTTTTGTTGGTATTTGATCATCTCTACGGTTTTTATTTTTTGCGCTATAAACAAAAAAAGAGCGACAATTTTGAAAGAAAAAAAGCAATATTTTTTACTTTTTGCTATAATAAATATCACCAAAAATATGTAAAAAAACTAATTTTTTCCTCAGTTTAGGCAGATATGTATTCTTCTACATATTTTTGGTAAAAAAAATGGCAATAAGCGTATATTGATTGGTTTGCACAAAAGTTATACCGTCTACAAAATAGTTTTGTGGCATTTTTATTATTATTTTTTTTTTTTATTAGTAATGGCGGCGATCTGCATTTTTTATCGTGACTGCGACATTATGGCGGACACTTTTGACACTATTTTGGGACCATTGTCATTTATACAGCGATTAGTGCTATAAAAATGTACTGATTACTGTGTAAATAACACTGGCAGGGAAGGGGTTAGACACTAGGGGGAAATCAAGGGGTTAAGTGTGTCCTAGGGAGTGATTCTAACTGTGGGGGGATGGGACATGACACGTAGATCTCTGTCATGACACAAGGCAGAATGGGGAAATGCCTTGTTTACATAGGCATCTCCCTGTTCTACCTCTCCACATGGCATTCGCGGTCCACCAGCAAACATCGAGTTCACAGGACCCACAGGCACGCCTCCCTGCATCTACATTGCTTGTGTTGATGCGGAGATCTGTCAGGTTTTTTTTCATTCAACTCTCTGGTTGAACAAAAAAAAACTGAGTATGTATACCCTGTTTTAGACTTTAGGGGGGGCCAGACTGTGGCCAGTGTTAGAAAATGCCCCATTTGTCAGTAGGAGTAAACAATGCCTCAGGTATCTGTGGTCAGTAGAAATAGATAAAAACAGAGGGAGCAATGGCCTAGTGCATTATCCAACAGCATTTTTATTAAAAGTAAAGTATATAAAATAGCCACTCACTAACATAGGTAGTAAAAGATCTCATCTGGCCACTCCTCATGGCCAGACAACTCCCCAGGCTTGCCAATAGCTCAAGCTCAGGGGGGGCCTCACCATGGTCCCTGCTGAATGAAGCGTTTGGAAGGTATGTCCTTCATCAGAGCCCTGATGAAGAAGGACATACCTTCGAAACACGTCAGCCAGCATCATTGGTGTCAATGGGAGGAATACTGTCCAATTGTTGAAGTCGGTGGGAGGAAAAGGTCCCCCATCATTTGTGTCACTGGGTGGATGCCTAATTGTTGGTGTCGGTGGGAGAAATAGGGCCTTGTATCAGTAGAAGAAATAGTGCCACAAGGGCAGATAAAAGCAAGCAAAGGGCCGCATCCAGCCCGTGGGCCACAGTTTGGAGATCAATGATCTACACTGCCCAAAAAAGGACATTAACCACTTCAGCTCCAGAAGGATTTACCCACTTCCTGACCAGGCCATTTTTTGCGATACGGCACTGCGTGGCTTTAACTGACAATTGCGTGGTCGTGTGACGGTGTACCCAAAGGAAATTAATGCCCTTTTTTCCCCTCAAATCGAGCTTTCTTTTGGGGGTATTTGATCACCTCTGGGGTTTTTATTTTTTTTGCGCTATAAACAAAAAAGAGAGACAATTTTGAAAAAACCCAATATTTTTTACTTTTTGCTATAATATAAAAAAAAAAATTAAATAAAAAAATGTCTTCATCAGTTTTGGCCAATATGTATTCTGCTACATATTTTTAGTAAAAAGAAATTGCAAAAAGCGTATATTGATTGGTTTGCACAAAAGTTATAGAGTCTACAAAATAGGGGATAGATTTATGGCATTTTTATTATAAATTTTTTTTTTTACTAGTAATGGCGGTGATCATCGATTTTTAGCAGGACTACGACATTGCGGTGGACAGATCGGACGGTTTTGACACTTTGACATTTATACAGCGATCAGAGCTAAAAATAGCCACTGATTACCGTATAAATGTCTTTGGCAGGGAAGGGGTTAACAGTGCACTAGGGGGCGATCAAGGGGTTAAGTGTTCCCTAGGGAGGTGTTTCTAACAGTGGGGGGAGTGGACTGACAGGGAGTAGAGAGAGATCGCTGTTCCTTATCACTAGGAACAGCAGATCTCTCTCTACTTCCCTGACAGAACGGCGATCTGTCTGTTTACAATGACAGATCTCCATCCTGGCTCTCTAAACCGCGATTGCGGCCGTCGGCCACACGCATCGGCTCCAGTAGAATGACAGCGGCTGGTCGGCAAGCGGCTAAAAACCAATAAATTGTTTTAATAACATTTATGCAAAATCATCCAGGCAAGCGAACCTGTTACATAAAGAATCTTAACATTAGCATATAAGCACCTAATAGTCTAATTTAATCATTAGTAAAGCATAGAAACAATGGCCTGCCTCCAGGAAGTTAAACATTTAGAATAAAATCCAATCTCCCCCCCAGCTCTTTAAGTGGTTGTAAACCCTTACATATACCCAGTGAAGTGACTGGCCTCAGGTAATACGCAGAGATAAAACAAATCCTCCTAAATAAGTTGTACCCGTTTTATCTACAGTAGGTCCATCTTCCCTCTACATCCATTCAAAGTGCAGAACTTACACAGGATAGCTCAGCTCTGAAAGGCAGTGAGCAGAGCTCTGACAGCTGATTGGAGGGAATTGACACAACGCCCTTTGCACAGCACACAGGAACAGAGCTGAGGCTGTCAATCAGCTGAAGCTCCCTCCCTGTCACCTTTTTCTCTTGGTGTCAGGAAAACTTGTCAGAAGTGACTTGAAGGCAATGGACAGAAATGACACTTAGTGCTCTGGATTGAAACAAGTACAAACTATAGAGGGATATGCTTTGTTCATATTTCGTGTCTGAGGTTTACAAACCACTTTAAAGAATCAAATGCTCCTAATTCCTAGAGTATTAACCAACAGTCCCATGCACTTCCTGCCCATTATTTCTGGACAACCATTCCCCCAAAGCTGTTCTTCTTGCCAGTCTATGACCGGGTTTTGTTACCACCCGATGTCAACATGTACAATGCAGGACCAATGACCAATGTCCACCCACATCCCACTGCTGGGGAGAGAAGGACCAGATCACTGGTTGTCAGTTGACTACTGGATAAGGGAAAAATGAGCAACAGATTCTCTATTGGCTGGTTAATGTGTTGATGTGTGTTGTATTTTTTTTGACACCTTACCATGCATCATAGGGGTTCTAGATGACAATGGCAGTGCATAATGATGCGTGTTTGTTAATACAACACATGAAAACACACTTGGAAAGGTGTGAATCCGGTCTCAGCTGTACAAATACACAAAGCCTGACCTGTTATACATGTTTTTGTAATTTGGCAATGTTCATATTTTTTCCTCTGTAGGAACCTCATGCAAGGTCAAATCTGTTTCTCCCAGAGCTATTATCTGTACAACAACACCAGGAGGACAAACTCAGAATCCACCTTATCCAGGTAAGTCATGGGGGTGAATTAAGCACACTCATCAGTATCTCAGAATCTCTCCGGACATGCAAGGCCACTTTTTATAGAGATAAGAGTACTGTTTCCTGATTTGTTTGGTAAGGTTTGCTGCTGTGGGCTAGGGTCCTGATGCCATCAAGATCAAAGTAGGGTCCATAGCCATGCATTGATCATGATGACGATGAGGTACAGTCCACTGCTGTATCATGGGAGAGCACCATCTGACAGAGGAGTGGAGGATCGGATAAGTGACACTGTATCTCCTCTCCCTTGGCCAAAAAAGCTATTATGAGTAAATTTTAGGCAGCACTTGCTTAACCATAAACTTATTAGTTATACAAAAATTACTATAGTGAATACTGTAAGTGCCACTATAATGGTGATAACAAACAATGTTTCAATAAAGTTCTATATAAGTGACAAATAAAAGTGACATAGTACAAACAAAAAGTCTCTTTGTGCAATATTGGGTGCTTCAATCCTTGTTCCCAGGGTATCCCCTGTGTATCCACCACATGCAGTGATGTGTTCACTCCACACTCACCAGATGTTGGGGACTACTGTATAGCAAGGAAACTCAACTGGCCTTGTAGGTCTTTTTGGGGGACCTATCCCACTCTCACTGATGTCCTCTGGTGATTCCCACAGGTCCAGACTCCTTCCTGTTGCGATCCCAAAGGTTCTTTCAAAACATTATTATGCAGGTAAAAAAAGAAATAATATTAGCTTCTTTTGATAACATCGTCTATTGATGACAAAACGCGTCACATCCAGCCCAGAGCGTGGAACGCACGCCAGGAAGTAGGTAGCGTCCATTTCTCCATACATACAGAGGGCCGTTTTTCAACTATAGAGTGGATCTTTTTATTGCTTTTTATATCGCAACTGCTGTAAATTTTATACGAATAAACTCAAAAGAATTTCAAAAGGATTTTATACTATGAGAGGCTGTCTCGCCATTTATTTTTTACCTGCAATAATGTTTTGGAAAAACCTTTGGGATTGCAACAGGAAGGAGTCTGGACCTGTGGGAGAGTCGGATAGGTCTCCCAGAAAGACCTACAAGTCAAGTTGAGTTTCCTTGCTATACAGTAAGGGAGTCCCCAACATCTGGTGAGTGCGAAGTGAACACATCACTACATGTGGTGGATACCGAGGGCATATCCTGGGAACAAGGCACGAAGCACCCAATATTGCACAGAGACTTTTTGTTTGCACTATGTCACTTTTATTTGTCACTTATGAAGAAGTTTATTGAAACATTGTTTGTTATCACCATTATAGTGGCACTATAGTAATTTTGGTATAACTAATACGCTTATGTTTAAGCAAGCGCTGCCTAAAATGTAATCATATTTGCCAATCCAGTTGCATAGTATAGACAGCAGCTGCTCACATCACCATTATTAATACTTTTTGGTTGTTTACCTAGGCGTGGGTGTCTTTTATTTTAAAAAAAGCTATTAATCTCTGCAGTGCGGACCCAGCCCCACTGCAGGGAACTATTTTTTAGCTAGTCGGGATTTAATTGGATTAAAAAAAAATGATAGTGTTTCATTATATACAGTTTAAATGATATAAATCAGGGTAGCGTATAAATGATATAAATCAGGGTAGCACAGCAATAACAATACAAAATGTTTATATATTGTGAATTTAAATCCAAAAAACAATAAATAAACAAATAAATGTGTACAGTCCTCTGTGAGTAAATTTTTCTAAATTCCTCCTTAATTAATCCTTCAATATATTCACAGAGGACTTTACACATTTGTTTATTTGTTTATTTATTGTTTTTGTGGATTTAAATTCACAATATATAAATATTTTGTATTGTTTTTGCTGCGCTACACTGATTTTGATCATTTTGATCATTTATTTTGTTGAGTTGTTGTGAAATCACTTAGATGCAGACAAGCAAAGAGGGTGTTTCACCGCTGCGGACACAGACCCAGGTGTGAGATTGAAGTAGAGTTTCAAGAGCAGAAGAGCCCCAGGTGCTGGCTGAATGCTGGGCGGAACAGGCTTAAAGTGAGAAGATCTGAGCTATGAGTAAGCACTCAGCTCCGAGTGCGAAACGCGTCAGTCAACCTGTACTTTCTGCATGATGGTCTTGTTATTTTGATGATCCCATCTTTCCAATAAAGTGAAGTTTTTGACTACATCCGGTGTGCGGCATCCAGATCTTCTCACTTTAAGCCTGTGAAATCACTTACACAGTGGTTGGCGGGTCAGCAATTTCTTATATTTATTTTATATATTCTTTACATATTGATTATTTGTCATCTCTTGCACTGATTGTTATATTGCTTATTATATACAGTATGTTTGATACATTTAAAAGTATACCTGTTGATCCCTCTTAAAAGCTGATCACTCCCTGTGCTCTCTGTCTCTGCTGACCATTATCAGTTGCATTGCTGTTAGCTCTCATTGTGGACTACAAAACACCTCACCAGTGGCGGAACTACCAGGGTCACAAAGGTTGCACTTGTGACTGGACCCTGGCTTTCGGCCACTGTGAGGGGGCCCCAAGATGGCAGGAAGGGGGCCCACTACAGAACATGTGAAAGGGTCAGCTCACACTGTAGCGACCCCAAAGTCGTGACTTGCTTGTGATTTCCTTGCGACTCCCTTGCAGCTTGCTTGCGACTTATGCGATTTAACATTGCAGTCTATGGCCCTGAAATTGCACCAAGGAAAAGATAGTGCAGGAACCCTTTTTTTTTATTGTCGATGTAACTTGAGTTGCATTGATTAAGACGGCACCCATTGATATAAATGTGTTTTGACTTGTTATGTGACTTTGTGTGGCAAGTCGATTGATAAGGTGTAGCAGTAAGACCAAAACTAATAAAGGGCCCTGCAATGAAAGTTAAGGGTCTTGGGATCAGTGGGAAGGGCCCGGGCTTAGAGGGGAGGGCGCTGGGACTGATGGAAAAGACCCCTAGGGTCAGAGGGGCCCTTCATGTTTATTGTACCCCTCCCCTGAAGGTTCTAGTAACGCCTCTGCACCTCCCTCTATGTTATAGAGAAGAGAAGGGAGGTATCCTTAGACACTTCCTGTCCTATAGTGACAAGATACAATACAATGAGCGAGTATTGTCACCCAAGACAAAGTGTTTTACTGTCAGGATCCAAAGGGAGTCTGAAAAAAAAAAATGAATGCAGGCGACACATCTAAGGGCTAATAAACAACAATATATTAAATTTTTGTTCTTTGGTTTAAATATTTTAAATTTGGTACACAGGTAACCGAGGGTTGTGGTTTGAACTGTGGGATGGATCGGCTGATCTAGATATTACTGACAAGCGTTTACTTCTCCATGGATTAATGGTCTCAGACGCCAGTTCTCCAGACATCAGACTGAAACCAGGGCGCCCTTTCAGGTGACAGAAAATGAACTTAAAGCTGAAGTCCAGTATTTTAAACAGTATAAAAATATATATATTTTAAAAAATCCTTGTAGCGGGGCTTTCCCTACACTGGAAGGGTTAAATGCTTTTTAAAGCAGAATTAAACCCAAAAGCAAGCAAAAATTCTTAGATATGATGGCTGCATTGGTTTAATTTTTTAGGCTTTCTTTCTTCTATTTTCATCTGGTGATCCAGCCAGCAAGTTTGTTGTTTTTCAAAAGCACAAGCTCTCCAGCAGAATGTATCAGTTTACATGGATGAGACAAACCATTTAACACCGACAGGGGTGCTTAGAATGATATCAAAAAAGTGGCGGTTAAGGAATTAAATATGCTGTACATCAGCCAACATCCCAAATTGAATATAGTACAAAAGTTTTCCCCTTAGGGGTGGGACTTTATAGGCATAGACTGTGAAACACTTGATTGGTAAAAAAGTATAAGGTCTTTTTATTTAACAATTATCAAAAAACAATTATCAAAAAACAGTAATATACATATAATACAAACATATAATTAAAGTGTCTGTAAAAATTTCTTTTGAGTGTATATATTTCTCAGATTTAACCAAGCACATATGCACTTAAAATGTAAACATATAAAAGAATCCTATGCATTCGTGTTTCCTACACGTTACGGAATATCATACTCCTTCTTCAGGGATAGTCCAATATACAAATAGTATTATATGTAGCAATCTAATATACAAAAGATACAATGCTTACAATGATGAGCTTTATTCATGTAAAACCTTTATCCCCAAAGGAAAAAAAACAGTTTGATGTAATCCAATATAAAGTGTGAGCTGGAGTTTGGCTTCAATTTGTTAGTGTATTAAAAATCGGCTAATACATTTAATACTCACACACTGTAATTAAGAAATAAAGCTAGATCACCTCTCTGCCACTGGGCTGTGATCAGATAGTAACTGAGCAGTAGCCGGTATTGTCAGTCTCTCCTATCCTATCATCACATGTCCTTGTCGGCACATGAATATGCACCATTGTAGATTGGCTCTTAGCTCTGCCCCTCTCTCTCCCAATCTGAGTTCTGCTGTACAGGGGATAACAAGAGACTGATACAAAGTCAGATTTGGGTACCTATACTAGTTTAAAGTAAAAAACATTCAATTGTAGTATAGGGACCCTGCCTTAAACTGGACTACAGTGCCTTGAAAAAGTATTCATTCCCCTTGAAATTTTCCGTATTTTGTCATGTTACAACCAAAAATGTAAATGTATTTTATTGGGATTTTATGTGATAGACCAACACAAAGTGGCACATAATTGTGAAGTGGAAGGAAAATGATAAATGGTTTTCAATTTTTTTTTTTTTTGCAAATAAGTATTTGAAAAGTGTGGAATGCATTTGTATTCAGCTCCCTTTACTCTGATACCCCTAACTAAAATCTAGTGGAACCAATTGCCTTCAGAAGTCACCTAATTAGTTAATAGAGTCCACTTGTGTGTAATTTAATCTCAGTATAAATACAGCTGTTGTTTGAAGCCCTCAGAGGTTTGCTAGAGAACATTAGTTACCAAACAGCATCATGAATGCCAAGGAACACACCAGACAGGTCAGGAATAAAGTTGTGCAGAAATTTAAAGCAGGGTTAGGTTATAAAAAATATCGCAAGCTTTGAACATCTCACAGAGCACTGTTCAATCCATCATCCGAAAATGAAGAGTACGACACAATTGCAAAACTACCAAGACATGGCTGTCTGCCTAAACTGACAGGCCGGGCAAGGAGAGCATTAATCAGAGAAGCAGCCAAGCGGCCCATGGTAACTTTGGAGGAGCTGCAGAGATCCACAGCTCAGGTAGGAGAATCTGTCCACAGGACAACTATTGTGCACTCCGCAAATCTGGCCTTTATGGAAGAGTGGCAAGAAGAAAGCCATTGTTGAAAGAAAGCCATAAGAAGTCCAGTTTGCAGTTTGCGAGAAGCCGTGTGGGGGACACAGCAAACATCTGGAAGAAGGTGCTCTGGTAATATGAGATCAAAATTTTACTTCTTGGCCTAAAAGCAAAATGCTATGTGTGGCAGAAAACTAACACTGCACATCACCCTGAACACACCATCCCCACCGTGAAACATGGTGGTGGCAGCATCATGTTGTGGGAATTCTTTTCTTCAGCAGGGACAGGGAAGCTGTCAGAGTTGATGGGAAGATGGATGGAGCCAAATTCAGGGCAATCTTAGAAGAAAACCTTTTAGAGTCAGCAGAAGACTTGAGACTGGGGTGGAGGTTCACCTTCCACCAAGACAACAACCCTAAACATACAGCCAGAGCTACAATTGAATGGTTTAGATCAAAGCATATTCATGTGTTAGAATGACCCAGTCAAAGTCCAGACCTAAATCCAATTGAGAATCTGTGGCAAGACTGGAAAATTGCTGTTCACAAACGCTCTCTATCCAATCTGACAGAGCTTGAGCTATTTTCCAAAGAAAAATGGTCAAAAATGTCTCTCTAGATGTGCAAAGCTGGTAGAGACATACCCAAAAAGACTTGCAGCTGTAATTGCAGCGAAAGGTGGTTCTACAAAGTATTGACTTTATAATTTTCCTTCCACTTCACTACTATGTGCCACTTTGTGTTGGCCTATCACAGTGATTCTCAAACTGTATGTTGTGTGAGATGCAGGTGTGCCGTGGGAGTTTTGAAGAATATTTAAAATTACTAGCATTTTGAAACCTTGAACATATCGAAAAATTTAATGGTAAATCAATGTCGCAAAAGTTAAAGTAACATACTGTATATAAAAATACAATCTCTGTCAGTCTGTCATTCATTTGTTCCTTTCGTAATGCGAGACTTGTGCGAGATCTCGGGAGAACTCAATCACTCTAATTTATATTATAATAATAGAGAGCATTCCATTCCAAATTTGATACTTATTGATAACGTTTCTTCATTGTTTAGCGATGGAGACATACTTAATCAAGTCTGGAACTCTGAAAGAGAAACTGTTAAATGAAAAGAAAGGAAGCAAGTGAAAATACAAAGAAGATTACAATCGCTTCAATTTGATTTGCTCTCGAAAGCAGGCACATCCTTCACATTAAATGTAAAATAAATATACCGTATATACTCGAGTATAAGTCGAATTTTTCAGCACATTTTTTTTGTGCTGAAAGTGCCCCTCTGGACTTATACTGGAGTCAAGCACTTTTCTGCAGCAAAAAATTTTCATTTTCCGAACCGAATTTGGGGCCCCGTATCTCAGGGCCACTTGGTGCTAGAAACCCCAAATTTGGTATGCAAACCCAGTGGACCTGGTAACACAACATATCCAAAGCTGAAGTTCCTAGCACTAAGTGGCCCTGAGATACGGGGCCCCAAATTCGGTTCGGAAAATGTAATTCTCTGCTGCAAAAAAGTGCTTGACATTTTCTGAACCGAATTTGGGGCCCCATATCTCAGGGTCACTTAGTGCTAGGAACCCCAAATTTGGTGTGCAAACCCAGTGGAACTGGTACCATAACATATCCAAAGCTGGGGTTCCTAGCACCAAGTGGCCCTGAGATGCGGGGCCCCAAAACTGGTTCGTGAAATGCCATTCTCTGCTGCAGAAAAGTGCTTGACATTTTCTGAACTGATTTTTGGGGCCCTGTATCTCGGGGCCACTTGGTGCTAGAAACCCCAGCTTTGGAAATTTTATGGTGCTAGTTCCACTGGGTTTGCACACCAAATTTGGGGTTCTTAGCACTAAGTGGCCCTGAGATACGGGGCCCCAAATTTGGTCAACTGTGTCTATCTGCAGCAATGTCATTTCGGGACCCTTTGGGTTCGGAGACCCCAAATTTTGGCTGCAGCTAGGGGGCATCTAGGGACCCTTAACTACCGAGTTTGAAGTTCAGGGGACCTATGGCTGCAAATGGGCACAGTGAGGCATGCAAATGGGCATTGTTGACCCTCTTTTCCACTTACAGTAGCTGTGCATTTCTCACCCTCGTCTTATACTCGTGTCAATAAGTTTTTCCCATTTTTTTGTGGTAAATTAGGGCCTCGACTTATACTCAGAACGACTTATACTCGAGTATATACGGTACATGTAAAAATAAATAAGTTCTTCACCACAAAAATTTCTAAATGTATTCAGGTGTGTCGTGAAAATGTTTAGATATTTTTGGTGTGCCGCAAGACAAAAAACTTTGAGAAACACTAGTTTATCACATAAACTCCCAATAAACTACATTTACATTTTTGGTTGTACCATGACAAAATGCGTAACATTTCAGGGGGGTGTGAATACTTTTTCAAGGCATTGTATGTGTATCCACATGTACTGTTTGTAGCTCTGAGCTTTATTTATATTTTCTTGTTAGGTTTCACCTAAGCTCAATGCATTGATTGTTTCTGTGTCACGAGAGACAAGTCGCCTCCGTTCGCCGGGCTGTGGGGCGCATGCGCAGTGGGCTATTGTTGAGACGTGCACCTGTTCGCGGCCTGATGGTGCGGCGCGCGCGGGTGCGCGGCGGTCCCCGTGTGCGCGCCGTCGCCCGTGCGGGTGCCCGGTAGCGCGTCACGCTGACGCGCTCGCCGGGAGGCTACTTCAGACAACACCAGCACCCAGTCGGGTTGCTGGTTTGTCGTCAGCTGTACCTTGCTCTGTGTTAGTTCCAGGTTCCTGTGCTTCTGATACCCCTTGATCTCTGCCTGTTAAACGACCACTCTCCTTGTCTGCCGGATACCCTGATCTCTGCCTGTTAAATGACCACTCTCCTTGTCTGCCGGATACCCTGACCTCTGCCTGTTAAAGACCACTCTCTCTGCCTGCCGGATACCTCTGATCACTGCTTATCAAAGACCACTCTCTCTCTGCCTGCCTGATACCCCTTGATCTCTGCTGTTATAAGGACTTTCCTATTTTGCCTGCTTGATACCTTTGACCTCTGCTTACCATACGGTTAGGTACGCCTTGTCTGCACGGTACCCGCCAGGAGGCTTCCCACATCCAGAGTGAACCTGAGCCTTCTTTCCGCAGCTACCGGAGACCCGTGCCTCCGCGTGCCTCCGATCCCCTGTATCAACCTTGGGGGATCGGTTGCGCGTGGTCGTAAGGGCGAGCAACTCTCGGCATCTCGGCCTCGGTGAGTATTGACGTGACAGTACAAACCAGCCAGATGTCCGAGGCCGACAGAGCGCGCTCCCCCTTGGAGATCCTATGTCAACAGTTCTCCACCCTGGCAGACTCGGTGCAGAGGCTTCAGGAGGGATACACACAAATTGACAGCCGTCTCCAGCAACTGACGGGTCCACTCCCTTCTGCCGCCGCAGCTCCCGCACCTAGCAATGAAGGCCCGCTTCCCCAGGCTGCTGCCAATCCTACAGTCGTAATGCAACTTCCGGAACCTAGGGTCCCCACACCGGAACGGTTCTCAGGGGACCGTAAAAAATTTAGAGCTTTCAAGAATGCATGCACCCTTTACTTTGCTCTGCAACCCCGAGCCTTCGCATCAGAAGTGGTCAAGGTGGGATTTGCGATTTCTCTGTTGTCAGAAGAACCTCAGGCCTGGGCCCACCGCTTAATGGAATCAGGGAGTCAGGTGCTTAATACTATCGACACGTTCTTCGAGAGTATGTCGCAGCTCTATGATGACCCACAACGCATGGCTACGGCCGAAGCTATCCTGCATCACCTAGCTCAAGGAAGGAGACCAATTGAGGATTACACGGTGGAATTCCGTAAATGGGCGGCCGACACTAACTGGAATGAGCCAGCTTTACGTTATCAGTACCGCCAAGGCCTGTCGGAGCTCCTCAAGGATGAGTTGGCCAGGATGGAGACCCCCGCATCTTTGGAGAAGTTAATTCAGGCAGCCACAAAACTGGATAGACGTTTGCGGGAACATCCTTCAGAATGATTCCAAAGCCCACGCCCTGCGTGGACAGCTTCAAGACTCCAGCCTATTCCAATATCGTCTCCTATAACAGCTGGGTCTACTACTCTTCCCGACTCCAAACCTATGCAGCTTGGTTTGGTACGGCCACCACTAACCTCAGAAGAGAGACAACATAGACGGCAGTCCAACTTGTGTCTTTATTGCGGGGGAGCCGGACACTTCCTAGGCCCGATAAGGCCTAGTAAGTTCTTTCAGCCAAAATCAATGACTTACCAAGACAACAATACCCCTAAATCTTACATCATGTTATTTATCTCGTTACAGCTACCGGAAGGGGAGTCCCGCCTGCCAGCGATCATTGATTCGGGTGCATGTATTTGCTTTATGGACGCTGCCTTGGCCCAGAACCTGCATGTGCCCTTACAAACCAAAGCTCAACATCTACAGGTTCACTTGGCTGATGGGTCTCTTCCCAGCTCAGGTCCGATCACCCAGGAGACCCGACCCATTCTAGTGACTACTGACTCTGGGCACCAAGAGCTCCTACGCCTGGTCCTTATTCACTCCCCTATGTTCCCAGTCATTTTGGGCCTACCCTGGCTACAGGCTCATGATCCTTTGATTCAATGGAGTTCTAAGGTGGTCTCATTTCCTTCTTCATACTGTTCTCAACACTGCCGTCCTTTGAAACCCAAGATCTGTGCCACAGTTTCAGCTCCTTCAGTTAACCTCCAACATGTCCCTCAGGAGTATCTTGAGTTCCAGGAGGTCTTCAGCAAACAAATGGCCGATTGCCTCCCGCCACATCGACCGTATGACTGCCCAATCGATTTACTGCCAGGATCAGAGATTCCATTTGGTCGCATATTCCCCCTCTCAGAAACGGAGTTGGAGGCTCTCAAACAATATATTGACGAGAATCTGGAAAAGGGGTTCATCCGTCCCTCATCCTCACCCGCTGGAGCAGGTATATTCTTTGTCGGGACGAAGGACGGTTCCCTTAGACCCTGTGTGGATTACCGGCAGTTAAATAACATCACCATCAAGAATTGGTACCCATTGCCGCTCATTCCAGAATTTTTCCAACGTTTCCGGTCAGCCAGAGTCTTTTCCAAATTAGATCTCCGGGGGGCATACAACCTTATCAGAATTAGGGCCGGGGACGAATGGAAGACGGCCTTCAGGTCCAGGTTCGGGCATTTTGAATACTTGGTGATGCCATTTGGGCTATGTAATGCTCCAGCCACTTTTCAACACCTTGTGAACGACATTTTCCGCAAATACCTAGATGATTTCCTTGTGGTCTACTTGGACGATATCCTAATCTTTTCTTCTACGATTGAACTTCACAGGGGACACGTCAGGACAGTTCTGGCCATTCTGAAACAACACAAACTCTACCTAAAAATGGAGAAGTGTGAGTTTGAAAAGTCAGTCGTGCAGTTCTTGGGGTTCATCATTTCGGCAAATGGGGTGGAAATGGATCCCCAAAAGATACAGGCTATCCAAGAGTGGCCGGCTCCATCTGACAAAAAGGGAGTCCAACGGTTTATAGGATTCGCTAACTTTTACCGGAAATTCATCGTTGGATTCTGCACTATAGTGGCACCTATCACTCAGCTAACCCGCCGGCATGGCTCATTCCAGTGGTCCCAAGCCTCACAGGGAGCTTTCATGAAACTAAAGGACCTGTTCAGTTCAGCTCCCATTCTCCGGCATCCCGATCCTTCTCAACCATTCGTATTGGAAGTGGACGCATCAGAGATAGCCACAGGAGCCATTCTCTCCCAAAGACAAGGACCCAAAGCCATCCTACATCCAGTTGCATTTGCATCCCGAAGACTCAGTGCAGCAGAATTAAATTACGATGTAGGTGACAGGGAGCTGCTGGCCATAAAATTCGCCCTGGAGGAATGGAGGTATTTACTTGAGGGGGCACTCCACCCAGTGATGATCTTCACAGATCACAAGAACCTTGAATACCTCCAAACAGCAAAACGACTCAACCCCAGACCCAAACCCAGCCTTATTCTTCTCGTGTTTCAATTTCCACATTTCTTATAGGCCTGGTGTAAAGAATGGGAAAGCAGACGCCCTTTCCCGGATGTTTTCAGCAGACCTCCAGACTCCGGAACCAAGCACGATTCTTGCTCCTCAAAATTTCCTCGGGTTGACACAGACAGACTTAGTATCCTCCATCAAGATTTCATCCAATACATGTACGGATCCAGAGGTACAGTCTCTGAAGAAAGATGGAGGTCTCTTTTGGATCCGGGGCAAAATTTTTGTACCTCAACGAACTCGGTCAACAACCCTCAAGATGTGCCATGACCACAAGCTGGCCGGCCACTTCGGGGTTAGGAAAACAGCCGACCTGATCTCTCGCTCCTTCTGGTGGCCGGGTTGGAGACGGGATTGCAGGGAATATGTGGCCTCCTGTCCCCTGTGTCAACGGAACAAGGGCCAAAACACCAGATCCTCGGGTTTACTTAAACCATTGCCTATTCCAGAACGACCGTGGTCCGACGTGTCTGTAGATTTCATCGTGGACCTGCCGGCCTCAGAAGGCTACACTACTATTTTTGTTGTGGTCGACCGTCTATCTAAGATGGCCCACTTTTTGCCCATGGAGGGTACCCCTTCTGCAGTAGAGACGGCCAATATCTTCCTGAAAGAGGTCATAAGACTTCACGGGTACCAAGGAGTATAGTGTCTGACAGAGGCGTGCAATTCACGTCCAAATTCTGGAGAGAACTCTGTAAGGCCTTGGATATTAAAGTGTGCCTCTCGTCAGCCTACCACCCTCAGAGCAACGGCCAAACGGAGAGAACAAATAAAACCTTAGAGCAATACCTCCGTTGCTTCTGCTCGAGATCCCAGGATGATTGGGCAGAACTTCTTTCATATGAAGAGTTCGCGTATAATAACTCCATTCACGCGGCTACCAACCAAACGCCTTTCTGGGCCAACTGCGGATTTCATACCACTTTTCTGACTAAGGACATTCCCGAAATAGCAGTCCCCGCAGTGCATGACAGAATAACCTCCTTGCAGACTAACTTCCAAAGAATCCAAAACATGTTACAAAAGGCTCAAAGGGTCTACCATGAGCAGTATGACCGAGGGAGTAAGGAAAATCCAACATTTAATATAGGGGAAGAAGTTTGGTTGTCCACCTCTAACCTTTAAGCTACAGTTGCCATCCCGAAAATTGGGACCTAAATTCATTGGTCCTTTTCCTATCAAAAGGATTATCAACCCTGTGGCCATGGAACTAGCTCTGCCAAAGACATACAGGATTCATCCTGTCTTCCACGTGTCTCTGTTGAAGCCTGTTGTGCCCAGTTCTTTTCCAGAAAGAGGAGAGGTTCCTCCTCCACCAATCAGGGTGGACGGGGAGAACGAGTTTGAGGTGGAGGCTATCCTGGGTTGTAGAAAGAAGGGCAGGCAGCTACAGTACCTGATCCAATGGAAAGGATACCCACCTGAGGACAATTCTTGGGAGCCCGCAAGGAATCTACATGCTCCTCGCTTAATTCAAACCTTTCATCGAGACCATCCGGAGTTGATGTCTAGCTTCCAGTGTCCGCCCTTAGGAGGGGGGAACTGTCACGAGAGACAAGTCGCCTCCGTTCGCCGGGCTGCGGGGCGCATGCGCAGTGGGCTATTGTTGAGACGTGCACCCGTTCGCGGCCTGATGGTGCGGCGCGCACGAGTACACGGCGATCCCCGTGTGCGCGCCGTCGCCCGTGCTGGTGCCCGGTAGCGCGTCACGCTGACGCGCTCGCCGGGAGGCTACTTCAGACAACACCAGCACCCAGTCGGGTTGCTGGTTTGTCGTCAGCTGTACCTTGCTCTGTGTTAGTTCCTGTGCTTCTGATACCCCTTGATCTCTGCCTGTTAAACGACCATTCTCCTTGTCTGCCGGATACCCTGATCTCTGCCTGTTAAACGACCACTCTCCTTGTCAACAAGATTCCATATTGTCCACCTTTTATTCTTTTGCCACCACATGCTTCATATAAAGTCCCACCCCCCTTGCTCTTGCCCCCCTTTTTCCTGATAGATGACAGGGATGGAAATATGTGACCCTACCTGGCCACATTTTCATTTAAAGTCCCAAGGGATGGAACAGTTGGCCTTACCAGGCCACAGGTTCACTTAAAGTCCCTTAAAACCCCCAATTTTAACCTTATTAGTAGACACAGGGATGGAAGCATGTGGTTTGGCTCTAATTTAATAATATGTATTACCCTCATTGCAACTATTTAGTCTATGACAATTCCCTTGATCCAATTTTACTCTTCAATTACAGCTATCCTTTTATAATCGACCACCAGAATACTCCTTTATTCTTACAATTTTTATTCCCTTTGTTTGCTTTATTAATTAGTGATTGATTGACCTTCCACTCATTCATTTACTTTACAAGTCCCGGGGCTGTTTGGCCTTGCTCTGGTCCGTCTCTGGGGGCTGTGTGGGCTGGCCAGGCTGCCTGCCGCCCGTGTTGATCTCCGAATGCGGGAGCTGAGACGCGCCTGGCGGACCTCCTCCCTCCAAGTTCGTGGGGGTGGGGGCACTGCCACTGCGCGTCAACGTCACGCATCCCACGTCAGATGTCCGGCGCTTCCTGGCGCCGCTGCGTCCTTGGCTGCGGTTACCACGCTCGCGAGCGGATTGAGGGATGAGCGGTGGCGTAGGGTTCGGAACTGGCTGCCGGTTCCTTCCCGCCCCCTTCCTCCCCCTCTCACCTCCGCTGCGCTGGCGTGATGTCGGTGACGTCATCGCTGCGACCCCCTTATAGGCGGCTCCCGGGCCGGCCTTGGCACTCAGGGCTCCTTCTCACAACCACGGCAGACCAGGATTCTCACCTCACGCTTCTTCCTCACTTGATCTACATCACAGGTAACAGTCACTGTCTATTCTTCCCTCGTTTTTAATTGCACTGCCACAGTCCTATAGATAGGTCACCTCACTTTCTACTCTTGCTCCATTCACTCTATGTTAACCCCCTCGCTCCTCACTGTTCTCCTGGTTTCCCTCACTTTAGTTAGTCCATTATCCATCACCCACACGCCCCATGCACACAGTCCCACCATAGTTTATTTTTTCCTCTTCACTCACACCTAGGTGGCCTTGTGTTCCATGGCCTGCTCTGGCCAGCGCCTGTTGGGGGAGCTCGGGCAATATGTCTGCCGCAGCTCCCGGTTGGGAGCACTCCTTCGGACGGCCTATGGTGCCTGGCATCACGCAGCCAACATGCGAACCTCAGTAAGTTCCTAACCCTGGGTTAGGGGGTTGTTACCCCATTATTCTTTTATTGTACATACACCCTACCAACTGGTCAATCCCTCTCACCCACAGATACATCTTGTGCTTGCTCCTGATGAATGGCCCTCTAGCCACAAAACGCGTAGAGCTGCCATACGCCATGATTACAACACACATTACCTGCATACCAAGCTTAATTGCATTTCCCTCTTCTTGGACCACAGAGGTCATAGACCCTGCAATTACCACCGTGGTTTACTGTCTCATTCAACTACATTTGGGTGCACTATGAATGAATTTTGTTTGCTATTTATGCGATATTATTTATGTGATTTTAGCCACACTGTGTTGCCCAATGGTAGCACCCTGGAAGAATCCTATATGTGATACTGCTTGTATGATGTTATGCATTTTGGACTACCAGTGTACCATTGTTACATGTTGTACTTGTCTTATTTGATTGCACTTAGTGGCAATCGATCCCAATACAAACTATTAAACAACAAGATTCCATATTGTCCACCTTTTATTCTTTTGCCACCACATGCTTCATATAAAGTCCCACTCCCCTTGCTCTTGCCCCCCTTTTTCTCACTCTCCTTGTCTGCCGGATACCCTGATCTCTGCCTGTTAAACGACCACTCTCCTTGTCTGCCGGATACCCTGACCTCTGCCTGTTAAAGACCATTCTCTCTGCCTGCCGGATACCTCTGATCACTGCTTATCAAAGACCACTCTCTCTCTGCCTGCCTGATACCCCTTGATCTCTGCTGTTATAAGGACTTTCCTATTTTGCCTGCTTGATACCTTTGACCTCTGCTTACCATACGGTTAGGTACGCCTTGTCTGCACGGTACCCGCCAGGAGGCTTCCCACATCCAGAGTGAACCTGAGCCTTCTTTCCGCAGCTACCGGAGACCCGTGCCTCCGCGTACCTCCGATCCCCTGTATCACCCTCGGGGGTTCGGTTGCGTGTGGTCGTAAGGGCGAGCCACTCTTGGCATCTCGGCCTCGGTGAGTATTGACGTGACATTCTGCCTGCTTCTGGAAGAGTTCTCTAGTAGACAGTGAGAAGAGTGAGAAGATAAAATGTATTGGGATATGAATATTTATTTTGTCTTGGCCAATCACTGAGAGGTTTATTCAAAGAGGTCTCCTGAAAAAGGTTCTAGCCTCCCAGTCTATCCCTGGGAGGATATGAGTGTAGCCGGGTCTAGTCCTTGCCTGTTCGGCTGCTGCCTAGGGAAGCTGCAGAGATGTCCAGTTTTTGCCTCTCAGGCCCTTTGCTTGGAGGAGTAAACCAGAGTCAGAATGTTTGTTCTCTTATCTGCCTGTCTGTGCCTAGAAAGTCCTAACCTAGCTTGTGTCGGAGGTCTGAAGAGTCCTAATCAGGCCTGTGATAGAGGCCTGCAGAGTTCTAACCTGGCCTGTGGCAGATGCCTGAAGAGTCCTAGCCTGGCCTATGGTAAAGGCCTGAAGAGTCCTAGCCTGGCCTATGGTAAAGGCCTGAAGAGTCCTAGCCTGGCCTTTGGTAGAGGCCTGAAGAGTCCTAACCTGGCCTGTGACAGAGGTCTAAAGAGTCCTAACCTGGCCTGTGGCAGAGGTCTGAAGAATCCTAACCTGGCCTGTGGCAGAAGCCTGAAGAGTCTTAACCTGGTCTGTGACAGAAGCTTGAAGAGTCCCAACCTGGCCTGTGGCAGATACCAAAGAAACTGGAAGGTAGTCACGTGTCTGGGCCTACAAAATCTAAATTAGTCTGTAGCAGAGGCAACAAAAAGTTGTTCAGCTGATCTTTGGCAGCTACCAAAAGATACTGGAAAAGTGTAGCCTGTCTGGACCTAAGCAGAATATTTGCTGCTGTGTTTGGGTATCCTGTATCACTAACCCTCTCTCACTTAGACAACAGGGCCAATAAATGCAAAAAAGATTAAAGATACTGAATTCTTTCTCTCTGTTGCCATTGGTGGGTCAGCGAGTGTTCAGGTGCAGCTACATGGCAGGTCACAAGTAGGAAGGCAGGAGAGCATGTAATAATCCCGCAGCTCCTGAGAGGGGCCATGCTACTGCTTTAATTTGAGTTCAGATATTAGGTAGACTTTTTCTTTTCCCCCTGACATTGCCTGAAAGCAACATAGTGCCTAAACTAGACCAATCCAATACACAAATCCTAATGTTTACCCAGAAATTCATGGCTTTGCTTGCCTTCCTTGTAGCAGGGACTTTGGGAAGGAGATCTTAATCCCCAGAGGTTGACTTCACACACCACAGTCCTCATACAGTATAATTGGAAATTAAATAATTAATACTCTGTATTTTTTCCTGTATTTTTAGCATCTATATTCATTCACAAAGATATCTCTCTATACAGTGCAAGGCTACAAGGATTCTTTGTATGTCCAGAGACAAACAATTACACATTTTGGATACAGGCAGACAGTAAAGCCAAACTCTTCTTCAGTTCTTCAGAGAAGGCTGAACTAAAGGTAATATTTTATTCTTACATATAGTGAAGCCTAACTCAGGAATTTAGCACAGCTGATTGCAGGAAAGTTCCAGAGCTTTGAAAATCTGTAGCATCGCTGAAAGGCATTGTTTACATACTGGCAGAAATTATATATTCAATTTTTAAATTGGTTATGAAAGAATCATGTATACAGTAACTGGTACATTCTGTAGTAAGAATAAAAGACATTTTTTGTCAACAGTGGGAAATGATTAGAACTACTGTTTGCTTTTACTGCTAACCTGGGTGCACACCTGAGTGGTTTCTGGAAATGCGTCAACACTCTACATAAAGATTCCCATTATATTCAAAAGTGCCCATCACACCTGAGCATTGTGTTGCTCAAAGCTTGAAAAAGTACACAAGCTTCTTTGGGGTACATTTTTAGCCCCTATAGACTTCAATGGGATCACTGGAAAAATGGCTGAAAGCATATGTAATGTGTGTTTTTCATGCAATTTTCTTTCCTTTTCCTAGTAACTAGCAAAAACAAAAATGCTCAAGCCTAAAAACGCTTGAAGACACCCAGAAAACACATGTACAAAAGCACTCCAAAAAGTTGGAGGTGTGCAAAGTATAACTAAAGGCAAAACGTGGAGATAAATTTGAATACCTGACAGGTTTTTAATGCTACCTCTGCCCACG
The DNA here is from genome assembly GCA_037952835.1 of Lithobates septentrionalis. Taxonomy (NCBI): domain Eukaryota; kingdom Metazoa; phylum Chordata; class Amphibia; order Anura; family Ranidae; genus Lithobates; species Lithobates septentrionalis. Next base: position 608,884 of record JBBDGP010000554.1, read on the forward strand.
TGAGGGAGATTCACCCTCTCTAGTTGCCATGTTTGCTATTATCATCCAAAGTGAAATTAAAAGAAAAGCCCACATTTTGGGTTGTCCCCAGAAAAGTAGGAGGGGACATATTCCAATGGGGACACTAGTTCTGATGACCTGGGAGTCCCCAATGGATTCCCTTAATTTGCAGGGATTTTCTCTTACTTCCTGTTTGGCTATGGGACAGGAAGTAAAGGGAAATCTCCCCAATAGGGCAGAGGGGGCAGAAAAACTGACAGGGGTTAAACCCCTCCCTTACTCCATCCAAAATGAAGAAAAACCCAGAAAATTGTACCATACTTACCATAATTTTCTTTTCCTGGTGCCTATTCATGGCAGCATATCTGTGACAAGCTCCGCCTCTGCTCCTCCCTCAGGACTAGTGAAAATCATAAAAGAAATGGTTAGCACAACCCCAGCATTGTCCGTGGTATAGAATACAGAGGGTGGGATTGTATGCTGCCATGGATAGGCACCAGGAAAAGAAAATTACAGTGAGTATGGTAGAATTTTCTGTTTTCCTGGTGCAACCATGGCAGCATACCTGTGACAAATAACTAACTGAGATGGGTGGGATGATGCTTAGAAAGAAGTTTATTTGAAAAGGTTATTATTTAGGAGAAGAAGCAAAGACTGATTTTATAGCCTGTCTGCCAAACTCCACCAATGAGAGTTCCTGGAACCACTCTGTAATGTTTTAGAAATGTATGTTGAGACGACCAAGTCGCTGCCCTACATATGGTTTCAATTGACACATTGGCTCTTGCTGCCCAAGAGGCAGAAACCGATCTGATGAAATGCGCCCTGACAGCCAAAGGGGGTTCCAGTCCCTTTGCCCTGTACACCTTCTGGATGAGTTTAACAATCCATGAGGCAATTGTTCTTGCTCATGCCTCCTTGGCCTTGTTCTTGTCCCAGGGGATTATAAACAGCCTAGATGAATCCCTGAAGGACGCCGTGGCTTGCAGATAGTATTTCAAAGTGGAGGCAATATCCAGCTCGTGAAGTGAACCTGAGTCCTGCTCTGAAAAGGTTGGAAGTGCCCAAGGTTCCGACATACTTGAGGAAGATGCGACTTTGGGGATAAATCCTCGTACCGTTCTGAATTCCACTCTGTCGGGATAGAAGATGATATGATTATGATCTACTCCCGAAGCTCGAAGCTCTGAAACTCTTCTGCCAGATGCTATGGCTATTAGAAAAGTCAGTTTTAAAGTTAGATTCCACAGTGATGCTGACTCTGAAGGGGCAAATGGTTGGTTGGCTAAAGATTCTAGGATGATAGAAAGGTCCCAGGTGGGAAAAATGTGTTTAGTTGCTGGGCGGATCTTTTTGACGGCTTTAAAGAATTGTATTATTAAGCAATCCTCGGCCCATCTCTTACTGGTTGCTGCTGAAATTGCCGCTACCTGTAAGTTTAATGTACTTGGCCCTAGACCTAAGTCTGGGCCTGCCTGCAAAAATTTGAGAAGTTGAGAGGAGGATGGTAAATCCGGATTGAAGCTTCTGCCAACCGCAAAAGTCCTGAATTTGTTCCACATCTTGTCATATATACTGTTTGTTGATGGCTTTCTTGCTCTGAGCAGAGTTGAAATAACTTTGGTGGAGCACTCTAAGGATTGGAACCTTTTGCATCTCAGCCACCAGATGTGAAGATTTAACCTGTGGGGATGGGTGTGACATCCCTGTGACAGAAGAAATGGTATTATTGAAATGTTGACTGGAGGCTGGATGCTCAGATACATTGCCAAGGGGAACAAAGGGTGTCTCGGCCAGTATGGTAGGACTGTTATTACCGTTATGGTTTCTAACATAAGTCTCGTCAGAAGGCATAAGCCACACCGCATGTCCAGGCGGCCGGGAGAGCATCTATCGCCTCTGCCTGAGGGTGAGGGAGCCTCGAGATGAATCTTGACAGCTTGTTATTGATCACTGTTGCGAATAAGTCCAGCTCGGGGAGACCCCATTGGTCTACAATCTAATTGAAAATCTTCGGGTGCAGAGACCATTCATTGGCATCCAGATACCTGCAAGATAGATGGTCAGCTTTTGAGTTTAGACGACCGCTAAGATAGACCGCTCTTAGGTCTCTCAAATTCCTTTCTGCCCATAGAATAATGGGTTCCACCTCCCTCAGTTGGGAGTTGCTGTGTGTCCCCCCTTGTCTTTGTATATATGATACCGCAGCCTTGTTGTCCATTCGAAGTAGTACTGGTTTCCCCGTAATCTGGAATTTTAGGGCTAGTAACGTAAGGTAGGCTGCCCGGATTTCCAGGATGTTTGATACCAGGCCTCTTGTGCAGAAGGACCATCTTCCCTGGACTGAAATCTGGTTGCAGTGTGCCCCCCAGCCTGCTGCACTGGCGTCTGTGGTCATTGTGATCCAGTTGATATGTCCTAATGGATTCAATTTCAAAAGCATGTGTTTCTTCATCCACCAATGTAGACTCTTGAGCATTAGACTTGTCAGGTGTATGGATTGGAATAGATGGTGTCTGTTCCAAAGTCTCAAGAATTCCAACTGAAAATGCCTCAGGTGCCAATAGGCCCAAGGGACCATGGGGATACACGATGACATCAGTCCTATCAGTCTCAGGCAATTCGAAGCTGTCACACACACAGGACCTCGCACTCACTTTTTTCCTCTTTGAATGATGCATGTCACCCTCTGAGGTGGGAGGGACACCGTTACATTCATTGTATTGAATAATGCGCCTAGATAAACCATCTCCTGAGTCAGAGAAAGGTGACTCTTCTCCTGGTTTATCTTCCAGCCGAATTCTGCTTGACAACAAAATGCTCTTGTGTTCCACTAACTGTACTGTATCCTTTGCCAGTAGGAGAATATTGTCCAAGCAGTGATATACTCTGAGACCTAATTCTCCTAGGGGTCTATGATAGTGATTAGGTTATTCATTAATACTCTGGGCGACATACAGAGGCCGAACGGGAGGCTCTGGAATTTAAGGTGTACCTGCCCTACCGCAAACCTCAGATATTTCTGAAATGGTAGAGGTATGTGCAAGTAGGCATCCTGCAGATCTATCGACAGCATCCAGTGCCCCGGTTGGATTACACAAATAATTATTTGTAGTGACTCCATCTTGAACTTTTCTAGAAATATATATAGTGATTTAGTCTTTTTAGGTCTATCAGGGGTCTCCAACCTCCATTTTTCTTGGGAACTAGAAACAGGGTAGAGTAGAAACATGAAAACCTCTCAGATGGAGGCACCGGCACCATTGCTTGTTGTTCCTGCAGGGAGAGAAGAAACTGATGTGGAGCTTCTGCTTTTTGAGCGGACTTTGATACCCTTGCTAGAGTAAAGAAGTCCTTGCGGGGTTTGTCTAGAAATGTCCAAAAGTGACCGTATTTGACTGTGGAGACCACCCAGGGATCTCTGCATTTTTGGTCCCAGATTTTTGAGAAGTGCTTGAGTCTGGCACCCACTGGGATTGCCTGGGTTGGCCTGGTGGTGGGCAGTCCAGCATTGCAGAGTGCATATCTGAGAGTGGGTATAACTTTCCCAGACGATTAAGGGAGAATCTTTTCTCTGTCTTTTTCCACTGCTCCTCAATCACAACTCTGATTTCCTCCATGAGTGGGGAAAAAAGAAATCTGATGTTTTAGAAAAGGGAAGTGTGTTTTTGACTTCTTGGCCTCTGTGTCAGTTTCTTCCCAGCTAATCCCTGGTTTCACCATCTGTACGTAAGGCTGGACCATGGAGAAAGCAAAACCTGAGGCATCTAGGTCACAGAGGAGTCTCTAGAAATGGCGCTTTCCTCCATACATTTAGAGGAGGAAGCAGCCGTCGGGTGAGAGGTTTCACCTGTGGACGGACCGGAAAGAGACGCATTAGTCGTTTCTTCTTGAGGAGGAAAGGCTGACTGTTGCGATGGCATTGTCGCCACTAACTCTGCCAGGGAATCTTTGACTGCTTTCTTAAGTAGGTCCGCCACCTGCAGTCCTTCGGACTTTCTGTCTGCTGCATAGTCCCTGAGACAATTTCGGCAGACCAATTTGTCTTCTAGTGGGGTGGCCCCACAGGCCAGACATCTTGGGGATCTGGGTCTCAGAGAACGTGAATGTCGGCGTCCTTTGGCCAATGATTTCCTGCCACTCATATGGTGTCCAGGCCTGGATGATGTTTCTCGGCTGGGACTAGATTCATCAGAGTCTTCATGTCGCCTTGAGGTCCTCTTGGACGTCTTCTGGCATACAGGGCTGAAATACATAAGAGTACCAGCCTTTTTTTTTTTAACATGTGTAGACTTACCTGGACATAGGCCCTTACCTTAAATGTAGAGTAGGATCTTGTTTCGGCGGAAAATGCCTCATGTTAGGCAGCTAGCAGAAGTAGCAGCTAAGAAAGAATAGGAAAGGGTTAATAGGCTAGGTCCTGTTTTGACTATAGGGATATTTTCCTATTTTTTTTTATATTATTTTCCCCTTTTCTTTATTAATTTATTTATTTTTAAAATTTCCTGCCTGGTAAAATGTTATCAGTAGGACAAATATGAATATATTTTGTTAAATCAGAGCCTTGGGTAGCAGCAAAGCACAACAGGGGTTCTAATCCTTCCACCTCTCCATCTAAAACTTTAAAAAAAATGTTTGGTGCACTTTTAGTCCACAAGAAACTCTCTCTACTATGAAAAGGCCAGTTGGTTGTGTTTGTCCTCCAGGCCACAAGTTCCTTGTACTCCCTGGTCAAGAAATATTGGGGCATATATATAAACTTGCTTTCTGACCAACAAGAGGACAAATTGCTGTTCTGACATTTGCTCCATAGGTGTAACATGGCAGGCTGTGGAGTAACAATGGGTTGGAGCAGTCATAGCTCTGGCTAATTTCCCCTCTAAGGATGCTTTTGCTGGTTGCCCTCCCATGCTCAGGTGTCCTGCAGAATTCCCAGTGTGGAGATATTGTCAATCATCCTTAACTGTAGGGCTGTGCAAGTAAAGCTACAGAGTTCAGATGCAGAATGTAGTGACACTTTCCCATACATCTACTATACTAGATTTTGTGACATCACAGATCATATAACTAAGGGCTCTTTCATACTGGTGGGGGCCGTAAATACAGGTGCCTGAACCATGGTTTTACTACCCCCTGACCACCCCCTGGACTTCCAACATTACAGCCTGACACCCTGGTCAAGAAGCAAAGCGTCTTTTTTTTTTTTTTTAAACTAGGGCTGCAGAGTTTGACAGGTGGCACTGCCTGTCAATCATGCCCATTGCCCAATGTGATCAATGGGGTCTCACGGCAACTGCAAGCCAAGTATTAACTCACAGTTGTAGTGTGGTCCTGCAGTCTAAAAAAACAGGTTACTCCTGAACGCCTGCCAGCTGCTGCTATACCTCTCTCTGGATAGTGATCCACTGCTGATTGCTTTTCAGAGCATGGTAAGCATTACCACAGGTGTGCAAAAAGCCCTAAGGATAAATTAGACTACCTTGGTAACACACAGTTTTGTATGACGTCCTGGTAAAAGCTGGTTGGTTCAGCAGTAATAGTTTTTACTGCACTGTGTTTTAATACATTTATTAATTGTCACGGGTATGTATGAAACAATCAATAAACAGATAAATCTGATCATCCTATTTATTACAGACATTTATGTGTTGCAGACAATCTACCTAGCGCTTTACATACTATACATTCACAGTTAAGATCCCTATTCCCAGTTCCATCCTTTTTAGGGGTTATACAATTTATAATACTTTTATATACCATTATATGATACAGCAAATAATAAATCATAAAAAGTAAAATTAATAAATTCCACAAGCTCACTGCAAATTATATGTTTAATGATTAATTTGAGATAAAAATTAAGATTTTATAGAAATTAAGATTTTATAGACACACTATATAATATACTGTACTGTAATACGTATCACGTAATACTTACCTAGTTGGTCCTTCCTTATTAAATTATCTGGAAGAATTTCTCATAGGGATGTATTTTTAAAATATTTACATAGCAATTCACCCAGTGAAAAAACATCTACATTTGTTCTTTACAAAAGGACAAAAAATTAATGTTAATAGGCTATTTGCTGTGCAGACCAAATTATTTTTTTTACAATTTTACCATTTTAAATGGAAAATACAGCATTTGGCCACTAGGTAACGATACTGCTATGCACATTTTTATAAATAAAACCCATAATGACCAAGCAGAGTCTTCCTTTCATATGCTCTGTTCAATATTGGAAAGTAAAAAGTACAATCTGATGGGTTGCAGTGGATGAGCACTAATATATTGTACATCTATTGTGTTGAAGTTTAAAATTGCTTCCATACCACACGGCATTCCAACATGGACTGACCATTGGGAGCTGGACTGGGATGATCGCTGGAAACAGAAATCCTTAAAAATGGAGCTTTTACATGGCCAGAAATATTACTTAGAGATGATACAGTACGGCACAGGACCAAAGCCCAGCATGAAAGTTGGCGTTCAGATTCACAACACCTGGCTGAATCCAGAGGTAGTGAACACTTACCAACGAGAGAAGCATCAGATAGTGGCCAAATCTTCCCGACTTCCGGAAATCCAGGTAAGAAGAGGGTGATCTGATTATTTATAGCTAAAATCCAGGGATAGTGTTTATTACATAGTTACATTGGGTATACATCTTCCATACCTATGAAATCCCAGTGGGAGTGGGGAATTACTGTAGTAGCCACCACAACTACAGTGATCACCACTGATTTCCAGTTCCGGCACTGAACGGCTGCCCTGATGCATAGTGAACACAAGGGGTCACTTGCTAGGCATGGCTGCCATTTGGAGGTAGGCCTTGTATTTTTCTCAACAACTACAAGGCATTCTCTGATTAAATGAGGTGGAGATTGTGGCGTCCTGTCCCCATCTTTCCACCTCCTCCAATCAGAGGAGAAAAAATACAAGACATTCTCTGAATGGTCCCTGCACACAAGACATGGAAGACAGTGATGATCACTGCAGTGGCAGCAATTTATATTAATTATATGTAACTATTTTGTTCTTCAGAGAATGACTTTTTCAGGGGAAGGCCTCGTCCAGTTTTGTTGGGAAGGTGTAGAAAGTAAACCAGTTCACCTGAACAGCACTGCCAAGCAGGTGAGTATCAGACTGTATCCTATGGAATATTGCAAATTTATTCTTCAATTTTATCCTCTGTAGACATAAGAGTTATCCTTTTGTTTCCACAGATACAGTTGGTCATTGAGGACATGCTGTCAGTCCACTGTGTCACAGATCTGCCCCCAGGAGATATCTTCTACAGTTATGGATTTGAGGAAGGTAAGACATAAACCATAATAATAGAAATACTACGAGACAAACTCCACTAAGGACCACTGGTATCGGAATTGGCCATATTAGAGATAGGAAAATAATAACCCTTCTTAGCAGTGTCTTTATTTCTCTGTCCAGAAACCAGTGAAGAGGTTTGAACAGTGTTAGGCCTCATTCTCCATGGCAGTGTCAAACCTGCATTTAGAGGACATTTCTAAAGGCATATAAATGCACACCATCGATTGGCCAAGGGAACCTAATGTAGCAGATGAAAGACAAATCCTGCTTAAAACCCTTTGACAGTGTAAGATGTCCAGCAGTGCCATCAGCACAGAACTGGGGAAAACCAGTGGCACCCAGATACACCCATCTACTGTCCGTACAAGTCTGGCCAGAAGTGGTCTTCATGGAAGAATTCTGTGGCCAAAAATCGATACCACAGACGTGGAAACAAGGCTAAGTGACTCAACTATGCAGGAAAACATAGGAACTGGGGTGCAGAAAAATGGCAGCAGGTGCTCTGGACTGAGGAGTCAAAATGTGAAACATTTGGCTGTATCAGGAGGCAGATTGTTGGTGAAGGGCTGGAGAGCAGTACAATAATGAGTGTTTGCAGGCAACAGTAAAGCGTGGTGGAGGTTCCTTGCAAGTTTGGGGCTGCATTTCTGAGATTTGGTCAGGATCAATGGTGTGCTCAGTGCTGAGAAATACTGCCAGATACGTATCCATCGTGACCTACCATCAGGGTGCAGTGTGATTGGCTGCAAATTTATTCTGCAGCAGGACAACAACCCCAAACATACAGTACAGCCAATGTCACTAAGAACTATCTTCAGTGTAAAGAAGAACAACCACTCCTGGAAGTGATGGTTTGGTCCCCACAGAACCCTGATCTCAACCCCAGGGAGTCTGTCTGGGAGTACAGGAAGAGACAGAAGGATTGAGGCAGCCTACATCCACAGACGATCTGTGGTTAGTTCTCCAAGATACTTGGAACAACCTACCTGCCATGTTCCTTCAAAAACTGTGGGCAAGTGTACCTAGAAGAATTGATGCTGTTTTGAAGGCAAAGGGTGGTCACACCAAATATTGATTTGATTTGGATTTCTCTTCTGTTCTTTTACTTTCAATTTTGTTAATTGATAAAAATAAGCTGATAACACTATTTCTGAAAGCATTGTTCATTTACAGCATCTTTTCACACCTACCTAAAACTTTTGAACAATAATAAATATATATACTGTGTATGTATATGTGTATATGTATATGTGTGTGTGTGTGTGTGTATATATATTCAATATATATGCTGTATATATTTTTATTTCAGAAAAATGTCCAATAGCAAACTATTATTAGAATCACTTAAATCACTGACCCCTTTTCTTTTTCCCTTCCCTGTTCTTATGTTAGATGAAATGAATGAACCCGGCAGAAGTGGAGTAAAAGTCGGGTGGACAGAGCCATATTGTGGGATGTTCAGCATGTTTAAGCCCAGATATATTCTGAAGGCATCTGATTCATTGGAAAAACTGGAGTTAAACAAGTACAGCCATGTAAGTACATGCATACAGTGCAAAATCAATGTACAAGATATTCTGTGACCCATTCAACCAGTTAAACCCAAAGTTTAATCTGCTTATATTTTGCCTTTTCTGGTTCTTCTTGCTTTTTTTATCCCACCTAAAAGACACTGATACTGAATAAAAAAGGCTTTCTTTTTCTTAAATCTTACCTAAAACACACTGATCCTGAACTTTACTCCTGGATTTAACCACAATATCATTATTGCACTCAATATTTAATATAATAATAAAAACATGAAAGAAGCTTGTAAAATTCTGAAAGTCATATTCAAAAAGTGTATATAATCCTAAACTATATTTTCCGGTATATATTTGGCATCATGTACACAATTTTCTAAAGCAAATCATTTTTTTATGAATCTATTGCAAAGCTTTTTTTACCTGGAGATGTCGTCAGTATTAGCACTTCCTGACTTCATGTTGCAGGCTGACAATGCTAAGCCACTGCCTTGCAATTAGCAGCATTGCCGTGCAAGTTCCTTCAGTTGGCTGATGTATCTGATAGACCTAATAGTCAGCCCAACAGCCAACTAAAGGAGCCCACGGGGCATTGTCTGCCTGCCGCAGGAAGTGCTGTTACTGGCAGGATCTCCACGTAAGAAACTTTGCACTAAATTCTCAAAAAATTATTTGTTTAGGAAAACTGTATACAATGAGACTTATTCACTCTAACCCACGCGTTAAACCAATGCTTACTGGTGCGTGTGTGTGTGTGTGTGTGTGTGTGTGTGTGTGTGTGTGTGTATATATATATATATATATATATATATATATATATATATATATATATATATATATATTTATTATATAATAATAATAATATATATATATAAAACCGTACATATAGTGTATGTGTTGTAGCAACACTTTGCAGTATTTACTTACTTTTTAACTTTATAGAAGTGTCACAAAATGACACATCATTCAATTCTGATGCAGTAAGTCGTGCCACGTTTATATTTACATTTATATTCAGGGCATTACATTGCACCTCAGTGCAAGGCTCCATTCACACCTATGTAGCTGTGACAATGTGCATGCTAAATTCGACTAACCCAAACTGGGCATTTCCAAATGGCACCAAAGAAGTGCAATCGTGGGTTTTGGTGCAAGGTTTGATGAGCACATTAGTAAGGTGCTTTGTGACTCCTTTAGGAATTGATGGCACTGCTGTGTGCCTACGAATGGTAAGACATTTTTTTGTGCATTGCACATTTGTGCGATGTGGGAACGCACGCAGAATTCCAAACAGTCCCACTTCGCACAATTGTAAAACTAGGCTTATGGTGTGAGCAGGGTGAATAGAAAATACATGTTTTCTATGTGCCCCTGCATTGAGTCAGTGTGGACCTATGGAGATCAATGTAGCTCAATAAATATGGTGTGAATGAGCCCTGAGGCATGCTACTAAACCTAGTGGAAATGGATTTTGGGATTACATACACATTCATTTATGTGGAATACTGCAATAATAACTCAATTAATAAACAGAATTCTTTCACTTTAATTGAAAGAGCCGTATTTAAATAGAACTTTTCAGTTACAATGGTTTCTATGTAACCCGACAACATGCTGTCAGCTGTTAAGCGTGGCGGATTACGCCCTAACAAAGACTCGACATGAAGCCTCTTAGCAGACCATTGACAAGGCTTGTGTGGGGAAGCACTCTGCTATAGATTTGATTGTTCAGCTCTGTGATCCTGAAAAACGAGCTGGAAAATCCCCACTTTAGTCCAGCCTGGCAGAACAGCAACACTCCCACTAGTAAAAATGTTGCTGAAAACACAGTTTTTACAGTTAAAGCAAAACTAAAAATCCAGTTTACTACAGGTGATGACACTATGGGGTTGATTTGCTAAAGCTGGAGAGTGCAAAATTTGGTGCAGCTCTGCATGGTAACTTCAGCTTGTTCAATTAACCACTTAAAGTGGTTGTAAACCCTAAAAAAACAATACAAAAAAAAAAACCTGCAAGACAAAGACATAATGAGCTAGTATGCATAGCATACTAGCTCATTAAGAATTACTTACCTGAGATCGAAGCCCCCCGCAGCGGCCCTCGTTCACCGCTCAGGCAGCCGACATTCACTGCTCAGGCGGCCGACATTGCTCCCGGAGTTGCTTCCAGGTATCGTGGGCTCCGGCGCTGTGCTTGGCCGGAGCCGCGATGATGTCACTCCGCATGTGCGCGGGAGCCGCCGGTAATGGCACAGTCTCACTGAAGCAACAGTTCGTGCCATTGCTTCAGTTTGCTTCAGTGCGCATGTGCCGATGACGTTGGCACATGCAAATACAGGGGATATCTCCTAAACCGTGCAGATTTAGGAGATATCCAGTGTAGCTACAGGTAAGCCTAATTATATTATTATTATTACAACCACTGTAGCCTCCCTGGCGGTATGATTATGTGAGATTTTTGCGTCTCAAAGCGGTACAATTATTTTGCATAGAAATTTGGCGTTTTATATTGTAGGCCTGTAATTCTTAGCAATAACACACTTAAATTTGTCCAAACAAGACATCGCAGGATCCTGCAATGCAATCCCGAGTGTGGCTCGGGGTTACCGCTAATGGTACTAAAATTTAACCCCGAGCCACACTCGGGAAAACCTCCAGAGGGGTTAAGGACCAGGCCTATTTTTCAAACTTGTTTACAAGTTAAAATTTTTATTTATTTATTTATTTTTGCTAGAAAATTACTAAGAACCCCCAAACATTATATATATTTTTTTCAGACACCCTAGAGAATAAAATGGCAGTCGTTGCAATACTATGTTACACTGTATTTGCGCAGCGGTCTTACAAACGCAATTTTTTTAAAAAAAATACACGTTTTAAATTAAAAAATAATAAAACAGTAAAGTTAGTTAATTTTTTTTTTATATTGTGAAAGATGATGTTACGGCGAGTAAATTGATACCCAACATGTTACGCTTCAAAATTGCACCCGCTTGTGGAATGGCAACAAACTTTTATCCTTAAAAATGTCCATAGGCGACGTTTAAAAAATTCTACAGGTTGCATGTTTTGAGTTACAGAGGAGGTCTAGGACTAGAATTATTGCTCTCATGCTAACGATCGCAGTGATACTTCACATGTGTGGTTTGAACAATATTTTCATATGCGGGCGCTACTGCATGCGAGCTCGGCGGGACGGGGCGCGTTTAAAAAAAAATCTTTTTCTCATTTATTTTTCTTATTGTTTTTTATTTTTACACTGTTCTTTTTAAAAAAAAAAATTGTATCACTTTTATTCATATTACAAAGAATGTAAACATCCCTTGTAATAAAAAAAAAAAGCATGACAGGACCTTGGGGTCAAAAAGACCTCAGACGTCGCTTCCGCCCTGCAATGGTATGGAGCTGGGTGGGGGCCATCTTCCCCTCACTCAGCTCTATATCACAGAGGGGTGAGGACGCAATCGCCTCCACCGCTGCCGGCGGCTCAGTAAGCATCGGAGGGCACCGATAAAAGTGATCTTGCAGCAAATCTGCCGCTGGGACCACTCTTATCTGAAAGCGGACCACCCGCTAAAGAAGAGGATACCAGGGTTATGGTCGCTAGCTGCGGCCATAACAACGATATTCCTCTCCAAATTGCCGCGGTATAATGACGGCGGGCGGTCCATAAGTGGTTAAGAAATTCCCAATATGCCGATCACTAAATTCGTTGGCCGCATGAAAATCGGCCGTTGCTGTGGCTCACTAATGGTTCATAATTTGAACAAAATTCTTAGTTACGATTTTCGAAAGAAAATTCTTTCGGCATTCGACTCATGTATGACCGGCTTAAGTGTCATTTCTGTCTGTCGCTTTGTTCCTCTGCTATCAGCATGAATCACTTCTGGCAAGTTTTCCTGACACCAAGAGAAAAATATTGATTGGGAGGACCTCCAGCTGCTTGACAGCCTCAGCTCTGTTCCTGTGTGCTGTGTGAAAGGGGATGTGTCCCTTCCTTCCAATCAGGTCTCAGAGCTCTCCTCACTGAGCTCTACAGAGAGTAATTTCAGCTCTCAGCCCCCTTTTTCTGACAGCTCAGATAAGCTTTATAAATTCTGGACTCTGAATGGATGTAAAGAAGAGAATACTGCAGGTAAATAGGTACAAATTATGAAGGATGATTTATTCCATCGCTATGTATCACCTTAAAGTGGAAGTAAACCCTCATATCGTTTTCAGCCAAGGAAGCTGCTATCTTGGCCTCTGTTTCAACTGCCATGATGCTGCACATGTGATCAGTTATAACACCAGCCATTGGATGGTTTGACAGTTTGGTTGAGAGTTCAACCAATGTGACAGTTAGCATTTCTGGCATGCTGGCAATGTACTGTTACTGTTTTTTTGAAACTATTAAATCCATGTTTATTCCTGCTTTAAGCTTTTACAAAAAAAAACTGGAAGCTGGTTTCTATGCAGAGCTGCACCACATTTTGCACTCTCCAATTTTAGTAAATTAAGCCCATTGCTAGCAGACACCTCTGATTGGATGTTTTTAGAGAGTGCACTGTAAAGAAACCTTCACTGGCAGCTGCCTTCTGATACCTGGCAGCCATCCCAATACTTATGTTACAATAGTGTGTGTGTGTGTGTACAGTGTGAAGTGTGAATATATATATATACACAGTATCTCACAAAAGTGAGTACACCCCTCACATTTTTGTAAATATTTTATTATATCTTTTCATGTGACAACACTGAAGAAATGACACTTTTCTACAATGTAAAGTAGTGAGTGTACAGCTTGTATACCAGTGTAAATAAATATAACCGTGTAAATAGTGTAAAAAACAGTGTACCCCAACTAAAACCTAGTGGAACTTATTGCCTTCAGAAGTCACCTAATTAGTAAATAGAGTCCACCTGTTTGTAATTTAATCTCAGTATAAATACAGCTGTTCTGTGAAGCCATCAGAGGTATGTTAGAACACCTTAGTGAACAAACAGCATCATAAAGGTCAAGGAACACATCCGACAGGTCAGGGATAAAGTTGTGGAGAAGTTTAAAGCAGGGTTAGGTTATATAAAAATATTTCAAGTTTTGAACATCTCACGGAGCACTGTTTAATCCATCATGCGTAAATGGAAAAAGTCCGGCACAACTGCAAACCTACCAAGACATGGCCGTTCACTTAAACTGACAGGCCGGGCAAGAAGAGCATTAATCAGGGAAGCAGCCAAGAGGCCCATCATAACTCTGAAGGAGCTGCAGAGATCCACAGCTCAGGTGGTAGAATCTGTCCATAGGACAACTATTAGTCGTGCACTCCACAGATCTCGCCTTTATGTAAAATTGTCAAGACGAAAGCCATTGTTGGAAGAAAGCCATAAGAATTCCTGTTTGCAGTTTGCGAGAAGCCAAACATGTGAAAGAAGGTGCTCTGATCAGATGAGACCAAAATTGAACTTTTGTGCCTAAAAGCAAAATGCTATGTGTGGCGGAAAACTAACACTGCACCTCACCCTAAACACACCATCCCCACCGTGAAACATGTCGGAGACTGGGCCGCAGGGCAGTATTCCAACATGATAACGACCCCAAACACACCTCCAAGACGACCACTGCCTTGCTAAAGAAGTTGAGGGTAAAGGTGATGGACTGGCCAAGCATGTCTCCAGACCTAAACCCTATTGAGCATCTGTGGGGCATCCTCAAATGGAAGGTGGAGGAGCACAAGGTCTCTAACATCCACCAGCTCTGTGATGTCATCATGGAGGAGTAGAAGAGGACTCCAGTGGCAACCTGTGAAGCTCCGGTGAACTCCATGCCCAAGAGGGTTAAGGCAGTGCTGGAAAATAATGGTGGCCACACAAAATATTGACACTTTGGCCCCAATTTGGAGATTTTCACTTAGGGGTGTACTCACTTTTGTTGCCAGCGGTTTAGACATTAATGGCTGTGTGTTGAGTTATTTTGAGGGGACAGCAAATTTACACTGTTAGACAAGCTGTACACTCACTACTTTACATTGTAGCAAAGTGTCATTTCTTCAGTGTTGTCACATGAAAAGATATAATAAAATATTTACAAAAATATATATACACACACACACACACACACACACACACACACACACACACAGTAATGATTGTTATATATATTTGTCCTGTCAGGACAAGAACATGACATGTAAAAAATGTTTTCCTTTGCTTTAGCCAAATAAATATGAAATATTACATATGAAAGCCTGTTTTTTTTACAGAGTTCAGTAACTCAAGCTAAAAGTTACACACGGTGCAGTGACTCCTCCTAACTCCGCCTCCCTGTTTCTCCGTACAGAGGGACTATATAAAGTTCCAATTAGAGAGAGAGTCTGAAAGCAATCAGCTTCTTTACAAGTCACTCGGTGCTCTATAATACATGTTTTATGGGTGCATCCTGTTCCTGTAATAAATGTTAATTGGTTAAACAAAGATTTTATATAAACAGTATAAAAAAACAATTCTACAGTTTAAAACAAATTTTAAGCAAACAAATTATTATACAATTGATCTTTCTAGTTTTCCTTCAAATAAGGACATTCTGAATACATCTGTATTTCATTTATATTTGAATTAAATCATCTTTCAGGTGTGTTTTGCCTATAAGGGATATTTGAAAGATTATTTGCTGGTCTCCGTCACATATAACACTACTAAGGAGTCACTAAACACAGTAAGAAAGAATTATACTTGCCCCTGGGAATTTCATGAGCGTGATCCTGAAAGGTAAACGATCCCTTTATTTTTTAAACTTTTTTAACAATCGTGTATCTTCATTTACAAAGTCCTGGCAGTTTGTGCAGCACTTACATTGGAACATTTGAATCACTCAATTCCAGGGCAATATTTCCCAGGACCCATTTTTTCCAGCTTTCTTGGTATCTGAACAGTATTAATGGAGTTTTGCAATAAAAATTGCATTTGTTATTCCTCAATAAATCGGGGCAGTGCTGTTCCCTGTCTTTAAAAGTAGCCTGTACCAGGAGAAAAACATAGGGTGTCATTGCTGACTTTATCTACTAAAAATTATCTTTGCCTGACTATTATGCCGATACAGAGGTTTCAGTTTTTGTTCCCGGGTTAGAACAAGTGGATTTTGTGTTGGAGATAGTTGTTCTGACTCTACTTTAACCAGAAACAGTTGGGCAACTAGTATTTTCAGAAGGTCAGCAATGGTAGCTTTCTTTTCTTTACCTGGAACGATCAACTAAAATTTTTAGCCTTTACCTGCTGGTAATGCAGTACAGCCTTACAACAAAGTGATTATTTACAGGATCCCTAAAATTATCATTGTTGGGGGGACTGCTTTTGGTTACAAAGGGATTGTGGGAACCCGGGCCTACATACAGTATATATATTTATGCTATATAAACTTATGCTGCGTACACACGAACAGACTTTACGGCTGACTGGGTCTGACGATCTTCCCGACGGACTTTCGGCGGACTTCCGACGGACTTTCCGAACGAGCGGACTTGCCCACACAGGACCGGACTTTCTGGCTGACTAGGTCCGACGGTTTTCCCAACGGACTTTCGGCGGAGTTACGACGGACTTCCGAACGAACGGACTTGCCCACACATGGACTAAAGTCCGTTCAATTTGAACGTGATGAGGTACAACGGGACTAGAAAAGGAAGTCAATCTCGCCACTTTTATTGGCGAGATTGACACCTTGCGAGCCCCGTCGCAGGAGCCAGCGCAGAGCATACCAGGAACTTAGGTCTGGTATGGATTTTAAGGGGAACCCCCTACGCTGAAAAAAACGGCGTGGGGGTCCCCCCAAAATCCATACCAGACCCTTATCCGAGCACGCAGCCCGGCCGGTCAGGAAAGGGGGTAGGGACGAGCGAGCACCCCCCCTCCTGAACCGTACCAGCCCACATGCCCTCAACATGGGAGGGTGGGTGCTTTGGGGTAGGGGGGCGCCCTGCGGCCCTCCCACCCCAAAGCACCTTGTCCCCATGTTGATGAGGACAAGGGCCCCTTCCTGACAACCCTGGCCGTTGGTTGTCGGGGTCTGCGGGTGGGGGGCTTATCAGAATCCGGGAGCCCCCTTTAATAAGGGGGCCCCCAGATCCCGGCCCCCCACCCTTTGTGAATGAGTATGGGGTACATCGTAGCCCTACCCATTCACCTGGGGAAAAAAGTGTCAATAAAAAAACACACTAGACAGGTTTTTAAAGTAATTTATTAGGCAGCTCCGGGGTCTTCTTCTGACTCCTGGTGTCCGGTTCTTTTCCCGCTCTCCGGTTCTTCTGCCGGGCTCCTCCGCTATCTTCTGCTCTTTTGCCACTCTCTTGCTAGCGTTGGCCCGGTCTTCTCCATCGTCTTGTTCCCTCTTCTCTTCTTCCGATGTTGACACAACGCTCTCTCCCGCTCTAATGCTGTATGCACGGTGTGCAGCGACTTATATAGGTATGGGGCGGGGTCACCGGGTGATGTCACCCGGTGACCCCACCCTTATGATGTCACAGTCCCGGGGCATGCTGGGAGCCAGCACCTCCTGTCCCCTCCACAGCCCGTCACTCTAGTGAGCACTGGCAGGGCAGAGCAGAAAGCCGGTGAATGATAGTCACCGGCTCTCTGCTCGCTCACTGAGAACTGAGTGATCAGCTGTCTTTGATTGCTTGGTTCTCATCAGAGAGGTGGCAGGGGACAGATGCAGCATCAGTTCAATGCTCCATCCAGCTAGGTTAGTATGTAGACTTGTTTTTTTCAAACCCCAGAACCTCTCCTCTAACAGGATAGGAGCATTTTCTACACATTTTTGAAGGATGATGATACAACCATGAATGTCACCAGGATTTTGACTTAAAGACCTGAAGACATACTTCAATTTGTTCCATTTGTCATAAAAATGTTTATCTTCTATGCTAGCTGGAAATTTGTCTGTATGGATCTTTGGATGTGTATACAAGACACACTGGGGGAAGCCGATAGACTCTCTTCAATACACGTGGATCAGATTCAACTGATGCAAGCAGAAAATGAGGAAAATAATTGGTATTTTATTGATGAGATCATCATTGCCAATGGAAGCATAAAAGGTAGAAGCCATGGAGTTTTATAGACATCCTTATTTGACCAATGCTCACTCTCATTTTTAGGAAAATTTGAACTGTCACCCTTTTATCCTTCGAGAACTTGTTAGTGCCTAGCCTAATATTTCTTGGAAATGTTTAACGCTCATACTGCTATTATTAAGGAGTTGGTTTGCATTTATCCATTTGCTCTTAGAAAGCCATAAACAAATGAAAATAGACCTTAGATCAGGGTTTCTCAGCCAGGGTTCCATGGAAATGCTGGGTTCCCTTGAGCAATGAGCAACTGTTGCTTCTCAATTACGTCCTCACTGACACCATTGATCTTTTTTAGCTATCAGTAAAGAGGTAATTTTTCCCAATGACCACAAGTGTGTAAGGAGCATTCTTCCCACTGACCATCACACTAATGTATCATGAGGAGTAGATTTAGTCATTTTTAGCAGGGGGTTCCCTGGGCCCGAAAGGTATTTCAGGAGCTCCTCTGAGTTAAAAAGGTTGAGAAAGGCTGCCTTAGATAGACAGACAGTGTTGGACAAACACATACTGTACTGACAGTTATTTAAAGACACAGATTGTCATAAATAGACACAGACTAACAGATTCAAAGCATCTGGTGATCCCACCATGAAAGTTTTTGTCCCTTTATGTCAGTTTTGCTTCTTTTTTGTCATCCTGTCCCATGGGCTTGCAATGGACATGTGGCCATTTCAACACATATTATGCAGGCATGATCCACTGTTGCCACCTTCACCAAACTTATTATGGAAAAAAAGCCACGCAGCCATAGCTGGACTACCTGTAGACAGGGAGTGGCTACAAAGAGGCCGTGGGAGAGTATTTTTTTTTATATTAAAATATTTTAGGGAAAAAATGGAAAGAAAGTATATGGCCTGGAGCAAAAGTGCAACTTGGAAGAGGGCCAGCATGACTGGGGTGGGCAGTTTAGAGGGAGAGAATAGTGGTGTGATGGGGGAAGGTATTAATCCACTTACTGGATTGGTGAGTCCCGAGGGTTTGGGGTCTTCTGTAGGGAGTGGAGGGGTGGAGGATTTCGTTGGAGCTCAGTCTGAGCTTCTCATAAAATCAGGAAGGTTTCTTCCACCCAGCCTCCCTTGTTTGTTGGTTTGGGGGGCTACCTAGCAAGATTTACTGTAGTACGGGGTTGGGATGGTCTTAATAGTAGGCAGTTCCTGGTGGGGTATGTTTTTTCCATGACCGTTCACGTTATGGATTCATTTCTTACTAGTCGTAGCAGCAGTGGGAGGTCTGTGGGGTCTTTGAAGGCAGTGCTGAAAAAGAAAAAGTAGAATTATGGGGGTTGGGCCCATCTGGAGGTATGGGTGTCCCTTCCCTTCCTAATAATACAATAGTAACAATGGTTTTAAGTTGGTTGCATCTGGTAGGAAGTAAGTGGTAATTGTCCCTGAGCCAGTGTAATGCCCTATACACACGGTTGGACATTCCGACAACAAAATCCATTGATTTTTTCCGACGGATGTTGGCTCAAACTTGTCTTGCATACACGCGGTCACACAAAGTTGTCGGAAAATCTGATTGTTCTGAACGCGGTGACGTAAAACACATACGTTGGGACTATAAACGGGACAGTAGCCAATAGCTTTCGTCTCTTAATTTATTCTGAGCATGCGTGGCACTTTGTGCGTCGGATTTGTGTACACACGATCGGAATTTCCGACAACGGAATTTGTTGTCGGAATATTTTATAGCAAGCTCTCAAACTTTGTGTGTCGGAAATTCCGATAGAAAATGTGTGATGGAGCCTACACACGGTCGGAATTTCCGACAACAAGGTCCTATCACACATTTTCCGTCGGAAAATCCGACCGTGTGTACAGGGCATAAGTTGTGGCTGGGGACCTTTCATGGGGTGACAGATACAACCAGATGGTCGAGAGAAAATATCCCTTCAAAGACCTTAGACCCGGTAGGATGAAGCTGAGGTTTTTTGGTTTAATGGTGATGTATAAAATGTATTATATGGATTACGATTGTTTATGTTGATGTTTGTATTTCAATTGCTACAATCACACCAATTGTTGTAATAAAAGGCTGACATGGCCATTCGACTCCAAAAATAATATGTGTCGTGTGGTCAATCTTGGAGGGGAAGGAATGGGGTCAACTGTTTATTTTACACGAAGCCTGAGCCTCAGTAATCTGCACATCCCTCAGTCATGCAAGCTTTAGCAACCTGAATGTCATCAGTTGGGGTGTACATTTATTCAAAATTACATTGACTGTTTCTGATAGACAGTAATTGTGGATAGACACACAAAAAAAGTGATGGATGGATAGGGAATTTAATAGGCACAGACAGTGATGGATGGACACAGATTTACAAAAATTAATTGACAGATATTAGGTGAGTTGTCAGGCTCCATCTGCAATCCAAGCTAGCCTGGAAGACTCAGTTTCAAGCAAACTATGTCTTCAGAGTGAGCAGATTGATGACAAAGGTAGGAAAGACTTATAAGATAGGTGGGTTATTTATGGCCAGGGATTACATAACCAGGATAAAGAAATCTTTTACCCTGCACTCTTCATGAAAATTTTTTAATCCAAATGAGCTATAGTCTGTTCTAGGCCCAGGTTCTCTCATTACCGTACTTTCTTATCAACAGACTGGAAAATTTAACATCCAAAAAAGTTCATCATGGAAAATAAATTTTACAAAAAATCTAGTGCTTTACAGTGAATATTATTCCTCTTATGATAAGGTGAATTCAAAGCTGTGGCGTCACGAGCTGTGGCGAGAATTGTCTATAATATAGAAAACACGAGTTTATCTAACATCTTGTTATCTTTACAGTTTACCAAGTAGATCCTATACCAGCACAGCCAGGCGGTCATCTTCTGAAATCCATATCTATTACTGGAATTTACCCCTCCTTCAATGTGACTGCCTTAGTGGCCAACTGTGGGATCAACCTTCCTCTTATAGAGCTGTGGTAAGGGGACATGTATATACACAGTATGCACCAGACCAGGGGTCTTCAAACTACGGCCCTCCAGTTGTTCATGAACTTCAATTCCCATCATGCCTAGTCATGTCTGTGAATGTCAGAGTTTTACAATGCCTCATGGGAAGTGTAGTTCTGCAACAGCTGGAGGGCCGTAGTTTGAGGATCCCTGCACCAGACCCTCACATTAAACTGTAGAGGAATACATGATGAATATGACAGGGTCTCAGGTGATGAGAAAGCTGCACTTGGGTTCCTGGGTCTTGCATACCTCCTGTGACTGCTACTATCCCTGCTACATTTTAAATCATTTTAAACCATGGCAAATGCAACACAATTTGGGAGACTTCATTATGGATAGGAATAAAACGTGAACCCATGGCAGGGAAGTCTCACTGAAGTTATTTTACTAAATCTGGAGAGTGCAATATCTGGTGCAACCCTGCATAGAAACCAATCAGCTTCACGTTTTTTTAGTCAAAGCTTAATTCAACAGGCTGAAGTTAGAAGCTGATTGGCTACCATACACAGCTGCACCTGATTTTGCACGCTCTGGTTTTAGTAATTCAATCCCATAGTGTGCGCATGTTGGAGAAAGAGAAGTACCAAACATAGTCATGGGTAGGGTAGAAGTGGCACAAAGTAGCTGGCCTAGGGGAGAAAAAATAAGTCTGGCCCTGGTGCTGAAACGAATTTGCATCAATCAGATTGCGTCCAAACCTTCTGTCACTGCTGTGAAAAGTAAACTAGTATGGAAAGCAGCAACTCTATAAGAAATAATTGCAAGCCTAGTAATCTCAATGACAAAGATACATTGACTAAATAAGAAACAGTGACAGAAACAAAGAGTAGGAAGCAAGAGAAAAAAAAAAAGAAAATGTAAAAAAAAAAGGTGATGGCCATTAAAACAATCTTCATTTTGACTTCTTTTGCTCTTCTTTAATTATAGTGGAGCTACCACTGAAGATAAAGAAACAGATCAGCTCAGGCAGACACTGAGTCAAGAAAATGAAGTGATTTCATTGGTGGTTACAAGACTTCAGGCAGCAAGCCCACCAATTGGAGGAACTTTTTCCATTAGCTTATCCAACACGATCATACCAGGTAGGTGAAGATACAATATTCCGAATGCTAAAATAATAGTAATGATACTACAGTGAAGGTAGTAGAGTGTTGCGCCTTGTTAGCTTTCGATTATTGCAGAAAGCTTGGAGTTTAAGTGATAACCTTTATTGGCTAACTTGATTTGTTAAAGCTGCAAGCATTTGGGATAACTTAGATCCCATTTGTTAGGCTTTATACACATATAAAGCCTGATGAAGGGATCTGAGTTATTCCATAAGCTTGCAGTGACAACATCACATGACTCTTGTATTTAGACTATATTTATTTAGCCTGGAGTAAAGTAAGTGTTAACATTTTTACCCTTTTAAAGGGAATTGGTGAATCTGATGCACATTATTCAACAAACAGAATTCCACAGGGAGGGAATGACCAGTCTTTATTACAGGAAGCTCCTGCACAGGGGTTGATTTACTAAAGGCAAATAGGCTGTTCACTTTGCAAGGGAAGTTGCATTTTGCAAGGAAAATATTCAGAGTTTAGTGAATGTGGTGAAATTTCTCTTTGCAAAGAATATCCAATAACAAGCAAGGAACAAAAAAAAAAAACGCATCTTTGCTTGCACATGATTGGATGATGGAAGTCAGCAGAGCTTCACCTCATTCGATAAGCTGTGGGGAAAATTTTCTTGCAAAGTGAACAGTCTATTTAGTAAATCAACCACAACGTTTCACACTGGAGGATTGCACAGGTCTGGAAGAAATACACAAAAAAGTAAGGCATCTATGGCCAACAGATCTGGAAGAAATACACAAAAAAGCAAGGCATCTATGGCCAATCTGTGGTAAGGTTAACCAAAGATGACTTGCTTTTTTTTGATCAGTCTAAATGGATTCCTCCATCCACACATGTAAGGTATACGGAGGAATCCTAATCCTATTCCATTGTATTTTGACAACAGGACTTCTCCACTGTATAAAAAAAACAAACTGATCAGCAGCTACAGCTAATTGGCTGCTGCCGCTGATTGCCAAAAGTTTTCCAGCAGTCCCCTTCTACAGAAGTTGATCGTTAGGTTGTATTTGGTTAAGCGGGAGAGGCCATAAATGGATGGAAATTTGGCCAATTCCTGCTGAACTGGCCAAATTTGGATCTGATTATGGACAGCTTTAGAAAGCACATGACTCTTTAGACAATATTTGCTTATCCTAAAGTACAACTTTAACCACTTGCCGACTGCCGCATGTACATATATACGTCGGCAGAATGGCACGGCTGCGCAAATGGGCGTACCTGTACATCCCTTTGAATTTGCCGCCGTGTAGTCGCATGCGCAACCCTGCCGCGAGCTCCGTGAGTCAGATCACAGGTCCCACGGACTCGATGTCTGTGTGGGTACCTGAAGTTAATCACACGAAGCAGAAGAACGGGGAGATGCTAATGTAAACAAGCATCTTCCCATTCTGCCTAATGACACTGTCACTGATCATAGCTCCCTGTGATCGGAGCGGTGATCAGTGATGTGTCACTCGTAGCCACGCCCCCTAACAGTTATGCCGCGTACACACGACCGGACTTTACGGCATACTTGGTCCAGCAGACCGGAGTCCATCGGACAATTCGATCGTGTGTGGGCTCCAGCGGACTTTTTTTCCCCAAAAGTTCGACGGACCTAGAAATGAAACATGTTTCAAATCTTTCCGACGGACTTGAGTCCGGTCGAAAAGTCCGCTCGTCTGTATGCTAGTCCGATGGACAAAAAACGATGCTAGGGCAGCCATTAGCTACTGGCTATGAACTTCCTTGTTTTAGTCCGGTCGTACGTCATCAGGTGCGAATCCGTCGGACTTTGGTGGATCGTGTGTAGGCAAGTCCGTTCATTCTGAAAGTACGTCGTAAAGTCTGTCAAGGTCCGCCAGACCTAGTCCGTCAAAAAGTCCTCCCGTGTGTACGTGGCATTAGAATCACTCCCTAGGACACACTTAACCCCTTCCTAGCCAGCTAGTGGTTAAACCCTTCACTGCCAGTGTAGTTTTTACAGTAATCAGTGCAATTTTATAGCACTAATCGCTGTAAAAATGACAATGGTCCCAAAAATGTGTCAAAATTGTCCGATGTGTCCGCCATAATGTAGCAGTCACGATAAAAATCGCAGATCGCCGCCATTACTAGTAAAAAAAAAAATTAATAATAAAAATGCCATAAAACTAACCCCTATTTTGTAGACGCTATAACATTTGCGCAAACCAATCAATAAACGCTTATTGCGTTTTTTTTTTTACCAAAAATATGTAGAAGAATACGTATCGGCCTAAACTGAGGAAAACATTGTTTTTTTATATATTTTTGGGGGATATTTATTATAGCAAAAAGTAGAAAATAATGTGTTTTTTTTCAAAGTTGTCACTCTATTTTTGTTTAAAGCGCAAAAAATAAAAACCGCAGAGATGATCAAATACCACCAAAAGAAAGCTCTATTTGTGGGAAAAAAAAGGACGTCAATTTTGTTTGGGAG
Source organism: Lithobates septentrionalis (assembly GCA_037952835.1). Lineage (NCBI taxonomy): Eukaryota > Metazoa > Chordata > Amphibia > Anura > Ranidae > Lithobates > Lithobates septentrionalis. Next base: position 633,362 of record JBBDGP010000554.1, read on the forward strand.
CCATGTCGCACGACCGCGCAATTGTCAGTTAAAGCGACGCAGTGCTGAATCGCAAAAAGTGCTCTGGTCTTTGGCCAGCCAAATGGTCCGGGGCTTAAGTGGTTACGCACCAGATCTTTTAACATGATGAAACATCTCTATTGCACTACAGGCAATGTTACAATGGAACAGGGAGACAGAATATGTGACAGATTTACTATATGACTTCATCTTCATTCATAAATTGCTCCCTCTGTTGCTCTAATGTAGCATTACGACAAAATAAAACCTGACCCTGACCACATCTTAATTATGCGCATGTTAGAAGTAAAATTCTGTCTCATCTTCAGTGTTAAACCTGCCTTCTGCCCAGGATTGCAGGCTCGGGGTCTGAAATACGATACAAACTGTTGCATATACTTTACTAAGTGAAAGGCAGCTCGATTTATCTAATTTTATTTATTTATTCTTTTTGCTGAGTTGCACAATACATTTCCTTCTGTGAGTACTTTGAAGAGTTACTTGAGCATGCTGTTATTTGCTTGCCAACCCCTTGTACTGTCACAGAGTTTGAATTGATGAGAAGATCATTCACCCCAATAACTACACCTGTATTTTGCATTTAAAGGAATACCAGTACACATCTCCCCGCTACACCTACGAGAAATACTTATTAGTAATGTCAATGATGTCACAGTTCAATATATCAATGCCACAGACTTCACTGTGACCAGGGATGTGAATTCTTGCCATCACATTGTTTGGACCTTGTATTGGACTAATATGACCGGAGACTTACCTAATTTCATCCAGGTATGTTTTTGATATTTTCATTTTGCTTTATTCTCAGCTGTGCTTGCCTGATGTATTGGTGCACTTTGGGCTCAATGTAAAATTAAATCTTGAGATGTCTACATGGAACACAGCCTTGCTGTTCAGGGCTTCAGATTTTACTCCCGATACTGCAGTAGTAGTAGTATTACCCCTCTGCCAGTGATCTGGGAACCCCTGCCTGTAATGCATTAAAAGAAATCCAACAAAAACACCCACTAGAGTTCCTCTGTTAGAAAGACTGGAATTAAAGCCCAACTCCAGTCAAAATGTGTTATGCCCCGTACACACGGTCGGACATTGATCGGACATTCCGACAACAAAATCTATAGATTTTTTCCGACGGATGTTGGCTCAAACTTGTCTTGCATACACACGGTCACACAAAGTTGTCGGAAAATCCGATCATTCTGAACGCGGTGACGTAAAACACGTACGTCGGGACTATAAACGGAGCAGTAGATAATAGCTTTCATCTCTATATTTATTCTGAGCATGCGTGGCACTTTGTGCGTCGGATTTGTGTACACACGATCGGAAATTCCGACAACGTGTTCTAATTTACTATCGCTGTTTTCTAGCTGGTCTAAAACCACTTTTGATGTAAAGGGACAGTTTTTAGTTGCTATGAACAATCTCCAGTTTCCAGGCAGAAAGAACAGTATATATAATATAAAACTGCATGCACAAAAGGAATGTAAAATGATTTCATACAGTAATGTAATCTGTGAGATTACAGTGTACTGTATGTGTTATGAATTTTCAATTTTTTGGAATTTGCCGCCGGGCTCCGCCCCCGTGCGTCGCAACGCTCGCAGGGAACGGAGCCCGGAACATAGGACATCGGGCAGGGGGACATCGCAGGATCCTGGGGACAAGGTAAGTACACTGCACCAGGATCCTGAGATGCAATCCCGAGTGTGGCTCAGGGTTTACCGCTAATGGTACTGAAATTTAACCCCGAGCCACACTCTGGAAAACCGCCAGGGAGGTTAAGCTTTGACAAAAAAGCTGGAAGCTGATTGGTTTCTATGCACAGTTGCATCAGATTTTGCACTCCCCAGTTTTAGCAAATCTACCCCTTTGCTGGTGCTTACTTTAAGCATGAGACTGCCGCCAGTCCAGCTAAAAAACAGCCAGTATGGGCTCTTGTCTTTGGGTACCTTAAAGCAGAAATGTGTAAGTACAAAACAACTGCTATACCAGTCACCCCCTTCCTATTCCTACTCATAAAACTGAATGTGCAGACTTGACCCTGTCTACACTGCTGTAACTTGCACAGAGCCTGACATGCTTATGTAGATCAACGTTCTGATGTTCAGACCAGAGCTTGCTAAACATTAATATACAACCACACCAGGGCTTTGAAAGTGCATCCACAGATCTATTATCTAGTCTGATGGGGACTGGATATTATCCAGTCTGATGGCTACATTTGATGTAAAGGGGCACTCTGAGGGCAACTAAAGTAAAGGGGTGCTCTGATGGAGACAGTTGATGTAAGTGGGCACTTTGATAGGGGCAGTTAATATAACGGGGCACTCTGATGATGACACCTGATGTAAAGAGGAACTTTGATGAGGACTCCTGATGTGAGGGTGGAACTCTAGCACAATTTCAGTTTGATCATCCTAATCCAATGACAGCCTAATACATACTAGCATTCCCTGTTTACTCCTGCACCTCCTTTGCACTACCCTGTTTCCCCGAAAATAAGACCTAGCGTGATTGTCAGCGATGGCTGCAATATAAGCCCTACCCCCCAAATAAGCCTTACTCTGTTTCCCCCCAAAAAAGCCCTACCCTGAAAATAAGACCTACAAGGACTTTAACTAGGGCTTATTTGGGGGGTAGGGCTTATATTGCAGCCATCAACGACAATCACGCTAGGTCTTATTTCCGGGGAAACAGGGTACCTGTCAGATGCTATTTCTGGGTCGTGACTCATGGTACAGAAGCATGCCAAGTGCACAGGAAATACTGGTTCCTTGCAGCTCTGTCATACTCTTTGACAGACTGTAAGGGTTTGATTTATTAAAGATAAATAGACTATGCATTTTGCAAAATGCAGTTGCCATCTGCAAGTGCAGTTGCTCCAGAGCTTAGTAAATGAGGTAAAGCTTTACTTTGCAAAGAATACCCAATCACGTTCAAGGAAAATAAAAAAAAAATGCATTTTTTGCTTGCCTATGATTAGATGATGGACGTCAGCAGAGCTTCTGCTCATTTACTAAGCTCTGGAGTAACTGCTCTTGCAGAGTGCAACTGCACTTTACAAAGCGCACAGTCTATTTGCCTTTAGCAAATCAAACCCTAAGTGCCTTACACACAACAATTAACATTATGCCCCCTGACTTTTTTAACTGCACCCCCAGATCAGATACTCTAGATCCAGCCTTGCTGGGCATGGGAATGTGCAAATTTCTGCAGAGTTGCCAGAATGCTGAGCAGAAGACAATAAACACAGTGAACATCCCTTATACAATACCTTAGTAATTGCACAGTCTTGTCCTGTATTTATTTGGCTTTGTGCTATATTATTTTAACATAAATATAATGGTATGTTTTTTCTTTTGTTGGCACAGGTTACAGCAGACAATCTAACAGGACTGAACGCCACAGTTATAACACGGGTGGTTTTTGATGGAGGAGTTTTTATATGGCCAATATTTGGTGATATGTTAGCATCTGCAAACTCCCTTCCTCAGGTAAATGGTTCCTATGCTGAGTCATAGTTGAGTCAGCATTGCTAGATATATTTAAATTTAGTACCCTCTAGTGTGCTAGATAGAGGGGTTGATTTACTAAAGACAAAAAGACTGTGCAGCTTTTAGAGTGTGGTTGCACTCTGCAAGTGCAGTTGCTCCAGAGCTTAGTAAATGAGATAAGGCTTCACTTTGCAAAGAATAACCAATCACGTGCAAGGAAAATAAAAAAATAGCATTTTTGGTTGCACATGATTGGCTAATGGATGTAAGCAGGGCTTCTGCTTATTTCCTAAGCTCTGGGGCAACTGTTCTTGCAGAGTGCAACAACACTTTGCAAATTGCACAGTCTATTTGCATTTAGTAAATAAACCCCAATGTGTACATAGTTGTTAGAGTAGGTAAATTTGCCTGGCTGAGAGCCAGGTCTGGGTTGAATCTGGGTCAGGCATGAGTGACTCAGAGAGGCCGGACGACTCAGCAAGCAGCACCTCTAGTAACTCTGCCTGCTCTCTGGAACCTTGGAGAAGCTTCCAGAAGCAGAGGGTGGAGTTTAGGAGGAGCTGCCTGGAGTATTGACAAGGGCCCCAGCCAATGCCCAGCAGAGTGGGCTGGCGGGGGGGCGCCTCTTAAATACTCATGTAATGTGAGATGGAGAGCCGAGGAGGCTGTCAGTATCCCTTGAGGATGCCCCTTAGTCTGGGGGAGGGGGGTGACCTCAGGCCTGGGGCTCGGGTGCAGGAGGGACCCTCTACAACACACAAAGGAATCCTTGCCTGGATGCACAGGAGCAGGTGTTAGGACGGCAGGAAAGATCTCCTTAAAGTCAGTCTGTGAGAACTGGTGAGTGTCAGTCTGCAGGACTGGTGAGTGCCAGTCTGGAGGGCTGGTGAGTGTCAGTCAGGAGGGCTAGTGGAAAAGGCTGCTGCAGCCAGGAGGGCTGGCATGGCCTGAAGAGGTGGTGCTGGGACCAGTGAAGAAGTGCAGTAAATTTGTTAGTGGTGTCACCCTACATCCTACAAGTATAGGGGCTGTGAATCCCTGCCTTTAATGGTCCAGTGCTACAGATTTTTACAGAGTGACGCCACTGGTGATTCTGCAAGCAAGTGAAGTGCCGGAGGAAGGAAAGGAGCTGCATATAGGACTGTATATACTAGGAGTTGTCCCTGAAGATGTTTCAAAGTCAAGTGGGGTCCTAAGTGGTGTATGCTAAATAAAGAACAGGTAGGCCTTGGCAAAAAAAGTTTAACCGGTTCCGGCGGCGCGTGCGCCTGACGCGATCTCCGTGAGTCGGGTCGCGGGTCCTGCGGACTCAATCGCCATGGGCATACCCGCGATCTCCTCACGGAGGGGACGAACGGGGAGATGCCGTTGTAAACAGCATCTCCCCGTTCTGCCTAGTGACAGTGTCACTCGATCTTTGCTCCCTGTCATCGGAGCAGAGATCAGTGATGTCACACACCCCCTGACAGTTAGAATCACTCCCCTAGGACATACTTAACCCCTCCCCGCCCCCTAGTGGTTAACCCCTTCACTGCCAGTGTCATTTACACAGGATTCAGTGCATTTTTATAGCACTGATTGCTGTATAAATGACAATGGTCAGAAAAATGTTTTAAAAATGTCCGATGTGTCCGCCTTAATGTTGCAGTCACAATAAAAATCGCTGATCGCCGCCAAAACTAGTAAAAAAAAAATTATTAATAAAAATGCCATAAAACTATCCCCTATTTTGTAAACGCTATAACTTTTGCGCAAACCAATCAATAAATGCTTATTGCAATTTTTTTTTTACCAAAAATATGTAGAAGAATATGTATCGGCCTAAACTGAGGAAAAAAAAAAAATTTTAATATATTTTTTGGGGATATTTATTATAGCAAAAAGTAAAAAATAATGCGCAGAGGTGATCAAATACCACCAAAAGAAAGCTCTATTTGTGGGGAAAAAGGACGTTAATTTTGTTTTGGAGCCACATCACATGACCGCGCCGAATCGCAAAAAGTGCTCTGGTCAGGAAGGGGGTAAATCCTTCCGGGCCTGAAGTGGTTAAGAAAGGATTTCTGAACAATTATGTATTTAAAAATTTAAATTTAAAAATGCGTTTTACATTTTTTCATGCTTGGTCTGTTATATATTTGACATTGTATTGGAGCTCAAATTAACTTTCAGTTTAAATCAGTTAATTTTCTGAAGAAAGTAGCCACAACCTAAGTAGAAATGCCTGTCCCCTGCCATCATGCTACAGAGAGGGTCTCTATCTCTCTGTGTGGAAGCAGTGGTCTCTCTGCAGAGGTCTGGCACGCCTCCTGTGGAGTCAAAGCTAAAATGCTCCAATCAGCAGGAGACATGACTTTTGCTGAGTGGAGAGCTCTGACTCTGACTGTTTGGATGTGTCAGACCTCTGTATAGAGACCACTGCTTCTCAACTGAGTGGAAGGGTCCTTCTCTAAAACATGCAGGCAGGGGACAGGCTTTCTGCTCAGGTTATGGCTGCTTTCTAAAGAAAACAGACTGTAAAATGTTTCACATATGTTGTTTTGAAACACCAGGAATGTGTTTAGCTGATTTAAACTGAGTGTTTAGTAGTAGTAATAAAGGTAATGATGTGAAGCTATTCTTCCTATGCAGGTCACTGTTCATGTGAATGACATCCCAGCCAGATGTTCGGGTTCTTGTACCTTTCAGCCTCTTTTGAGTGTAACCCCAGTAGTGACAGACATTCAGTACTCTACAGGTATTTACACCATGTCTGATAACTCTGGTCTGGTAGCATCGCCGTGCTGGAGACCCATGTTTAGTCACTACTAGGAATGCTGTCTGTATGGAGTATATACTATATGATGTGGGTGTATTTGTGTATTCTTCCTCTGGTGCCTTCTATTTTCACCTACAATTCAAACATGTCCTTATAAATCCACTTATCTGTAAATAGTCCCCTTCCCCACGCTAGACATTTTTTAAACAGGATATCTTTATATGGAAAATAAATATTGCTGTGCAACTTGCTCAAGTAGACCTGGCCTTTCTTTCACAGTCTTCCCAGTTGGTCAGTGTGCCCAGCCTTCTACAATCCTCCCAGGTGGTCAGTGTGCCCAGTCTACTACAATCTTCCTAGTTGGTCAGTGTGCCCAGTCTTCTACAATCCTGCCAATTGGTCAGTTTTCCCAGTCTCTACAATTTTTCAAGTTTGTCAGTGTGCCCAGTTTCTACAATGTTCCCAGTTGGTCAGTGTGCCCAGTCTCTACAATCTTCCCAGTTGGTCAGTGTGCCCAGTCTTCTACAATATTCTAATTTGGTCAGTGTGCCCAGTCTTCTACAATCTTCCCAGTTGGCCAGTGTGCCCAGTCTTCTACAATCTTCCCAGTTGGCCAGTGTGCCCAGTCTTCTACAATCTTCCCAGTTTGTCAGTGTGCCCCATTCTCTACAATCCTCCAAGATGATTAGTGTGCCCAGTCTTTTACATTCTTCCCAGTTGATCAGTGTGTCCAGTCTCTATAGTCTTCCCAGTTGGTCAGTGTGCCCAGTCTTCTACAATCTTCCCGGTTGGTCAGTGTGCCCAGTCTCTACAATCTTCCCAGTTGGTCAGTGTGCCCAGTCTCTACAATCTTCCCAGTTGTTCAGTGTGCCCAGTCTCTACAATCTTCCTAGTTGGTCAGTGTGCCCAATCTTCTACAATCCTCCCAGTTGGTCAGTGTGCCCAGTGGTTCCAGTCTCTACAATCTTCCCGGTTGGTCAGTAAGCCCAGTCTCTACAATCTTACCAGTTGGTCAGTGTGCCAAGTCTCTACAATCTTCCCAGTTGATCAGTGTGCCCAGTCTCTACAATATTCCCAGTTGGTCAGTGTGCCCAGTCTTCAACAATCTTCCTAGTTGTTCAGTGTGCCCAGTCTTCTACAATCCTCCCAGCTAGTCAGTGTGCCCAATCTCTACAGTCTTCCCAGTTGGTCAGTGTGCCCAGTCTCTACAATCTTCCCGGTTGGTCAGTGTGCCCAATCTCTACAATCTTCCCAGTTGGTCAGTGTGCCCAGTCTTCTACAATCTTCCTAGTTGGTCAGTGTGCCCAATCTTCTACAATCCTCCCAGTTGGTCAGTGTGCCCAGTCTCTACAGTCTTCCCAGTTGGTCAGCATGCCCAGTCTTCTACAATCTTCCTAGATGGTCAGTGTGCCCAATCTTCTACAATCCTCCCAGTTGGTCAGTGTGCCCAGTTTGTACAGTCTTCCCAGTTGGTCAGTGTGCCCAGTCTTCTACAATATTCTCATTTGGTCAGTGTGTCCAGTCTTCTACAATCTTCCCAGTTTGTCAGTGTGCCCCATTCTCTATAATCCTCCAAGATGGTCAGTGTGCCCAGTCTTCTACATTCTTCCCAGTTGGACAGTGTGTTTGGTCTCTACAATCTTCCCGGTTGGTCAGTATACCCAGTCTCTACAATCTTCCTGGTTGGTCAGTGTGCCCAGTCTTCTACAATCTTCCCGGTTGGTCAGTGTGCCCAGTCTCTACAATCTTACCAGTTGGTCAGTGTGCCCAGTCTCTACAATCTTCCCAGTTGGTCAGTGTGCCCAGTCTCTACAATCTTCCTAGTTGGTCAGTGTGCCCAATCTTCTACAATCCTCCCAGTTGGTCAGTGTGCCCAGTGGTTCCAGTCTCTACAATCTTCCCGGTTGGTCAGTAAGCCCAGTCTCTACAATCTTACCAGTTGGTCAGTGTGCCAAGTCTCTACAATCTTCCCAGTTGATCAGTGTTCCCAGTCTCTACAATCTTCCCAGTTGGTCAGTGTGCTCAGTCTTAAAAAATCGTCCTAGTTGCTCAGTATGCCCAATCTTCTACAACCCTCCCAGTTGGTCAGTGTGCCCAGTCTCTACAGTCTTCCCAGTTGGTCAGTGTGTCCAGTCTTCTACAATCCTCCCAGTTTGTCAGTGTGCCCCATTCTCTACAATTCTCCAAGATGGTGTGCCCAGTCTTCTACAATCCTCCCAGTTGGTCAGTGTGCCTAGTCTCTACAGTCTTCCCAGTTGGTCAGCATGCCCAGTCTTCTACAATCTTCCTAGTTGGTCAGTGTGCCCAATTTTCTACAATCCTCCCAGTTGGTCAGTGTGCCCAGTTTGTACAGTCTTTCCAGTTGGTCAGTGTGCCCAGTCTTCTACAATATTCTCATTTGGTCAGTGTGTCCAGTCTTCTACAATCTTCCCAGTTTGTCAGTGTGCCCCATTCTCTATAATCCTCCAAGATGGTCAGTGTGCCCAGTCTTCTACATTCTTCCCAGTTGGACAGTGTGTTTGGTCTCTACAATCTTCCCGGTTGGTCAGTATACCCAGTCTCTACAATCTTCCTGGTTGGTCAGTGTGCCCAGTCTTCTACAATCTTCCCAGTTGGTCAGTGTGCCCAGTCTCTACAATTTTACCAGTTGGTCAGTGTGCCCAGTCTCTACAATCTTCCCAGTTGGTCAGTGTGCCCAGTCTCTACAATCTTCCTAGTTGGTCAGTGTGCCCAATCTTCTACAATCCTCCCAGTTGGTCAGTGTGCCCAGTGGTTCCAGTCTCTACAATCTTCCCGGTTGGTCAGTAAGCCCAGTCTCTACAATCTTACCAGTTGGTCAGTGTGCCAAGTCTCTACAATCTTCCCAGTTGATCAGTGTTCCCAGTCTCTACAATCTTCCAAGTTGGTCAGTGTGCTCAGTCTTAAAAAATCGTCCTAGTTGGTCAGTGTGCCCAATCTTCTACAATCCTCCCAGTTGGTCAGTGTGCCCAGTGGTCCTAGTCTCTACAATCTTCCGGGTTGGTCAGTATGCCCAGTCTTTACAATCTTCCCAGTTGGTCAGTGTGCCCAGTCTTCTACAATCTTTCTGGTTGGTCAGTGTGCCCAGTCTCTACCATCTTCCCAGTTGGTCAGTGTGCCCAGTCTCTACAATCTTTCCAATTGGTCAGTGTGCCCAGTCTCTACAATATCCCCAGTTGGTCAGTGTGCCCTGTCTTCTACAATCTTCCTAGTTGCTCAGTATGCCCAATCTTCTACAACCCTCCCAGTTGGTCAGTGTGCCCAGTCTCTACAGTCTTCCCAGTTGGTCAGTGTGTCCAGTCTTCTACAATCCTCCCAGTTTGTCAGTGTGCCCCATTCTCTACAATTCTCCAAGATGGTGTGCCCAGTCTTCTACATACTTCCCAGTTGGTCAGTGTGCCCAGTCTCTACAGTCTTCCCAGTTGGTCAGCATGCCCAGTCTTCTACAATCTTCCTAGTTGGTCAGTGTGCCCAATCTTCTACAATCCTCCCAGCTGGTCAGTGTGCCCAGTTTGTACAGTCTTCCCAGTTGGTTAGTGTGCCCAGTCTTCTACAATATTCTCATTTTTTTCAGTGTGTCTAGTCTTCTACAATCTTCCCAGTTTGTCAATGTGCCCCATTCTCTATAATCCTCCAAGATGGTCAGTGTGCCCAGTCTTCTACATTCTTCCCAGTTGGACAGTGTGTTTGGTCTCTACAATCTTCCCGGTTGGTCAGTATACCCAGTCTCTACAATCTTCCTGGTTGGTCAGTGTGCCCAGTCTTCTACAATCTCCCCGGTTGGTCAGTGTGCCCAGTCTCTACAATCTTCCCAGTTGGTCAGTGTGCCCAGTCTCTACAATCTTCCTAGTTGGTCAGTGTGCCCAATCTTCTACAATCCTCCCAGTTGGTCTGTGCGCCCAGTGGTTCCAGTCTCTACAATCTTCCCGGTTGGTCAGTAAGCCCAGTCTCTACAATCTTACCAGCTGGTCAGTGTGCCAAGTCTCTACAATCTTCCCAGTTGATCAGTGTGCCCAGTCTCTACAATCTTCCCAGTTGGTCAGTGTGCTCAGTCTTATACAATCATCCTAGTTGGTCAGTGTGCCCAATCTTCTACAATCCTCCCAGTTGGTCAGTGTGCCCAGTGGTCCTAGTCTCTACAATCTTCCCGGTTGGTCAGTATGCCCAGTCTTTACAATCTTTCCAGTTGGTCAGTGTGCCCAGTCTTCTACAATCTATCTGGTTGGTCAGTGTGCCCAGTCTCTACAATCTTCCCAGTTGGTCAGTGTGCCCAGTCTCTACAATCTTCCCAATTGGTCAGTGTGCCCAGTCAGTATGCCCAATCTTCTACAACTCTCCCAGTTGGTCAGTGTGCCCAGTATCTACAGTCTTCCCAGTTGGTCAGTGTGCCCAGTCTTCTACAATATTGTCATCTGGTCAGTGTGTCCAGTCTTCTACAATCCTCCCAGTTTGTCAGTGTGCCCCATTCTCTACAATCCTCCAAGATGGTGTGCCCAGTCTTCTACATACTTCCCAGCTGGACAGTGTGTTCGCTCTCTACAATCTTCCCAGGTGGCCAGCGTGTCCAGTCTTCTACAATCTTTCAAGTTGGCTAGTGTGCCCAGTCTTCTACAATCTTCACAGTTGGTCAGTGTGCCCAGTGTTTTTTTAATCTTCCTAGTTTGTCAGTATGCCCAATCTTCTACAGTCTTCCCAGTTGGTCAGTGCGGCCCAAACTCCATCCACTTCAGTGGAAGTCCCATTTTCAGGTGGACAGGCTGACAACAGGTTTTTTGTTGACGTAAAGGAAGTATGGGCCTTATGTGTTTAGTAAGATGTAATGTTCAATTCGGAAGTTTTGGTAAAAAAGGCCCAAATATCTTTCAGTATTGGAAAAGGTTAGTAGAAAAGTTAAATGACATTTTTGAAAGCAATATTTAATGTGATGTTCAAATATGTATGATGAGATGTCTGGAGGTCTCGCAGTGCAGTAGGTCCTCATATTCTGTGTTTATGAATGATTTGTGAATCAGCAGTGACAATGTGGGCAGCCTACATTAGACATGTGCACGCCTCAAATTTTCGTTTAGAGTTACATACATTTATTAATTGAAGAATTTAGTTTCGGGTGCATTCGTTAATAGAACCAATTTGTTTTCTGAATTAATTTTGTTTCTTAGGCATTTGTCTCGTTTTACTTGGAATAGCTGGTTGGTAAGGAGCTGGCGGCTGCCGCATCCTTAACAGCCATGACTCATCTGCTGTCAGCGGGATTCCCCGCTGACAGCAGAATGTAAACAAACAAGTGCGGCATTAAAAAATAAAGATAAAAAATCAGCGTGGGGGCCCCCCCAATACATAGCAGACCCTTAGGGTTTGGCATTGATTTTGAGGGGAACCCAATGCCAAAATTTTAAAAAAAGGCGAGGGGTCCCCACCAAAATCCAGTGATAGCCAGCATTTTCAGAAAGTATAAAAACGGCCCAGATAGTAACAACTGGGTCACAAAAGTTGCAAATAGGCTTTAATATTAGTCAAAGTCTAATATAATAGTGGGACATGGGTTTATTTGTGTACAATATTACATTGATTTTAGACAGCTTAAATTAGGTGTAAAAGTTACCATGACTAACAAGAGTAAAACAGTAATTGCAAGTACAGGGGCAGACAGATCTCAAACAAATATAACCAGTTCAACTTGAGGAGTAACTGAATTGAGGTAACTGACAATAGGTAGTGGAAAATGTCTATGCTTGTTACAGTTCACATTCATTCAGTAGCAACCATTTAGTGGGGTTGTGGGGCCTGGTGAGTGGCAACCGAGAGCCACTGTTGATGATATGATCGTACTACAACCCAACTGAACAGTTGCAATTTAATGAATGGTAAAGCCACTCCTGATGGCATAACAACTTGGGTTGGTCCTCTGAATAAAAATAGGTAGCGGATGGTGTCTATGTTTGTAATATAGTCCATTTCAATGGCAATTGTCAGTTGCTGCTCACGAGGCCCCACAACCCCACCAAAGGGCTGCAATTAAATGAATGAGGGAGTCACTGTTATTGGCGTGATCCTACCACAACCCAACTGAATGGTTGCAAGTTAATGAATGGCATAACAACTTGGGTTGTCCTCCGGTGAAAAATAAGTAGTGGATAGTGTCTATGTTTGTTTTGCAGTTCACATCAATGACAGTTGTCTGTTTCCACTCACCAGGCCCCACAATCCCACTAAATGGTTGCATTTGAATGAATGAGAGAGACACTCTTGATAGCTTGATCCCACCATAAAAACTCGGGAGGCCCTCTGGCCATTTCTCTGTGTTGTGTTTGATGCCTAGTTCAAATGCCAAACATTGGGAAGTTTCTAAGCTCTTCAAGAGCAGTGCTGGCCATTTTAAAGGATAGGAGGTGCTGGTCCTGCCACCACAGCACTACTGCCGGTCCGGTTGCTTTTCAGAAGAAAAGAGAACAAGGGGGTACCAGTCTAGGGCTGCTGGGGAGGTTACAATTATGCATGCAAACTCTTTTAATCTTTTTTTACATTCTTATACTAGCAAAGTTAAAAAAAGTAAAAATGATCATTAAGCGCTAGAGGAAACATTTGCATGAGAATTATTGGATTAGTGAAATCCTGTGATCTAAAGGCCAACTTGTCTGTTATCTTGTCATTATCTGTGCAGGTAGCAGATGTGATTATACCATCAATATTGCCGGATCAGGCTTTTCCAGAAGCCCAGTGGACATCCATGTATTAATCAATGAGACAGAGTGTGATATTATTGATGTGAATACATCAAGTATAGTGTGCTGCACCAAGTCATGTCTAGCAATGGGGTCATACGTGGTCACAGTTCATGTGAAGCCGGTGGGTTTTGCAGTAAATGGAAGTGGAGATTCCCTCTTTATTTGCATTACACCCAGACTCTTCAGTGTCATTCCGTCTGTTATTTCACAAATCGGTGAGTTGTCAGGGTACAAATTAATGGCAATAATATGTTGATTTCCCTAAAAGCTGAACTCTGGCAAACAACTGATAATGTATACAGGAGCTGTTTTATCTGCCACGGTATTTGTACGTTTGTCCAGGCCAGTCCTGAGATTTATTCAGCAGTACCACATAACACAGCCAGGTCGATAATCTGACTTTCTCTGCAGCTGAACTATAAAGATCGGTCACCTCCCTGCCCTAACCTGGCAGGGCCATAATTTTACTTATTTCCTGTCTTCTTCTTTTAACCAAAATAAAAAAAAAAATGTCTGCGCTTGAAACAAACTCCACAAATCACAACCCCACTGTATCTGCTACATGCAACTCACATTCAAAAATCACTATCTCAAACGCTTTTGGATACTGATTACATAAGTATGCCAGCAGCCCTGTCTATTCCTGTACATCAAACAATCAGCAGTCTTTGGACCTCAGCTTGCCTGGCTCTTCCTCCAGCTGGGTGGCTTGGCTCCACCCCAACAAGTTTTGTCATTTTGACGTTCAATGGGTGGTAGTGCATGTCAAACATGATAGGGAGTATAATTTCGTCCATGAAGCAAAGCAACACAGCCTTAGCATGTATTCATCCCATCTGCAGCCTTTTCAGCTATAGGGGCAGCAGTTTGGGGTCGGTAAAAACATGGCTTAGCCATGTGGTTTTACTGCCTCCCAACACCCAGTGTAAACGAATCCTTAAATTTGTTCCATGCGCATGCAGCAGAGCGTGGTTTTCCCAGAGTAGTGGATTCTCCCCCTCCCAGTCAGAGTGCTACTGTACAGTAGATTGAAGGGGCTGTTATTAATACATATTCACGCGTGAGTTGCATTTAAAATGCATTATATTAATACATTGCTTCAGTGATTTGTGTTTATCTGTCTGGAGTTCAGCTTTAAAGAGAATATACCACTTATCCTGTTCATCAATCAGTTTGATGTCAGATCATTCATTTTGTAATATGCAATGTTTGACATAATGTAAAGGCATACAGTATTTTTCTTTGTGACTGAAGAAGGGTAAACCTGAGATCAAAGTTAGTTGTATTCAGAGGACATAACAAAACCGCTATATTATTAATACTAAAAGAGTTGGAAGAACATGAAGAAGAAAGGAAAGGTCAACCTGTTCTTTCACATGACTAGTGATTGGCAAATTTGTATTGAAATGTTTACATTAAATTCATTTTTATATGACTTTCTGTTTATTTTGATATATGGAGATTTTAAAATGACCTGTAAAAGTAAACTCTTAACTGTTGGGTCTAAATCAGACACATAGGAAATGCACTGTTTTCAGTGAGTCAGTTGAGCCATAAATTTGCATTGTGGGAAGGAACAGTAAAGCACAAATACTGTGGAGCGAGCACCAAAACTTACCCCAAAGGCCAAAATTTGTTTCACCTGGCAATCCGAACCCTGTATTCCAGGCTTAAGAAAAAACCCTTGTTGTTAGGTATAGAGGTAAGGAAATAAGATGTAATACCTCATTCCTTGCTCAAGAAGCAGGTGCTTTGGGTTTTGGGTTGGGCCCTTACCATTTTTACATACATTGCAAGACTGTTGGTCCTACATTTTATGTGACGTCCGCAAGCAACCACCATCCGGACTGCCATGGAGAAGAAGCTCCAGGGGTTTTGTTGCACAGTGCATAGTAGAACCTGTCTTAGTCAAGAATAAGTTAAGAATTGCAGCTTAACCCTAGAACTAATGAGCATTTACCCTTTGCTTTGCGTGGAGGCCCCAGCGCAAGGTAATTTTTTTTTCTGTTGCCTAGAGATGAATGTAAAAACCATGCAATCCCCCAAAGAAAAAATTGTTACAGGTGTCATCTGGTAGGCTTAGGTATTTGCTGACTTCCTAATTCTTACTGGTCTCTCTGGGATTTTGTCCTCCCATCCACCTTTTCTTTTTTTTTAGAGAGAAATGGAGTGTTTTCACTGACCCAGTACAGGTCCTTTAGCACCCACAGCAACATTGGCAAAGTATATCCTCATCAATGAGCCATCAACTACTGTACTTCATTGGACCCTGCATTAGGACAGGTCCTGCCCTTTGATGTGCCTGCTTCCTGATGAAGCGCTCAAGCTGGCAACCTCATCTGCATGTCTCTTAGCTCAGTCCTTATGGCCTTGTTTCTTCTGCTGAATTCTGCATAATTTAAGATAAATTAAAGGCTATCCTGTAGTGGAGGCAGCAAGAATGCAGAATTGGGAACTCAAGCAAAGACCTAACCCCTTGAAAGTCCCTGAAAGTTATATGAAGCAGATAGGTGGTTACTTTTACTAGCCAACTTCTACCAAAAACTGAACTGTTAATTCTGCATGGATTGCCTCCTTAAAGGTGGACTCCAGGCAGAGCCTTTTTGCTGACTCTAATCCTGGCATTCACTCTGCAGTGTTTTCCTGTTGCAGTAAATCCGGGCCCACCAAGACTTCTGTCATCCAGAACCCCTGCTTTCAAAATTCCTGCCAAAATTTACAGAATACCTGTAATGCCCCATACACACGGTCAGATTTTCAGACGGAAAATGTGTGATAGGATCTCATTGTCGGATGTAGGCTCCATCACACATTTTCCCATCGGATTTTCCGACACACAAAGTTTGAGAGCAGGCTATAAAATTTCTGCCTGACCACGACCTTTGCCTGGACCTGACCACTCACTTGCCTGCCATCTGTCAATGATCTTTGCCTGGACCTGATTACTAGGGATGAGCCGAACACCCCCCGGTTCGGTTCGCACCAGAACCCGCGAACGGACCGAAAGTTCGCACGAACGTTAGAACCCCATTGACGTCTATGGGACTCGAACGTTCAAAATCAAAAGTGCTCATTTTAAAGGCTAATTTGCATGGTATTGTCCTAAAAAGGGTTTGGGGACCCGGGTCCTACCCCAGGGGACATGTATCAATGCAAAAAAACCTTTTAAAAACGGCCGTTTTTTCGGGAGCAGTGATTTTAATGATGCTTAAAGTAAAAAAAAAAAAGTGAAATATTCCTTTAAATATCGTACCTGGGGGGTGTCTATAGTATGCCTGTAAAGTGACGCGTGTTTCCCGTGTTTTGAACAGTCCCTGCACCAAATGTCATTTTTAAAGGAAAAAATCTCATTTAAAACTGCTTGCGGGTTTAATGTAATGTCGAGTCATGGCAATATGGATGAAAATCAGTGAGACAAACAGCATGGGTACCCCCCAGTCCATTACCAGGCCCTTTGGGTCTTGTATGGATATTAAGGGGAACCCCGCACCCAAATTAAAATAAGAAAAGGTGTGGGGCCACCAGGTCCTATATACTCTGAACAGCAGTATACAGGCGGTGCAAACAAGACAGGGACTGTAGGTTTGTTGTTAAGTAGAATCTCTTTGTAATTTTGAACGGGTACATTTTTAACGTGTTTAGCTCCAGCCAAAAAATATTTTTTAAGCTTTTTGGAAAACATAGGGAAGGGTTATCACCCCTGTGACATTTGTTTTGCTGTCTTTCCTCCTCTTCAGAAGATTTCACCTCACTTTTTGTCCCAATGAAAAATGTTTTTTGAAAATTTGTTTTTTTTTGTGGAACAAGGATTGGAAAGCATCAGTGGAAAGGAGAAATTTTTTTCCCATATTAACTCTTACAGGAGAGAATTTCCCTTCCTAGGGGTAGATTTCATCTCACTTCCTGTTGTCTCCTTCCGTTTGCAAGTAGGAGTCGTTTGTAAGTTAGATGTTTGAAAGTAGGGTCCTGCCCTATATACTCAGCAGAAATTTGGGCCTTAGGTGTTGCTGTGGCCACAACACTGTAAGCCCTCACAGGGCCCTGCTGTGAAATATTAGATCAAGAATTGTAATTACATGCCCCTGTTGAACACGAGCTGAAAAATTAGGCCTTAGGCACTGGTGCTGGTGCCACAACACTGCAACCCCTCACAGACACTCTAGTTGGAATGCAGGTACGAGCCCTGCTGCAAAGTATTGCATCAAAAATTGTAATTACACGCCCCTGTTAGACAGGGGCAGAAAAATTGGGCCTTAGGCACTGGTGCTGGTGCCACAACACTGCAACCCCTCACAGACACTCTAGTTGGAACGCAGGAACGAGCCCTGCTGCAAAGTATTGCATCAAAAATTGTAATTACACGCCCCTGTTAGACAGGGGCAGAAAAATTGGGCCTTAGGCACTGGTGCTGGTGCCACAACACTGCAACCCCTCACAGACACTCTAGTTGGAACGCAGGAACGAGCCCTGCTGCAAAGTATTGCATCAAAAATTGTAATTACACGCCCCTGTTAGACAGGGGCAGAAAAATTGGGCCTTAGGCACTGGTGCTGGTGCCACAACACTGCAACCCCTCACAGACACTCTAGTTGGAATGCAGGAACGAGCCCTGCTGCAAAGTATTACATCAAAAATTGTAATTACACGCCCCTGTTAAACAGGGGCTGAAAAATTGTGCCTTGGGCACTGGTGGTGGCGCCCAGAACCAAAAATGTTCTTACAAGCTATCAGCGTGATGATTGAGGAGGAAGAGGATAATTACTCAGGGATAGTCACTCAGCATCAGCATAGGCAGTCTTTGAAGGGATCTGAGATTTCAAAAAAAATTATTCAGTTACATCAGCATCAGGTGCTTGGTAGCTGGTGGTGATCCAAGACTGATTCATTTTTATGAAGGTCAGCCGATCGACCGAGTCGGTGGACAGACGCACCCTGTGATCGGTTACCACACCTCCAGCAGCACTGAATGTGCGTTCCGAAAGAACGCTGGATGCAGGACAGGCCAGTAGCTCAATTGCATACTGTGCAAGCTCTGGCCAGTGATCCATCCTCAAGACCCAGTAACCCAGAGGATTTTCGGTGGGAAAGGTGTCCAAGTCTGATCTTGCCCCTAGGTATTCCTGCACCATGTAAAACAGACGCTGGCGATGGTTGCTGGAACCGATCATACCTTGGGGCTGCGGACCAAAAAATTGTCTGAACGCATCGGTCAGACGGCCACCTTCTCCACCGCTCCTTCTTTGACTGACCGAAGCCTCAGCAACACGTTGTCCAGAAACAGGAGTTTGTAACCTCCCAGTCTCTGGGAACGCGTTGCACAGACCTTTCTGCAAGGCCTCCCGAAGATGTTTCATCCTCTGCTCCCTCTGCGATGGCAAGATAAGGTCCGCAACCTTACCCTTGTAACGTGGATCAAGGAGGGTTGCCAGCCAGTATTGGTCCTTCTCCTTGATACCACAAATACGAGGATCCTTACGCAGGCTTTGCAGGATCAGGGAGGCCATGCAGCGTAGGTTTGCTGAGGCATTCGGTCCGGAGTCCTCTGGGTCACTAAGGACGACAACGTCCGCAGCCACCTCCTCCCAGCCACGTACAAGTCCATGTGTTCCTTGGGACTGATCCCTTAAAGACTGCTGCTGATGCTGAGTGCCAGGCTCCACCTCCATACTGACACAATCTTCCTCCTCCTCCTCCTCCTCCTCGTCCTCTTCCTGTGTGATCGGCGGGCACGCAGGAACACTGTCTGGATAAAGGGGGCCTTGAGAGCTAAGGAAGTCCTCCTCTTCCTGCCTCTGTTCTGCCTCAAGTGCCCTGTCCATTATTCCACGCAGCGTGTGCTCCAACAGGTGGACAAGGGGGACAGTGTCACTGATGCATGCACTGTCACTGCTCACCATCCTCGTGGCCTCCTCGAATGGTGACAGGACAGTGCATGCATCCCTGATCATGGCCCACTGGCGTGGGGAAAAAAAACCAAGCTCCCCTGACCCTGTCCTGGTGCCATAGTCGCACAGGTACTCATTGATGGCCCTCTGCTGCGTGTGCAGCCGCTGCAGCATGGCCAACGTTGAGTTCCACCTGGTGGGCATGTCACAGATTAGGCGGTTCTTGGGCAGGTTATACTCCTTTTTGGAGGTCCGTCAGCCGAGCACTGGCATTATATGACCGGCGGAAATGCACACAGACTTTCCTGGCCTGCCTCAGGACATCCTGTAAGCCCGGGTACCTGCCCAAGAACCGCTGCACCACCAAGTTAAGGACGTGAGCCAAACAGGGCACATGGGTCATTTGTCCCTGTCGGAGGGCAGAGAGGAGGTTGGTGCCATTGTCGCAAACCACCATTCCTGCCTTAAGTTGGCGTGGCGTCAACCACCTCTGAACCTGCCCCTGCAGAGCTGACAGAACCTCTGCCCCAGTGTGGCTCCTGTCCCCCAAGCACACCAGCTCAAGCACCGCATGGCATCTTTTGGCCTGCGTACTTGCGTAGCCCCTTGAACGCCTACGGAGCACCGCTGGTTCCGAGGAAGAGGCCATGGAGGAAGAAGAAGAGGAGGGGGTGGAGGAGAGAGGTGTGTCACAATCAGCATTTTGGAGGCGTGGTGGCGGAACAACCTCCAACACTACTGCACCTTGTCCTGCATCCTTCCCAGCTGCCAGCAGAGTCACCCAATGCGACGTGAAACTTAGGTAACGTCCCTGTCCATGCCTGCTGGACCATGAGTCAGCGGTAATATGCACCTTACCGCTGACCGCCCTGTCCAGCGAGGCATGGACATTGCCTTCCACATGCCGGTAGAGAGCCGGAATCGCCTTCCGTGAGAAAAAGTGGCGTTTGGGTACCTGCCACTGAGGAACCGCACATTCCACAAACTCACGGAAGGGGGCAGAGTCTACCAACTGAAAAGGCAGCAATTGAAGTGCTAGCAATTTTGCCAAGCTAGCATTCAACCGCTGGGCATGTGGATGGCTGGGAGCAAACTTCTTTCGGCGGTGCAGCAGCTGGGGCAGGGAAATTTGCCTGGTACAATCTGACGTCGGTGTACCAAAAGCAGATTGCCCACAAGTACTTGGCTGTGACACACCTAATTCTACACCTTCATTCCTCTCACTGCAGGTCTCAGAGAGGACTGGAGGTCTAGTGGGGTTGGAAATCTCAGCTGATGAGGAGCAAGGAGAGATCCTCTTTGTTCTTTGGTGTGGGTCTTTTAGATACGCTTGCCAACGAACTGCATGGCAGGTCAACATATGTCTGGTCAAGCATGTGGTACCCAAGCGGGAGATGTTTTGGCCACGCGAGATACGCTTGAGACATATGTTGCAAATAGCAGCGGTGCGATCTGATGCACTCGTCTCAAAAAAGGCACACACCAAAGAACTTTTTGAATAACGCGCAGAGACTGCAGCGCCCTGCACATGTGGAGCTTTGGGGTGTGATGCAGTCAATGTGCTGCCCTTAGGCTGGCCCCTGGAGGGCATCCTGCCTCGTTGGTGATGTGCCGCCTCCTCCTCCTCCTCCTCCTCCTCCTCTCTCCTATCAGGCACCCACGTTGAGTCAGTGACCTCATCATCCCCTCCCTCCTCATCACTGGAGCAAACCTGGCAGTATGCTGCAGCAGGGGGAGCATGACTGCCAGATTGCTGTCCTTCTTGGGCACCCCCTCTGTCCGTGCTCATGTTACTGCCTTCATCGAGCTCAGTATCATCATCAGAGCCTTCCAAACGCTGGGCATCCTCCTGGAGCATGTACCCAACACTGTGGTCAAACAGTTCGAGGGAATCCTCAGGAGGACATGGTGGAGCTAGGGAAGGAGTCACTGATGACATTGAGCTGATGGAAGAGGCCGCTGCTTTGCCAGACAAAGCACCCTGGGTGAGAGAGGATGAGGAGGATGAGGACGGCTTGGTCATCCACTCGACCAAGTCTTCCGCATGTTGCGGCTCAACACGGCCAGCTGCCGAAAAAAAGGCCAAGCGTGTCCCATGGCCACGTGCTGATGAGGATGCACCGTCTCCACGACCAGCACTAGACACAGAGCCTGCTTGCCCTCTCTTATTGGCTTGTGACTAGGGATGAGCCGAACACCCCCCTGTTCGGTTCGCACCAGAACATGCGAACAGGAAAAAAATTCGTTCGAACACGCGAACACCGTTAAAGTCTATGGGACACGTACATGAATAATCAAAAGTGCTAATTTTAAAGGCTAATATGCAAGTTATTGTCAATAAAAGTGTTTGGGGACCTGGGTCCTGCCCCAGGGGACATGAATCAATGCAAAAAAAAGTTTTAAAAACGGCCGTTTTTTCAGGAGCAGTGATTTTAATAATGCTTAAAGTCAAACAATAAAAGTGTAATATCCCTTTAAATTTCATACCTGGGGGGTGTCTATAGTATGCCTGTAAAGGGGCGCATGTTTCCCGTGTTTAGAACAGTCTGACAGCAAAATGACATTTTGAAGGAAAAAACACATTTAAAACTACCGCGGCTATTGCATTGCCGACAATACACATAGAAGTTCATTGATAAAAACGGCATGGGAATTCCCCACAGGGGAACCCCGAACCAAAATAAAAAAAAAAAAAAATGATGTGGGGGTCCCCCTAAATTCCATACAAGGCCCTTCAGGTCTGGTATGGATATTAAGGGGAACCCCAGCCAAAATTTTAAAAAAAATTGACGTGGGGTTCCCCCTAAATTCCATACCAGACCCTTCAGGTCTGGTATGGATTTTAAGGGGAACCCCACGCCAAAAAAAAAAAAAAAAACGGCATGGGGTCCCCCTAAAAATCCATACCAGACCCTTATCCGAGCACGCAACCTGGCAGGCCGCAGGAAAAGAGGGGGGACGAGAGTGCGGCCCCCCCCCCTCCTGAACCGTACCAGGCCACATGCCCTCAACATTGGGAGGGTGCTTTGGGGTAGCCCCCCAAAACACCTTGTCCCCATGTTGATGAGGACAAGGGCCTCATCCTCACAACCGTGGCCGGTGGTTGTGGGGGTCTGCGGGCAGGGGGCTTATCGGAATCTGGAAGCCCCCTTTAACAAGGGGACCCCCAGATCCCGGCCCCCCCCCTGTGTGAAATGGTAAGGGGGTACTTACCCCTACCATTTCACTAAAAAACTGTCAAAAATGTTAAAAATGACAAGAGACAGTTTTTGACAATTCCTTTATTTAAATGCTTCTTCTTTCTTCCTTCATCTTCTTCTTCTTCTGGTTCTTCTGGCTCTTCTGGTTCTTCCTCCGGCGTTCTCGTCCAGCATCTTCTCCGCGGCGTCTTCTATCTTCTTCTCCTCGGGCCGCTCCGCACCCATGGCATGAGGGGAGGCTCCCGCTCTTCTCTTCATCTTCTTCTCTTCTTCATCTTCTTCTTCATCTTCTTCTTCATCTCTTCTTCCTTCTTCTCTTCTTCATGTCTTCTGCGGGCCGCTCCGCAGCCATGCTGGCATGGAGGGAGGCTCCCGCTGTGTGACGGCGTCTCTTCGTCTGACGGTTCTTAAATAACGGGGGGCGGGGCCACCCGGTGACCCCGCCCCCCTCTGACGCACGGTGACATGACGGGACTTCCCTGTGGCATTCCCCGTGAAGCATTTAAATAAAGGAATTGTCAAAAACTGTCTCTTGTCATTTTTAACATTTTTGACAGTTTTTTAGTGAAATGGTAGGGGTAAGTACCCCCTTACCATTTCACACAGGGGGGGGGCCGGGATCTGGGGGTCCCCTTGTTAAAGGGGGCTTCCAGATTCCGATAAGCCCCCCGCCCGCAGACCCCCACAACCACCGGCCACGGTTGTGGGGATGAGGCCCTTGTCTTCATCAACATGGGGACAAGGTGTTTTGGGGGGCTACCCCAAAGCACCCTCCCAATGTTGAGGGCATGTGGCCTGGTACGGTTCAGGAGGGGGGGGGCCGCACTCTCGTCCCCCCCTCTTTTCCTGCGGCCTGCCAGGTTGCGTGCTCGGATAAGGGTCTGGTATGGATTTTTAGGGGGACCCCACGCCGTTTTTTTTTTTTTTTTTGGCGCGGGGTTCCCCTTAAAATCCATACCAGACCTGAAGGGTCTGGTATGGAATTTAGGGGGAACCCCACGTCAATTTTTTTTTTAAATTTTGGCTGGGGTTCCCCTTAATATCCATACCAGACCTGAAGGGCCTTGTATGGAATTTAGGGGGACCCCCACATCATTTTTTTTTTTTTTTATTTTGGTTCGGGGTTCCCCTGTGGGGAATTCCCATGCCGTTTTTATCAATGAACTTCTATGTGTATTGTCGGCAATGCAATAGCCGCGGGTAGTTTTAAATGAGTTTTTTCCTTCCAAATGTCATTTTGCTGTCAGACTGTTCTAAACACAGGAAACATGCGCCCCTTTACAGGCATACTATAGACACCCCCCAGGTACGAAATTTAAAGGGATATTACACTTTTATTGTTTGACTTTAAGCATTAATAAAATCACTGCTCCTGAAAAAACGTCCGTTTTTAAAACTTTTTTTTGCATTGATCCATGTCCCCTGGGGCAGGACCCGGGTCCCCAAACACTTTTTATGACAATAACTTGCATATAAGCCTTTAAAATTAGCACTTTTGATTTCTCCCATAGACTTTTAAAGGGTGTTCCGCGGCATTCGAATTTGCCGCGAACACCCCAAATTGTTCGCTGTTCGGCGAACTTGCGAACAGCCAATGTTCGAGTAGAACATGAGTTCGACTCGAACTCGAAGCTCATCCCTACTTGTGACTGTCTGCCTCTCCTTCTTGGCCTTCCAGACATACTAATGGCCTGTAGCTGCACTAAGCTGGGATAGAACACCAGTAATTTTCTTCAGGTAGCTTTATATACTGTAACCAGACAAGCCTGCCTGTCAGTAGGAAGATAACAGGAACGGATCTAGCTGAACACTGTGAGCAGGACGCACTGTACTAAATGTAAATAGTCTAGCTGCCTGACCGTGGTACTAATAGGATCAAATAGAACACCTGTAATTTTCTTCAGGTAGCTTTATATACTGTAACCAGACAAGCCTGCCTGTCAGTAGGAAGATAACAGGAACGGATCTAGCTGAACACTGTGAGCAGGACGCACTGTACTAAATGTAAATAGTCTAGCTGCCTGACCGTGGTACTAATAGGATCAAATAGAACACCTGTAATTTTCTTCAGGTAGCTTTATATACTGTAACCAGACAAGCCTGCCTGTCAGTAGGAAGATAACAGGAACGGATCTAGCTGAACACTGTGAGCAGGACGCACTGTACTAAATGTAAATAGTCTAGCTGCCTGACCGTGGTACTAATAGGATCAAATAGAACACCTGTAATTTTCTTCAGGTAGCTTTATATACTGTAACCAGACAAGCCTGCCTGTCAGTAGGAAGATAACAGGAACGGATCTAGCTGAACACTGTGAGCAGGACGCACTGTACTAAATGTAAATAGTCTAGCTGCCTGACCGTGGTACTAATAGGATCAAATAGAACACCTGTAATTTTCTTCAGGTAGCTTTATATACTGTAACCAGACAAGCCTGCCTGTCAGTAGGAAGATAACAGGAACGGATCTAGCTGAACACTGTGAGCAGGACGCACTGTACTAAATGTAAATAGTCTAGCTGCCTGACCGTGGTACTAATAGGATCAAATAGAACACCTGTAATTTTCTTCAGGTAGCTTTATATACTGTAACCAGACAAGCCTGCCTGTCAGTAGGAAGATAACAGGAACGGATCTAGCTGAACACTGTGAGCAGGATGCACTGCACTAAATGTAAATAGTCTAGAAGATAACAGGAACGGATCTAGCTGAACACTGTGAGCAGGACGCACTGCACTAAATGTAAATAGTCTAGAAGATAACAGGAACGGATCTAGCTGAACACTGTGAGCAGGACGCACTGCACTAAATGTAAATAGTCTAGAAGATAACAGGAACGGATCTAGCTGAACACTGTGAGCAGGACGCACTGCACTAAATGTAAATAGTCTAGAAGATAACAGGAACGGATCTAGTTGAACACTGTGAGCAGGACGCACTGCACTAAATGTAAATAGTCTAGAAGATAACAGGAACGGATCTAGCTGAACACTGTGAGCAGGACGCACTGCACTAAATGTAAATAGTCTAGAAGATAACAGGAACGGATCTAGCTAAACTGAATACAGTGTATATATATATATGCAACACCTGGGATGCATATATATACACAATACACTGTAAGTGCAGCTAACTGACTGACTGTTCTGCCTAATCTATCTAACTCAAATCAAATGACACTGTCTCTCTCTCTCTCTATCTCTCAGCACACCGGAACACACACTACACAGGGCCGCCGTGCAGGCGGCCTTATATAGTGTGGGGCGTGTACTAAATCCCCTGAGCCATAATTGGCCAAAGCCACCCTGGCTTTGGCCAATTACAGCTCTCTCTACTGACGGCGCTGTGATTGGCCAAGCATGCGGGTCATAGTGCATGCTTGGCCAATCATCAGCCAGCAATGCACTGCGATGCCGCAGTGAATTATGGGCCGTGACGCGCCACACGAATTTGGCGCGAACGGCCCATATCGTTCGCAATTCGACGGACGGTCGAACAGCCGATGTTCGAGTCGAACATGGGTTCGACTCGAACACGAAGCTCATCCCTACTGATTACTTTCTTGCCTGCCCACGACTTTTGCCTGGATCTGACTACTCTTTTGCTTTAACATTTGGTGTACCGTCTCCACAGTATAGCCTTCCTGTCCTCTTGGTGGAGCAACCCTGAGGGTTGAGACCTGGTATCAACATGCAGCAAAATCCATCTCCACCAACAGGAGCTCTGGTGAGAACCGGCTGGTGCTTAGATTCCGCACCTCAGTGAGCAAGGGACCTGCACCTGCGAGGGAACGTCATAACAGCTCCACTGTCTTCTCAATATCTATAGTTTCTGGTATCCTAATTTTCTTGGTGAACCTAAATCTTAATGCAGACTGTTCCTTGTTCCCAACTAAGCCTCCTGTAGTTCCTTAAACAACAAGGATAAATTGCATAAGATCAAGTAGCTTCCGCCCTGCCAGAGGTACCTTGCAAAACTTGCTGAATACAGCTACAGTAGATCATGTCAAATTCAGTTTAAAGATATATAGTTGACTTTCAGACTTGCTGATAATCTCTGGATATCAATTCACAAATTAATTGCACTTATTGTGTAGAATTGCTTTTTAATAGAACTAACCATTTGCTGTAATTTGTTCTTTCAGGGGGTCAGATAATCACTTTAATAGGTGTTCACTTTGATGACGTTAGTATGGTAGAGTTTGGTTCTTATCCATGTTTACTATGGACATACAACTGTACAACAATCACATGTGTTACATCCTCCCAGGTATGTACTCTGGATGTCATACAAAGTATTTAGTTAGGAAAAAAAAAAAAAAAGAAATGTACCGTACACACACACACTGGCCTTTTGAGATACCACTCATAACAAAATGTTATCAAAAATAGTTTTTTATTTTCATACACAAATCATATAAGAGCTAATGCCATAAAAACCAAATTATAAACTGAATATATATTAACATTTAGATTTCTGCTCATAATAATTTTGAATTAATTCAAATACCACCCTATTTATTATATACCTATGTTTGTTATTAGTAATTTGCCCCTGTAAGCCCTCTAAACTCAGATGCATGGTGACTGACTAAGAACCCTCTTTTTCTCTCGTCAGGGACGAGCAACCCAACTCTAGCCGGTGTCTTGTGTCCTGATTGGCTAGATTGATAACAGTGCAGCCATGGGCTCCCGCTGCTGTCAATCAAATCCAATGAGGCGGGAACCGGGGGGGGGGGGGGGTGAGGCCGAGCCATACATTCAGCAGCTATGGATGCCAAATGCTGGACTCGGGATCACGCCCTCAAAGCAGGCCTCTCAGGAGCACTTCTTCTAGGGGGTTATCTGATGTGGGGAGGAGCCCCGAGAGACCCACCGGGGAACCCCAGAAGAGCAGGTTCAGGGCCACTCTGTGCAAAATGAGCTGCACAGTGGAGGTAAGTATGATATGTTTGTTATTTAAAAAAAAAAAGAAAACGAACCCTTACAATCACTTTAATAACACCAGCATTGTAATACAAAAAAAACAATAGTTCAATTTGACAATCCAATATAAGCTTACTTGAAAAACCTACTTTTATGTTGTAAGTGCTGCCTGCCTGCTGGCCATCTCTTTCCACAATTTTCTGGATTCCCTGCATGCTTTGCAGGTTCTCCACCATTTCTAAAGACTACATATCCCATGGTATCTTGATGCTTGTAACTGTGACTTCTTTACTGACTCCGCCTCCTACAACTCCTTCTCTCATAACCTCTGTAGTTTAGAAGGCATACTCTGTGAAATGTGTGGCACGGCAGTGCCTATTAACAAAGCATGTTATCAAGCAAAGTGCGGTCAACCATGATCAAGGTGTCTGGTTTTAAAAATAAGCAGTGCCCACTCTGCCGGCATCAGTTCGGTACAGGGGGATATGGGAGTTATGTAGTGCCAGATTTTGGGGTCCATCACACTGGACATGCTTACTCCATGTCAAGTAGAGAAGAGATCAACACCTCTGTTATCAAGCAAAGTGCAGTCCACCATCAACACGGTGTCTGGGTTTGAAAATAAGCATTGCTGATTCTTCATTTAAGTACAGGGAATAGGGGGTCTACAAAAGGGCCAGATTTTGGGGTCCATCACACTGGACATACTTACTCAATGTCAAGAGGAGATCAGCACCTCTTTGTTATCAAGCAAAGTGTGGTCCACCATGAACAAAGTGTCTGGTTTTGAAAATAAGCAGTTACCCCTCTGCAGATATTAATTAGGTACAGGGGAATATGGGGGCTATGTAGTGCCAGATTGTGGGGTCCATCACACTGGACATTCTTACTCCATTACAAGAGGAGGTCAGCACCTCTATATGTTATCAAGCAAAATATGGTTCATCATGAACAAAGTGTCTGGCTTTTGAAATAATCACTGCTTACTCTGAAGGCATCAAGTAGGTACAGGGGGATTGGAGGGCTGTGTATGGCCAGACTGTGGGGTCCATCACACTAAACTTGCTTACTCCATGTCAAGAGGAGATCAGCACCTCTATGTTATCAAGCAATTTGCGGCCCACCATAAAAAAAGTGTCTGGCTTTCAAAATAATCCCTCTGCAGGCATCAGTTAGATATAGGGGAATAATAGGCTACATAGGGCAATATTGTGGGGTCCTTCACACTGGACATGCTTACTCTATGTCTACAGGTATCAGATTGCAAAGGACAACGCATAATTATCTACCCTCACAAGGTTAAATTTGGGAAATGGTTGATGGCGTTAAAAGAGATTTGAAAGAGAAAAACATAACCTGTGGCAAAACCCCTGTTAGGATCTACATGGTGAAAGCGGGGAGCTTGAGAGGCTCAAAACAAACCCTGAGTTGTGAGAAAATGTATTAATGTGGTGGACCTGTTACCTTCAGAGAGTCAAAAAGATCCTGCTGGACTGTGTAAAGCACATAGAGCCATTTGTTTGCAAAGCAAGCATGGATCATGTGCTCTGGAGAATTTTTGCATTTTTTTGTTAATTTTTTTTTCTCAAGCTGGTTCTTTCTGGAACTACAAAGTTTAGGTGTTTGTAGCTCCCTTTGATGGGATAAGTGTTTGGTCTTTACATAGGGAAAAACTTATATTTATAAAGTAGAGAATCTCATGTTCACCAAATGGTTGCAGCTGGTAATTCTCCCTGCTACATGTGTTTTCTGCCAAGGATTGTTTGGAAGTGTGCAAGGATGGTGTGGAATTGTGGAAGGGTTGTTTGGAAGTGTGGAAGGGTTGTGTGGAATTGATTAGGCAGTTTTACAGCCACCTGAATCACTTCCAGCAGAAATCTGACAGTCCGCTTGGCAGGTGAAAGCACAGTCCTGGAGTGTTTTCTAAAGCCCACGCTAATGCCAAGACTTACAATGGTGGCCGCGAATTGGGATAAATGAAATTTCAGTGATTTATTCACCACCAGTAAATGTTTGGCAAAAGCCACATTCACTGGTTTATGAATATGGCCTTCAGTGTACAAGGTCAATAGCAATCCCTTCATCTAGGCTGAAACTGATGCAGTATCCCTGAAGTTCTGGAAAGGTGTTTAAGCTCATGTTGCGTTAGCTTCTTGTGACAGCTGCCATCTGCCATCTCTTGACAACCCTTGCCAATTCATATTGAACTTATAATGAAATGCATGAGTGAAGGTTAGTTAGAACAGCATGCCAAAAGATCAGTACATCCAGTGACATAGACAGCTGACATAACATGCACATCTCAGCTCTGCCTAGAAAGTCAGGGTTGACTTTGCCCATTCTACCAAGTTTCCCTATTGATGTGCTGGGTCATCTCTTTGACCAGTAGGTTCCTTAAACACGGCCGTGTCTGTTCAATAGGGGATCTGTAAGCAGATTATTTGCTGAATCGGAGCTGAATGGGATGAATGTCACTTTTGTGACCACCATTCCTATTCATTTTTTTCTCCGCATTTTGACACCAGATGTTGGTAGACCCACCATGGCTCTATGGGCTGCCACATGTAAACGACTTGTGTCCATTTACATGAGGCTACCTCTCATTCATAATGCTTAGGTCCAGAAAAACAGAAAAGGATGCACTCTTTTTCCATTTTTTTCCAGGCCTGGATGGACTCAGAGGTACATGCATCCATTTATATCCACTTCTCCAGAGACCTGCGTGGAGCTTACAATCAGGCCTGCATGAAAATCTGACAGATGGACCTCACCAGTGTGAAAGGGGCCTAAGGAGGGCTGGGAGGAAAGAGGGCAGAGACTAGTTCTGGACTTATTATTTCATGGTGCCATTTCCTCTGAAGATAACCTCTGCCTATACCATTTTTCATCAAACCCTCACTTAGAAGTGCCCAGATTTATGACAGGTTTACATTCCATGAAGTGATAGACAGTGGTGGCAGTTTGATCTGAATAGGTTGGCCTGCGAATTGAGTAAATGTATAGTATAACAAAGTAAGAGTGTGTAGAATTTTTCTGTTGAGTTTACTGTGTGCACAGTTTTGGCACAGCAATAAAGGGGTTGATTTACTAAAGGCAAATAGACTATGCACTTTGCAAAGTGCAGTTGCACTCTGCAAGAGCTGTTGCTCCAGAGCTTAGTAAATGAGAATATCCAATCACGTGCAAGGAAAATGTAAAAAAACAACATAATTTTTGCTTGTACATGATTGGATGATGGAAGTCAGCAGAGTTTCTGCTTATTTACTAAGCTCTGGAGCAACTGTTCTTGCAGAGTGCAACTGCACTTTGCAAAGTGCATAGTCTATTTGCCTTTGGTAAATCAACCCCTATGACTGCATAGCTGGCTATTGAACCTATGTAGTGGAGGTGCCTTTTTATTTACACTGGATTTGTCATTATTACAGACTGATGATGTGCATGGGGGAAATGTAAGGATTAAAACTGGCCAGCACTGGATCACCTTCCCTGAACAGATTCAATTTGACTCTTCGTTAAACCCTGTAATCACTTCCATCACTCCGAACGTGAGCAGCACAGCAGGTATGACAAAAATTAAGAGACATATTTACAATATACAAGGTATTTATAATGATCAATATGTTCACATCTATGTAAAGACAAACAAATGCATTAATTATATTTTATCATTAGGTACTGTAAGTAAAAGATCGTGTTCCCTAAAATAATTTTTAAATATGACACTATTGGACAATAAAGGAAAGATATGTGGGAAGAATGACCCATCTTTTTATTATCTTAAGAGGAAATAGCTAACTGCCTGCCGGGCTGGTCATTAACTTTCACTACATACAGTAGAGAGTAACTGATTTTTCAGAACCCTGAGCCAATGGCTTTTAATCCCACATTGTGAATGGCTGCATCTTCTTTGTCCAATCATCAGTAAACTAAGGCCCCTTTCACACTGGGGCGGTAGGGGGCGTCGGCGGTAAAACAGCGCTATTTTTAGCGCTGTTTTACCGCGGTATTCGGCCGCTAGCGGAGCGGTTTTAATCCCCCGCTGGCGGCCGAAAAAGGGTTAAAACCCCTCGTATAGCGCGGCTATAGCCGCGGTATTGCCGCGGTATAGCCGCGCTGTCCCATTGATTTCAATGGGCAGGAGCGGTGAAGGAGCGGTGAATACACCGCTCCTTCACCGCTCCAAAGATGCGGCTCGCAGGAGATTTTTTCTTCTCCTGCCAGCGCACCGCTTCAGTGTGAAAGCCCTCGGGCTTTCACAATGAACAAACAGCGGAGGCTGTTTAGGGGCGGTTTGCAGGCGCTATTTTTAGCGCAATAACGCCTGTAAACCGCCCCAGTGTGAAAGGGGTCTAACTGTCAGTGGAGTCATTGACCTAGCTGTGCTGCTTAACTGCACTAGAGGTCAGGGAGCTGGCTGCGTTATCTAGCAGGGGTGCCTAGACCATAAGACCAGCTGAACCTAATTATGAAAGTTTTGGCAGGTAAGACAGACAACATATGCAGTAAGTATTATAACATGCTCTTTTAGCAACACCTGATTGCCAGACACACCAGTGTGATTTTACACCTGCCCTTTAAAGCTGTCCTGGCAAAAAAGAAACCAAAACTTATCACTGCATTCTCTGTTTTAGGTGGTAAAGCCTTTATAGGCCTTTCAGACTTTGACAACAGCAATCGTTCTGAGGTGCAGGTCAAAGTCAATGACGTTTCTTCACAAGTCCAAAGTGTGACCCCTCAAGGAATACTGGTGATTCTTCCCCAGTTTCCATCTGGATTATACAATTTATCTGTTGCAATTAATGGGGTCCCGCTCAAAACTACCGGGTAAGCATAACATTCTGTGTTATTCATGTCATTTAGAGTCCTGAGAACAGATATAACGTTCTATTATTATTGTTATTATACACGATTTATATAGCGCCAACAGTTTACGCAGCGCTTTACAATGTAAAGTTCAATACAGAAGGGACAGGAGGGCTCTGTTCGTAGAGCTTACATTCTAAAGGGAGGGGGTGGTGGTACAAAAGGTAATAGCTGCGGGGGATTATTTGATGGGGGTGACTTGGGACTGTTGTTAGGTGGGTGTGGGATAGGCTTCCCTGAATAAATGAGTTTTCAGGGATCTCCTAAAGGTGGACAGGTTAGGGGCTGATGAGACATACTGGGCTAGGGAGTTCCAGAGGATGGGAGAGGCTCTGGAGAAGTCCTGAAGATGTGCATGAGAGGAGGTAACAAGGGAGCTAGAGAGCAGGAGGTCCTGGGAGGAGCAGAGAGGACGAATTTGGGCAATGTCTACGGATGAGGTTGGTGATGTAGCTGGGGGTGATGTTGTGCATAGCCTTGTATGTTGTGGTTAGTATTTTGAATTTTATATGGTGGGGTAGGGGAAGCCAGTGAAGGGATTGGCAGAGAGGGGCAGCAGTCACGGATCAGTTAGTGAGGTGTATTAGTCAAGCAGCAGCATTCATAATAGACTGAAAGGGGGGAAGCCTGCGTAAGGGTAGGCCATTAAGGAAAGAGTTGCAGTGGTCAAGGCGGGAAATAATCAAGGAGTGAATAAGTTGCTTTTTGGTGTCATTAGTCAGGAAGGATCGAATTCTGGAGATGTTGCGGAGGTTAAGGCGGCAGGATTTAGCCAGTGATTGGATGTGGGGGCTGAAGGAGAGGTCAGAGTCAAGGATTACACCCAGGACCCTGGCATGTGTGGAGGGACAAATGGTTGTGCTGTTGATCTTAATGGTATTGGTACTGGTAATTGGTAATGGTAATGGTAAGTCATGGGGGGGGGGGGGGGGGCGGGAAGGAGGAAATAAAACAAGCTCAGTTTTAGAAAGATTGAGTTTGAGAAAGTGGTGTGAAATACATACCGATATGTCAAGGTCTCAAGGAATGAGGCAGTCAGTACATCAGGTGTGATCAATTTTCAATGATTGGTACCATAGCTTATAGACTTTATAACTTTCACACAGACTAAATAATCTACACAAATTTGGGGTTATTTTTACCAAAGATATGTAGTATTTAATCTTTTTTTGCCCAAATTTATATAAAAAAAATACCTATTTGCAAAATGTTATAATAGAAACTAAAAAAAAGTTTATTTTTTCAAAATGTTCGTTCATTTTTTCGCCTATATCACAAAAAATAAAAAACCCAATGGTGATCAAATACCACCAAAAGAAAGCTCTATTTGTGTGAAAAAAATAATAACAATTTTGTTTGGGTACAGCTTGGCATGACTGAGAAATTGTCATTCAAAGTGTGACAGCGCTGAGAGCTGAAAATTGGTCTGGGCAGGAAGGGAGTGAAAGTGCCCTGTATTGAAGTGCTTACAACTTGTTTGATGATCTGAATCATTTAAGTGTGACAAATATGCAAAAAAAAAAAATCGGGAATGGGCAAATACTTTTTTTACAGCACTGTAATTATGTATAAAATATCCATGCCTGAAACTCTTCTTTAAGTAGAAACTTAGAAAGGCCATATTGCGATAGTGACACCTGCATTATTGCCTTATGGGAAAAGGACAAACAACTGTAGAGAAAAATCATAATTTTAGCGGTAAAATAAACTTTGGATAGAATCCACCATGCCCCTCCTAAGCTGAGATATAAGGTATGGTTAACCTTTAATTGCTCTTTTAGATATATCAAGTTGTAATGTACACTTATTGGCCCTTTAAAAAACATAAACCATATTCTCTGTCCTGTTACAAATGTAATTTGCTTTCTAAAGTTCATATAGACTTAATACCAGTGTGACACTTTGATGCTTTCAATTATTCTCTCCAACGGTATATGCATAATTAATGGGATTAATCATCTTTGAAATCTGTTTGAGGCTTCGATGAAAAGACTATCCTGTAGAATGCTACTAGCATTGTTGCTGATGGCAAGGACGCTACTTCTGCAAGGAGCAATGTCACCTGCTGGAAAGTGACATCATATGTACATATACAATATTATCATTCAGGAGAACTTGATAAAGTTGGTGGAGAAAACTTTTTTTTTCTTGCTCAAACATTTTATTGAAAAATGTAATATAGAGTACAGGGTTAAACAACAAAGATGTTAAAAATGATGCATCCAAAAATATCAAAAGTGAAAATCGGGACGCAGCCCGTAGATTTAACAGAAGTTTGAGAATTAGCCATAAAGGTGTGAACCAATATCTTGACACATAGAAGATCAAGAATGGTATGTTATAGATAAGGGTCAGGTAGAGGAGGAACCGCGTGGGTAGGGGTCTGCTATCAGGAGTGTCAAGAGACGGTGACGTGCGGGGCCGATGGAGGAAACTTTTTTAAAGTCCAGATGATCTTTTCTTTTGTTTCCCAGGTTTCAGCCAGTTATTCAATACATCTCAGAAATTGATCTTGTAGAACCATGCTGTGGATCCTTCTTAGGTAATGACTTTATTTATTTTTTATTCTAAAGAACTCAATGAAATACTGAAGTTGTCAACGGACAAATGCTAATTTACTATTTTTTATACACTGGCAGTAGTGGCCAACTTTGTCAGTCATGGGATGGTGTTGCAAAGAGGGCAAGTCTACTACATGGGATCATGGCACCTTTAGAGGTGTCGTTCATCTGGAGACCATTTATGATCCTGAGTTTGATATATTGAAGTTGATTTACTAAAGGCAGCTAGATTGTTCTCTTTTCAGGGGAAGTTTCCAAGGGAGTTTTCCACAGAGCTTAGTGAATGTGGTTAAATTTCACTTAGCAAAGAATACCCAACTAGGCAGGGGCGGACTGACCATTGAGCCACTCGGGCACTGCCCTAGGGCCCTGGGCCACTAGGGGGTCCCATCAGGGTTGCCAGCCTCAGTAAAACCAGGGACAGTATGTAAAAATCTGTGGGTTTTTTACATCTGTCTCTGAAATGTCCCTTACCGACATCCTTTTGGTCTAAAAATACCGAGATTATAGCTGCCCCACCTCTCCAGTACCTTCTCAGCCAAAAGAAACATGTCTGTGTATACTGTGTGTACATGTATGGGTATACTGTGTGATTGTATACTGTGTGTGTGTATACTATGTGGCCCCATAGTCTCTGATTGCCGGGGGGCCCCATAATCTCCTATTGCCCGGGGGCCCCATGAGTTGATAGTTCGCCCCTGCAACCAGGTGCAAGGAGAATACAATATAAACACAGAAACACCAGCTCTAAAAAGTGGGCACATGTATAGCAATCAGAAATAGGGAAGTAAAAGTGAATGGAGAGGGGTCTGAACCCAGCGCAGCTGGAATAAAACCATAACTGGTGAATATGGATCAATCACAAAAAGTGTGCAAGGAGAATAAAACACAACAGCATTTTTGCTTACATGTGATTGGATGATTGCAGCCAGCAGAGCTTCGTCATATTCACTAAGCTCCCATGCAATATGCAACTTCCTTTGCAAAGCACCAGTCTAGTTGCCTTTAGTAAATCAACCCCAAATCAGGATTAAACAGTTTTATTGCGTGTCATTAATGAATATCCCCAGTGCACAGTGAAGAAAACTGTAAGTGCAATTAACATTTCATGATGCTACCAATGCTCTGGATAATACTCGTTTATTCCCTCCCGTAGAATTGCAACAAGGAGATTTATGTGGACCCCATGTAGTCAATGATTTTTTGATTAGTCCATCCAGATATTTTCAGGGGAAAATGTTTATTAATAATATAGGCAATATACAATGAAACATGCTAGAGTGTACATATGCATTTATGGCAATTTCATTTGGTAAAAGTTACATTTTGCATTAAGCCCAGAGGAGTTTACTTTTCCCTTGCTGGAACTGTCAAGGGTTCAAAACAGGATTGACCTACATGGGACTTCTTCAGTTCTGCACAGAACTCAGTGCGCTGCCCTCCTAAACCTTGTTCACACCTTAAAGGCTCAGTTCACATATATGCGAATTGGATCCATTTTGAACCGCATCCGATTCGCATGACATGTAAACCAGCAGCCTTTTCTATGGAGCTGGTTCACATATATGCGGTGCAGCGGCAGTGTAAATTCGCTGCAAATTTAAAAAGAGTTCTATGTGTTTTCTGAGCACTGCAATGCTGTTCAGAGGCAAACTCCAGGCTCATTGCCTTCTATGGGAATGCATCTGAGCCACACATCTGATCAGTTTTAAACACAAATTTGATCCGAAAAAATAAACAGTGTTGCCCCCACCCAATCTATACCTTTCAGGTCTGCTATGGATTTTAAGGGGAACCCCATGCTAAAATAAAAATGTGAGGGGTCCCCTCCCAAATCCATACCAGACCCTCAGGTCTGGTATGGATTTTGAGGGGAACCCCCACGCCAAAATTAAAAAAAGAGTGCCCCCCAACAATCTATACAAGACCTTTATCCCAGCCTGGCAGGCCAGGAAAGGGGGGACATGAGCAAGCACCCCCCCCCTTCCTGAACCATACCAGGCCACATGCCCTTAAAGTGGTGTTCCGGCCGAAATTATACTTTTTAAATAAAAATACCCCTATAATACACAAGCTTAATGTATGCTAGTAAAGTTAGTCTGTAAACTAAAGTCTGTTTTGTTAGTTTATAGCAGTAGTTTGTTGTTTTATAAACTTACAGCAGGCCGTGGCCATCTTAAGTGTGGGCATCTGAAGCCAGACTGTGTTTCTTGCAGATCTCGCACATGCTCAGTGCAGCACAAGCAGTGTAATAGGTTTCAGGTCAGGTTTCCATAGCAACGGCAGTTTCAGAGGAAGTTGCCGCCCCTTCCCAGAAGGCATTGCAAACAGGAAATGATGCGATGGGCCGCGGCCAGGGAGGAGGAAGTGAAAAATGAATACAGCAGATATACAGTAGGTGCTGAGAAAAAAAAAATATATATATCCAATTTGTTTACAGTGCACATTTTAGTGAGGGATGCTGAAGAGTTGTAAAAGTGGGTGGAACTCCACTTTAATATGAGGGGGTGCTCAAGCCCCCCCCCCCCCCCAAAGCATGATGTCTTCATGTCAATTGTGAAAGGAAAAGTAACAAATGAGTTAATGATAGGTGGAGGAGAATGAGTACCTTTGGAATTGAATGTGGAATCAAGAATAAGTCTCCGAACAAATGTGATGTATTTGCTCTTCTTTTTTTTAGGTGGAACCATCATTACCATTGTTGGTAAAGGATTCACTGCCAACACATCACTATTATCGGTCACTATTGGAGTACAATCATGTAGACTCATAAACACTACAGCTGATCTGATTAAGTGTCAGACGCCTCCTTTTCCCTCTTCTGACAAAGAAAACATTACAGTTCCTCTAGTGGTATCTATCATCAATCCAGCAATTGGGATGATCGTTTCCAATGTATCAAACTGCAATGACTTTATTTTCACTTACCACAGAAACTTTACACCAAACATTTCAAATCTATCCTGGATTATTAAAAATGGGAGCTTGTGGTTTTATCTATCAGGATATAACTTTTCAAATTCTGTAATTTTGTTTGAAAATACTCAAAATCAAGATAAGTATGAAATAAGTTACGTAGAACTACAGAAGGCCAGTTTTGAAATACCTCTTCATGGTTTTGGCCCTGGAAAATATCAAATAAAGGTCTGGGATGAGGAAATGGGATTTGCCAGCATCCCTTCGGAAAATCAGACGGTGGAACTCATACCTCTTGTGTCCTACATAATACCCGGAGAAGGTCCATTGTGTGGTGGTATCATTCTAACTATTTGTGGATCTTTTTATAAAATCACTAACGGTTCTGTTTTTGTAACACTTTCAAGAGGTTATGTTTGCTCCATTTACAGCGCTAATGCTAGCACAATCCAATGTACTCTCAAGACTGACAGCAATTCCAACATGTCAGTTGCTGTAGATGTTGATGCAACTGTCGTAATAAATGGGGTTTCCTTGGTATGCACTGGAAACTGTACTTTCCATTTAGTTCCAGAACTGAGTCCTGTAATAAATGAAATGTTTCCAAGACTAGAAGGGGCTTTCCCTGTTCTTTATGTTCTTGGACAGAGGTTAGGTGGAAAGATCCATATTTTGGTGGACGGTAGCTTAGAATGCATTGTGACCTCTTGGAATGCAACAATGGTAAAATGCCACCTCAAAGAAACAATTCCTATTGGGAATCATACAGTGATCTTTCCATTTGCAGCAGACGGTCTTACATGCCTTTCCAGTAAACCTTTTCATTTTATTATAGAACCTCAGATAACAGAATTGTATCCTGTGGATTTTGGTCTCAATGGAGGTGGTTGTTTAACAATAGAAGGCTCAGGTCTACAAGGACTGACATCTACTTTGGTCTTCATCGGAAGCTTCCACCGTTGTCTGGTAACAACTGCTAATTACACAATGGTCCAATGCATTCTACCACCATCGACAGGAACAATGGGAGTTGTTATACAAGTGGATGACCACAATACAACTGGAGGTATCATACATTTCAGCACACTGTATACACCTATGGTGCATTCTCTGTTAGAGAGACATCCCGGCTTAAAAATTGTTGTCTCGGCCATCACGGCTGTGGAGAAGCTTCACATCACGGTTGAACATTATAACTGTACCAATATTACTGGAAATACTTCAGTAGTACAATGTGATCTTCCTGATCTACCAGCTGGAATCTATGAAGTCAGGTGTCTTGATGGTGACAGAGGATGGGCCACATCAAATATTACCTTCCAAGTACCACTGATAGTCACTTCGTTAAAAAATAACATCGGTAAGTAAATGTAGTTGCCCCTGGTTTCCCATTTTTTAAACGACCCAGCTATGGGTTACAGGGTTGATACAATAAAAAATAACATTGGTGAGTAAATTTAGTTGCCCCAGTCTCTTATGATAAATGACCCATTTATGGGTTTATACATTAAAAAATAACATTGGTCTCTCAAAAAAATAACATTGGTGAGTAAATGTGGTTGCTCTTGATTTCTCATCTGTAAGATGCCCAGTTACAGAATACTGGGCTTATGCAAGAATTTAAAGTGGAACATCACTCAAAAAGTGAAGTCCCAATGGTTTGCTCCCTCCCCCAGCCTGTAACAGAGTTACAGGATTATTTTTGAAGGGAGCAAGTGCCAATTTTTACAGTACCCACTCCCACAATCCTCTCCTAGATAAGGATGACATCCCTTGCCCCAAGACTTTGTAGGACCATTCACAAAAAAACGATACAAGCTCGTGCATGCACATGAGGGAGAAGGCTGTGTTTCCTCAGGAAGCCACAGCCGGCTCCCTATCCAAGATGATGACCCACAGCAGTACAAAGAACCGGCTCGGTA
Organism: Lithobates septentrionalis; assembly: GCA_037952835.1. Classification (NCBI taxonomy): domain Eukaryota; kingdom Metazoa; phylum Chordata; class Amphibia; order Anura; family Ranidae; genus Lithobates; species Lithobates septentrionalis. Next base: position 672,649 of record JBBDGP010000554.1, read on the forward strand.
AAAGGCAGCGCTGGACACTGGTAAGTACCTGAAGTCAGCAGCTACAGTAAAAAAAAACTGAAGTTCCTCTTTAAGGGCCCTTTCACACTGGGGCGGTGGCGGCGTCGGCGGTAAAGCGCCGCTATTGTAAGCGGCGCTTTACCGTCGGTATTCGGCCGCTAGCAGGGTGGTTTACCCCCCGCTAGCGGCCGAGAAAGGGTTAAAAACCACCGCAAAGCGCCTCTGCGGAGGCACTTTGCCGGTGCCAAAGCCGCGCTGTCCCATTGTTTTCAATGGGCAGGAGCGGTGAAGGAGCGGTATACACTCCGCTCCTTCACCGCTCCGAAGATGCTGCTAGCAGGACTTTTTTTTCCCGTCCTGCTAGCGCACCGCTCCAGTGTGAAAGCCCTCGGGGCTTTCACACTGGAGACAAAGCAGCGGCACTTTCAGGTCGGTTTGCAGGCGCTGTTATTAGCGCAATAGCGCCTGCAAACCACCCCAGTGTGAAAGGGCCCTGTGTGTTTATTCCTAAAGAAGATGTGAACCAAAGAAAATTAGATCCAATTTGCAAATGCATTATGTATAATAAATTGCATTTTTTTAAATAAATATTTACTTTAACCTTTTTTCCCCTTATGCTGCTATTCTTCTGCATCCTCTTTGTAGCCACTTTCTGTCGACATGTACACTAGAGATGGCTGCATTGCATTTCTCCAGGTGGGTTCCTGATGGTGCCAATAGCAGACCCTGCCTGCATATTGGTTGTTAAAACAAACACTTATGTCTTCAACGGAAGCCTGTATGACATAGGTGACCATGCAGGAGTTGGCAATGCGACAGGATGAGCAAGGACCCTGATGGCAGAATTTAATTTAATAAAAGCTGCAGGTTTCAAACTATTGAAAAATACTTTTAAAATTAAAATAACCCATTTATCACTTTCACCTCCGAAAGATTTACCCCTCTTCCTGACCAGACCATTTTTCAAGATACGGCACTGCTTTAGCTGACAATTGCGCGGTTGTGCTGCATTTTACCCAAATTCAATTTTTGTCCGTTTTTTTCTAGACCTGTGCAATTTGTTTAGTTCCAAATTCGTTTTTTAATGAATTTTGACAAATTCGTTCATTTCTGAATTTCCGAATTTCGAATTTCCGAAATTGGAAAATTTCGGAAATTCGAAATTCAGAAACTTGGAAGTTGGAAAATTTTGAAATTTGAAATTCGGAAATTCAAAAACTCGGAAATTCAAAAACTTGGAAATTCGAAATTCGGAAATTTGAAAATTCGGAAATTTGAAAATTTGGAAATTCGGAATTTAAAATTAGAAAATTTACAATTCGAAAATTCAGAATTAGGAAATTCGAAATTCAGAAATTTGAAAATTCGGACTGGCTGAATTTCAATCTGTATATTGGCAGGATGATTGTAAAGAAGTCGATCTATCGATCAACCGCCCTGGCAGAATTTTGCTGATTGATCAGCACTGTCAGATCAATGTATTCTGATGGCAGAGAAGTCTTCCCGCTGTCAGAATACAAAGGCACAGTGGGAGGATTCCCCCATCCATATCAAATGTATGGATCAAATGTATGGATGGGGGAATTGAGTCCTTTTTGTTTTCTGCTCAACCCGCTGGATGAATAATAAAAAAAAAAAAAGTATCATTCTTGGACTGCTTTATTCAACCTTCCTGCATGGTAGCTGTTGAGATAAGATATCAGCCACCTATGGAGTGCATTGTATTCAATCAGTCAGCTGACTCATTGACTTAGGCAGGTCATACATGGTGCAAATTTCTTTCCTGCAACCACAAATTGCAGGAAAGAATTTTGCACGATTCCCTCATCAACACAGAAAGTGTTTACAGGGGAATACCTCCTGCCGAGCAATTTTCTTCTGCCGGCGGGAGAAGGCAGTAATTTTCGCTAGCGACTATAGCAGCCACTTGCGATAAGCGCAAGTGAATCCGGCAGGCTGGTTGTACCCAAGTTGATCAATTTATCAACTTGGTACATTTAGCCTGCCTATTAATGGTTCGAATCTCGGCCAGTTCCTGCTGAACCGACCGAGATTTAAAGCATGTATGGCTGGCCTTATGCAGTGGCGGGGGGGGGGGGGGGGGCGTCAACAATTCACCCATCTCTCCCGAGCAACACCCCCCCCCCCCCCCCCGTGCGCGCGGTTTACCGGTCAGTCCGGAACTTACCCCATCGTGGCGGGTGGCAGGCAGCATGGTGCAGCGGCTCCACTCCGAGTCCTCTCCTCCATGGCGCCTTCCAGCTCCTCCCCTCCTCTTCATAGGCATCCAGTAGGATTGCCTGTCCTTTCAGCCAATTGGGTGACCGGTGTCAAAACCCCCTTCCTGATTGGCCGGGAGGAGGATCAGTGTTACAACAGAGAATATTGATTCACTGTTGTAACACACCTGGGTGTGCTCGGAGCGCACTCTCTGCAACCCGAGCCCACCTTATATTGAAACCTATTAGAGCCTCTGGTATCTACTGTAAAACTTAATCAAAAAGACTATATATTTACTAAAATGGGACAAAAGCAAGAATTTACATACAGTGCCTTGAAAAAGTATTCATACCCCTTGACATTTCCACATTTTGTCATGTCAAAATCAGTCATTTGGTGTGCGCAAAAGTTATAGCGTCTACAAACTATTGGATATTTTTATTAATTTTTTAAACATTTTTTTTTACTATTACTGGGGGCGATCAGCGACTTATAGCGGGACTGTGATATTGCGGCGGATAGTCGACACACTATCTGACACTTTTGACACTGTTTGGGGACCAGTGATGCTCATACAGTTATCAGTGCTAAAAAATATGCACTGTCACTAATGACACTAGCAGGGAAGGGGTTAACATCAGGGACGATCAAAGGGTTAACTGTGTGCCTAGCCTGTGCTTTCTCACTGTGGGGGAGTTGCTTGTACTAGGGGAAGGCATGGATCAATGTTCCTGCTTTGCAGGAGCACAAGTTAATACCTTCCCTTCTAATTTACATAGGCAGATTGCCGTTCTACCTGTGTACTGTTTAATTGGCGGGTGCCAGCGGACATCGAGTCTGCGGTGCCCACCACTGGGCTCCCGCTGTGTGTGAGCACAGCGGGAGCGGGTCACTGATGGCGGGCGTGCGCCCCAGACCTGGAAGTGTCAGATCACATACTAGGTAAGCTTTGCGGGCGCTATTAACCCCTTCATCGTCCGCTAGCAGGGGTTAAATGTGCCCCGCTATTGGCTGAAAAGCCCTGCTAAAATGACTAAAAATAGCGGCGCCGACACCCGCCCCAGTGTAAAAGTGCCCTAAATGACCTGTAAGTGAAAATGAAACAGCAGCAGAGAAAAATCAGATCCCCACCCCTGCTAGGCAGAACTGTGCTGTGAGGCAGAGCTGTGTAAATATGAGGACTAGATGGATAGAAATATGAATCCTTTGGCATGTAAATCAACTTGTTTTATATGTACTTCCTCTGTGTATTTATAGCGTTTTTCTAGAGTTCAGCTTTAAGTCTAAAAGGCTTTTCCACATTAATAAAAACTATATAAGCCTCTTGCTAATGAGGAACAGAAGTCCACCCCCTCAAATGACCAAAATGTTTGGAGCAAGTCTTTGGAGCGGGATCACTGAATGCTTGTTGACCTTATGTCTTGTTTAGTTGGAAAAATAAAAAACAGAACAGCTCCATTGCAGATGAAGAATCCCACTATTGGGGGCCACTTCTAAAAAAAAAAAGTGGGGGGGGGAGCCTGCTGCTAAGACTTCGTTCCTTTGTTACAGTGCCTTGAAAAAGTATTTATACCCCTTGAAATTTTCCACATTTTATCATGTTGCAACCAAAAACATAAATGTATTTTGTTGGAATTTTATGTGATAGACCAACACAAAGTGGCACATAATTGTGAAGTGGAAGGAAAATTATAAATGGTTTTCAATTTTTTTTTACAAATAAATATTTGTAAAGTGTGCATTTGTATTCAGCCCCCCTGAGCCAATACTTTGTAGAACCACCTTTTGCTGCAGGTCTTTTTGAGAGTGACATTTTTGCCCATTCTTCTTTGCAAAATAGCTCGAGCTCTGTAAGACTGGATGGAGAGCGTCTGTGAACAGCAATTTTCAGGTCCTGCCACAGATTCCCACTTGGATTTAGGTCTGGACTTTGACTGGGCCATTCTAACATGAATATGCTTTGATCTAAACCATTCCATTGTAGCTCTGGCTGTATGTTTAGGGTCGTTGTCCTGCTGGAAGGTGAACCTCCACCCCAGTCTCAAGTCTTTTGCAGACTCTAACAGGTTTTCTTCTAAAGCCACGTACACACGAGCGGAATGTCCGACGGAAGCTTTTCATCGTCTATACTGATCGTGTGTATGCCTCACTGAACTTTTTTTTTTTCGAAAATTCTGACGGACCTAGAAATAGAACATGTTCTAAATATTTCTGATGGAACCAATTCCTATCGGGAAAACTGCTCGTCTGTATGCTGTTCCGACCGACCAAAAATGACGCATGCTCTGAAGCAAGTACGAGACGGAAGCTATTGGCTACTGGCTATTGAACTTCCTTTTTCTAGTCCTGTCGTACGTGCTGTATGTCACCGCGTTCTGGACGGTCGGACTTTGGTTTGACCGTGTGTAGGCAAGACCGCTTGAATGGCATTCTGTCTGAGTTCCGTCGGAGAAACCTTCGGAGTTTATTCTGGCGGCAAAACCGGTCGTGTGTACAGGGCATTAGATTGCCCTATATTTGGCTCCACCCATCTTCCCATCAACTCTGATCAGCTTCCCTGTCCCTGCTGAAGAAAAGTATCCCCACAACATGATGCTGCCACCACCATGTTTCACAGTGGGGATGGTGTGTTCAGGGTGATGAGCAGTGTTAGTTTTCCGCCACATATAACATTTTGCTTTTAGGCCAAAAAGTTCAATTTTGGTCTCATCTGACCAGAGCCCCTTCTTCCACATGTTTGCTGTGTCACCTATATGGCTTCTCGCAAACTGCAAACTGGACTTCTTATGGCTTTCTTTCAACAATGGCTTTTTTCTTGCCACTCTGCCATAAAGGCCAGATTTGTGGAGTGCACAACTAATGCCCCGTACACACGGCCAGACTTCCCGACAGAAAAAGTCCAATGAGTGCTTTCGTTCAGACATTCCGACCGTGTGTACGCCCCATCGGACTTTTTCTGTCAGCATTTCTGACAGGCTCAGATATAGAACATGTTCTAAATCTCTCTGTTGGAAATGCCGATGGAGTTTAGACCGCCCGCAAGTCCGGCCGTGTGTACGCGGCATAATAGTTGTCCTGTGGACAGATGGCTTTTCGCAAACTTCAAATGGGACTTCTTATGGCTTTCTTTCAACAATGGCTTTCTTCTTTGCCACTCTTCCATAAAGGTTCAGATTTGTGGAGTACACGACGAATAGTTGTCCTGTGGACAGATTCTCCCACCTGAGCTGTGGATCTCTGCAGCTCCTCCAGAGTTACCATGGGCCTCTTGGCTGCTTCTCTGATAAATGCTCTCCTTGCCTGGCCTGTCAGTTTAGGTGGACGGCCATGTCTTGGTAGGTTTTCAGTTGTGCCATACTCTTTCCATTTTCGGATGATGGATTGAGCAGTGCTCTGTGACAAGTTCAAAGCTTTGGATATTTTTTTATAATCTAACCCTGCATTAAACCTATCTACAAATGTATCCTTGACCTGTCTGGTGTGGTCCTTGGCCTTCATGACGCTGTTTGTTCACTAAGTTTCTCTAACAAACCTCTGAGGGCTTCGCAAAACAGCTGTATTTATACTGAGATTAAATTACACACAGGTGGACTCTATTTACTAATTAGGTGACTTCTGAAGGCAATTGGTTGTCCTAAATTTTAGTTAGGGGTATCAGAGTAAAGGGGGCTGAATACAAAAGCACACCACATTTTACACATATTTATTTGTAAAAAAATTGGAAAGCCATTTATCATTTTCCTTCCACTTCACAATTATGTGCCACTTTGTGTTGGTCTATCACATAAAATCCCAATAAAATACATTTATATTTGTGATTTTGACATGACAAAATGTGGAAATGGCAAGGGGTACGAATACTTTTTCAAGGCACTGTATGTGAATTCTTACTTTTGTCCCATTTTAGTAAATATATAGTCTTTTTGATTAAGTTTTACAGTAGATACCAGAGGCTCTAATAGGCTTCAATATAGGGTGGGCTCGGGTTGCAGAGAGTGCGCTCCGAGCACACCCAGGTGTGTTACAACAGCAAATTAATATTCTCTGTTGTAACACTGATCCTCCTCCCGGCCAATCAGGAAGGGGGTTTTGACACCGGTCACCCAATTGGCTGAAAGGACAGGCGATCCTACTGGATGCCTATGAAGAGGAGGGGAGGAGCTGGAAGGCACCATGGAGGAAAGGACTCGGAGTCGAGCCGCTGCACCATGCTACCTGCCACCCGCCACGATGGGGTAAGTTCCGGACTGACCGGTAAACAGCGCGCATGGGGGGGGGGCGCTCGGGAGAGATGGGTGAATTGTTGCCACCCCCCCCCCCGCCACTGCATAAGGCCAGCCATACATGCTTTAAATTTAAATCTCGGTCGGTTCAGCAGGAACTGGCCGAGATTCGAACCATTAATAGGCAGGCTAAATGTACCAAGTTGATAAATTGATCAACTTGGGTACAACCACCCTGCCGGATTCACTTGCGCTTATCGCAAGTGGCTGCTATAGTCGCTAGCGAAAATTACTGCCTTCTCCCGCCGGCAGAAGAAAATTGCTCCGCAGGAGGGATTCCCCTGTAAACACTTTCTGTGTTGATGAGGGAATCGTGCAAAATTCTTTCCTGCAATTTGTGGTTGCAGGAAAGAAATTTGCACCATGTATGACCTGCCTAAGTCAATGAGTCAGCTGACTGATTGAAAACAATGCACTCCATATGTGGCTGATATCTTATCTCAACAGCTACCATGCAGGAAGGTTGAATAAAGCAGCCCAAGAATCAGGGCCGATCCTAGGGTCACCGGCGCCTGGGTGCAGAAATATTTCTGGCGCCCCACATGGGCGTGGTCATTTTATCAACTCCTCCCCTTTACAAATGTTTCTATGGCAACGACTCAAACACAGAGATGCTCCCCTAAGAAGTCTTTGTTACCCTGGGATCCTCCCATGATCTTTTAACACTAGAAAAAATACAGGAAGAGCATACCGCCACCGGACATGAACAGGAGGAGGAAGTAAGGGGCAAGGGAGCACTCTGGCGCTTCAGCGCCCCCACCTCTCTGGCGCCCGGGTGCACTGCACCCCGTGCACCCCATCTGGGATCGGCCCTGCCAAGAATGATACTTTTTTTTTTTTTTTATTCAGCCAGCGGGTTGAGCAGAAAACAAAAAGGACTTGATTCCCCCATCCATACATTTGATATGGATGGGGGAAGCCTCCCACTGTGCCTTTGTATTCTGACAGCGGGGAAACTTCTCTGCTATCAGAATACATTGATCTGACAGTGCTGACCAATCAGCAAAATTCTGCCAGGGCGGTTGTACAGAGGTTGATCTTTACAATCATCCTGCCCATACACAGATTTAAATTCAGCCAGTCCCTGCTTTAAATGGCTGAATTTAGATCCAAGTTTATTTATTTTTTTCATTCAACCAGCGGGCTGAACACAAAAAAAAAAAAACTCAGTTTCCCACATCCACAAGCAATGCTGATGCAGGAATCTCCCCCACTGCGCTATTGTATTCTGACAGCAGGGACTCCCCCTCCCATCAGAATAAACTGATCAGCTGATCAATTGCTGATTTTCCAACAGGACCATTCGACAGAAGCTTTTCTAATGACCAGCTTCTATTGAACAGAGAGGGCTACATGCGGATCGAAAATTTGGCCAGTTCCTGCAGAACTAGCTGAATTTCGATCAGCTTTAGGTACTCTTGTACTCCTTGGAACAAAGGGCATGTAGATTGTCTTTCTATGTGGTCTGGATCCTGAGCTAGCTTGGTCAACCGACCCCTCTACCGCTGTCTGACCACACTGCTCACAATGAGGGGGTTAGGGTTTAGGGTATAGGGTATAGGGTTAGGTGCTAGGGCTTAGGGTAAGGGTTAGGGCTTAGGGTTAGGGTTTTACCTTGAAGAGCAAGGTTAGAACTCAGGGATTGGAATAGGAGCCTACTCCAAAGGTCATATTGAATTAGAGACAAGCGCTGTCACTACTCATAGAGGTGGTATGCCAGGAGAAGGAGAGGAGGAGAATAAGATTGGTAGTGGGATGTGACTAACAAGCCCCCTATGTAATAGCATAGGCAAGTGACAGCTGCTCTTTATGGAGACATCAGGGGTCTGCTTGTTCTCCAATATCTCTCCTGCCCTCCACTGCAGCTAATCAAGCACATATTGTGATTAATTATCCGTATCATCAACTACAATAGTCGTAGAATGGCAACTCTGAAACCAGAAGTGACAAAATCCTTGTTGCTTCTGGGTTCGTTAGTCACAGTTGAGTTCAGGGAATGAATGTTCCTCAGACTCCTCTGGATCTAACACTTGGGGAAGTTTACCACAGTACTGGGCTTCCAGGAAGAACATGAGAGCCATAGAATCACCATGGCGGGGGTAGGGGGATGCATTCGTTCTTAGTACTGCAAAAGTGATCAGGTGGCTGTAGAACCCTCCAAATCACTTGTACTTAACAGCTGATCTCTGCCAGCAAAAAATATTACCAAGCTCATGGTGGCAGTTGCCGCCATGAGCTTCTTTAACTACTTCAAATCCAGGACATTTTAAAATGGCCTAAGTCCATGAAGTGGTCAACTTTAGAGCACCCTCTAGTGACCAATTAAACAAATCTCTATTTTTAATACAATAAAAAATATGGAAGGGCAATCATTTAAAGTTAAAACAAGTAGCATAAGATTTAGTTTAAGGTTAAAATGCAATAATAATCAAAATCATATGCCCACAAAAAATACACCATTGTCTCGCTTTAACTTCCCTTTTAAAGCTTTGAACAGTGTTATTTCACTTTACATCTTGAATATTCCCTTTGAAACTTCATTCTGCATCACAGCGTGCATTCATGGTCACTAGTCCTTGCTTTAACATCTACATACAGTAACATTTTTCCTCTTAAGAATATATTGAACTTTATCCCTTTATTGCTTACAGATTGCATAGACAATAGAAGCCTCCATATTTCCGGAACTGGATTTTCTCCGGGAAACACATCTGTTACTATTTGTGGATCGCCTTGTCGGATTTCCAGCCATCTCGCAACACCAAAAGATCTTTATTGTTCAGACTGGATGTTAAATAGTAAGTCCTCTGCAAACAAGCATATGTCAAGATACTGATTATATATATATATATATATATTTGCCCCAGTGCCCCAGCACTGTACTGGTCAGTACTGCAAAGATAAGAATAACCACCTAGCCCCTATGTTGTTCTTGCTTTTGCATATGTGAAAGATTATAAGAACTGTATGTGGAATTTTTTTTCACAATTAGGGAAATATTGGCCCTGGCTAGTGGCTAGACCTGGGTACATTCCCCTTTGCTACAATTGCTGCTTTCATTCAGAGCTTGACAAGGACACCTGTGCAAGGCCATATTTCGGAAAACTCCATTCAAATACTAGCTGTGCAAGGCCAACTTTTGGGCATCTCCATTCAACTACTAACTCTTCAAGGTCAACTTTTTTGTATCTCCATTTAACTTCTAGCTGTACAAGGCCAACTTTTGGCAATCTCCATTCAACTACAGACTGTGCAAGGATAACTTTTGGGCATCTCCATGCACCTACTAGCTGTATAAGGCCAACTTTTGGGAATCTTCATTCAACTATTAGCAGTACAAGGCCAACTTTTTGACAACTCCATTCAACAACTAGCTGTGCAAGGCCAATGTTTGGAGATCCTCATGTAAACCCGATTCATAGAATTTGAGCTGGGCACATATATCTGCAGTGTTTTCTTATCTCTCTTCAAAGCCCTAAGTCCCGTGGCTTTCTCCTGCTCCATTCTTCTGTTATCAGCATGATAACTTCTCACAAGTTCTCTATCAACTGTGATAAAACCACCCTGGATTTTGTTTCAGGGTGGGTGCTCTAAATTGATTAGCAGAGAGCTGGTCTCTTCACAGCACAGCTCTGCACGTCTCTGCCTATGTGGAGTGGGGGTGTGTGCCTTTCCTCCAATCAGCTGTCTCCCAGTGTATGACATGAATCCACACCCACAGGTGAATCAGGAAGAGAAAATTCAAACATGGCATGCACTTTCTAAACAGTATATAAAACTGAAGACAGCAGATATACATGTAAAACTTATGTAGGAGGATTTGTTTACTCTCTGTGTATTATCTGAGGCTGTTCACTTCACTGGGTATATGTGAGGGTTTACATCCACTTTAACTACTAGCCATGCAAGGCCAACTTTTGGGCATCTCCATTCAACTACTAGCTGTGCAAGGCCAATGTTTGGCAATCTTCATTCAACTACTAGCTGTGCAAGGCCAAAGTTTGGGAATCTTCATTCAACTACTAGCTGTGCAAGGCCAATGTTTGGGAATCTTCATTCAACTACTAGCTTTGCAAGGCCAATGTTTGGGAATCTTCATTCAACTACTAGCTTTGCAAGGTCAATGTTTGGGAATCTTCATTCAACTACTAGCTGTGCAAGGCCAACTTTTTGGCATCGTCATTCAGCTACTAGATGTTCCAGGCCAACTTTTTGGCATCGTCATTCAGCTTCTAGATGTTCAAGGCCAACTTTTGGCCATCTCCATTCAACTACTAGCTCTGCGAGGCCAACTTTTGGGTATCTCTATTCAACCAATAGCTAAAAACGTTTATGCAGTGAGTATCAATTGACAGATAGATGAAGCTGTATCAAGGTCTACATTGGGGGGGATTCCAGCAACCATCAGACCCACAATTAGTATCAACGGGCCCCTATGTCTCAGAAGGTCCTGCATAAATGGTATATCTGCCTGCGCCGTTCATTGTTTCCTGAACTTTGGTATGAGATTTTAATATTTTCTCATTATGTTATAGTACAATACCCACAACATTTCATTCAAGGTATCCTAGGCCTTTTAGAGCCATAGCAACCTGGATATGGATATGCAAATAGAATCTTTCAGAAAACCATTTTTTCATAGTCCCATAGTGGAATGAGTTGCTCGAGAACAGGCAATTACCTTTCCCAGTCAATAATTTGGGAGATTTTTTTTAATGATTTCTTTGCTTCTGCTGTGAACTTTGAGGATTAATTGCTCCACCGTGTTTGCAGTTAGAGGTCATTGGGGGTTTGTTTTAAAGATCATCTACTGCTTGTTAATAATATATAAATACTTAACGTCCATGGCCTGGCCACCGATTGCCATTAAGATCATTGGAGGTATCTGCCACTGAGACGCATATGAGCTGAAATAGTCATTCAGCTTGTTAGCATGTGCTAGGCTGAGAGAATAATGATTTTAGATACAGAAGTGATGAAATATGGTGGGAAAAAGTGTGACACATTTGTATGATCTGTATCTGTCTCGTGGGAAAAATTAACAACATTTTTTTAGCGTGTTTAAACAATGAATTATGTTATTTAAGTGGAGAAGCTCCGCTGTGAAAACAAAACATTGCAGCCTGCCAAATACAACAGACATGACACAGTTTTAATTAAAAGCGGGTAACGAGTGGTGTGGGGATCGTGTAATATTTGTCTTCTCTACAGTCCCTTTATATAATGATCCCACAGTGCAAATGCCTGAGCAAACCAGAATGAATTAGAAAACAGGTTTCACGTGTAGCTTGATATGTTTAGATCTCAGCAGTCTCTGTTTTAGACTAAAGTATTTCCGTTTTCCTTCCAAAGTTGTTTTAAAAAATAGCCTTAAAGTGTATGAAAACCCTCAGAGTGAACTTCTCTTATTGGCTCCCTTGCGGTTTTTAAAACATGAAAGTATTTTGTTCTATCTGTTCAATAAGTGTGCAAGTATAACCATTGATCCTGCTAGAAATGTAGTGAGCTGACAACTTCTGATGATGTGCTCTAACCAGTTAATTCAATACCGCCCCATGGAACTTCCATGTGACCACTGGCTGTGGGTGTTAGGCCCAAATCAGGATCTGCCTTCTCCCTGAAGTCTCAAATAGGGATGAGCTCAGGCATATTCAGATCCCCCAAATGAGCTCAGGTTTGACTGGATCTTAGATCAAACCCACCTAATACAGCCCTCCAGGAAGGTTTTGCTGTACTGGGCCAATCCATCTGCATCCGGGGCACTCCCCGCCCCACGGGTGCATATATACATGGCGTATGTGTATGCACGACTTCAGGGCGGGGAATGCCTCATCCACTTATGATTGGCCCAGTGCAGACATATATATATATTTTTATTCCCGCGCTATCATGTGTAAACAATGGGCCCAATTGGAAAAGCTGCTTGCACCGAAACAGGTACAGACCGACCCTGTGGGTGAGTGATAAAATTAGCTATGTGGTGCCGCGCTAATCCTGAGTGAATGTCTGAATAACTTGGATTGTTAAAAATACAACGTGCAGGGTAGAGATATGGTGTGAATTAAAAGGTGGTACTCTCAGCTGTGATGGCAATCTCACTAACTGAGGTAGCAGTTCTAGTGATAATGAACATCTGTGCTATTAATAAGTACCTATATCTCATCAATGTGCATAAATAATAAAAAATTAAGCAACAATAAACAATCAGTGAATAATTTGCATCATGTTCATAAAAAGATCATAGTAATAATAAGCAATGACAATTAATAATAATAAAGTGCATAGTGCAATAGACGATGACTCATTAAACAGCTCAACCATGCAACACATAAAGTGACATATGTGCAATGGTGAACTCAAAGGTAATAAAAAATAGTGTCCCAAAAAGGAAAGAAATAATTAATAAAACATAAAAGCTATTGACTCTAACGTGATTAAATTGTCCAAAACGTGCATAAAAATAGTAATGTGAATAATAGTGTAGTGAAGAGTATCCATAAACAAGTTCTTCTTAATGTAACGTGATTGCAGCGTCCTGGCATGCAGCAAATAGTAGTGCAGTGCTCAGAGTAGATCACAGGGTGCACATCTTCGTGTCTAGACACCTATGTGTGAAATGGCCCCTTACCTTAGGGTAATAGGGCAAGCGCATTGACCAAAACTTATTTTGGGGGGAGTCCTCCTAGGGGTGTAAAACGTTATCCTTGTAGTCCTATTCCCATGGGGTAGGTGCCTCGATGGTAATGTGGATAAAAAAAGGGGGAGTCCCAATAGTGTAGTATCGTTTAGGTAAGCAATTTTTATTAAGTAAACAAAGGGTACTCACATAACAAACTTAAAACCGATCCTATCTCCAACGAGCGGCGAGCTCGAAAACGTATTGCAGCATGTACAGCCTGTCCCGTCCCGTAGGGATTGCCATCACAGCTGAGAGTACCACCTTTTAATTCACACCATATCTCTACCCTGCACGTTGTATTTTTAACAATCCAAGTTATTCAGTGCAGACATAGCTTCCTGGTGGACTCACTCAGTTGGGTTTGCACTAGGGTCTAAGCAAGCCTGAGCTCATCCCTAGTTTCAAGCAAACAAAAGTCCAGGCAACATACTGCTTTTTTTTTTTTTTTACATACTGTATGTGTATCACTTTTGTGAGATACTGTGTGTATATATATATATATATATATATATATATATATATATATATATATATATATATATATATATATATATATATATTTATATTTATACAGTATCTCACAAAAGTGAGTACACCCCTCACATTTTTGTAACTATTTTAGTATACCTTTTAAAGTGACAACACTGAAGAAATGACACTTTGCTACAATGTAAAGTAGTGAGTGTACAGCTTGTATAACAGTGTAAATTTGCTGTCACCATTTTCCAAAAATGTGAGGGGTGTACTAACTTTTGTGAGATACTGTGTGTGTATATCTATCTATCTATCTATCTATCTATCTATCTATCTATCTATCTATCTATCTATCTATCTATCTCTATATATCTATATATCTATATCTATATATCTATAGATAGATATATATATAGATATATATATATATATGTATATCATAGCTCCTAACTGTCCCTGAATTCGAGGGACTGTCCCTGATTTGGAGCAATGTCCCTCTGTCCCTCTTTCCCCCTCATTTGTCCCTCATTTTGGTCTGATCCATTTAGTTGTATATAAAATGCATTTTTTATCTTTTAAAAAGTGTTTCCCAGTGCTAAACCTTTCATCCAACTTCTAAATTGCTGCATTTGTACATTTTAAAAGCCAATATAAAGGAATAGTAGTAGTAAAAAAAGTCCTTGTGGATTTAATTAACCATTTTTTTGGTGAATTCTCCTTTAAGGGGCTGTGGCAGGGGGGTGTGTCCTATGCCTACATATGTGTGTTAGTAGGTGTCCCTCATTCACATCTCAAAATGTTGGGAGGTATGTATGTGTTGTGTGTGTATATGTATATAGTTTATTATATTATTTATTTTGAATGCTTTAAAGTGATACTAAAGGTTACATTTTTATGAAAACAAAAACGATGCAACTACACTGCACACAGAGGCCCCTCTCCTCCTCTTTGGAAGTTCCCTGTTGGCGCTGTCCACTCCTCCTTCCTCCAGGTGTCTGCTTAGCAAGCCGAGTGCTAAGGGGGCACACGTGTGCATGTGCTCCCGAGCTTGGATGCATGGGTCCATAGACACACACCGCACTGGTAAGCCACGTCCCCCGCTCCATCCTCTGGCTGACAGCAGCAGGAGACTATGACTCCCGCTGCTCTCAATGTCTCCTGTGAAACAAGGAAGAGAGGAGATGGCCGTTGCAGCCAGGGACAGTGCTGGATTGGTGAAAGGAGTTAGGAAAGTGTTTTGGAGGGGGAAGAGGGGTAGAATATGTAGCGTGGATTTTTTTTTTTTTTGTTTGCCTTAATGTACAGAATGCAATAAGGTAAGAAAAAAAAATTGAATCACTTTGAATCTTTTCTTAATGAAATGGTTAAAGGGGAGCTATTGCGAAACTCTGTGTGTTCTGATAACTGTAGGAGTGTAATTCACACATTATTCCTTATAGAGGGAGCAATGTGATGGAAATTGCACCAAAATTGAAATAAGTCATATTTTTTATTAATGCATCTCATCTGCTTACACTTTTGCTGGACAGCTCAGACTGCATGTATATGTGGGGAGAAATATTGATACAAGCATGTGAAATACAAAAATGATATATTCTTCTAAATATTGTCAATACCTGTATTATTCACATACTATATTACCGTCAAGACAAACTTGGAATGTTTAGTTCCACGCTACATCCTCTAGGTGGCACTGCAAGAACACTATATAACTTTAAAAATGTGCCTGCCTTCTGCACTCTTGCAGTGTGCTGTCATTTATTTACTTGACTTGCTTATATAATGGCAAAACATTCCCTTGTTAAAGTGACCCTGCTCCTGTAAAAAAAGACGCATCCCCTATATCTGACTCCGCACCCGTATGTAGAATCTTCTCTTCATCACTGAGCAAAGCCACCCAAAGAACATTCACCTTTCTATGGGGCAGATTTACTAAAGGAAAATAGACTGCGCACTCTGGAAGTACAGTTGCTCCAGAGCTTAGTAAGTGATGTGAAACTTCATTTTGTTAAAAACACCCAATCACATGCAAGGTAATAAAAAACATCATTTTGCTTGCACATGATTGGATGATAGAAGTCAGCAAAGCTCCCCCTCATTTACTAAGCCAATGATTACATACATCCGCATCTTCTAATTGCTTTATGCAGCAGCTGTGGGTCCTGGGCAGTGTTGTCAACCGTCAGTATTTTTACTGGCAGCCAGTAAAAAATGGGCACTTTTCTCCTGCCAGTAAATGCCAGTGACAGGAAAAGGTTGCCGGCAAAAAATATGGCTGTGACACTCGGAATTGCCACAGGGGCGGGTCTGGTGGAGGCGGTGCCTGAGCATGTATGATGTCATGGTGCAAGCGATCCGAGTGGAGCAGCCGGAGCTTTGTGTGCGGATCTGCGGGACGGGAGCAAGGTAAGCCGTGAGCGGGACTGTCAGCATAGCTCCCAACTGTCCCTGATTTCGAGGGACTGTCCCTGATTTGGAGCAATGTCCCTCTGTCCCTCTTTCCTCCTCATTTGTCCCTCATTTTGATCTGATCTATATAGATGTATATAAAATGCTATTTTTATCTATCAAAAAGTGTTTCCCAGCGCTAAACCTTTCATCTGATTTCTAAATTGCTGCATTTGTAAATTCCAAAAAGCCAATATAAAGGAATATTAGTGGTAAAATAAGCACTTGTGGGTTTAACCAATCTTTTACTTTTTGTACAATTCTCCTTTAAGGGGGTGTGACAGGGGGCGTGCCCTATGCCTGCATACTTTTGCTGATAGGTGTCTCTCATTCCCATCTCAAAAATTTGGGAGGTGTGATGTCAGTGCTGTTTGGAGTGGAGTGAAGGGATCACCTGGCATGGAGAGAGACTGTCAGTGTGACTCAGGAGGGGACGTGTCATGTCGGTGAGGTGTCATCATCATCTGTGTTGCTGCACACTGCTGTCAGAAATATGTTTTTTTTGCCTTAAAGCGGAGCTCCACCCAAAAGTGGAACTTCCGCTTATTCGTTTCCTCCCCCCCTCTGGTGTGACATTTGGCATCTTTCAAGGGGGAGTGGGGAACGGGGACCTGTTTTTTGAAAGGTACCCTTGCCAATTTCCAGAAACGGCGCCACCTCTCAGAACTTCGCCCCCCCTCCTCCTTCCTCCACCGCCGGGCCAATTAGATTCATGCAAAGTAGGGATCGGCTGTGAAGCCGAACAGCTTCACTGCTGGGTTCCCTTACCAGGAATGGCGGCGGCTGCACCCTACAGCCGATCCGAAAATCGGCTGGGATACTGACATCGCTGGATTCCAGGACAGGTAAGTGTCCATATATTAAAAGTCAGCAGCTGCAGTATTTGGTGTGGGGGCGGACCTCCGCTTTAATATCCACCTTAAATCACGTTGCTAAATGCATATTGTACTTATTTGTAGCCTAAATACTGAAATTTGAAATTTGCATATAAAACTGTAATTTTGTAACTTTTGGAAATGGCAGTAACAACTTGGCTGTGCCAGTAAATTTTGGGTGTTTTGTCAGTAAATTTCAATCTGGTGGGTTGGCAACACTGGTCCCGGGTACGTTTTTATTGAAGGCTCTGGGCACTGTATGTCATTGCTTTCATAGCTATTATATATGAGTTTCCAAACTTTTTATATTTTTCTTTTTTTAAATATGTTAAACACATTTTAGGGATCCTGCATAGATCACTGTGTAGCCTAACAGCTATGGGCCCCCCATCTGGGCCCCATAGCAGTTGCATAGTTTCCTATGGCTACATACCTCCCAACTGTCTCTGATTTTGAGGGACTGTCCCTGATTTGGAGCAATGTCCCTCTTTCCCTCTTTCCTCCTCATTTGTCCCTCATTTGTCCCTCATTTTGGTCTAATCTATATAGTTGTATATAAAATGCACTTTTTATCTATAAAAAAGTGTTTCCCAGCGCTAAACCTTTCATCGGATTTCTAAATTGCTGCATTTGTAAATTCCAAAAGCCAATATGAAGGAATAGTAGTGGTAAAAAAAGCACTTATTAGTTTAACCAATCTTGTTTTTTTGTATAATTCTCCTTTAAGGGGGTGTGGCAAGGGGTGTGTCCTATGCCTGCATACTTTTGCTGATAGGTGTCCCTCATTTTCCATCTCAAAAAGTTGGGAGGTATGTTATATAGGAGTTTCCAAACTTTTTATATTTTTCTTTCAAATATATAAAACACATTTTAGGGATCCTGCATAGATCACTATGTAGCCCAACAGCTATGGGCCCCCCCATCTGGGCCCCATAGCAGTCGCTTAGTTTTCTATGGCTATGGTTGCGCTCTTGGTTGAATGTGAAGATCCTCCGGCATTATTCTTTTATGAGAACTGACAGTCGCGTTAAAGATTTTTTTTTGTCTGGTTGATCGTTTGCAGGATATTCTGTGCCAGGTTGAAAAACGGACCCCAGGATCTTTTAGCCATATATGCGCAACATATTAGCACTTGGTTGTAGTGCGGCCCCAGAGAAATGCATTTGTTGTGTTCAGCAGCAGCACCACCAAAAGAGACATGCTGTTTACGTTTTGCCAGCTGTATGTGTAGGCAGGTTGGTCGAGGGGGGGGGGGCAGAAAAATTTTGTTGGCCTGGTTTTTCTGCCCCACAACCACATGTGTGAACAAAGCCTTACCATGCAAGCGATCCCCTCCAGCAATGTTGTGTAATCCTTCCACCCATAGACGGCTCTTCCATCTTCTCTTGGAAGGGATGGTATGACCCCTATGCTTGACCATATAGCCATGTGGTGAATGTATACGGAGTTGCACACTTTCAAAAAAAATTTTAACTTTACTTTAGGTTCAGGGCAGGCTGCTGAGGGTTCATTCACACCTATCTCTGGTGCATTGCTGGTATTCAAAAGAAATTTTTTTGCCTGCTTCGATCTTCGTGATGTTTCCAGCACAATTCACTTTGTATAGGTGTAGTGCTATCCCTGCAGGAACTGCTGGTATTAAGTGGTCCTCTATCCCCACTAGAGCACACACAGCCAGGCACATAATATTTTCTTCTTTCACTGGCTCATTAAAACAGTCTAGGTCTATTTTTTTTATTTTTTTGCCAATGTAAACTTTAGATAGGTATGGGGGAGGCATGGGATACCCCAAGAGACCTAAAGTAACCTTTTTACTTTCATGGCAGAGGACACCCACAAAGGGGATCCACTAAAGCTTGCTTCTGTGTAGAGCTGGGAACTGAATACAGTCTCATAGGGGCATAAAACATACACTATATTGCCAAAAGTTTTGGGACGCTTACCTTTACACGCACATGAACTTTAATGACATCCCAGTCTTATGCCCTGTACACACGATAGGATTTTCCGACAACAAAACTGTGGATTTTTTCCCGAAGGATGTTGGCTCAAGCTTGTCTTGCATACACACGGTCACACAAATGTCGGAAATTCCAAACGTCAAGACGTACGACGAGCCGAGAAAAATGAAGCTCAATAGCCAGTGCGGCTCTTCTGCTTGATTCCTCGCATGCATGGACCTTTGTGGGTCGGACTTATGTACACATGATCGGATTTTCCGACAACAAGTTTGAGAACCTGCTCTTAAACATTTGTTGGCGGAGATTCCGACAACAAATGTTCTATGGAGCATACACACGGTCGGACTTTACGACAACAAGCTCACATCCAACATTTGTTGTTGGAAAATCCTATCGTATATACAGGGAATTGGTTTGTAGGGTTTAATATTGAGTTGGCTCACCCTTTGCAGCTATAACAGCTTCAACTCTTCTGGGAAGGCTGTCCACAAGGGTTAGGAGTGTGTCTATGGGAATGTTTGACCATTCTTCCAGAAGCGTATTTGTGATGTCAGGCACTGATATGGACAAGAAGGCCTGGCTTGCAGTCTCCGCTCTAATTCAACCTAAAGGTGTTCTATCGGGTTGAGATCAGAACTCTGTGCAGGCCAGTCAAGTTCCTCCACCCCAAGCTCGCTCATCCAAGTCTTTATGGACCTTGCTTCATGCACTGGTCCAAATCATTTGATGGAGGGGGGGTTATGGTGTGGGGCTGTTTTCTCAGGGATTGGGCTTGGCCCCTTAGTTCCAATGAAGGGAACTCCTAAGGTGTCATGTTCCCAACTTTGTGGGAACAGTTTGGGGATGGCCCCTTTCTGTTCCAACATGCACCAGTGCACAAAGCAAGGTCCATAAAGACATGGATGAGTGAGTTTGGGGTGAAACTTGCCTGGCCTGCACAGAGTCCTGACCTAAACCCGATAGAACACCTTTGGGATGAATTGGAGGGGGAGACTGCAAGCCAGGGCCAGGGCCAGGGCTTCTTGTCCAACATCAGTGCCTGACCTCACATATGTGCTTCTAGAAGAATTGTCAAACATTCCCATAGAAACACTCCTAAACCATGTGAACCGCCTTAAACGGAGAGTTGAAGCTGTTATAACTGCAAAGGGTGGGCCAACTTAACATGGAACCTTACGGACTAAGACTGGGATGTCATTAAAGTGCGTGTAAAGGCAGGTGTCCAAATACTTATGATAATATAGTGTAGGTCAGTACTTACAGGCCTCAGGATCATCAGCTGCCACCTTCTGATATCTACCGAGTGCTTCTTAGTGATACCACCAACCACTGGACTGTCTTCCATCCAGCCACCACCTGGTATACTCCAGAGTGCTTTTCCAGCCTAAAAAACAGGAAACCCCAAACATTAGAGAATAGCCATGGCTGGGACCTTAATAATCTCACAACAGCCTCTACGCAGACTGCTCAGAGGGGCAGAGCCCCTCAGACAGGGGCCTCCTCAGGCAGGGCTACCCAGAACGCAAAGACCCTCTGCTCTTGTGCTTCAGATTATTTATGGGCTCTCCAACCACCTTCTGGACACACCTGTCTAGGGATTGGGTTTCTATAAATATTCAAGATTCTCTTTCTTTCTTCCTCCCACTGCAATTCTAGAACCTTCCATAATGCAGGGGGAAGTAATCAGACCAGTAGCCTGTGCAACATTGAGCAGGCTAAAACAATCAACCCCTGCTCCACTGATTGCAGAAATAACTTTACCTAGCACCCTATAGTAACTAGGAGGGTGCTACATAGGGATAATAGGAGGGTGCTACATAGGGATGAATGGTATTGCATTTAAAGTGCACATTAAATCTGTTCAAAACGCACCACACCTATAAGGTAGAATGGTGCATGTAGCCTAAAGGATGCACAAAAAGACGTGCAATGTCATAGGAAATGTTCGCTATCTGCTGGAGTTGACTTTTACAAGACAAGAAATGTGATAAAAAAAGGAAATAAACGTTTTGAAGTGAAACCTTAGAGGCCCATGTGTAATTTGTTTCAGTAAAAAAACGAAATTCGTATAAAAATTTTCGCTATCTGGAGATTTGGATGTATCTGAATCTCCACATCACAATAGTAACACATTTTAATGAATCCAAAATAACTTATAATAAAACAACAAATTAATTTGTGTCATTCCGATGACATGATGTGATAATTTGGGCCTTTTATTAATGTTCGAAGCATCTGAAATAATGTGACGACATAACAAATGATCCGAATTGATTCGTATCGATTCCGTTTTTATTTTTCAATAACATTTGTCATTATTATAAAAGGTACACTACATATGAAATGGAAACATATTGCAGTAAATACAGTAAGGTATAACCACTTCAGCGCCAGGCCTTTTTTGACACTTTTGTTTACATGTAAAAATCTGTATTTTTTGCTAGAAAATTAGTTAGAACCCCAAACATTACACATTTTTTTTTAAAAGCAGAGGCCCTAGAGAAAAAAATGGTGGGTGTTGCAATTTTTTCGTTACACAATATTTGCGCAGCGGTTTTTCAAATGTAATTTTTTTGTAGAAAACACACTTTTTCAAATTTTAATGAAAAAAAAAAACATAATAAATAAGCCATATTTTTTTGTTACATGGCATTTGCGCAGCGGTTTTTCAAGTATAATTTTTTTGTAGAAAATAAACTTTTTCAAATTTGAATGCAAAAAAAAATACATAACCCAATTTTTCTATTTTTAAAATGTAAAAGTTGATGCTATAATGATGATGTAAATAGATACCAAACATGTCACGCTTTAAAATTGCGCACGCCCTTGCAGCGGCGACAAACAATGTAAATTTTACTATCCATAGGCAACGCTTTAAAAGCCTTTACAGGTTACTACTTTAGATTTACATTGGAGGTCTGGTGCTGGAATTACTGCCTCTGATTTTACTTTCGCAGTGATGCCTCCCATGTGTGGGTAATCGCTGTTTGCATGCGTGCGGGACCATGGCACGTTCACCTTTGCACACTAGCATGGGGGACGGGAACACTTTCAATATTTCTTTTTTAAATTATTAATTAATTTTATTTTTATTTATTTTTTATTTTTTTTACATTGTTGCGTTAATTTTTTTTTTCTTTTTCTTGTTAATCACTTTTGTTTCTGTCAATAAGGCATGTAAACATCCATTGTAACAGCAATAGGCATGCAACAGGTCCTCTTTATGGAGAGATCTGTTGCCTTTTGGGCCCCAAATACCTCCTCGGCCCTTAAAAGCATTCAAAACACCAAGATCTATGTTTGTGAATGCTTTTGATTTGAAAAACTACTATAAAGAACAGCCAATCCCAGCTTTACTCGGCTGTCCGGCCAGCTGGCGCACGTGCCAGCTGGTCACTTGAGTCTCCTGGTATGGCTAGTTAGCCACTCTGATTGCTATTAAAAGAGAGCCGACCGCCGGCTCTAAAAAAACTGTAGTGGGATGATGCCTGCAGCTGCAAGTAGACATGTGCAGGTCGAAAAAAATTTTCGTTAGTTTTGATCCATTCTTTAACCACTAGCCGACCAGCTGCCGCAATTATACTGCGTCAGGTTGACTCGGCTTGGCAAATGGCCGTAGCTGTCTGTTGCATCTTTAAGACGTGACAGCAGGCGCGCGCACGTAACCGGCGCATGTCCCCGGAGACGATGCACGTGCCCGGCGGGCACAATCTTTTGTGACAGAGCAAGAACCGGGATATGTGTGTTTAAACACACAAATCCGGGTTCTCTCAGGGGAAAGGAGACAGAACGTGTGTTCATACTAAGTAGGAACAACAATCTCTCTCCTTCCCTAGTCAGTCCCCTCCCCCCCTACAGTTAGAACACACACTAGGGAACACAGTTAACCTCTTGATCGCCCCCTAATGTTAACTCCTTCCCTGCCAGTGACATTTATACAGTAATCAGTGGCTATTTTAAGCTCTGATCGTTGTATAAATGTCAGTGGTTCCAAAATAGTGTCAAAAGTGTCCGATCTGACAGCCACAATATCTCAGTCCGGATAAAAATCACAGATCGGAACCATTACTAGTTAAAAAAAATAAATAAATAATAAAGATTACATAAATCTATCCCCTATTTTGTAGACGCTATAACTTTTGCGCAAACCAATCAATATACGCTTTTTGCGATTTTTTTTTTTTTTAACAAAAATATGTAGAATACATATTGGCCTAAACCGAGGAAAACTTTTGTTTTTTTTAATTGGGATATTTATTATAGAAAAACTTAAAAAATATTGTTTTGTTTTTTTTAAATTGTCGCTATTTTTTTGTTTTGGACATAAATTTTAGGCCATAAATTTTGTTTGGGTACAACGTCGCATGACTGCGCAATTGTCAGTTAAAGCAACGCAATGCCAAATCGCAAAAAAATGGCCTGGTCAGGAAGGGGACAAATCCTTCCGGGGCTGAAGTGGTTAAATAGATTAGTTTAGTTAAATTCATTACATTCGTTACATTCATTTTCGGAATTTGTTTAGATAATTTTGTTTCGATTTCGAAAAATTCGAAAAAAATTATTGAATCGGTAAAAAGCGTATTCAAATTCCATTTTTTTTCCATTTAAATGCAGCTGTTGCATTAGGCTATTGATACTGACTAACCATTTTCCGAAATTCAAATTTCCAATAGAATGAATTTGAATTTGAACAGAAAAGATTAGAAGAGAATAAAAAAATAATAGAAAATAATATAATAGAAAATAGGAGGATAGAATAGGAAAGAATAGAATAGAAAAACAATAGAATAAAATAGAAAGAATATAATATATAACCATTTTTCAAAATTCGAATACAAAAGAATAGAATAGAAAAGAATAGAATAGAAAAACAATAGAACAGAATAAAATAAAACTGAATATATAACCATCTTCTGAAATTCTAATTTGAAAAGAAAATATTATAATAGAATAGAAAAGAATAGATTAGAACAGAAAATCAATAGAATGGAATAAAATAAAATAGAAAGAATATAACGGTTATATTCTTTCTATTGTATGCTATTCAATATTACAGTGGCTTGCGAAAGTATTCGGCCCCCTTGAACTTTTTAACCTTTTGCCACATTTCAGGCTTCAAACATAAAGATATAAAATTTTTATTTTTTGTGAAGAATCACCAACAAGTGGGACACAATTGTGAAGTGGAACGAAATCTTTTGGATTTTTGAAACTTTTTTAACTAATAAAAAAATGAAAAGTGGGGTGTGCAAAATTATTCGGCCCCCTTGCGTTAATACTTTGTAGAGCCACCTTTTGCTGCGATTACAGCTGCAAGTCGCTTGGGGTATGTCTCTATCAGTTTTGCACATCGAGAGACTGAAATTCTTGCCCATTCTTCCTTGCAAAACAGCTCGAGCTCAGTGAGGTTGGATGGAGAGCGTTTGTGAACAGCAGTTTTCAGCTCTTTCCACAGATTCTCGATTGGATTCAGGTCTGGACTTTGACTTGGCCATTCTAACACCTGGATACGTTTATTTGTGAACCATTCCTTTGTAGATTTTGCTGTATGTTTGGGATCATTGTCTTGTTGGAAGATAAATCTCCGTCCCAGTTTCAGGTCTTTTACAGACTCCAACAGGTTTTCATCCAGAATGGTCCTGTATTTGGCTGCATCCATCTTCCCCTCAATATTAACCATCTTCCCTGTCCCTGCTGAAGAAAAGCAGGCCCAAACCATGATGCTGCCACCACCATGTTTGACAGTGGGGATGGTGTGTTGAGGGTGATGAGCTGTGTTGCTTTTACGCCAAACATATCGTTTTGCATTGTGGCCAAAAAGTTGGATTTTGGTTTCATCAGACCAGAGCACCTTCTTCCACATGTTTGGTGTGTCTCCCAGGTGGCTTGTGGCAAACTTTAGACGAAACTTTTTATGGATATCTTTGAGAAATGGCTTTCTTCTTGCCACTCTTCCATAAAGGCCAGATTTGTGCAGTGTACGACTGATTGTTGTCCTATGGACAGACTCTCCCACCTCAGCTGGCGTTCTCTGCAGTTCATCCAGAGTGATCATGGGCCTCTTGGCTGCATCTCTGATCAGTCTTCTCCTTGTCTGAGCTGAAAGTTTAGAGGGACAGCCAGGTCTTGGTAGATTTGCAGTGGTCTGATACTCCTTCCATTTCAAAACGATCGCTTGCACAGTGCTCCTTGGGATGTTTTAAGCTTGGGAAATCTTTTTGTATCCAAATCCGGCTTTAAACTTCTCCACAACAGTATTACGGACCTGCCTGGTGTGTTCCTTGGTCTTCATGATGCTCTCTGCACTTTCAACAGAACCCTGAGACTATCACAGAGCAGGTGCATTTATACAGAGACTTGATTACACACAGGTGGATTCTATTTATCACCATCAGTCATTTAGGACAACATTGGATCATTCAGAGATCCTCGCTGAACTTCTGGAGTGAGTTTGCTGCACTGAAAGTAAAGGGGCCGAATAATTTTGCACGCACCACTTTTCAGTTTTTTAATTGCTAAAAAAGTTTAAAATATCCAATAGATTTCGTTCCACTTCACAATTGTGTCCCACTTGTTGGTGATTCTTCACAAAAAATTAAAATTTTATATCTTTATGTTTGAAGCCTGAAATGTGGCAAAAGGTTGAAAAGTTCAAGGGGGCCGAATACTTTCGCAAGCCAATGTAATTGTTTTTCTATTCTATTCTATTCTATTTTCTATTCTGTTGTTTTCTATTGTAATCTTTTCTATTCAAATTCATTCTATTCAAAAACACATTTTCTTAAGATGGTTATATTCTTTATATTTTATTCTACTTTATTGTTTTCTATTCTCTTATTTTCTATTATTTTGAATTCCATTGTTTTGGATTCAATTCTAATCTATTCTATTCAAATGTATTTTATTTAAATATCGGAAGACACTCATATTCTTTATATTTTATTATATTCTATTGCTTTTCTATTTTATTCTCTTATTTTCTATTCTATTATTTTCTATTGTTTTATATTCTTTTCTTTTCTATTCTAATCTTTTAAAATGTATTCTATTCAAAATATAAATTTCTGAAAATGGTTAGGTTATATTCTTTCCAATGTATTCTATTTTATTATTTTCTATTCTATTGTTTTTTCTATTTTATTCTTTTCTATTCTCTTATTTTCTATTATATTCTTTTCTATTATTTTGGTATACTGTGGCAGATGTTGATAGAGCACTGGTACACTTTGACAGATGTTGATGGGGCACTGGAACACTGCGAAAGATGTTGATGAGGCACTTGTGCACTGTGACAGATGTGCATGGGGCACTAGTGGTACCCTGTGACAGATGCTAATAGGACAGTAGTACAATGTGACAGATGTTGGTGGAGCACTGGTAACCTTAGGCAGATGTTGATGGGACAAATTCAAATTCATTCTGTTCGAAATTGGAATTTTGGAAGATAATTATAACATAACCATCTTAAGAAATTTGAAATTCGAGTAGAAAAGATTAGAATAAAAAATAATAGGAAAGAATAGAATAGAAAATAAGAGAATAGAATATAAAATCAATAGAATAGAATAAAATAAAATAGAAAGTAAATAATGATTATACTCTTTCCATTTTATTCCATTCTATTTTAATTTTTTTTTTTCTATACTATTCTCTTATTTTCTAGTCTATAGTTTTCAATTATTTTAAATCCTAATCTTTTCTAGAAAAATGTATTCTATTCGAATTTCTGAAGATGGTTATATTCTTTATATTTTATTCCATTCTATTGTTTTTCAATTCTATTCTCTTATTTTCCTTCTATTTTTTTCTATTATTTTTACTTTTTTAGAAAATCGATTTCTAAATTTTTTTTTTAATTTGATTTGAATTTGTTTTCGAATTTCGAATCAGATTTTGTCCGAATTTCGGTTCATTATTTCTGATTTGTTAAGGCTATATAAATTTGTCAAAATTTCCTGCTATTGCGAATTGTATGCGGGGAACCCACAACTAATTTGTAATTGTAATTCAGTTACAATCCGAATTTCTGAATAATTAAAATTCGTCTGAATTTAGATTCGGAACGAAATGAACCGCACATGTCTAGCTGCAAGCATCATCCAGGTATAAGCACCAAAAGTCCAGCAATCTACGGGTACATCGCTGGTCGTTAAGTGGATAAAAGTAAAATAAGATGGTGATTCCTACTTATTGTGTTTGGGTTGAATGGAGGTGGCTCCATCAGAATCTCTGAATCATAACATAACAAATTAATCCAAAATTAATTTTGTTCCATTCATTATTTTGGATGCACACAGCTCCAGCCTATATCGTCCAATCAGCTCATTCCATTTCTCTTTGTGGGTTGGGCTAGCAGGGATGTCTCAGAGTGCATAAGACATCTCCCAAAATAACAAATTAACATATTAACCAATTTTCTCTTGATAAATTTTACGGCCAAACTGTATTCTGCTACATTTCTTTGGTGAAAATAACCCAAATCAGTGTATATTATTTAGTCTGTAGGAAAAGCTATGGTATATATATCTGATAATTGATCAATCCTGATGACGGCCTATCTCATTTTTTGAGCCCCAAAAATGTTGAAACAGTACAGATATCCCCCAAATGATTCCTTTTTGGAAAGTAGACAGTCCAAGGTGTTTAATAGGGGGCATGGCGAGTTTTTTGAAGTTGTCATTTTTTGTCATATATATATAATTTATTTTTTTACATACTGTCACCAGTGCTATACAGCGTCATCATATAACGGGTGTGGAATTGATCAGGGATACTGACTGATCGTAATATGAAAAAGAAAAAAAATGAAATTTATTTTAATTTATTATATATATATATATTTTTTTTTAAAGATTTTTTTTAACACACTTTGGACCAGAGCAATATAATGTTACCATAGTAACAGTGTGCTACTCTGGGGAAACGATCAGTATTTTCTTTTTACACATTATGTTTGCATATAGCAATGAATTTCATTGCTATATGCAAGCATTTTATTGAATGAAATTGATTTGATTTGTTTTGTTGTGATCAGCTGTGATCACAAAGCACAGTTTGGCTGTGATTGGCCTTGTCTGTACCATGTGACCGCTGTGACCAATCACAGCAGGTCACATGACAGTTGTTAACAATGGATGGCTTCCTTGTTGCTAGTTGTGATTAGAGTTGCCACCTCATCCCTTTAAACCCAAACACATATTAATTACAATAGGTTCTGTGCCTGATTAAGGTAGTAATTAAAATCACTTAGTTTCTTTTGAAAGCCTATGGCGTGCATAACACACCCAAAAAACTTCACCCGGTGCCAAAAAAATGCACACACACTTTGAGAGTGCAATGGGTACACAGACGTGCCAATTCCCTGATTCCCCCGGGGAGGGGGGGGGGGGGATTAAAGTAATTAAGTAAGTAATTAAAATCACTTAGTGCCTTATCTGCATTAAATTAGCCACAGAACCTGTGTAATTCATATGTGTTCGGGTTTAACCCTAGTTGTGATTGGTCACAGTGATCACATGGTACAGACAAGGCCAATCACAGCCAAACTGTGGCATGTGATCACAGCTGATCACAACAAAACAAACCGAATGAATTGATACTGGCAGCGGGCCGGTACGGTGATCAGTCACTGGCTGTGTCTGGTGGACGCAGCCAGTGACAGACGATCCAGGAGAACTTCATATGACGTCCACCTAGATTGAGGAGAGGTCGGCCTCAGCCTCATTCCTCAATGGTTAACTTAACGAATGTATCCAAAACGAGACACATTTTCCCATTGTGCACATCTCTATCTCTAAGAGCTCCTAGAAGTAGGCAGTTGAGCCGTGGTTTTACTGCCCCCTGACCGCCCACCTAATCTAGTTTCGCTGAATGGAAACTTGACCAGCAGAAGTGTTCCTGCTCGACAGAAGTCAATCGTTATAACGGGTATGTTGGAATTGAGTATAGGAAGTGTAGCAAGCAATGTTAGCCTTGGCGCTGCAGTGATTGGTGGAAATGAGAAAAGGGGAGGGGACATGGTTTATTGTGGCTGTCAGCAATAAATATATATATATTGCAGCTTACCAATCATTATATGTGGCGGCTGCATACGTTTTCTTTTTTTTTTAGGTCTTTTCCCTTCTGTTTTCACCTGGTGATCTGGCCAGTAACACACCTCCAGTATTAGAGCCCCCCCCCCCCCCCCACTCTGGATGAAGGAGCACAGGGACACTTTTAGACAACCGTTTTTTCAGTTCGGGGTGAGGGAAGTGTTAGATGTATTAGCAGATTTAAATATACTAAAAATATGAAGCCAAACTCCAGCTTTATAATATATTTTAAAGGTTTTACATGAATAAATAGAAGCTGATCATTCGGGATTTTTAAGGTGCCCATATATCCACCCTCGGATGAAAACCACACATTAATAATAAAACTGCAGTTCTGTTATTAATGTTTTATCAGGATTTCATTCCTTTTTAACTGACGTGTTTTCAAATAAAAATTGTGAATTTTATTGATGGTGTGGTTCTCTTCCTGAGGGTGGAGATTTAGGCACATACCATTCATTTTTGTTTAGACTTGCACTTTTTTGGGATGCGGCGCTGAGGATTTTCAGCTATACCCAGATTCTAATTGCAAAAGCTGATAATTGTAAGCACCCCTGTCAGTGTTTGTCTCATCTGTGTAAACTGATACATTCTGCTGGAGATCTCATGCTGCTGAAAAATCAACAGACTTGCTGGCCAGACCACCAAGTGAAAAATAACGTAAAGAAAGCCTAAAAAAGGAAACAAATGCAGCCTCTGCATCTGAGAATTGGTACGCTTCAAAATTTTAAAAAATGTTTGCTTTTGGGTTTATTATAACTTTAACCCTTTCGCTGCCAGGTCCATAAGTTGTACTGTCCTGACAGAGGGGGGTTTTAACTACAATCTGATAGGTGCAGCCACCGGGATTGTGTGTAAAACTGACAAGCAGACTCCAGGCTGTCAGGTGGAAGCATTCGGTCGGCTGCGCTGCTGCCCAATTGTTTCCACCCACCCCCAGTAACGGTGCCCCCCTACCCCCCGCCATGTATTCTGGGCTCCGCTTGCCCATCTGCATCTGTATGACGTCACTTCCGAGACACCCGGGCCGTCACTTTCCCTGGCTAGCATAGTCGGGAAGGAATATATCTGCATTGCAATACATTCAGTGCAGCCCAAAGGAGTCATTGGGGGTCTTTTAAACCCTGCATGTCTAATGAAAGAGAACCTGTCACCTAATAAAATCCACCCCCCAAAAATTTTTGAGGCCCCCCCCCACACCCTCACATAAACCTAGTGTCGGAGGTGCCTGCCTATTCATGGAAACGTCAATTTCAATACACATGTTACATATCGCCGTGCATGCCAGAGTGAGAGCAATAATTCTAGCACAAGACTTCCTCTGTAACACTAAACTGATGTCCTATAGGGGGCTTTTGAAGAAAATATAGGATACTGAAGTTTGTTGCCATTTCACGGGCGCACGTAAATTTAAGGCTTGACATGTTGGGTATCTGTTTACTCGGTGCAACCTGGTCTTCCAAAAATGTGGGTAATTTATTGCATTTGTTTCTTCTAAAAATCACTTCCAGTTAATGGCACTCCTTTCCTCATACTGACAGCATGAGGATCAGAGAGGAGAGCCGATAACTGGCTTTTCTAAAAGAGACATGTACATTGATAATCAGGGAACTATTTATAAGTATCCTGATTATCAGTGCAGTCCCTCGAGTGCTGCAAATCTGTGCCCACCAGTGCTGCCAACCAGTGCCCATCAGTGCCTCCTCATCAGTGTCACCTATCAGTGCCGCCTACCAGTGCCCATCAGTGCTGCCTATCAGTGTCCATCAGTGCTGCCTATTAGTGCCACCTATCAGTGCCCATCAGTGCCTCCTCATCAGTGTCACCTATCAGTGCCAATCAATGCCACCTATCAGTGTCCATCAGTGCTGCCTATCAGTGCCCATCAGTGCCTCCTCATCAGTGCCACCTATCAGTGCCAATCAGTGCCACCTATCAGTGCCCATCAGTGCAGCCTCATCAGTGCCACCTATCAGTGCCAATCAGTGCCACCTATCAGTGCCCATCAGTGAAGCCTCATCAGTGCCACCTATCAGTGCCAATCAGTGCCACCTATCAGTGCCCATCAGTGCAGCCTCATCAGCACCGATCAGTAAAAGATAAAAATTACCTGTTTTCAAAATGTTATAAAAAAATATGAAAAAGTTGGGGTTTTTTTCATAATTTTTGGTCTTTTTTCATTTATTTAGCAAAAAATAAAAAAACCCAGTGGTGATTAAATACCACCAAAAGAAAGCTGTATTTGTGGGGGGAAAATGACAGAAATGTAGTTTGGGTACAGTGTTACATGACCGCGCAATTGTCTTTCAAAGTGTGACAGCGCTGAAAGCTGAAAATTGGCCTAGGCAGGAAGGGGGTAAAAGTGCTCGGTAGGCAAGTGGTTAAAGGTGTGCTTTAAAGGTCCCCCACTGAGGCCATGTGGGTGTTTTCTGATATTAGTGGAAGAAAGTTACCTGGAAGCTAAAATTACACCCCCCCCCCCCCCAAAAAAAAAGCCCCCCAACCCCCCAGTCATTGGTGGTCAGTGGCCTTTCTCTTTTATTGATTCCTTTAACCTGCTGCAATGTGAAGGGGAGCTGATCTATCATTGTGAGTGGAAGAGGAGGGATCACAAATGTAAACACAGGCAGTTTTTACATTTGTGATTGCTGTGATTGGTCATCACAGCAATCACAAGGCACAAAGCCACTTTGATTGGCGCTTTGCATTTTGATTGTGATCTAAGCTGTCTAATGACAGAGTGATAGCAGGCATTGCACAAGCAGGAAACACAGCGCCACATTTAGAAGGCTCTAAAAAAAAAAGAGGGGTGTCCCTTCTCTCCAATCAGCTCTCAGAACTCTCCTCACCGAGCTCTGCAGTGTGTAACTTCAGCTCTCCACCCTCTACTCTCTGAACGCTCAGACAAACTTTATAAACCATGCACTTTGAACGCCCGTAGAGAAGAAAGGACAGCAGATAGACAGGTACAACTTATGTAGGAGGATTTGTTTAATCTCTATGCATCACCTGAGGCTGTTCACTTCACTGGGTATATGTAAGGGTTTACAACCACTTTAATTTAGGGATGCACTGATATTTCAACCACTGAAAATTATTGGGAGAAAATAGTGTTATCAGCGTCCCACTGACTTCAATGCAAAAACGCCCCCTATTGACTTAAATGCAAAATCGCGTCCCATTGACTGCAATGCAAAAATGCCCCCATCTGACTTCAATGCAAAATCGCGTCCCATTGTCTTCAATGCAAAAACGCCCCCTATTGACTTCAATGCAAAATCGCGTCCCATTGACTGCAATGCAAAAACGCCCCTATTGACTTCAATGCAAAATCACAATAACCACTTGACCTCTGGAAGTTTTACCCCCGCTTCATGACCAGGCCATTTTTTGCGATACGGCACTGCGCTATTTTAACTGACAATTGCGCCCAGATAAAATGTATGTTATTTTTTTCCCCACAAATAGAGCTTTCTTTTGGTGGTATTTCATTACCTCTGCGGTTTTTATCTTTTGTGCTATAAACAAAAAAGTACCGACAATCTTGAAAAAAAATGTATTTTTTTTACTTTCTGCTATAAACACATTCAATAAATAAAAAAAAAAAATAAAAAAAATCTAATTTCTTCCTCAATTTAGTCCAATATGTATTCTGCAAAATATTTTTTGGTAAAAAAAATTCCAATAAGCGTATATTGATTGGTTTGCGCAAAAGTTATAGCGTCTACAAACTGTAGGATATTTTTTTTCTACTAGTAATGGTGTAAAAATCAGCGACTTATAGCTGCGACATTGCGGCGGACAAATCGGACACTTTTGACACTTTTTGGGGACCAGTGATGCTCATACAATTATCAGTGCTAAAAAATATTCACTGTCACTGTACTAATGACACTGGCAGGGAAGGGGTTAACATCAGGGGCGATCAAAGGGTTAAATGTGTTCCTAGGGGGTGCTTACTCACTGTGAGGGAGGTGCTTTGACTAGGGGAAGGCAAAGATCCGTGTTCCTGCTTTGGAACACAGGATCAGTGCCTTCCCCTCTGACAGAACGACAATCTGCCTTGTTTACTTATGCAGATTGTCGTTCTGCCTGTGTCCTGTGTAATCAGCGGGTGCCTGCGGACATCGAGTCCACAGTACCCGCTGCTGGGCTCCCACTGTGTTTAATCACAGCAGGAGCGGGTGGCCGCCGGCGCGTGCACCAGACCCGAAAGCGTCAGATCATGTACTAGATATATCTGCAGTGGGCAGTTGTTCAGGCTGCATTCACACCTGAGCGTTTCAAAGTCGCATGTTTTTACCGCGATTTTTGCTGCGATTTTGTACAGGTCACCAATGAGAAAAGCAGAAAAACGCCTGTAATCTGCCCCAAAGAAGCTCATGTTCTTTTTTGAACTTAGGGCATTTTTCAGGCATTTTGCTTCAGGTGACAAAACGCTCAGATGTGAACAGGTGCCATTGAAATGAATAGGATTTTGCTTGTTGGGTGTTTTTCAGGCGTTTTACGAGAGTTTTATGAACTAAAAACGCTCAGGTGTGAATGTAGCCTAAGTGGCTGATTAAATTTTATTTATTTTTTCTTTTAAACTATCCGTTTTGGTTTTTCGGCCAAGTGCATCCTCAGTTTTTGGTTTCGGTCCAGAATTTTCATTTGGGTGCACCACTACTTTAATCCAAAAAGTCTCTTCTATTGCTTCTCCAAATTTCCAGACTCCTTTTTTTTATTTTGCTGCTGTGATCTGACTTTCTGTAATGCCGCGTACACACGAGCGGATTTGGATGGTTTTTCCGACGGAATTCCGCTCAAGCTTGCCTTGCATACACACGGTCACACAAAAGTTCTCTGAACTTTTGACCGTCAAAAACGCAGTGACGTACAACACTACGACAAGTGGAGAAAATGAAGTTCAATGCTTCCGAGCATGCGTCGAATTGTTTCCGAGCATGCGTAGGAATTTTGCGCTTTGGAATTTGTACAGACGATCGCATTTTCGGATGGGAACTTTTCCCGACCGAAAAATAGAGAACATCTCTCAATCTTTTGCTGGCTGGAATTCCAGCCTCCTCACCACCTCCTTTAACCACTTGCCCTCCAGAAGATTTGCCCCATCCCCCCCCTCCCCCAGACCATTTTTTGCTATGTAGCACCCTGGAGTTTAGGCAGGGTTGCTCCTCAAAAAGTAACCTGCCAGGAATAGTCATGTTAGAGATCTATTGATTTCTCTATTGTTTGAAGTTTGACCTTGTTGCACTTTTCTCTTCTACCACTAGGTGGCCAAGTACCTAGTGGTACTGGATATGAGAAAGCCATTGCATGGTCAAATTATGGGTTAGATGGGGTATCTCAGCCAATGGGCAGGGGTTTTCTTAAATCCCTTGGCCTGCTGGGAGAACCTATATATTTGGGTGGAGTGGGGTGATCGGGGGTTCTGTGCCACCTGGACGGCTGTCTGGGTGGACGTGTGTTGTATTGCCCGGGCTGCTAGGCCAGAGTTTGGGCCTATACTGGGCACATCTGGTTGCTAGGCTGTCTGAGGGCCTATCCAGAAGCATGAGAGCAGCGCAGGGTTGGGATTGCGGCTTGCAGTCCAACCAGAAGTGACGGTTCTGCTGGCCGGAGAACCTGTCGTGATCAGAGGTTGAAGGGAAGCTGTCGCCACTAAGGGACCAACCACCTTATTACCAGGGACCACAGTGAGTAACTGAAGCAAGTACTGGAGCAGCATTCTCACCAGACGGGGACAGTGTGGAATATGGAAACTTCATTGGGTATCAAGCCAGGGACCCAGCCAGAGGAGCCTTGTGTGTCAAGCCAGGGACTGAGCAGGCCAGCGGGGTGAGGCTTGAGAGGTATCTTGAGTGCCAAGATAGGGACCTATCAGAGAGGCGGGGGTGACGCTTGAGGAAGATACTATCGTGAAGATTGGAGGAGCTCAAGGGATTCAGTGACAGTGAATCTTCT
Source organism: Lithobates septentrionalis (assembly GCA_037952835.1). Taxonomy (NCBI): domain Eukaryota; kingdom Metazoa; phylum Chordata; class Amphibia; order Anura; family Ranidae; genus Lithobates; species Lithobates septentrionalis. Next base: position 707,644 of record JBBDGP010000554.1, read on the forward strand.
AATCTAGTGAGAGAGACCGGGAGATCAAGGGGCTGAAGAACTACAAGAAGTGATTGTAGTGAAAGTGAAGGAACTGTTACACTTTGTGTTAGGAACTGTTAAAGACTGTTGCCATAGGAGACAGCATTCCTACACATGTAGATGTGGTATCTTGCTGGATGCCTTTCCCTGCATGGCTGTCCTCCTATCGAAGTCTCGGAGTCTGCCAATTAATCTTGCAACTACCTAAGGGTGTCCTGGCCCAAACCCTCTCTCCCCCAAAAAAGTTTTGCTTCAAGAAGTGTCTGGTGCCCAATAACTTAAGCTACCTTACACCCACCATGCCTCACAACCCACCACATACAGAAAGATGTCAGCTATCTCTGGCCCTAGAGGTTCTCAATAGATCGAAGGAGGCCTGGGACCTTGCTACAGCTATATGGCACTGCGTGACAATTGCGCAATCACGTGACAATGCTATATGGCACTACGTGACAATTGCGCAATCACGTGACAATGTACCCAAATAAAATTTAAAATTGATGTCCTTTTTTCCAACAAATAGAGCTTCTTTCTGGTGGTATTTGATCTGCGTTTTTTATTTTTTGCGCTATAAACTAAAAAAGACCGACAATGTTGAAAAAAAAAACATACAAAATAAAAAACATGTAAAAGAATCAAATTTCTGCATCAGTTTTAGGCCAATATGTATTCTGCTATATATTTTTGGTAAAGAGAATTTGTTGTACCCTGTACCTGGGGGAGGGGGTATCGTGTACCCTGCCTACAGGTAGGTTGTACGGGGTCCAGTGATTTCTAACAGCAGCCTTGACATTGCTACTTGATTTCACTGCCCAACAAAATATGTTGTCATCCTGTTAACCACTTGCCAACCGCCTAACTGGGAAAATACATCATTAGTTTGACATTAAAGACCCCGGTTATAGCTGCAGCTAGAAAGAAAAAGTCCTGGACAGCCGCACTCAAAATAATGAATTACCTTTATTGAACGATGATCATAAAAGATACATGCCACAGCAAAAAATAGCAGGAAGCTGACGCGTTTCACACTGTAGCCAGTGCTTAATCATAGAGCTATGATTAAGCACTGACTACAGTGTGAAACGCGTCAGATTTTTTCTGCTATTTTCTGCTGTGACATGTATCTTTTATGTTCATCATTCAATAAAGGTAATTCATTATTTTGAGTGCGGCTGTCCAGGACTTTTTCTTTCTACTTCATTATAAGCATTGCCGACACCTGTTACTTCCAGCATTGAGGGGATGACTGTTCCTGACTGACCTTCCCAGTGCGGTGATATTTTTCTTTCTTTTATAGCTGCAGCTAGATGCCATAACCCCAGTATTTTTTTTTACCCTCAGGAGCAGGTCTTTCAGATAAAAGTGGTCTCCGCTTTTAGAAGCGGAGGGAGAGGTCCCCCCCCCCCTTCCTTCCCTTCCCAGTTGTTTTCGAGTTTGTTACCAATCGCTGAGCCCAGAAACCATCCGGCTCCGGTAGTGGCTCGCCATAGAGATAAGCAATGGCAAGATGCCCGCCGCTCATCTCTATGCCCTTGATGGATCGGAGCAACATCATGACGTCACTTCCCGTTCTTGGGCCATGTAAATATGTTTTTTCCCGTAAAGCAAAAGATAATTTTTTTTTTTTTTGATCTTTTGCTTTTAGGGTAGAGGAGAAATTTTGGGTCTTTTAGACCCCCAGATCTCCACATAAAGAGGACCTGTCATGCTGTATTGTTATCGCATGGGGTGCTTACATTCCTTGCAATAGCAATAAAAGGGATCACATTTTTTTTTTAAAGGGACAGTTTAAAAAATTGTAAAAATTGAATAAAATATTTTTTTTTTGTTAAAGCACCCCCCACTTACGCGTGCTTGCACACATACGTAGGTCATGCCCACATATGTAAATAGTGTTTGCACCGCACACGTGAGGTATCGCCATGAACGTCTGAGCGAGAGCAACAATCCTAGCACAAAAATAGTGCGTTTTCAAAATTTTCGCTCTTTTTTTTGTTTATAGCGCAAAAAATAAAAACCTTAGAGGTGATCAAATACCACCAAAAGAAAGCTCTATTTGTGGGGAAAAAAAGGATGTCAATTTTGTTTGGGTGCAACGTCGCACGACCCCACAATTGTCAGTTAAAGCGACGCAGTGCCGAATCGCAAAAAGTGCTCTGGTCAGGAAAGGGGTAAAATCTTCCAGGGCGGAAGCGGTTAAGTACCGTAGTTTGGCGCCATTCCACGAGGGCGAGCAATTTTAAAGCATGACCTGTTAGGTATATATTTACTATATACTCGACATTGACACACATGCACCTTCACAGGTTGAACTGGATGGACTATTGTCCTAATCCAAACTTACCTACTATGAAAATAAGAAACTATGAAACTTAGCGTAAAATCATCTGTCATATTATTTTAAAAAATTGGGATATATATTATGTGGTTTTTTTTTAATTCATTAATGTTTTTTTTTTTTTTTCAAAAAAATTGCGTTTAAAAAATCTCATGCGATTTTTTTCAATTTTTTCTAAATTTGTGATTTTTTTCATCTTGATGCATTTTTAGACTATTTTTGGATTTATTCACCTTTATTTAGATTTGTTTATTTATTTGATGTCATATTTCATGAACTTTCACTGTTATTTATCTGATGTCACTTCTTATGAATTTAATCGATGTTTAGTCACTTTATTTACATGATTTTGCTCTTTACGCACATGCACTTGAAGAATTGGATTATATTTATTTCATCACATTTATGCACTTTGAGATAGCGCCACATATCTCTATTTACCTTATTGTTTATTGTTTTTCTGTGTGGGAACACTGCCGTATGTGTGGCGGCTTCTTAGTCCTCTTTAGCTGCTTTGGCTCGCCTTGGTTTTGCGCATTTGTTTTCTTCTTTGTTTGAAAAACAGCAAAAACCGTGGGACATAAAATATGCAATGACCACTATTTTATTCCCTAGGGTCTCTGCTAAAATAAATAAATAAATAAACAAACAAACAAAAACTGTATTTTTTGCAAGAAAACTACGTCAACAGATCTAATAGGCAGTATCCACAGGTAAAAAAACCTAAAGGTACGGCGGATACACAACAAACTGCAGTGTTAATGCTGGGGAGAGGCACACGACATCATATGTCTTTTTTTTTTATTTCTATTTTTTGTCTGCCCACATATTACTTTAATACCAGAGAACAGGAAGAACGCACAGCAGATGCAGAGCTGTAAAAACAGAAAGTTCTACAGAAAGAACACAATGGCGCAGCTTCCCCTGGCAATGCAGTAAAAAGCGGCACAGACAATGCCCACATAACATTAGACAATGCCATCCAATGGAAACATGATTTAATACTGTTTTCGGAAAGCGAACACATTCTGGGTTGTGTTGTTGTACAGGGGAAATGTTCTTCCTAGGAAATAAACAAGTTTCTCTTTGCAATATTTATTAGCCTGTACCTGGCAGCCTTATCAACAGCTGGGCATGTGACAGAAGAATTATCCGAGCGGGCTCTCTCCTGTCATGTGTGCCGCACCCGGTGTGTGATGATTGCCGCGGCCTGGCTGTTGGAATGCAGAAGGCTTCTCCTCATGCAGCACTTTGCAGGATCTCTGTGATGCCACTACACTTTCCAGCTGTCTGCTTCCGACCACAAGAGGTCGGCTCAATCCCACTCCATCTGGACAGAGCTGTCTTGTCAGGAAACTGTCACCACCGCAGTCCCCCGAAAGACGTAATGAGGAGGACCTGTACCTGCTTGCTGCCATATTCCAGTCTCTCGCCTCATCACAGACTTGCTGCTGAAATTTTTTATGTAATTGAACCCATTTGTAATTGAACCCATTTTTGTAATGACATAACATACACAGACTTGTTATCTCTGATACCACAGAACACTTATCATAGTCCTTTCACTATATGGTATTAGGGCCCATTTACACCTACACTTACCGGCCAATTTATTAGGTACACCTGTTTAATTGCTTGGTAACACAAATTGCCAATAAGACAATCACATGGCAGCAACTCAATGCATTAGGGCATCTAGATGTGGTAAAGATGACTTGAAGTTTAAACCGAGCATCAGAATGGGGAAGAAAGGGGATTTAAGTGAGTTTGAAAGTGGCATGGTTGTTGGTCTAAATATTTCAAAAACTGTTGATCTACTAGGGTTTTCACGCACAACCATCTCTAGGGTTTACAGAGAATGGTCCGAAAAAGTGAAAATATCCAGTGAGTGGCAGTTGTGTCGAGGAAAATGCCTTGTTGATGTCAGAGGTCAGAGGAGAATGGGCAGACTGGTTCAAGATGATAGAAAGGCAACAGTAACTCAAATAACTACTCATAATACCAAGGTATGCAGAATACCATCTCTGAATGCACAACACATCGAACCTTGGAGGAGGACTGCAGCAGAAGACCACAGCGGGTGCCACTCCTGTCAACTAAGAACAGGAAACTGAGGTTACAATTCACACAGGCTCACCAAAATTGGACAATAGAAGAATGGAAAAACGTCGCCTGGTCTGATGAGTCTCTATCAGCTTCGACATTCAGATGATAGGGTCAGAATTTGGCGTAAACAACATGAAAGCATGGATCCATCCTGCCTCATATCAACGGTTCAGGCTGGTGGTGCTGGTGGTGTAATGGTGTGGGGGATATTTTCTTGGCACACTTTGGGCCCCTTAGTACCAATTGAGCATCGTTTAAACGCCACGGCCTACTTGAGTATTGTTGCTGACCATGTCCATCCCTTTATGACTACAGTGTACCCATCTTCTGATGGCTACTTCCAGCAGGATAATGCACCATGTCACAAAGATTAAATCATCTCACCACTGGTTTCTTGAACATGACACTGAGGTCACTGTACTCCAATGGTCTCCACAGCCACCAGATCTCAATCCAATAGAGCACCTCTGGGATGTGGTGGAATGGGAAATTGGCATCATGGATGTGCAGCCGAGAAATCTGCAGCAACTGCATGATGTTATCATGTCAATATGGACCAAAATCTCTGAGGAATGTTTCCAACACCTTGTTGAATCTATGCCACAGAATTGGCAGTTCTGAAGGCAAAATGGGGTCCAAGCCGGTACTAGCAAGGTGTACTTAATAAAGTGTCCGGTGAGTGTATGTGGTCATTTCCTATGGGTCCTCAACGAGCCTCCACACACCAAAAAAAAGGGCCCCTTGAGCCCATAGGGAAAGGCAGCCTTGACTGCTGAGAGCAGTGCTGGGACAAGGTCATCTAGAGCTCAGGGCGAACATGCCAAATTGAGCCCCCCAAGATGTATGTGCATTAAGTGTCAGCAAAAATCCCCTCATATCCAAAAAATCTGTGCTAATCTGCATGCTTAGCTCAAATCCCCTCATTCTACATGTGCTCCCAGCACCCCCCCCCCAAAAAAAAAGTCCCATCAAATTTCCTCCCTGAGCACAAGTCCTCTCCTCCCCCATTCCAAATCCACCTCCCCCAACCCCCCATCCTAGCACAAAACCACCCCTCCAAATTTCCCCTCCTATCACAAATGCCCCCAATCATCCCTACTAGCACAAATCCCCCTCCCAAAAATGTTTCCCCTCCTAGCACAATTCCTTTCCCCCCAATAGGGTTGCCACCTCATCCCTTTAAACCTGAACACATATGAATTACTCAGGTTCTGAGGTAAATTAAATGCAGATTAGGCAACAAGTGAGTGTAATTACCACCTTAATCAGCCGCAGAACCTGTGTAATTAATATGTGTTCGAGTTTAAAGGGATGATGTGGCAACTCGACCCCCCAACCATATTACTTTTTCTAGCACAAACCCCCCAAATCTCGCATCTTAGCACAAATCCTCTCTCAACACAAATCCCCCCCAAATCACCACTCCTAACACACCTCCCCAAATTCCCCCTCCCAACACAAATCCCTTCCCCCCAATCCCCTTGTATTGCCCCCGAACCTCAAATGATACCACAGTGCCCAGGGCAGCCATCCCTCCTGCTCACCCCTTGTACCTACCCTGGCTTAAAACGTGGTTCAATAATTTAATGTGGACATAAGCAACAAGTGGAAGTGGCTATAAGGTGATTGGCTACTTAGGCACGGGGTGAGAGAGGGCAGGACCTCTATAAAAGGTCTACCCTGAGGTAAAATCTTCACTCACCTCAGGAACCGCACCTTCAGAAGAGTTGTGCGCCCATCCACTCCTTCCCTTTGTTTGAGCTTGGTTGTCACAGCTTTCTCTGTGGTTAGACCTTGCCAGCGTTAAAGCGGAGTCCCACCCACTTTTGAGAGGTGGTCTTAAACAAAAGGCCACCTCTCCACCCCTCATTTTTGGATATTTTTTTTTAATTATTTTAATTAATTTTAATTAATTTTATTTTTTATGAAGTACATAGTGTACTTCCGATCCATCCGGTCCGTGGCGCAGGACGTCATATCCTCTTGTGTCCCAGAGGACATCTGGCCATTCACAAATCACCACGCGACTCGCGCATGCGCAGTAGCGAACAGGTAGTGAAACGGCAAGGCTCCACTGCCGGTTTCCCTTAATTAGAATCCCGATCCAATGGATGGATCGGCCTCGGGGACTGACGTCGCGGGCTTCCTGACAGGTAAGTGTCCTTATTAAAAGTCAGCAGCTACAGTGTTTGTAGCTACTGACTTAAAAAAAAAAACATTCCGGTTGGAACACCGCTTTAAATGTTCCTTTAACTGCCTCAAACGCGGACACTTTTACCCCCTTCCTGCCCAGGCCAACTTTCAACCTTCAGCTTCACTCTTTTGAATGACCATTGCATGGTCATACAACACTGTACCCTATGAAATTTTTATAATTTGTTTGTTCACACAAATAGGGCCGCTTTATTTTGGTGGTATTTAATCACCACCGGGTTTTTTTTGTTTTTTTTTAATAATAAACTAAAAAGGACAGAAAATTGAAAATAAAAGAAACAAATTTTTCTTTGTTTTTGGTATATCATTTTGCAAATAAATATTCTTTCTTCATAAATTTAGGCCAAAATTGTATTCTGCTACATTTATTTGGTGAAAATGAGTGTATATTATTTAGTCTGTAGGAAAGTTATAGAGCCCACAAACTATGGTATATATACAGGTGCATCTCAGAAAATTAGAATATCATCAAAAACTTAATTTATTTCAGTAATTCAATTCAAAAAGTGAAACTCATATATTTTATATAGATGCGATATGCACAGAGTGGTATATTTCAAGCATTTCTCTCTTTTTCATTTTGATGATTATGGCTTACAGCTAGTGAAAACCTAAAATTCAGTATCTCAGAAAATTTGAATATTACATAAAACCAATAAAAAAAAAAGGATTTTTAATACAGAAATGTTGGCTTACTGAAAAGTATGTCCATGTACAGTATAGTATGCACTCAATACTTGGTCAGGGCTTCTATTGCATGAATTACTGCATCAATGCGGCGTGAAATGGAGGTGATCAGCCTGTGGCACTGCAGAGATGTTATGAAAGCCCCGGTTAATTTGATAATGGCCTTCAGCTCGTCTGCATTGTTGGGTCCGGTGTCTCTCATCTTGCTCTTGACAATACCATACAGATTCTCTATGGGGTTTAGGTCAGGCGAGTTTTCTGGCCAATCAAGCACAGGGATACCATGATCATTAAACCAGGCATTGGTATCTTTGGCAGTGTGGGCAGGTGCCAAGTCCTGTTGGGAAATTAAATGAGCGTCTACATAAAGCTGGTTAGCAGAGGGAAGCATGAAGTGCTCTAGAATTTCCTGTTAGAAGGCTGCAGTTAATCTCTGAACAGTGGCGTAGCGTGGGTTGTCAGCACCCGGGGCAAGGCAAGTAATTTGCGCCCCCTAACATGCAGACTTTTAGCACTCCCCGAGTCCCTTCCAATACAATAGTACTGACCAACCTGATTCCTATACTGACCACTACGCTAACCTACTTGATTTCAACACTGACCAACCTGATTCCCGACCATTACACACTACACTGACCACTACACTACACTATACTGTCCACTACACTATACTGTCCACTACACTGACCACCATACTACACTACACTGACCTCTATACTACACTGACCACTATACCACACTGACCACCATACTACACTGACCACTATACTACACTGACCACTATACTACACTACACTGACCACTATACTACACTACACTGACCACCATACTACACTACAATGACCTCTATACTACACTGACCACTATACCACACTGACCACTATACCACACTGACCACCATACTACACTGACCACTATACTACACTGACCACTATACTACACTGACCACTATACTACACTGACCACCATACTACAGTACACTGACCACCATACTACACTACACTGACTACTACACTGACCACCATACTACACTACACTTACCACCATACTACACTACACTGACCACCATACTACACTACACTGACCACCATACTACACTACACTTACCACCATACTACACTACACTGACCACCATACTACACTACACTGACCACCATACTACACTACACTGACCACTACACTGACCACCATACTACACTACACTTACCACCATACTATACTACACTGACCACCATACTACACTACACTGACCACCATACTACACTACACTGACCACTACACTGACCACCATACTACACTACACTGACCACCATACTACACTACACTGACCACCATACTACACTACATTGACCACTACGCTGACCACCATACTACATTACACTGACCACCATACTATACTACACTGACCACCATACTATACTACACTGACCACTATACTATACTACACTGACTACCATACTACACTACACTGACCACCATACTACACTACACTGACCACCATAATATACTACACTGACCACCATACTATACTACACTGACCACCATATTATACTACACTGACCACCATACTACACTACACTGACTACTACACTGACCACCATACTATACTACACTGACCACTATACTACACTACACTGACCACTACACTGACCACCATACTACACTACACTGACCACCATACTATACTACACTGACCACCATACTACACTACACTGACCACCATACTACACTACACTGACCACCATACTACACTACACTGATCACTATACTACACTGACCACTATACTAACCACTATACTACACTGACCTCCATACTAAACTACACTATACTGACCACTATACTATACTATACTAACCACTATACTGACCACCATACTACAATAACCACCATACTGACCACTACACTACACTGACCTCCATACTAAACTACACTATACTACACTACACTACACTGTCCACTATACTGACCACTATACTACACAGCCTACACTATACTGTCCTGCCTACAGTCTCTCTCTCGCCCCCCCTTGTAACAAGACTCTCACGAGGGAGTCTCACTCACCTTCATGTCCTGGCCTGCATCGGTCCGGAGGAGGAGGAGGAGAAGACAGCTGCGGCTCACGTTTTTGCTTCTCTCCCCCACGATCTGGCTGCTGCCATGTTCAGTGTCCATTGCACTGTGATTGGGCGTATAGGGGTCATGTGCGGAGGCGGGACTTCAGGAGCGATCGAGGACAGGCCAGACCTACGCCTCACATGACCCCCATACACCCAATCACAGGGCGCCGGACACTTAACATGGCGGCCGGAGCACGGGGGACACAGGTACTTGAAGTTAGGAGGAGGCAGCAGTAGTGACACATACTGGCGCCCCCCTAAATGTCGCGCCCGGGGCCACGGCACCCCCTGCACCCCCCACGCTACGCCACTGTCTCTGAATAACCAAAATTTTGTCGGAATTTGTATTCGGACCGAAACGAATTGCACATGTCTAGCTATTTGTCACGGGGGTATTCTTCCCACTGATCACCAATTTAAGGAGGATACTTCTCACTGACCTCCAATGTAAAGAGCATTCTTCCCACCAACCACCAAAATAAAGAACATTATTCCCACTGACGACTAATAAAAGGACCATTCTTTCCAATAACCACCAATAACCACCAATCTAAGGAGGATACTTCCTACTGACCTCCAGTGTAAGTACCATTATTCTCACCATTATTCTCACTGATCACCTAAGTAAGGAAAATTCTTCCCACCTACCAACAATATAAGGAACATTCTTTCCACTGACCAAAATATGCTTCCCACTGCAAACCAATGTAAGGTGCATTCTTCCCACTGATCCCCAATGCCAACAAATGTAAGAAGTATTCTCTCCCTGATCATCACACTATTTTAAAGCGAGCTGTGCATATAGTACTTACAGTGCCTTTAAAAAGTATTCATACTCCTTAAAATTTTTCACATTTTGCCATGTTACAACCAAAAGACGTGAATGTGTTTTATTGGGATTTTATGTAATAGACCAACAAAGATGGCACATGATTGTGAAGTGGAAGGAAAAATTTTCAAATTTGTTTACAAACAAATTTGTGAAATGTGTGGCATGCATTTGTATGCGGCCCTCTTTACTCTGATACCCTTAACTAAAATCTAGTGGAACCAATTGCCTTCAGAAGTCACCTAATTATTAAATAGAATCCCCCTGTGTGTAATTTAAACCCAGAATTAAATACAGCTTTTCTGTGAAGCCCGCAGAGGTTTGCTAGAGAACCTTAGTGATCAAACAGCATCATGAAGGCCAAGGAACACACCAGACAGGTCAGGGATAAAGTTGTGGAGAAGTTTAAAGCAGGGTTAGGTTATAAAAAAAATATACCAAGCTTTTAATATCTCACGGAGCACTATTCAATCCATCATCCGAAAATGGAAATAGTATGGCACAACTGCAAACCTACCAAGACATGGCCGTCCACCTAAACTGACAGGCCGAGCAAGGAGAACATTAATCAGAGAAGTAGCCAAGAGGCCCATCATAACTCTGGAGGAGCTGCAGAGATCCACAGCTCAGGTGGGAGACTCTTTCCACTGGACAACTATTAGTTCTGCACTCCACAAATCTGGCCTTCATGGAAGAGTGGAAAAAAAGAAAGCCATTGTTGAAAGAAAGCCATAAGAAGTCCCATTTGAAGTTTGCGAAAAGCCATGTGGGGGACACAGCAAACATGTGGAAGAAGGTGCTCTGGTCAGAAGAGACCAAAATTAAACTTTTTGGCCTAAAAGTAAAACACTATGTGTGTCGGAAAACTAACACTGCACATCACCCTGAACACACCATCCACACCATGAAACATGATGGTGGCAGCATCATGTTGTGGGAATTCTTTTCTTCAGCAAGGACAGGAAAGCTGGTCAGAGTTGATGGGAAGATGGATGGAGCCAAATACAGGGCAATCTTAGACCCCATACACACTATTAGATTTTCTGCAGATTTTTGTCTTCAGATTTACCAAAACCATGTAGTGCAAGGGCCTGCCTGATTGCATACAAATTGAAACTCTTAAGGTTTGACCTCATATTATATGGTTTGGTAAATGTGAAGACAAAAATCTGCAGAAAATCTAATAGTGCGTACGGGGTCTTAGAATGGCCCAGTCAAAGCCCAGGCCTAAATCCTATTGAGAATCTGTGGTAAGACTTGAAAATTGCTGTTCACAGATGCTCTCCATCCAATCTGACAGAGCTTGAGCTATTTTGCAAAAAAAATGGGCAAAAATGTCACTCTCTAGATGTGCAAAGCTGGTAGAGACATCTCTAAAAAGACTTGCAGCTGTAATTGCAGAGAAAGGTGATTCTACAAAGTATTGACTCGGGGGGGGCTGAATACAAATGCACGCCACACTTTTCACATATTTATTTATAAAAAATGTTGAAAAACATTTATCATTTTCCTTCCACTTCACATTTATGTGTGTCTTTGTGTTGGTCTGTCACATAAAATCCCAATAAAGTACATTTACGTTTTTGGTTGTAACATGACAAAATGTGTAAATTGCAAGGGGTGTGAATACTTTTTCAAGGCACTGTATTAGCAGGGGTTCCCTGAGACCAGAAAGTTTTTTTTAAGGCTTCTTCCATGTTAAAAAAAATTGAGAAAGGCTGCCTTATATGTTGTGGCTGCATTCATTTTCTTTTTCAACTTTTTTGGACATTTATTTTTTCTTGGTGGTCCTACCAGAAATGCATTCCCTGTTCTAGGTAGACAACTCTCACTCGCCATACTGTATCTATAGAGAAGCAGCGTTTTCACCATAGGTCAGGGCTACAAACACCTCCCCTCTCCTATTCTGCATAACATAGTGGTGGTGTGGGAGCATGTAGTCTTCAGAGATAGATAAGAACAGTGGTCTCCAAACTGTGGCCCGGGGGCCAGATGCAGCCCATTGCTTGCTTTTATCCGACCCTTGGGGCAATTTTCCTTCCACTGATAAGAGACATTAGGACACCAACAATGGGGCAATATTCCTCCTACTGACATCAACAATGGGACACTATTTCTCCAATTGATGCCAACGATGTGGCACTATTCCTCCAACTGACATTATTATTGGGGCACTATTAATCCCACCGACAACAATGATGGGGCACTATTCCTCTCCCTAATACCAAAGATGCATTGTTTGTTCCCACTGATGCCAGGCCAATTTCTACTCCCAATGGCCACAGTTGGGCCCCCCTACATTCAGAATTGTAGACAGGCCCTTTGTTTAGAAAGTTTGGAGACCCCTGGCTAAGAACAATGTTAATGATAAGAATGTTATGTTCTATATCTCTCGCATTGCCGGGCCAATGCTATTAATATTGCATCTAGAGTAAATGCAGAATTGAAGGGATACTATTTGTCCAGGTGGGCTTTTTTATGTGTGCCTGTAGGCAAAAGAGGTGGTTTTTCCTTTTTCCTAGTTAAAATACTAAACACTGTTTTCCATCATAAGCAGAAATACTGCCATCTCCTATACATTCACATATCTCCTATAAGCAAATTTACAAATTGTCATAATATGCCAGCCAGAATTGTGTGAATACCTGACCATTACAACTATATAAGCTTGCTAGATATCCCAACCATGGGCATTAAGATAGAAGCGGCCCCCTTTTGCAAGTTCTTCCTTTGTGAACCTATCAAACCATGTCTTTATTGAACTGGCTTCCTACAGAGGGGCACAGTCATACTAGAACAAGTGCACAAAAAGGGCCTTCCCCAAACTGTAGACTTCAGGTTAGAAGAATTAAATGGTCTAAAATGTATTTGCATGTGTAGCGCCCTGGAGTTTAGGCAGGGTTGCTCCTCACAAGTTCACTTGCCAGGAATAATTATTCTGGTTAATTGTTAGAGATCTATTGATTTCTCCCTAAGTTTGGCCTTGTTGCACTTTTCTCTTCTACCACTAGGTGGCAGGGTACTTGGTGGTACTAGATATGAGAAGGGCAACTTAAGGTCAGGTTATGGGTATATGGGGTATCTCAGCCAATGGGCAGGGGTTTTCTTGAATCCCTTGGCCTGCTGAGAGAGCCTATATATTTAGGTGGAGTCAGGTGATTTATGTTCTGTGCCACTTGGACGGCTGTCTGGGTGGACATGTGTTGTAGTGCCCGGGCTGCTAGGTCAGAGATTGGGCCTATCCCGGGCACATCTGGCTGCTAGGCTGTGTGAGGGCCTATACAGAAGCATGAGAGCAGTGCAAGTTTGGTACTATGGTCCAACCAGAAGTGCTGGCTCTGCCGGCCGGAGAACCTGTCATGGTCGGAGATAGAGGGGAAGCTGTCGCCAGTAAGGGACTATCCGCCTTATTACCAGGGACCACAGTGAGTAACTGAAGCAAGTACCAGAGCAGTATTCCCACCAACCGGGGACGGTGAAGAATAGGGAAACTTCAGTGGGAATCAATCCAGGGACCCAGCCAGCGGACGTGACGCTTGCAGAGCAGCCTTGTGTGTCAAGCCAGGGGCCGAGCAGGCCAGTGTGGGTGAAGCTTGAGGTGTATCTTGAGTGCCAAGCTAGGGACCCAGCAGAGAAGCAGGGGTGACACTTGAGGAAGATACTACCGTGAAGATTGAAGGAGCTCAAGGGATTCAGTGGCAGTGAATCAGTGGGTCTAGTGAGAAACAGTGGGCCAAAGAACTACAAGGAGTGATTGTAGTGAAAGAGAAAGGAACTGTTACGTTTGTGTTAGAAACTGTTAAAGACTGTTGCCATAGGAGGCAGCATTCCTGCACATGTAGATGTGGCGTCTTGCTGGATGCCTTTCCCTGCATGGCTGTCCTATTGAAGTCTTGGAGTCTGCCAATTAATTGCAACTATCTAAGGGTGTCCTGGCCCTAACCCTCTCTCCCCAAAAAAGATTGTTAAAGGAAATAAACTTTCTTTTGCATTCAAGAAGTGTCTGGCGAGTGGCGACCGATAACTCTAATAATTCTGCACCCACCATGCCTCACAACCCACCACATATAGAAGGATGTCAGCTATCCCTGGCCCTGGAGGTCCTCATTCGATCAAAGGAGGCCTGGGACCTTGCTACATATGCTTTAGCATTAACAGTACTCTTCACTGAAAACACCTGAACTCAATCATCTGGAGGTGTGCTCACATACTTTTAGCCACAAGTAGGCATAATGATCAGGTGTAAACACATGTTGGCTATGTAGTGTATTTGGCTCTTCTCGGCCAGGTGGATCCTCTTTCTGACCAGGTGGATGGTCGTTATTGGTGTATGCTCAGTGAAGATTTTTTGTAAAAGGCCATTCTTATGTCTGCCCATGTTAACTCATGTTATCTACACCAGGAGAAACAGTTGTCTTCAATGGCTGCCTTTGCCTGAACATTACATGCAACACAGAGCCACACTGATCAAGCTCTGCTGTATATCCTGTTCAGCTTAATACAGTCTTTCATACCTGTCACCTTGGGGGCACTTGGCTGGCATCAAACATGCTTGCCAAGTATTCCCTTTGAAATATACAATACATGCATGAGACCTAAAATCTATACATCTATAGTGATATGGTTAAATAAATTATGTCCAATAAATATGTATCTTGTTACAAAGAGTTCCATTCTTCCTTTTTATTAGCTTTTATATTTGCTTGTAGCATCACTGCCAAATAAATATATAAAGAAAGGTTTGTATACTGGGGTTTGGGAATGGTACGCATTCAAGGTGACCATGTTGGTAAGAAATCTATTTTATTTTTGGTAGGTTCATGGAGCTTCTTGTGTGACATGACACTAAAGTCCGGGGCACAGTGCCATGAGAATCTAAACACCATCATTCAGTGTGATGTCACCGTACAAGTGGGAACCATCCGTGTGACAGAATCCCTGGCTTACCTCCATGTGTGCCACAGGGCGTGTGATGCTTTCTTTCTGCCAAATAGCACTGCCAATATAGTCAACATCACAGGACTCTTTATCAGGTATGAAATCTTATAAATGGCACTACACTAATGGTCTGATTTAACCCCTTTTGTAACCAGATGTCCTTAAAAACTAGATGCCCAGGCCAAAATGTAGCATTAGTAAACTTGATTAAACCTCTATGGCTGTTTTAAAACATACCTAAATACGCTGCATACATTTTATATATATATATATATATATATATATATATATATATATATAGTATCTCACAAAAGTGAGCACACCCCTCACATGTTTGTAAATATTTTATTATATCTTTTCATGTGACAACACTGAAGAAATGACACTTTTCTACAATGTAAAGTAGTGAGTGTACAGCTTGTATAACAGTGTAAATTTGCTGTCCCTTCAAAATAACTAATGTCTAAACAAAAGTGAGTACACTCCTAATTGAAAATGTCCAAATTGGGCCCAAAGTGTCAATATTTAGTGTGGCCACCATTATTTTCCAGCACTGCCTTAACCCTCTTAGGCAAGGGGTTCACCAGAGCTTCACAGGTTGCCACTTCAGTCCTCTTCAAATCCTCCATGACGACATCATGGAGCTGGTGGATGTTATAGTGAATCCAAATATTCCGCGCTTAGGACGGTCACCAGTGAGAACTGCAGCCCCCCAAAAGAAGGAAAACACAAAGGTGAAGTCCAAAATACTAAAAAACTCTAATTGGGGAATTGGCGATGTTCACAACTAAAATAAATCAATGCCTCAATATCAAAAATTGTGCATCAGAGTGTTTCAACAAACTTAGTGAAAAAACTATAAAGAATGTATATATAATGGGATAAAAGTGTGTCATATAAAAACGCTGTGTATACAAAACACCACACAATATATAAAGTAAAAAGTGAACAATTATGGGTGTAGCTGAAACATCAGTAATCGTATGAAAAATGTGTACACCTGAAAGTAATAAAAATATATATATTTATAAAACAAAAAAGAAAAGCTATCTGATGTTGGTTAAAACTGTCTCAAAAGTGCTGCATAAAATATACCAAAAAAATACACAAATAAAATCAGTCTATATAGTGAGATTTTGTATGATACTATTCCGTGCAACCAGATATCCCCAAAAAAATTTTTTTGTTTTTTTTATATAAATGTCTAATGAAAATAGTTCTATATGTATAAAAAACTCTGTGAACAAGTGATCTGTGCTTTCAAATGATCCCATACGGGTTTACTGTGGCTGTTATTTGATCTTCTTCAGTGGAACCCCCACTTGTGCCCCCACTCACCGGAAAGCCCAACCCCTGCAGGGGTAATGGGCATGTGAATGTAGATCCAGTGGCAGGAATCCTAAACGATCGATGTCCCCCTCACCGACTCCACAATCTCCTTCCTAGTTATGTCACTGCTGTTCCTTTAAAGATATCCACCGGAGAGTATCCATATATTTTGAGAAGAGAAGAGCCTCATAGTGTAAATCCAAAAAGTTTATTAAGCCAAACAGCTTACATAATAAAACAAATCAAAATAAAAAGAATAAAATGTGTCAGACTAGGAGCTGACAATGCTCCGCCTGCTGGCTGTAAGCTAATGGCCTTAACAGTAGCGTGGCAGCGGCGTGCGTTCCACGGCCCGACTGCCAAAAACCGGAAGTCAATACACGATCAGAAGCTAGAGCGACGTAGGCGTACCACTTGATGACGAAACGCGTAAGGCGTGGTCACGTGGTTTATTCTTTTTATTTTGATTTGTTTTTTTATGTAAGCTGTTTGGCTTAATAAACTTTTTGGATTTACATTATGAGGCTCTTCTCTTCTCAAAATATATGGATACACTCCGGTGGATATCTTTAAAGGAACAGCGGTGACATAACTAGGAAGGAGATCGTGGAGTCGGTGAGGGGGACATAGATCATTTAGGATTCCTGCCACTGGATCTACATTCACATGCCCATTACCCCTGCAGGGGTTGGGCTTTCCGGTGAGTGGGGGCACAAGTGGGGGTTCCACTGAAGAAGATCAAATAACAGCCACAGTAAACCCGTACGGGATCGTTTGAAAGCACAGATCACTAGTTCACAGAGTTTTTTTTATACATATAGAACTATTTTAATTGGACATTTATATAAAAAAAATAATAATTTTTTTGGGATATCTGGTTGCACGGAATATTATCATACAAAATCTCACTATATGGACTGATTTTATTTGTGTATTTTTTTGGTATATTTTATGCAGCACTTTTGAGACAGTTTTAACCAACATCAGATAGCTTTTCTTTTTTGTTTTATACATATATATATTTTTATTACTTTCAGGTGTACACATTTTTCATACGATTACTGATGTTTCAGCTACACCCATAATTGTTCACTTTTTACTTTATATATTGTGTGGTGTTTTGTATACACAGCGTTTTTATATGACACACTTTTTTCCCCATTATATATACATTCTTTATAGTTTTTTCACTTAGTCTGTTGAAACACTCTGATGCACAATTTTTGATATTGAGGCATTGATTTATTTTAGTTGTGAACAGCGCCAATTCCGCTATTAGAGTTTTTTGGTGGATGTCATAGACCTTGTGTTCCTCCACCTTCCGTTTGAGGATGCGCCACAGATGCTCATTAGGGTTTAGGTCTGGAGACATGCTTGACCAGTCCATCACCTTTACCCTCAGCTTCTTTAGCAAGGCAGTGGTTGTCTTGGGGGTGTGTTTGGGGTCGTTATCATGTTGGAATACATCCCTGCGGCCCAGTCTCCGAAAGGAGGGGATCACGCTCTGCTTCAGTATGTCACAGTACATGTTGGCATTCATGGTCCTCTCAATGAACTGTAGCTCCCTAGTTGCGGCAGCACTCATGCAGCCCCAGGCCATGACACTCCCACCACCATGCTTGACTGTAGGCAAGACACACTTGTCTTTGTACTCCTCACCTGGTTGCCGCCACACACGCTTGACACCATCTGAACCAAATAAGTTTACCTTGGTCTCATCAGACCAAAGGACATAGTTCCAGTAATCCATGTCCTTAATCCAGGAACAATGGGGGAAGGGAAAGGGATCACCACTCCAGGTGGAAATGTGAATATAGAACTCTCCTCGGAACTGGAACACCAGGTGTCGGCTAAGCATATAGCAACATGAGGCAAAAAGGAAGTTCTGGACAGCCGCACTCTGGAAAATAGCCTTTATTAGTAAAAAGTCCAACAAATACAAGCCACAGCAAAAACTTGGACAAAGTCATGACTAAGCACTGTTAAGTGTGAAACGCGTCAGCTCGTTTGTCCCATCTTTTGCTGTGGCTTGCATTTGTTGGACTTTTTACTAATAAAGGCTATATTCCGGAGTGCGTCTGTCCAGAACTTCCTTTTTTGCCTCAATTCATGTCCTTAGTCTGCTTGTCCTCAGAAAACTGTTTGTGGTGCTTTATTTTGCATCATCTTTAGAAGAGGCTTCCTTCTGGGAAGACAGAAATGCAGACTAATTTGATGCAGTGTGTGGTATATGGTCTGAGCACTGACAGACTGACCCCCCACCCCTTTAACCTCAGCAGCAATGCTGGCAGCACTCATATATCTATTTCCCAAAGACAACCTCTGGATTTGACGCTGATCACTCAACTCCTTTGGTTGACCATGGCGAGGCCTGTTCTGAGTTGAACCTGTCCTGTTAAACTGCTGTATGGTCGTGGCCAACGTGCTGCAGCTCAGTTTCACGGTCTTGGCAATCCTCTTATAGCCTAGGCCATCTTTATGTAGAGCAACAATTCTTTTTTTTCAGATCCTCAGAGAGTTCTATGCCATGAGGTGCCATGTTGAACTTCCAGTGACCAGTATGAGAGAGTGAGAGCGACAACACCAAATTTAACACACCTGCTCCTCATTCACACCGCACCTTGTAACACTAACAAGTCACATGATGCCTGGGAGGGAAAATAGCTCATTAGTGTTACATGACACCTGGGGACGGTGAAGTAAGTGGGAAAGCTTCAGTAGAGACTCATCCAGAAGTACAGCTGGTAGCTGTAAGTAGAGCTTGAAGATAAGTACAGTGGTAGCTGTGAGTCAAGCCTTTGCTTTTTGCATTTTTTTGCTATCTGTGTGTTATTGGGGAGACCTCCCTTCAGTTCTTTTCCTGACACAACAGGAAGTGAGAGGAAAATCCAAAGTGAAATCTCTTCTTAGACACCACTTACCAGAACAAACATCTCCATTGGAAGTATTTAGCTATGTAGTCAAAATTTACCACATGGTCCAATGTTCCATTTGCATTCTTTCTTGCATTTTGCATTTTTTGCTATTTGTGTGCTATTGGGGAGAAGTTCTTTTTCTGTAGACACAACAGGAAGTGAGAGGAAAAGCTCTCCAAAAAGCTCTTCTTAGACAGCACTTACCAGAACAAACATCCCCATTGGAAGATGTTTCCTCTATTCTTGTGTAGCACTAACTCTCGGTGGAGCTGCTGGTTTAAGCGGGCTTGTTGCCTTCACTCTCCTTCCCTCTGTTTTACCGGCAACGGGTCTAGGGTTCCGTTGAGTTTACCTCTGGACGATACACGCACCAACACTTGAGTACGTTTTCAATGCTTTATTAAACGATTTACTAAGAAAGTAGCAGGAAAGAGGCAGAAGGGAAACCGCAGAAGAACCTCAAATATCTTCTTATGAAACTCTTGATAAATGTCCTGGTAGAATTTGGATATTACAATAGGATGCACATGCAGTCTTTCGGAAAGGCTTAGGCACAGACAAATAGTCCCAAACAGCTTCACTGTACCAAAGTTCCCGATTAGTTTCAATCACCTGCATTATATCCTGGGGCACATAGGGGAACTCCAAACCATACTCGGCAGCTACACGCTTGTTTAACATCCTCTGCAAACGTGCAAGTTTGGGCAAAGATCTGTCTCTCCCCATACCAGGCGGTACACAGGAATCCAATGATTTGCTCACCATAGACCTAGCCGGTGTCTGCAGTGAACTAACAACTTTTGGCAAAGTCCCGGTAACAGTACTGTGTGGCTCCACACAGGGTGACGTCTTCCCAGAACTCAGGGCTGTCCATTCAGGGAAAGTCATAGCAGAGGCAACATCTTCACCGTGACCATAACAGCTCTTGTGACATAGTCTGAAATAGGTCATCATCCCCGGAAAGATACGACATGGATTCTAATTCCGAGTCTCTCAACTCTTCTGCTGGTAGATATTTACTCACAGTCCCAGATACATTCCCCATCAGTGGCTTACCCGTTCCTGACGTGGACTCTGGTAGCTCCCTTTCAGGTAACCTCTGGGGTAGGCCTCGACCACGGCCACGGGAAGCCTTCACATCGGTGGTAGATCATACCCAGTCCCTCAATATCCCCTGAGGTATACAAAACAAACCTCCCCTGCGGCTTCAAACGAACTCCAGTATCTGTAAGCAGAGTTCCAGATAGCACAGCATTCATCACGGTGCTTGTAGGAAACATTCTCGGTCCCATGATCGGCTGCATCGCCGGAAAAGACATGGCACACTCTGATCTTCACGATCACGAGGCCTCTCCTCTGGCGCCAAACACATACACGCGTCCCACGCGGTAACAAGTAGGGTAGGCTCCCCCCACTTGTTCTTCTGGTCACGTAGCTCCCCAGCCTTCACTGGCACCCGCCGTCTACGCATTTAGAAAAAAAGTCCTGCAGTTTAGCCTTTTCTCTTCCTGAAGAATTTTTTCAAAGTCCAGCTCTCTCCGTAAACTCCCGGTAAAACGACTCTCTGGGTTGCGAGAATTGACGGTCAACAAATCCCGGACGACGCCCCCACATGTAGCACTAACTCTCGGTGGAGCTGCTGGTTTAAGCGGGCTTGTTACCTTCACTCTCCTTCCCTCTGTTTTACCGGCACTGGGTCTAGGGTTCCATTGAGTTTACCTCTGGACGATACACGCACCAACACTTGAATACGTTTTCAATGCTTTATTAAACGATATTGTCTTATGAAACTCTTGATAAATGTCCTGGTAGAATTTCGATATTACAATAGGATGCATTCCACTCGTGGGACACACTCTTTGCTCGCCTGGATAGGCCTCTCTCACTTGCCTAGCAGCCAGTACGTAGCACGAACAAAAGTCTCTGCCACAGACTTATTTGGGATAAACCTGTACGATCCTCTGCCACAGGATGTATTGGTTTTCTGCAATGAACGTCAGTCACAGTGCTTGAACCTTTAAGCCAACCCGGCAACACTATGCTGTATAGTTACTTTTTAGGATACGTCCTCCAACCGAGTCACCAGGCCCCTCTCCAGACCAGCACGCTGCATGATCCTTCCATGACGGGTCCTCCCCTGGGATCTCCTCGGTTGTCCAGCTTCTTCCCTTCTGGATAGACAGCTCAGGACCATTCCTTGGCTGCTGTGGAAGGCCCCAGACAAGCTTCTGGGCCCACCCATGCGCCGCAGCGATGTGGGCCTCCGGAACGGAGGACCACGAGATAGCTCTCTAACGCATACCTGTCGGCCAGGAGGGCCAGCAGGTGGCTGTAAAACGACCCCACAATATGGCGTCTGTCCCATAAATACCCTCGCCCAAAATGCAACTCGGAGGACCACCTCCACCGAATTGTCTCCGGGACAGAAGAGCATCCATACGCTTCGACACGTTGCCTTTCCAACACTGGCCAGTGATAACAGCGACACCCACCGGTCAGTATGGAAACACACACAACGTCAGCCAAGCTGAAACAGAGGCAAACCTAACCTATTTAACAAACAAGTTACTACATTTACCTAACATATGGTAGATTGCAAATCTAACAGCGCTACACTTGTTCTGGTCAAAACTCAGAATTTTGAATTTCACTGACTCTCTATTCACAATAATAATGGTCACCAGGACAAATAGAGAGGAAGAGGTTGAATCTCCCCAACAGGGTCACAGACAGCAATACGAAGCTGGCTAGGGTTCTAACCCCTCAGTACTCTATCCAAAACTAAAATTAAAAGCTTTTACTATGTTAAGATTGCCCTATTGAGATGTCACAAAGGAGTCTGGTACAACAGGAATAATCTTATCATCTTCACCCATTGATTAGAATACTGTAACTTTATGGTTCACTCTTTCTGATACTCCTACAGTCCTCACTTTGGGGGTTCTACAAGGTCCAGCACACACATTACCTAACACTTGCTGCACTGCACAGTACACAACTCAAACACACTTTCCTGACCAAAACCAAAGCCAACTGACCTGTCATCCAATCGCATAGGGGGTGTTTCATATCTTTCTGGAGGACAATTTCTCCCATGGCCATATACTGTCCATACATGAAAGAGAACCCTAAAACCACTGCCCCGTCTGCTAAGGCAGAATTTGCTTTAAAACAAGATTTTTTTTTTTTCATAATTAGATTTTTTTTCGTATTTGGGGTAGTTTCATTTGTTTCATTTCGTGTTCTTTGTGTTTTTATCTTTTGTGTGTATTGGATTGTTTTACACTGTCACCTAAATGTATTTTTATTTTTTTTTCACTGTGAAATATTAACATATTATTGTATATAATAATAAAATAACATAATGTTTTAATGAAGCTAATAAGGGGCCAAGTTTTGGCACAAGGACAAGTCCAAGATGGTTGCTAGGAGCTTAAGCCATTTAAAGCCCATTACCTCATTTAAAACCACCGCAATGTAACCTTTGCCATTGACTCCAATGTATTTTATAAAATCACTGAAATTTTGGAAATTGAGAACCACCCCCCTCCCACCCACATGACTCAACACTTTTAATACTAAACTCAGGTTTTCTGTTTCATGTTTGGTCTGGAGCCAATTCTGAAAGGCAGTTACAGTAATAATTACTGCAAGATACTGGAAGCAATTAATTAAAGGCTGAAATTGAAGAAACACATTGCCGTTTTTTCCATTTTATTGTGCAGACTGTCAGGCAGGGAAAGGGTTACAACTGAGCCATTAACTGGTACAACTCTAATTAAATGCCTGCTAAGTCTAATTAGCAACTTCCGAGAGTTAATTAAAATCAATTAACCCTTTCAATTTGAGCGATGAAGAGATGAATAAAAAACATATTGCAGCAGCACAAGACGTAATTAACAAGCGTGCATATCTGTTATAAGGGCAACAAAATCCAAAAATTGAAACTTTTGAGCAAAATGAAAGCACACCTGTAATTTAGTAATAAGCATAATGCTGGGGACAGGGAGGGAGGGGAGGTAATGGAAAATCTCCCCTGTAGATTAGCCCATAGGTCACACACTTTTTTTTTAACTGGGTTGTAACCTCTGCATGTAAAGCAGGAATGTCCAACCTATTAACCTTCATGGGTCAACTTGGAAGAAGAGGAATTGTCTTGGGCCACACATAAAATACACTAACAATAAGGATAGCCGATGAGCGGAAAAAGTCCCACAGATGAAAAAGTAACGATCACTGACAGTGGCGGCCCATCCATTAGGGGCGCACGGGCACCCCCCCCCCCATCCATGCGTCTAGCCCCCTCATCTACATGCAGGGCACCGGAAGCATGAATCCCAATGTTTTTTTTTTTTTTTTTCGAAGCACGTGATTAGAGCCAGAGACTCTAATAGGCTTCAAAAAAGGGTGGGCTCGGGGCGCAGAGACCACCCAGTTTTTGTGACAATAGCTAACGACCGCATGGGGAAGGGGGGAGCCGCCGGCCGGGGGGGGGGTTGTTTTTAGCCCCCCCCAAAAAAAAAAAAAACACCAGCCGCCACTGATCACTGATATAGATAATGTACCTATCTGAGTAATAAAACATCACTTTTTTGTAATATTTTTTAATATAGAAATAAGAGAGGACAACATAAAACTAGTGCCATATTGGACACTGTTTTTGATAAACTAATGCATCAATATCTGGTTGGATGAATGTAGTAATAATTCTCAATGAATTCTCAAGGTGTTCATCTAATTTTACACCTTGTGTGCTTCATCCTTGAAAATAGCTGCAAAACTGATGACATAAATATGGCATGATTGTGAAGAGTGGGACATTTTTCTTTGGAATTATTATTATTATTATTATTATACAGGTTTTATCATGCAGGTTTTATATAGCGCCAACAGTTTGCGCAGCGCTTTACAACATGGGGGCAGACATTACAGTTACATTACAATTTGGTACAAGAGGAATCAGAGGGCCCGGCTCGTTAGAGCTTATAATCTAAAAAGGAAGGAATGATAAAACTTATAAAAGACCAGTAGAGACACTGTCATATGTTTCTTCATCCGCATGTGTTCACCAAGTGTAAACACATTTTTACAAGAATTTCCAAAAACAATAACATTTTTAACCATGTCAGCTCTGGAAAATGTTACCCCTTTCGTGACAAGGCCATTTTTTACTATTTAGCACTGTCCTGCTTTAACTAGTTATTGCACGGTCATGCAATGCGGTACCCAAATTAAATTTATATAATTTTTTCACACAAATAGAGCTTTCTTTTGGTGGGATTTGATCACCACTGGGTTTTTTTTTTATTGCGATATCAACAAAAAAGACCACACATTTTGAAAAAAAAAAACAATATATTTTTTTTAAAACATATCCAATAAAAAACCAAAAAAAAACTAAAACATTTCTTCATAAATTTTGACCAAAATGTATTCTGCTACATGTCTTTGATAAAATCCCAATAAGTGTATATTGATTGGTTTGCATGAAAGTTATAGCGTCTACAAACTATGGTATATACAGTATACTGGACTTTTTATTTATTTATTTTATTCTATACTGCTAATGGCGGTTATCAGCGACTTATAATGAGACTACAATAGTGCGGCAGGAAATCTGGCACTAACTGATGCTGGGGGGAACTGACTAAGTGCCACTGACATCACCAAAGACATTCATTCAGTGATAATATTATACACTGTCACTGTACTAATGGCACTAGCTGGGAAGGGGTTAACATCTAGGGCATGGGTGCTCAACCTGTGGCCCTCCTGCTGTTGCGAAACTACAAGTCCCATCATGCCTCTGCCTTTGGTAGTCATGCTTCTAACTGTCAGTGGCTTGCAATGCCTCATGCGACTTGTAGATCCGCAACAGCTGGAGGACCACAGGTTGAGCACCCATGATGTAGAGTGATCAAGGAGTTAAATGTGTATTGTGTGTAAAGTGTGCTGCTTTTACTAATAGATCTCTACGTTTCAGGGATGAGAAACAGAGAGATCATTCTCTCTGCACAGAGCTCTGGGGTGTGATGTACACAGCCGATCAGCCAGATCATTGGCCGTTACTTGCTGAGGGGTGCGCACGCACGCACCCTAAACCCAGAAGTAGGCAGTGACGTACAGGTACGTTGCTTTGCCAACACCGGCCGCCCATCTGCAGTACATTGTGGGAAGGTGGGAAGTGGTTAAGTAAGCGTTAAGTTTGTGTTGGGCTGCATTCATAGTCAACTTGGGCCGTATGTTGGACACTCCTGATTTAGGGTATATGGATACCCCTCCAAATTCTTGAGCTCAGGTGTCTTCAGTGAAGGGTACTGTTAATGCTACACGGTACAAATACAATTTAGACAGTTGTGCGCTTTCCAACAGTTTGGTGAAGTTCCTTTTCTGCTCTAGCATGCCTGTTCACAATGCCTTTTCCATTAAGTAATGGTGTGATAAGTTTGGTGTTGAGGAACTGAAGTGGTCTGCACAGAGCTCTGACCCCAACCCTACTGAACACCTTTAGTGTGAATTAGAATACTGATTGTGAGCCAGGTCTTCTCATCAAACATCAGTGCCTGACCCCAAAATGCTCTTTTAGTTAAATTGGGCACCAATTTCCACAGACCAACTTCAGAATCTGGTTGAAAGGCTTACCCAATTATTGCCGTAATTGAGGCCAGCTCCCTATTTGAACCTATGGTTTCGGAAAGGGAAATGATAGGTGTGCACAAATGTTTGTCCATATGGTGTATATCATAGGAATGTCACCTCCATTAATGTAGAAAGTGTATAATGCCGCGTACACACAAGCTGACTTTACGGCAGACTTTGCCCGGCGGACTGGATTTTGTCAGACAATTCGATCGTGTGTGGGCTCCAGCGGACTTTGTTTTCTCAAAAGTTGGACGGACTTAGATTTGAAATATGTTTTAAATCAATCCGTCGAAATCGAGTCCGGTCGAAAAGTCTGCTTGTCTGTGTGCTAGTTCGACGGACAAAAAGCCACGTTAGGGCAGCTATTGGCTACTGGCTATGAACTTCCTTGTTTTAGTCCAGTCGTACGTCATCACGTAGGAATTCGACAGACTTTGGTGGATTGTGTGTAGGCAAGTCCATTCATTCAGAAAGTCCGTTGAAAAGTCCGCTGGGCAAAGTCTGCCGTAAAGTCCGCTTGTGTGTACGCGGCATAAGTTTATTTTTGGGCCTCAAAACATTGAAAGGCTTACAATTACCTCTTCTGCAATTTCATTAATGTGGGCCTTTTATTATCTAGCTGGATAATGTTGGGTGTTGGATATGTCTTATGTATTATTTAGAATAGGGTATGACGGAGAGAACATGTGGCGGTCTAAGAGCCCACATATTCCTCCCTAAAGGTGCAAAGACACATCAGTAGCCCAGCAAACTGAAGACCTCCGCTATGGGGAGGCAGTAAGGAAACGTTGATGGGTGAGCATGTGTTTTCTGCCCATGTGCACCTTATTTAAAAAAAAAAAAAAAAAAAAAAAATAATTAGAGCAGTTGCCATTTTTGTTTTGCTTTCTGGATCTGTGTAAAGGTGCCTAGGTGCCTAGATGCCAGGACAATGTACAGTAACTCCAGCATGCATGTGCTGCAGTTACATAATCGGTGGCTGCCAAATGGCCAAAGAGTGAAGACACCAAACCTGGAAAAAGACCAGGACAAGATGTCAATGGCAATGGACAAAGCAACACGTAGGAGGGCAAACTATGCTACGCATACTTGCACATCATGGCAAAAAAAAGCTCTGAGAACCCATAGCTGATTTAGTGCCGCTTTAGAAGTTAGTTGAACTTACAGGTTAGGTTGAGGAAAATGGAAGCTAAGTTGCCATGCATTTTCAGGTCTATTCTTTTTTATTTTCAGCTATTTTAGCTGTCTTTTTGGCATGGATTTCATTAGTGCAAAGTAGTACTTTTGCACCCAAATATATATTACACCAATTAACATACTGCTTGATGGGTCTCATGTTCTGCCTCTAATGCCGTTTGTACCTGTTGGTTAAATTAGCCCTTGTTTTGCCTCAATTCCCCAAGATTGTTATGAGCTGTTGTTACTTAAATGTTCCTCTTTGCCTTCCTGAAAAAGTCCTTTCACTTATTACAAAGTGCAGAGTCAGGATGAATTTAGCAGTGGTGATTTTGAGTCGCATGGCAGTTTGATGAAGAATTTGCCAGAAGAGGAAAGCCCTTAGTGGTTCATGGAAACACTGCTAGAGAAAAGACATGGCCTTCTTGTGTCATGTAACAGCATTCTGAATTTCAGCATAACAAGCAGCTGCTCTTTTACTGTCTGCAGCACCCAGGATATTTATCTCTATGTTCAGACACAACATCTGCCAACTGCCAATGGGGAGATCTCACACTACATGAAAAGACACAACACTCGGAACTGACAGTTATTCATATAAAAAACCTGCTGGATATTACGGCATCATCTATATGTTCAGGATATTCTAAATAAAAAATGGATGATATCGCTCAACCACCTGACTCTGAGTAAAGGAGTGCATTTTAAAAGACATTATAATTTGCTTATTAAGGGCAATGTTACATATCTCCTGAAACCCCCTTTCATATGCACCCATCCACACTCCCTTGCTACCTTTCCACTGCAGTCAACCCTGGATGTTAAAAAGTGTTAGAATATCCCTTGGTTCATGACATCACTAAACCACCAACATGCCAACATTTGAATCTGGAGATTGGGTTCACAGGCCCAAGCACTGGCACATGGTGTAGGTCATGAGCTTCCACATACCTAGAGGTCCCTCTCTGTTAGAGGCACCAAGCAAGGGCTCAGACTAAGTAGAGAGGTTGCAATATAATATGGATTGGTGAGTATGTCTTGCAAAGCTGTTATGAAAGAAATATGTAGTTCCAAATGCTGAATAGTTGAACAGTCGCTGAAACGATCAGGGCTCAAGGTAAGAAAAGGGGGGGGGGGTGTCTGGGGGCAGCTGCAGCACAAAAGGTTTTTCACCTTAATGGATATAATCCATTATGGTGAAAAACCATGAGGGTTTACAATTCCTTTAATTTCTTGGCCCATAGCCCAAAAAAACGATAATTCTTCCACTCTACAAGACAGTTCTGGGCTCTGGTCCTCAGGAAAGATATCCTGTAACTGGAGAGAGTCCAGAGAAGGGCAACAAAGCTAATAAAGGGTCTGGAGGATATTAGTTATGAGGAAAGGTTGCAAGCACTGAACTTATTCTCTCTGGAGAAAGACGCTCGAGAGGGGATATGATTTCAATGTACAAATACCATGCTGGTGACCCCACAATAGGGATAAAACTTTTCCGCGAAAGGGAATTTAAAAAGACTTGCGGCCATTCACTAAAATTAGAAAAAAAGTGGTTTAACCTTAAACTATATAGAGGGTTCTTTACTTTGAGATCGGTAAGAATGTGGAATTCTCTTCCACGAGCAGTGGTTTCAGCAGGGAGCATCGATAACTTCAAAAAATTATTAGATAGGCCCCTAAATGTCCACAACATACAGGGATATACAATTTAATATTGACATAAAAGCGCACACACACAGGATGCACTTGATGGACTTGTGTCTTTTTTTCAACTTTACCAACTATGTAACTATATGTAAGAAAGTCAGAGGAAATCTCTTCAAATTAAGGGAATCTCTTGGTGTCCCCCAGGTCAACAGAAGTTGTGTCCCATTGGAACAGTTCCCCTCTATTACTTTTCTGGGAACAACCCAAAATTTGGAATTTTCTCTTACTTTCACTTTCAAGAATAATGGTAAGCTGGACAAATATAGGAGGGCGAATCTCCCGTAACCGGGACACAAACAGCAATAAAACCTTATGCCGTGTGCACACGACCGGACTTTTTCGAGTGGACTCGTCCAACGGAACGAATCCGTCGGACAATCCAACCGTGTGTGGGCTTCATCGGACCTTCATCTGAATTTTTCTGTCGAAAATCAGACGGACTTTAGATTTGGAACATGTTTGAAATCTTTCCGACGGACTCGAGTCTGGTCGAAAAATCCATTTGTCTGTACGCTAGTCCGACGGACATCATCACGTTCAAACCAACGGACTTTCGAACGGACTTTAGTCCGTTCTTGTGTGGGCAAGTCTGGTCATTCAAAAGTCCGTCGTAACTACGTCGAAAGTCCGTCGGAAAGACCGTCGGACCTTTGATGCTGAAAAGTCCGCTCGTGTGTACACGGCATAATAAGTGTTGTAATCCCTCTCCACTCCAAAACATTTGCCTTTCGTCATACTTTAATGTAATGTATCTCTTGCTGAATCTATAGATTTGATAAATAGCGAAAAAGTATTGTGCAAAAAAAATAAATAAATGCAACAACAATCTTTTGTAAAGATATATCTTTCAGAAGATATATTTTGGTTTGGGGGTTTTAAGTATGTATGTATGTATATATATGTATATATATATATTCTAGCACCTTAATTATAAGTCCCCAATAAAGTGCTAAATGCAAAGTCGATAGCCAAAGGAAATAGTGTACAGATGCAGCAGCCCAAATACTGTAGTCCCATAAACAAACAGACTCAAATAAGATGTGTGCTGTCTCTCTTTCCATTGTACAGAGGCAGGGCACATCTTATTTTTCATGCATGTACTGGAGATCGAGCAGGAGAGGGGGCTTCTCTTGCACCATTTGTCCAGCACCACTGGTAGAGAAGGCAGGAGGTGTGAGGACACGTAGCAGCACGAGGGCAGGTGTAAGGGCAGTGCCAGCTGGTGTTTGCAGGCAGCAGATAACCATAGATCTCCAGGCAGGAACCGGGAAATGGAACATGGTGACACTTGATCAGCAGACAGTCAGGATACAAGCTGGGATGATTACACAGCCAGGCAGCGAGGTATAGGAGCTCAAGGCAGGAGCGGAGTCAGCGTACCAGGCCAAGGTTACAGCAGGCAGGCAGAAATCCAGAGACGGGTAAGGGGCAAGCTGGGTCGCAGTGTTGCCAACATACCAGATTCAAATTTACTGACACGACACCCAAATTTTACTGGCACAGCCAAGTTTTTACTGGCAATTCCGAAAGTTGCAAAATCGCAGTTTTAAGTGCAATATGCAGTTAGCAATGTAATTTTATGTAGATATTAAAGCAAAAATCATATATCTTATTTTATTTTCCATATAATAAGTAAGTAGATTAGGGACAGGAGAGCAAGAAATTTAAAATGGGTGCGCACACACATATAATTGACTCTCCCAGTGACACTGAAAGCAATGTGCAGCAGCACAGATGATGATGACACCTCAATGACACGACACGTCCCCTCCTGAGTCATAGTGACAGTCTCTCTCCACGCCAGGTGGTCCCTTCAGTCCACTCCATTACAAACAGCACTGACAGTCCCGCTCCCGGCTTACCTTGCTTCTGTCCCACACACGAGGCTCTGACTGCTTCGCTCAGCTCCCTTGCACTATGACATCAATTGACACACTTAGGCACTGCCTCCGCCAGACCAGCCACCAGCTGGCGCCGCCCAAACACACTGTAGCAGACACTCAGATGGTCTCAGCCAGCTCTGGACCGGAACAGCACAAGCACAGTCCTGAGCGGAGCGTCACAGCCATATTTTTTACTGCCAATCTTTTCCTGTCACTGGCATTTACTGGCAGGAGAAAAGTGCCCGTTTTTTACTGGCTCCCAGTAAAAATACTGACAGTTGGCAACACTGCTGGGTCGTACACGGGCAGATAAGCAGGAACTAGCTGAAGAAAACTCAGGAATCTGTTTATGTCATAGTCCAGCTTAAATAGGCTGTTTGACACTAGTACCAATAGTGGGCATGCGCGTGTACGTGCATATGCACATTCAGCTTTGGGCGCATGCTAATATGTTTTGCTTGTGTGTGCCATGGCCCATCCTGCAGTGAGCCTTTGTTCATAATTATGAGCATGCAATAACCTTCTCGTTCCAATATGTACTGAGCTTCACTTACATATATGCTGTATATAACCTGATAGTTATAAGACGATGGCCTGATGTATGGTTTCTAAAGTGTGAAATACACAATAAAAAAAGGGGAAAAAAAATGGGGATGCCCAGGCACAGTCACATGTCAAGAGGAACACTGCTATTTTTCAGGAGGAATTTAAAATGATATTCAAGGTTCGGCTTTAAAAAAATTAAAAATAAATAACAAACATGTCATACTTACCTGCTCTGTGCAGTGGTTTTGCACAGAGCAGACCTGATCCTCGTCTTCTTGGGTCCCCACTGGTGCTCCTGGCTCCTCCCCCTTGGCCAGTGCCCCCTGATAGAAAGCCACTTACTATGGGTACTAGTGCTATGCATCCATAAGACACATAGATCTGCTGCTTGGCCCCGCCCCACTCTCTCCCATTGGCTCACTGGCTGTGATTGACAGCAGTGGGAGCCAATGGGTCCCATTGCTCTCTTAGCCAATGAGCACAGGGAGTCCTGGGACATCGCTGAATTCAGCTTGAGCTTTTGAGATCTGTTAGGGTTAGGGTGAAGGTTAAAGCTAGTAGGAGGTTAAGTGTAAAAAGAGGACAATCTACAGTGCCTTGAAAAAGTATTCACACCCCTTGAAATTTTCCATATTTCATCATGTTACAATCAAAAACATAAATGTATTTTATTGGGATTTTACATGATAGACCAACACAAAGTGGAACATAATTGTGAAGTGGAAGGAAAATGATAAATGGTTTTCAAATTTTTTTACAAGTAAATATCTGAAACGTGTGGCATGCATTTGTATTTAGCTCCCTTTACTCTGATACCCCCTAACTAAAATCTAGTGGAACCTATTGCCTTCAGAAGTCACCTAATTAGTAAATAGAGACCACCTGTGTGTAATTTAATCTCAGTATAAATACAGCTGCTCTGTGAAGTCTTCAGAGGTTTGTTAGAGAACCTTAGTGAACAACCAGCATCATGAAGGCCAAGGAACACACCAGACAGGTCAGGGATAAAGTTGTGGAGAAGTTTAAAGCAGGGTTAGGTTATAAAAAAATATCCCAAGCTTTGAACAACTCCCGGAGGACTGATTAATCTATCATCCAAAAATGGAAAGAGTATGGCACAACTGCAAACCCACCAAGACATGGCCGTCCACCTAAACAGACAGGCCAGGCAAGGAGAGCATTAATCAGAGAAGCAGCCAAGAGGCCCATGGTAACTCTGAAGGAGCTGCAGAGATCCACAGCTCAGGAGGGAGAATCTGTCCACAGGACAACTATTAGTCGTGTACTCCACAAATCTTGCCTTTATAGAAGAGTGGCAAAAAAAAGCAATTTCTGAAAGAAAGCCATAAGAAGTCCCGTTTGCAATTTGCGAGAAGCCATGTGGGGGACACAACAAATATGTGGAAGAAGGTGCTCTGGTCAGATGAGATCAAAAATAAGTGTGGAGGGAAAACTAACACTGCACATCAATCTGAACACACCATCCCCACCATGAAACATGGTGGTGGCAGAATCATGTTGTGAAGATGCTTTTTTTCAGCAGGGACAGGGAAGCGGGTCAAAGTTGATGTGACGACGGATGGCGCCAAATACAGGGCAATCTTAGAAGAAAACCTGTAATGCCGCGTACACGCGAGCGAAATGTCCATCAGAAAAAGTCCGATGAGAGCTTTTCATTGTATATTCCGACCGTGTGTACTTTTTCCGTCGAAAATTCAGACTGACTTAGATGGAGAACATGTTCTAAATTTTTCTGACAGAACTAATCACTATCGGGAAACCCGCTCGTCTGTATGCTGTTCCGACGCACCAAAAAAGACACATGCTCTGAAGCAAGTACGAGATGGAAGCTATTGGCTACTGGCTATTGAACTTCCTTTTTCTAGTCCCGTCATACGTGTTGTACTTCACCTTGTTCTGGACGGTCGGACTTTGGTGTGACCGTGTGTATGCAAGACAGCTTGAGCAGAATTCCGTCGGAACTCCATCTGAAAAACCTTCAGATTTTATTCTGTCATGTGTACAGGGCATTAGAGTCTGCAAAAGACTTGAGACTGGGGTGGAGGTTCACCTTCCAGCAGGACAACGACCCTAAATATACAGCCAGAGCTACAATGGAATGGTTTAGATCAAAGCATATTCATGTGTTAGAATGGCCCAGTCAATGTCTAGACCTAAATCCAATTGAGAATCTGTGGCAAGACTTGAAAATTGCTGTTCACAGATGCTCTCCATCCAATCTTGAGCTATTTTGCAAAGAAGAATGGGCAAAAATGTCACTCTCTAGATGTGCAAAGCTGGTAGAGACATCCCCAAAAAGACTTGCAGCTGTAATTCCAGCAAAAGTGGTTCTACAAAGTATTGACTATTTTTTAAAAAATTTGAAAACCATTTATAATTTTCCTTCCACTTCACAATTATTTGCCACTTTGTGTTGGTCTATCCTAAAATCCCAATAAAATAAATTTACCTTTTTGGTTGTAACATGACAAAATGTGGAAAATGTCAAGGGATATGAATACTTTTTCAAGGCACTGTACTAGAGCCAGAAGTTTCAATAAAGAAGTGGTTTTATTCCTGAAAGTTCCACCAATCTCTCCGTCCTCTACATGTTCTTCTGGTCACGGACCAGGCTGGCGGCCGGGTCTATACAGCTGCGAGGGACCTTTACAGGTTGCCTGGAACGGTGTCACTCTTCTCTGCCTTGCATCAGAAGCTAACATAACACCCAGTGGATATTCTGTAGGATTATATGGTCATTGCACTTTAGAGACAGAAAATGTCCTGCTCACTGAGAAGTCCCGGTTATCACATCAGGATCAGAAGTTGGGGAAGATCTCTCTGGACAAAACCTAGGCAGAGGATCAACAAGACTTTTAGTACAGTTCAATTTTAAGGCTTTTGTAGACGGAAAAATATTGTGTCCTTTTAAGTGCGTTCTCATACCTCCCAACATTTTGAGATGGGAATGAGGGACACCTACTACCAAATGTATGTAGGCATAGGACACGCCCCCTGCCACACCCCCTTAAAGGAGAATTAACAAAAAAAAAAGGTTAATCAAATCCACAAGGGCTTTTTTTACCACTACTATTCCTTTATATTGGCTTTTAAAACTTACAAATGCAGCAATTTAGAATTTGGATGAAAGGTTTAGCACTGGGAAACACTTTTTGAAAGATAAAAAGTTCATTTTATATGCAACTCTATAGATCAGACCAAAATGAGGGACACATCAGGAGGAAAGAGGGACAGAGGGACATTGCTCCAAATGGGGGACAGTTCCTCGAAATCAGGGACAGTTGGGAGCTATGTTTTCTGCTTGACCTGCATTTGACATCCCTCTGAGCTGCTTTTGCATTCCCATTAATTTCTAGGAGAAAAGCAGTTCTATTGCAAACACAGGTCTATGTACACAGATCCTTTAGCAAGCAAAGGCTATTGTGATCATTTCCTCGTCCCTTCTGCCAAGCTCAAGTAGCCATAGCGGCGTTATCGGAGACCTTAGTTAGGTAAGCTGTGGTATGGTGCTACTTATGCCTCTGGCTGCTCCAAACATGGCCGCCCCATAAATACCTAGAACAATGCAGTTTCCTAAAAGAGGTTAAGCACCAAGCTCATCTTATATAAAACAATAAGCCTTACCCCACCTGGAGTATGCGTTTAGCTCTTGGCTGCCCCCCCGCGCCGAGTGGGAAATAAAGAACTGCAGATCCCTGCCTCTGTAATTTCCCTTCTCACTACAAAGCATTAAAATCCTTATTTGGCAGAATAACTGGCACATATATCGAATCTGCTTATTCTGGGCTGTTAAGTAAGTTTAATTAAGTTACTAAGTTAATGTTGCACGCTATCTACCGAGAATCTTAATGCAATAAACTGAGGCAAGGGAATAAGAATCCTAAATTGCCTCATTTTTTCACAGTTGGAATTGGGGACCAGTTAGCCGCTTGCGCTGAAGGAATTCAAATCTTTCAGTTGCCCTGAAGCTTTCCAGGTTACCGTGTTGCAGGCAAGAGGAATGCGTAAATGTGATCAAAGTATTGTAATACACTCTTTCCATCCACTACGTTTTTCCACCCTTATTAAGGCTTCCTGCCTTGTAATCTTACAGTATGTCATCTTTGTCATTTAAAGGGGCTTTCTGCTTTGCCTGTAGACTTATTATATCCCCCTAATGAATGAAAGCGTAATACATAACAAACACATGCATACATTAAAATGAAAGGTAGATATATATTATTATCAAAGGTTCTGGATGCAGCTATTTCTAAAACTGACGCCAAAAAAAAAAAACCTGTATGGGGGGGGAGGTCAGAGAGCTGTGACCGGAGGACTGGTTGCATGAAGAGAAGGAAGACTGCAGGAGCGAGGAATTCGGGATTCATACCACCTTATTCATCATCTCCTAGGCAAAACAAGCAGTTAAAGTGTTACCAAACCCACAACAGTACAGTCTGTATATGCAGTAAAGCATGCTTGTTATACTCAATAAGGAACCTAAGAGGTGAATCCTGCGCATTGTGTTAAAAGGCTGTTTGATCCTGTCTTCTCTGAAACTCCCCTGCTTGTACTGTCCCCAATCCATCTGCTGATAGAACAGAACCTTGGGGGCACTCTGCACATGCTCAGGTTGGTGTTTATTACATATCAGGGGCGGAACTACCACCATAGCGACCCATGCGGGCGCTATGGGGCCCACAGCCGAGTGGGGCCCAGTGAGGATAAGAGCACCGCCGGCACAGTCTCCCGGCCAGGGGAAGAGAGAGGAAAGGAAGAGGCGAGCTGTCCGTATCAGCAGAGAGCTGAATTGCCCGATGTAAGAGCTTTCACTAGAACTTCCAGTGTTCCCGGGGCTCACGTCACATAGCTCCACCTCTTGGCCCAGCGCCTTTGATAGACAGAACACCGATCCAATGCGGGACATGTGACGTCATCAAAGGCGTCGGGCCAAGAGGTGGGGCTATGTGATGATGAGCCCCGAGAAGACGGGAAATTCAAATGAAAGCTATTACAGCGGGCAATCCTGCTCTCTGCTGATCCGGGTGGCTTGCCTCTTCACCTGCATTGGTGGGGCTGTATGGGGCACAGGCAGACCAGGCTGTATTGGGCACAGGTCACGCTGTATGGGGCACAGGTCACACTGCATTGGGCACAGGTCACGCTGCATTGGGCACAGGTCACGCTGTATGGGGCACAGGTCACGTTGCATTGGGCACAGGTCACGCTGTATGGGGCACAGGTCATGCTGTATGGGGCACAGGTCACGCTGCATTGTGCACAGGTCACGCTGTATGTGGCACAGGTCACGCTGCATTGACACTAGGGCAGCTGTGGGGGGGGGGGGCTGTTTGCAGGGGGGCCCCATACAACATTTTGCTATGGGGCCCTGCTATTTCTAGTTACGCCCCTGACATAGTAACATAGTTAGTAAGGTTGAATAAAGACACCAGTCCATCCAGTTCAACCTGAGTGAGTACACAATCACATCGGTCCCTACCCTCAAGGAGCCCACAATCCAAGGTCCCCAACTCACATTCATATACTAGGGCCAATTTTTGGACAGAAGCCAATTAACCTACCTGCATGTCTTTGGAGTGTGGGAGGAAACTGGAGTACCCAAAGGAAACAGACGCAGGCACAGGGAGAACATGCAAACTCCAGGCAGGTAGTGTTGTGGTTGGGATTCGAACCAGTGACCCTTTTTACTGCTAGGTGAGAGTGCTATCCACTACACCACTGTGCCGCCCACAGAGAGTTTTTTTTTTTTTTCTTGGGAGGGTGCATGTGATCAGCACAGGGCCAATCAGCACTGTCCAGACAGAGGGTCAGGGGTCCTATGGCCTCATAGGACAGTCAGAGGAGAATGAAAACTCCTTCTACAAGCTTTAACCAATGCTCAGCCAGACACTGATAGGCCTCATACACACTATTCGATTTGGTGCAGATTTTTGTCTTCAGATTTACCAAAACCATATAATATGAGGTCAAACCTTAAGAGCTTTAATTTGAATGCAATCAGACAGGCCCTTGCACTATATGATTTTGGTAAATCTGAAGAAAAAAATCTGCAAAAAATCTAATAGTGTGTATGGGGCTTTAGACTGCTCTATAATGCTGATGAGAACATGTATTTATTAGCTTATATTTACTAAAATAATTACATTGCCATGTTCTGTGTACCATGGGAGACCAGATATAGTGAATGCAGGGTCCTGAGTTTAGTAACACTTTAAGCCTTGTAGTTAAGGAGGGGGAATCATTGCAAGGATTAAAGTATATGTGAACCTTCACTTGTAAAAAAAAACCCATTTAGTTTAACCATTTCCGCCCTGGAAGATTTTACCCCCTTCCTGACCAGAGCACTTTTTGCGATTCGGCACTGTGTCGTTTTAACTGACAATTGTGCAGTCGTGCGACTTTGCACCCAAACAAAAGTGACGTCCTTTTTTTCCCACAAATGGAGCTTTCTTTTGGTGGTATTTGATCAGTTTTTATTTTTCGGACTATAAACAAAAAAAGAGCGCCAATTTTGAAAAAAAAACGCAATATTTTTTACTTTTTGCTATAATAAATATCCCCCAAAAATATATAAAAAAACTATTTTTTTCCTCAGTTTAGGCCGATATGTATTCTTCTACATATGTTTGGTAAAAAAAAAACGCAATAAGTGTATATTGATTGGTTTATGCAAAATTTATAGTGTCTACAAAATAGGAAATAGTTTTATGGCATTTTTATTATTATTTTTTTTTTTTTATTAGTAATGGTGGCGATCTGCGATTTTTATCGTGACTGCGACATTATGGCGGACACATCGGACACTTTTGACACTATTTTGGGACCATTGTCATTTATACAGCGATCAGTGCTATAAAAATGCACTGATTACTGTGTAAATGACACTGGCAGTGAAGGGGTTAACCACTAGGGGCAGTGAAGGGGTTAAGTGTGTCCTAGGGGAGTGATTCTAACTGTGAGGGGGCTGGGCTTCAATGCACGTAACAGAGAGCACTGCTCCCGATGACAGGAAGCAGTGATCTCTGTCATGCCACTGGGCTGAACGGGGAAATGCCTTGTTTACATAGGCATCTCCCCGTTCTACCTCTCCGTGACACGATCACGGGCACCCGATGGCACCTGGCAGGCGCACGCCCGCAGCACCGCTTCTTAAGGGGGACGTGCCTGTACGCCCTTTTGCCCACCTGTGCCATTCTGCTGACGTATATTGTCGGGAAGCGGTTAAAATAGAAATGAAAGGCACAACATGTGTATACATATAAAGAAACATAAACACCTTATTTCCCGCACTTTTTTATGATTATGTGATTACATCTGCATAAAGGGGTTTAGAGAGGTGGGGGTGGGGAAACAGCATCACACTGGTCTTCCCAGTGAATGACTGTACAGGGGGGGATGTGTCAGGACAAGTCTGATCATTGGAGGAGAGTAGGCCGATTACCCAGAACAGCTAGAGAACTGACCATGCTTTGCTTCATGCTAGTATGGTCAGTTTTTTTTTTTTTATTATTAGAAAGGCAGAGGGACTGGCAGGAACACCAGGGATTTCACAAAGAGAACAGGATACTTTTCCATACAAGTACATGGTACACAGATCAGGAATATGGGGTAACATATTCTTTAATAGCTGGTTCTGCCTAGAAGATGATGGATAAGGTGGTACGCATCCTTAAATTCCTCGCTCTCGTAGACTTCCTCCTTTTCATACGGCTGTTCCCCTAGTCACAGCTCTCTGACCTCACCCCGTACAATGCAGGACCATTGCTATTCCCTTATCAGGGTGTCAGGGGAAGCGAGGAAACGTTTTCCCAGTGGGAACAAACAAATAAAATCGGAGGTCCTACCCCTTTACATCTGTATCCCCCCCCCCCCCCCCCAAAAAAAACAGGTTTCTAAAACATTTTAAATTGCCCCCTGCAGGCCACCTTTGAGCTCCTCTTTAGTGATGCTTTGTAATACAAACAGCTTCTGTGGTTTCTGACCATTGAGCGCCATGGGAGTCACAGGAAGTATTGAAATCATAAGAAACTTCAGTTGATTTTTTCAGTATTGGAGTGCTATGTGCAGCAGGAGAGGTAAGTATTCACTTGTTTTTGTTTTTTTTTTGCAAATTACTTTTTTGTAAAGCCCAACTCCAGGCAAATAAAATATATCCCTTGGAGTGGGGCTGTGCACTGTAAGAGTTAATTGCTTGTTCATGTCTAGGGAAACAATAAAAGGAGATATAAACTATATTATCAAAAGTATTGGGACACCTGCCTTTACATGCACATGAACTTTAATGGCATCCCAGTCTTATGCCCCGTACACACGGTCGGACATTGATCGGACATTTCGACAACAAAATCCATGGATTTTTTCCGACGGATGTTGGCTCAAACTTGTCTTGCATACACACGGTCACACAAAGTTGTCGGAAAATCCGATCATTCTGAACGCGGTGACGTAAAACACGTACGTCGGGACTATAAACGGGGCATGCGTGGCACTTTGTCCGTCGGATTTGTGTACACACGATCGGAATTTCCGACAACGGATTTTGTTGTTGGAAAATTTTATATCCTGCTCTCAAACTTTGTGTGTCGGAAAATCCGATGGAAAATGTCCGATGGAGCCCACACACGGTCAGAATTTCCGACAACACGCTCCGATCTGACATTTTCCATTGGAAAATCTGACCGTGTGTACGGGGCATACGTCTGTAGGGTTCAATATTGCGCTGGCCCACCCTTTGCAGTTATAACGGCTTCAGCTCTTCTGGGAAGGCTGTCCACAAGGTTTAGGAGTGTGTCTATGGGAATGTTTGATCATTCTTCCAGAAGCACATTTGTGAGGTCAGGCACTGATGTTGGACGAAAAGGCCTGGCTCACAGTCTACCTCTCTAATTCATCCCAAAGGTGTTCTATCGGGTTGAGGTCAGGACTCTGTGCAGGCTGGTAAGTTCCTCCACCCTAAACTCGCTTATCCATGTCTTTATGGACCTTGCTTTGTGGACTGGTGTGCAGTGATGTTGGAACAGGAAGGGGCCATCACCAAACTGTGCCCACAATGTTGGAAGAATGAAATTGTCCAAAATGTCTTGGTATGCTGACACCTTAAGCATTCCCTTCACTGCAACTAAGGGGCCAAGCCCAACCCCTGAAAAACGACCCCACTCCATAATCCGCTGTCCACCATAGGATTGGGATCAGTGCACAAAGCAAGATCCATAAAGACATGGAGGAGCGAGTATGGGGTGGATAAACTTGACTGGCCTGCACAGAGTCCTGACCTCAACCCGATAGAACACCTTTGGGGTGAATTAGAGCAGAGACTGTGAGTCAGGTCTTCTCATCCAACATTAGTGCCTGACCCCTCACATATGCGCTTCTAGAAGAATGGTCAAACATTCCCATAGACACACTCCTAAACCTTGTGGACAGCCTTCCCAGATAGGGTGCCCACATGTCCCGGATTGTCCGGGACACTCCCGCAATTAGCAGGTCTGTCCCGGGTCCCGGGTACCCTCATTCCGGGACAATACAGTGTCCCGGAATTGCCATGGGTCGATCTAATGCCCCCTAAAATAGCCTTTGCATTGTCTCTGTCCCTCACTGTCTCAGCCTGTGGTGGACCCCTTGCTGGCAGAGACCCTTTTTGCTTAATTAATCACCCGCTGGCTCAGTGCCCAAACTGGTTGCTACCTGCCGCCCGCTTGGCGTGTAGCAACCAGTGATGTCATGAGCAGGAGAGAGGCAGAGACCAATCACAGCGGAGGAGATTTACCTTCCTCCTCCGCGCCTATTGTTTAGCTCCACCCACCTCCTCCCTGCATGTTCTCGAGTCCAGCCAGGCAGCGGCATGCAGAAGAAACTTCAAAGACTGCAGGGCACAAACGAAGGAGAGATGATAGAAAGGCAAGTAAACTGCTAAACACTCACCAACATGACAGATCCATCGGGGTTAAAATCCGGTCAGCTCTCCCCCAGCAGCCAGAGTTCTGTGCTGAACTGTCAGCACTTCACAGAAACAGAGTGTGTGTCAGCCTGGAGCCTCTCAGTGCACTGTGCAGAGAGGACGGCAGGCAGATAAGGGTCGGCAGGAGAGGGCACTGACAGATGACATTACACCCTGGATGGAAGGAGGACACATCCTTAGATATCAGGGCAGGGTTCATGCTGGGACTTGAAATCCTTCACTTTTGGGGGGAAATGACCCCCCCCCCCCAAAGTGAAGAACTACAGATCCCAGCATGAACCCCTCAGAGCTGAAGATGTTTCCCTCATCACTGCACACATAATAACTCCTCACACTAGGCCCTTCTGTCCAGCTGCTCACTGTCTCTTCTCTCTCACTACTTGTGTGGCTCTCACTACACCTGCAGCAGCCCCCCCCCCCTCCTTCAGACCCCTTTCACACTGGAGCTTTTTGCAAGCGCTATAGCGTTAAAAATAGCGCCTGCAAAATGCCCCAAAACAGCTGCTGCCCGAGGGCTTTCACACTGGAGCGGTGCGCTGGCAGGGCGTCAGAAAAAGTCCTGCCAGCAGCTTCTTTGGAGCGGTGAAGGAGCGGTGAACTCTCCACTCCGTCACTACTGCTCCCTATTGAAATCAATGGGGTAGCGCTGCGATACTGCCAGCAAAATGCTGCACTGGCGGCATTTTGCAGGCGGATCTAACCCCTTTTCGGACGCTAGCGGGGGTTAAAACAGCCCCACTAGTGGCCGAATAGTGTCGCTAAAACTACAGTAAAGCGGTGCTAAAAATAGCGCTGCTTTACCGCTGACGCCCGGGCGTCGGCAGTGTGTAAGGGGTCTTATCCTCAGCCTTTCATGTTCTGCCACTTTTTCACCTACTAGTCCTCTGTATGCTAAGCAATCCTTTCAGCAGTGGCCCATCTCTCATCTGCAACTATCACAGCCTCAGAATCTTACCAGCATTCCATTCTTTGCTCCTTCAACCTGCCAGAATTTTTTTTTTCTCCACTGCAACGGTGTAACTATAGGGCTCGCCATTGCAACCCAGCCTCATACTCCAGGGGGCCCATGCAGCTTCTCTCTAAACCTGTATAGGAGGGGCGACATGTAGAAGAACTGATGCCCTTCATGTTCTTCTTGCAGCCACTGAATGCCTGCAGGTGGTAAAGGAGGAAAAGCGGGCATTCAGTGGCTGCAAGAAGAACATGGAGGGCATCAGTTCCTATATATGCCGCCCCTCCTATACAGTTTACGTCTGCTGCTCATAGGTCCCTCAACGC
Organism: Lithobates septentrionalis; assembly: GCA_037952835.1. NCBI lineage: Eukaryota > Metazoa > Chordata > Amphibia > Anura > Ranidae > Lithobates > Lithobates septentrionalis. The sequence continues at coordinate 750,347 of JBBDGP010000554.1, forward strand.
TCTCCTAGCCCCTCTTATCTTCCCCAGCAACTTTTCTGCTCTCTCCCACCCCCCCTTCTCCAACCCCCTGCTGTCCTCTGGTCCCACCTGTGCTTTTCTTCAGTCCCCCATGCCTGCTTTTCTCCAGACCCCCCTGTGCTGTTCTCCGCCCCCCCCCCCCCCCCCCCCCCCTGCTGTTCTCCAGTCCCCTCCTGTGCTGTTCTCTGATCTGAGGTCTGTTGTTAAGCTTATTATTATTATTATATGTATATAGATGGACTGAGGAGGGGGACAGGGACAGTGATCATGAAAAAGGTAAAAAGTGCCCCCCCCCAGCACATTTCTGAACTCCACCTCTCTAATAGCACAAGTGGAAGGGGAGGGGGTCAGTATTGTGGGGGGGGGGGTCTGTACTTAATGGAGAGGGGGGTACGTACTGAGAGAGGGGTGTCTATACTTAGTGGAGGAGGGGGTCCATAATGAGGGAGGGGGATCTATACTTAATGTATTAATAAAAATAAATTTCAAGCATGGTGTTGGGATGATATAAGTGCTAAAAGCAGCCATTCACCCGACAAATCACTCGCCGCCGAAATCCCGTCAACCCGGAGACTACATTCAACACAAAGCCCCCGCCCCCCGGTCCTTGGCAAAATTGTCCCTGAATGGCAGTTTGAAAATGTGGTCACCCTATTCCCAGAAGAATTTAAGCTGTTATAGCTGCAAAGGGTGGGCCAACTCAACATTGAGCCCTACAGACTAAGACTGGGATGCTATTAAATTTCATGTGCGTGTACTTGCCTGATCCTCCGCTCCTCCTTTCTGCTAGACCAGTCCCTGCAGCTTCTGCACCCCCTGTGCTCTAGCAGTCCAGGATCCTGACGTCATCAGGACCAGACAGGGTCCATAGCTCTGCTCTGGATGTGAGGACACTGATGGACAGTCCACTATCAGAGCATTGTAAGCACCTCCAGCTCGGGGAGCTGAGGATAAGGTAAGTAAAATGGTTTCTCTTCTCCCCTAGCTATTTACCCTTGCAGTGCTGGACCAGCCCCACTGCAGGAATCAATTTTTTATCTGCAGGAGCTGAAGTAATCTGTGTCTCATTAGAAAGGTTTCCATCAACTTCCTTTTCTGTAGACCCAGTCAAAATTCAGGGGATATCTTTCCTATGTAAGGGAAATCCCCTTCCTGACAAATCCCCTCTTGCCACTTTACCATTTTTACAAACAAATTAAATATATTCTCTAATTCTTTTATAAACTATAAAATAGGTATATAGCTCAGCATCACAGATCAGGGTATATAGCTTAGCAATACAGATCAGGGTATACAGCTCGGTCTCACAGATCAAGGTATATAGCTCAGCATCACAGATCAGGGTATACAGCTCAACATTACAGATCAGGGTATATAGCTCAGCCTCACAGATCAGGGCATACAGCTCAGCATTATAGATCAGGGTATATAGCTCAGCTTCATGGATCAGGGTATATAGCTCAGCATCACAGATCAGGGTATACAGCTCAGCATCACAGATCAGGGTATATAGCTCAGCATTGCAGATCAGGGTTTATAGCTCAGCATCACAGATCAGGATATACAGCTCAGCATCACAGATCAGGGTATACAGCTCAGCCTCACAGATCAGGGTATATATCTCAGCATTACAGATGAGGGTATATAGCTCAGCATCACAGATCAGGGTATACAGCTCAGCCTCACAGGTCAGGGTATACAGTTCAGCCTCACAGATCAGGGTATATAGCTCAGCATTACAGATCAGGGTATATAGCTTAGCATCACAGATCAGGGTATACAGCTCAGCCTCACAGGTCAGGGTATACAGTTCAGCCTCACAGATCAGGGTATATAGCTCAGCATCACATATCAGGGTATATAGCTTAGCATCACAGATCAGGGTACATAGCTCAGCCTCACAGATCAGGATATATAGCTCAGCCTCACAGATCAGAGTATATAGCTCAGCATTACAGATCAGGGTATATAGCTCAGCTTCACAGATCAGGTTATAAGCTCAGCCTCAAAGATCAGTGGCTGCGTATCAATATTGGCTATATAGGACTGTAGTTCCTGTGACCCACTTTTTCCTGGTGACCATGGTCACTGAAATTAAAAGGTAGAGGTAGAATGATTTTGGGTTGTTACCAGAAGAGGAATACTGTATAGGGGAAATCCTCCAATGAGGACATTTGTTCCAGTGACAAAGGAGAAAAGCCCTCACATATGAGAGATTTCTTCAAACTTCCTGTGAACTGTGAGGGGAAATTTCCCTAATGGCACACCAATGGCAAAAACATAAGCCATACTCTATCAAACAAAAAAAAAGTTTAAGCTTTAGATACACTATATTGTCAAAAGTATTGTGACACCTGCCTTTACACGCACATGAACTTTAATGACTTCCCAGTCTTAGTCTGTAGGGTTCAATATTGAGTTGGCCCACCCTTTGCAGCTATAACAACTTCAACTCTTCTGGGAAGGCTGTCCACAAGGTTTAGAAGTGTGTCTATGGGAATGTTTGACCATTCTTCCAGAAGCGCATTTGTGTGGTCAGGCACTGATGTGAACGAGAAGACCTGGCTCGCCGTCTACTCTCTAATTCATCCCAAATGTGTTCTATCGGGTTGAGGTCAGGACTCTGTGCAGGCCAATCAAGTTCCTCTACCCCTCCAATATAGTGTATAATTTAAAGCACAATTTGCAAGGGTTAAATGCTCATTAAGTCTGGGGGTAGAGGCCACAATACTTATCTTATTTCATGCTTCCCTGTCTACCTTCCCTTCCTTTCCCTTTCCCTTCCTTCCTGTACCTTCTCCCAGACACTCCAGGATGTGGGTGGGCCTCTGGCACTATCTCATACAATGTCATACTCCTGCTGAGTGCCTTAGATAGGAGTCTGCAGGGGACTAGTCCTACAGATGAAGGGAGCCTGCAGGAGCGAGAAATAGGGTAAGTGTTACTCCTTACATTTCTACTCTTAGACAGCATTCAAACCTTGCAGTGTGGGGGCCCCATGGCAAGGGTTGTTTTTCTTTTTTTTGTGTCTGGAGTTGGGCTTTAACCTCTTCATGACACATATATGCAGCTCCACTGGACTGGGCTTTTTTTCCCTTGGGGCTGCATATATGCCCATCTGTTTTTGTGCTGGGAGCGCACCGCACAGCATGCTCCCAGCACAGAGACGAGGTCTCAGCGGGAGCCCGGGGTCCCGTTCTAATGATCTGGGTCACCCGATTGCTGTGATAACCTCTGATTGGCTATCACAGTGATCAGTCACTATAAAGCCCACCCCTGTATTTCTCTGTGAATGGGGAGGAAAGATACATTGTATCTCTCTCTCCTTGCAGAGAGAGATAAAAAAGAAAAAACACCTATGCCGCGTACACACGGTCGGACTTTCCGGCATACTTGGTCCGGCACACTTTCCGACGGACTTTGTCCGCCAGGTGCGCCGGACTTTAAAACGGACGGACTTGCCCACACACGCCGGGACTTTCCGGCGGGCTGGGTCCGCCCGTCTTTCCGACGGACTTTCGCCGGAGTTCCGGCGGACTTTCAGAATGAACGGACTTGTCCACACACGGCCAAGTCCGTTCATTTTGAACGTGACTCAGGTGCGACGGGACTAGCAAAGGATGTCAATCTTGCCGCTTTTATCGGCGAGATTGACACCTTGCGAGCCCCGTCGCGGGGCATACCAGGCCCTTAGGTCTGGTATGGATTATAAAGGGAAGCCCCTACGCCGAAAAAACGGCGTGGGGTCCCCCCTGAAATCCATACCAGACCCCGATCCGAGCACGCAGCCTGGCCGGTCAGGAAAGGGGACGAGCGAGCGCCCCCCCTCCTGAACCGTACCAGGCCGCATGCCCTCAACATGGGGGGTGGGTGCTTTGGGGGAGGGGGGCGCCTTACGGTGCCCCCCCACCACAAAGCACCCACCCCCCATGTTGAGGGCATGCGGCCTGGTACGGTTCACGAGGGGGGGGGGCGCTCGCTCGTCCCCACCCCCTTTCCTGACCGGCCAGGCTGCGTGCTCGGATCGGGGTCTGGTATGGATTTTAGGGGGACCCCACGCCGTTTTTTCGGCGTAGCAGGGTTCCCTTTATAATCCATACCAGACCTAAGGGCCTGGTATGCCCCGCGCTCGCCGCAATAGGAAGATTTGTTTTTCCTATTGCAGCGAGCGCGAGATGCAATACCTGCCCTCGTGTCGTATTTGGTCTGTCGGACCAGCCTACACACGAGCGGGCTTTCCGTCGGACCAGCACACACACGAGCGGACTTTCCGCCCGAAACTGAGTCCGACGGAAAGATTTGAAACTTTCTTCAAATCTAGGTCCGGCGGGCTTTTGGGAAGAAGTCCGCCGGAAAAGTCCGCAGCCGCCCACACACGGGCGGATTGTCCGGCACACTCTGGTCCGCCGGACCAAGTATGCCGGAAAGTCCGACCGTGTGTACGCGGCACTAGATTAACGTTTGATCTAGGTCAGTGTTAGGGTTAGTGCTTGGGTCAAGGCCAGGGTCAGTATATATAAACATGAGCACTATTGTTTCTGGGCTGTACCACGGGTGCAAGCAACAAATAATATACACATATGTGGTATCGCTGCAATTGTCAAGAGCAGGAACATTTATTTTGGGTTGTTCTTTGGTGGTAGATTATGGTAGTAATAAGAAATATAAAGCTACATTAAAAATATGTTGTTTTTTTTTTTTTACTATTTTGGGCCAGTTTTGTCTTGATAATACAAAAAAAAAAGAAAAAAGCCCAATTTGTCCTGAAAAAAAATCAGGTATAATTCACCTGGATGCACAAAGTAGTTGTGATGATATGTTCGGTTTTACTAACACATGTCAAAGTTGCAAAGTTGTGCTTAGGCATTAACATTTTTTTACCCTTAGGCATGAAGGAGTTAAAGTCTTACTAAACCCAGTGATATGAAAATAGTTCGCCCCCTCAACCCCCACAGTGCCCACAGCTTATAAATCTTCTTTTTACATTAAAATACTGCCACTATACACCATTTGGATGATCTGTATACCATGGTTACATGATAAACTTTATTTCAGTTTCTCCATTGCTGAGAGTTCAGGAGGGAGGAGATTTCCACTACAGCCTGTATACACACCCACATGTGTGATGTCAATATCAAGTGACCTGGCTATCTCTGAGAACAACTGTTCTCTCCAGCATAAAAGACACAACTGAGCATGTGCAGGTTGGCTACTCTGCCTGTGTTAGCTGGACTTCCCCAGATAGACAGTGCAGGAGGGGGAGGATCTGTGCTTACAGGATAAAACAGCCTTTTTACACAGAGGATTAACTCCTTAGGGTCCACAGTGACTATAACAAGCATGTTATGCTGCATGTACAGGCTGATTTTACTGTTGTGGGTTTAGTAACACTTTATGGCCCCTTTCACACTAGGGTGGGGGCGGCGTCGGCAGTAAAACGGCGCTATTTGTAGCGTCGCTTTACCGTCGTTTTTAGTGGTGGTATTCGGCCGCTAGCGGGCCAGTTTTACCCCCCTGCTAACGGCCAAGAAAGGGTTAAAACTACCGCAAAGCGCTGCTTCAATAACACTTTGTGAACTTTAAATTGTAGTGGTTGTCATCTTCAAGTTAAAGTTTAGATGAATCTACAGTACCAGTTTTGCTGAGATAACTAAAGAATAATTTAATGCCTGAAATACTTTACTGGAGAAAACAGCTCAAGATTGCCTTTTGTGCCAGTCAAGTGACCAAGTGCCTTGGCATTTTGGTGAAGTGGCCATTTATAAAAGCGAGCAAGTGAACCTGTACTTTGTCCTTACAGTGCACTGCAGGCACCAATTTTTGAGAAAATGCATTTTGGTCTCTAAATGGCACAAAAGCCAAATGGGCAACCTCCTTTGTTCACAGTTCATCAAAGCAGCTGCTCAGCACAGGACCCAGAAGCATGTGGAGATCACTGTAGTACTTGTGCCTACTACAGTGATTTCCAGCTTCTACAGGGATCCCACAGGTATGGCACATACATACTTGTATGTAACATAACTATGTAAAAATTACCATACCTAAACTTCAACTTTAAAAATCTGAATATATATACAAGCAGGAGTATGACCATGGTCAGGAGCACCTTAGTGATGTAGTGTACTGGAGTGGGGAGCAGTGGCATTGCTAGGGGGTGGCTTTTGGGGCTATAGCCCCAAGTCTCTGCAGGGGACCCCAAGGGGAGGGGTGGCTCTTTGGGGACCCTGATGTAAGTGGGGGGCTCTCTGGGGACCCTGATGCAAGGGGGAGGCTCTCTGGGGACCCTGATGCAAGGGGGAGGCTCTCTGGGGACCCTGGTGTAAGGGGTGCTCTCTGGGGACCCTGATGTAAGGGGGGGCCTCTCTGGGGACCCTGATTTAAGGAGGAGGCTCTCTGGGGACCCTAATGTAAGGGGGGGCTCTCTGGGAACCCTGATGTAAGTGGGGGGCTCTCTGGGGACCCTGATGCAAGGGGGAGGCTCTCTGGGGACCCTGGTGTAAGGGGTGCTCTCTGGGGACCCTGATGTAAGGGGGGGCCTCTCTGGGGACCCTGATGTAAGGAGGGGCTCTCCGGGGACCCTGATGTAAGTGGGCGGCTCTATGGGGATATATACACACACATGTATATTACTGTATATACATGTGTATGTCCGCCCAAGCGTATGACTTTCTTTACTACGCTGCTATGGGCTCTAGCCCCAGATCTTTTGTAGACCTAGCAACGCCCCTGGTGAGGAGTAAGGTCAGTATTACTCCTTATCCCTACACCCCTAGACTTAATGAGCAAATAACCTTTGCTTTGCAGTGCAGTCCCACTGCAAGGGTTGTTTTTGTCTAATTCCCAAAGTTGGGCTTTAAGACAAGATATTACGAAAATAGCTCAAAATTTGCACTTTCTAAAAATACACTACAGTTTCCCATTAACCACTTGACCTCCGGAAGACTTATCACCCTTCCTGACCAGGTCATTTTTTGCGATACTGCACTGCGTTACTTTAACTGACAATTGCGCAGTCATGCCATTAAATTTATGTCCTGTTTTTCCCACAAATAGAGCTTTCTTTTTCTGGTATTTGATCGCCTTTGACTGACAATTAAAAATATATATATTTTTTACTTTCTGCTATAAAACATATCCAATAAAAAAATGTCAAAAATCGAATTTCTTCGTAAATGTAGGCCAATATGTATTCTGCTACATGTCTTTGGTTAAAAAAAAAATCCCAATAAGCGCATATTAATTGGATTGTGCAAAAATTATTGCTACAAACTATAGTGTATATATGCTGGAATTTTTTTTTTAATATATATACTAGTAATGGTGGCAATCAGCGGGACTGCAATATTGCGGTGAACATTCTGACACTAATGCCGCGTACACACGAGCGGACTTTACGGCAGACTTTGCCCGGCGGACGGGATTTCGTCAGACAATTCGATGTGTGTGGGCTCCAGCGGACTTTGTTTTCTCAAAAGTTGGACGGACTTAGATTTGAAACATGTTTTAAATCAATCCGTCGAAATCGAGTCCGGTCGAAAAGTCTGCTCATCTGTATGCTAGTTCGACGGACAAAAAGCCACGCTAGGGCAGCTATTGGCTACTGGCTATGAACTTCCTTGTTTTAGTCCGGTCGTACGTCATCACATACGAATTCGACGGACTTTGGTGGATCGTGTGTAGGATAGGCCGTTCAATCAGAAAGTCCATCGTAAAGTCCGTGGAAAAGTCAGCCGGGCAAAGTCTGCCGTAAAGTCCGCTCGTGTGTACGCGGCATAACTGACACTTTTGACACTGCGGGAACCAGTGACATTATTACAGTGATCAGTGCTAAAAATATGCACTTTCACTGTACTAATGACACTGGCTGGGAAGGGGTTATACATCTAGGGCGATCAAGGGGTAAATGTGTGCCTAGCCAGTGTTTATGTGTACACAGTGTGTGGTGCTTTTACTAAGAGAAGTAAAGGAATTTATTCCCTGCTTTGCGGGGAAAAAAATTCATGACTTTCCTGCTTACAGGCCAGAGCTCTGCCTTGTTAACATAGCCCTGTCCTGTCTGTTTTCTGGATGATCGGCATGTGCCGGCGATGATCTATTGGCCAGCACCCGCTGATCAGCATCTGCTGTGTTTGATCCATGGCCGCTGGCGGTGCATGCGTGCGCCCTCTACCTGGTATGCGATCTGATACAGCAGGGCCGCCTTTCTGCCGTATAGCTAAGTGATAGGGTCAGCAAGTAGTTAGTAGAAATGAGAAATACTCACTGGGCTTACACTCCAAGGAGCAGCTGACATAAAATTGTTGTTAACAATAACATAGGTAAAAAATGGGTATATGCAGCGCTAAAAATATTATGTTAGTAAAAGCCCACTAATGCTGGAAGGATGGTCCATTTCCTTTTCAGAACGACCCAGGGTGTAAATCAGACAAATTAAGGTGAATAAATATATCCTCCACTGAACATCAACACACCGGGCCTCTTACCGCAAGCAGTGGATAACTAGATCAGTGTTTCTCAACTACAGTCCTCAAGGAGCCCCAACAGGTCGTGTTTTCAGGCTTACCATTATTTTGCACAGGTGATTTGATCAGTTTCACTGCCTTAGTAATTACCACAGCCGTTTCATCTGAGGGAAATCCTGAAAACATGACCTGTTGGGGCGCCTTGAGGACTGTAGTTGAGAAACACTGCACTAGATTTTAGGTGGTCAAACAGGCATAGTCTATCCACAAGATGGTCAGGTCTCCACCAAAGTAACAGGCACCTGGATCTTGTACAGCTCTCACATATAATAGATCCACAGGTTCATACATTGAATGAGAGGCAATGACTCCTCATGGTGCAGTATATCAAGCCAATGTGTATTTATTTCAATAAGAATTCCAAAATACTCACATTTTGCATATTAAAAACGAGCATGTCATAAGGTGAAAACGATCAAATGTTTCCAACCATCAAGATGGCCGCACTCAGTGCGTGTATCGCCGAGACGTCAGCTCCCAGGCTCCACCCTACGTGTTTCGTCCAATGAGGAACGTCAACTTTTTTTACTTTCCATTTTCAGAATGTTCATTGAGTTTTCTCATTTTAATGGGCTCAAATTGAGGGTCATTTTCAACCATTCAACAAATTTCTAACAGTGTATGTGGGTTTTCATTTGGAAAATTACATTAATTCCAAAATCAAATGTTAAGAACAAACACAAATTTGAACAAAATTCATCAAGTCATCGAATGTACCCAGAATATATGTACAAACGTTCATTTATGCTCAGCCTAAAGAATATGTAAACCAAAAATGTAATATTCCTTATATGTGTTCGTTGTACCATGTACTTGTATAAAAAAGTAATCTGTTCTCTTTGTATTGCTTCCTTTGTGTGAAATTCCTAGTGATCCTGCCAGTCACTCTGCTTTCCTAATTAAAACTTACCACATTAAGCTTGTGAGTACACCGTGGTCAGTTCCCTAGCTGTGCTGGTAACTCAGCCTGCTCCTCTCCAATGATTAGACTTGTCCTGACACGCCCCCCTGCACAGCCATTCACTGGGAAGCTCAGTGTGCTGCTGCTTCTCTCCCCTACCCCCGTCCCCCCAGCTCCTAAGCAGCTGAGAACAGAGGGAAGGTGATCACTTATAAAAAAGGGGAAAAATGTATTTATAATTGTTTTTATATATCTGTACACAAATGTTTTGCCTTTTATTTCATTTAAAATAAATAGGTTGTTTTACAAGGTGAGGGTTGGTTCAGATATACTTTAAGGTGTCGTAACCTACAGCAACCAATCAGAATGAATCTTTCTTCTGATCACCATATCATAGAACCCTATTGTGTGCCCTGAGTACTGCACTTTGTACAGCACCACTGCCATTTGCAGCTCCTTATTAATGATCCGTTATCAGCGCAGGATGTTGTTTTGTGTTCAGCAGCAGATTTGGCTAAACAGCCAGAAATTGGCGTCATATATTTTAGCACATGTGTCGGCCTCGTACAGGCTGCAGATCAGCAAAAAACAAATAAACGATAAAAGAATGGAAACAAAATTACAGAAATTTGCAAACTTTGACAAATGGCGCCCTGTACTTGCCACGAGCTAATGGCGTCCAATGATTAATAAGAGCAAAAATAATTGCATTTCATTAAGATTGATGACACCTACCCCCCTCTTCCACCCTCCCTTTCCTCTCTCTCGTTTCAGCCCTAAAGTGGAAAAAGATGAAGTCCTCATATATATCGGCTGCTGTTCCGTCGCCGTGGCAACTGAGGCAGAGATGGAGTGTCAGGCCCCTAATCAGCCAATTATCACTCAGATTACTGCGATACGGGAGAGCTGGCTCCAGAACACCCAGGTATAATCAAATCTTTTTTTACAGACTGATTCAAACAGTTTGAAATTAAATTTGTAACAGAGCGTACATTAAAATAAAAAAACAATTTAGGCATGGTTAGGGTTATAAATAATGCTAAGTGCCCGTGAAAGTTGGAACGCCTGCTTCTGCTGCACAACAACACTCCATTTATCGCTAAGCGGGACTTAATGAAAAAAGTCTGTAGTTAAACAACATAGCGCTTATTACAAATGAACGCTTGTCCTCCAGTTTAAAGGAACACTCCATTAAGAGCAGCAGCCACCAGTAAACGTACATCATGGTTTATGCGTACTTTTCTTCTTTTTTTTCTTTCGTGTGAAGCTGGGAGCACATAGGCTCATTTTAATCACACAACTAAAATCGCAAGCCTCCAGCAGCCAATGGAAACAAGCACTTTGATGGCTTTATTTGCGTGATCAAGGGGTTGGTTGCAGGACGGTGGTACATGCTCTAAATCAGCGAATGGATTTCAAGGCGAGTGCCAGGGGGCGTATCTACCGCAGGGCAAACAAGGCATATGCCTTGGGTGTCATTTTTCAGGCAGAGGAGTCACTATGAGCAGGGCCGGTTCAAGCTATAGGCAGCTTAAGCAGCCGCCTGGAGGGGGAGGTTGGTAAAATCAGCGGTTTACACAGGGAAAACCCACCCATAAATATGAAGTGCTTGCACAGGCCCTGCATCAGAGGAGGAGGATGTAACCTCCTCCTCCTCTTGTCCCGACTTGCTCCGCCTCCCTTCCGGCCTGGCAGAGAGACATTCTGTCCAGACTCCAGAGAGGGACCCACTTGGAGAATACTGATCATGTAAGGGGAGAGTATCCCATACCTCCCAACTTTTTGAGATGGGAATGAGGGACACCTATCAGCAAAAGTATGCAGGCATAGGACACACCCCATTGCCAAGCCCCCTTAAAGGAGATATGTACAAAAAAACAAGATTGGTTAAACCCACAAGTGCTTTTTTTACCACTACTGTTTCTTTATATTGGCTTTTGGAATTTACAAATGCAGCAATTTAGAAATCAGATGTAAGATTTAGCACCGGGAAACACTTTTTTGATAGATAAAAAGTGCATTTTATATACAACTATATAGATCAGACCAAAATGAGGGACAAATGAATGAGGGACAGAGGGACTTTGTTCCAAATCAGGGACAGTCCCTCGAAATCAGGGACAGTTGGGAGCTATGGTATCCCATGTATCCCAGCATAGTGGGCTGCCTCAGTGGGGAATGGCAGCCTGCTATGCTGGGACTTGCAGTGCCCTCTGTTGGGGACTAAGGTATGGCAGCCTGCTATGCTAGGACTTGTAGTGCCCTAGACTGTGGGGGGGACTGAGGAATCCTCAGTCCCCCCCACAGAGAGCAGTACAAGTCACAGCCTAGCGGCCTGTCATTCCTCAGTCCCCTACAGAAGGCACTACAAGCTCCAGCATAGTGGGCTGCGGGGGACTGAGGAATGGCAGTGTAGGGGAGAACTCTGGGAACCCTGATGTAAGGGGGATCTTACAGATGAAGGGGTAGATCTTAAACAGGAAGGGGTGGGACAAATTTAGATGGGGGGGCACCCAATTTTAGTCTTGCTTAGGGCAGCATAAAACCAAAATACACAGCTGGCGAGGGCGCAATCACAACGACAGGAAAGCACAGCGTCAGGAAAGCTTTCTTTAAAATACTTTTTTCAGACACCTTCCACAAACATTCCCTTTACAAAAACGTGCCCAACTTTTTATACCCTCAGGAAAAAAATGTATGCAAATGTGTTCCTAAAAAGGTATATATAACTGAATGGGACTTTAATTGTGCCTCTAAGAAGTATAAATAGATGAAAAACAATTAATGAGAAAATACATTATTTTATTTTATTCAGTATAAAAACAGTTAATAATACATTACAGTTAATTCGGTTGAAATGGATTCAGGGTGTGCAAATCCCCGATTTTAACAGAGTTCTGGCCTACGCGTTTCGCGGACGAGGCCACTTCGTCAGGGCCTTTGAGAATGGCACAATGTGTGATCACTCATTAAAAAAAGGTTGAGCCAGCAGCATGCCTTGTATAATCTTTTCTTGCTGACTGCATTTTTGCCAGCTTGTGATTTCTACAAACGCAGCCATTACAATTTTGGGGTTCTCAATTTCCGTCGTTCACCCCCGTCGTTGGTTGGCCAGGCTGCACAGCATCATTGGCTGCTAAGATGTAGGCAGCTGGACCCCAAAGCAACATTGGTTGGTAGGATGTAGGAGGCTGGCCCACACAGCGGCCTCCTACACTGGTTGCTAGGATGTAGGCATCTGGGTCCCATAGCATCATTGGTTGCTAGGATGTAGGCAGCTGGTCCCATAGCAACATTGGTTGCTAGGATGTAGGCAGCCAGGCTGCATATGATCTTTGATTGCTAGGATGTAGGCAGCTGGACCACACAACAACATTGCTTGCTAGGATGTAGATGGCTTGGCTGAACAGCGTCATTGGTTGAGAAAACGCAGGCGGTTAGGCAGCACAGTTTCATTGGTTGTTTTGGTGTAGGCGGCCACCTGCACCATAACAACCAATAATGCTGTGACTTGTGGGGACTGAACATACAAGGGCTGAACATACACTGATGACAGGCTCAGTTTCATAGAAGAATGCATAGAATGCATTAGGGTGAAAAACCTTAAGGCTTTAAAACCACTTTAACTAGATCTCATCCCAAGATGTCGGTATGTTTCACTACCCTTTGAACTTTCTCCAATTTTTCTGATTCCTCAATCCATGCTATGCAGTGTGAGTGTACAAATCTCCTGCTGTGATAGCCCCACTGTTAGAATACCCAAACAGTGGCTGCATCTAATTGGATGCAGCAGCTGTTCAGGAAAGGAAAGGTCAAATAGATCCACCCATGTAGCAATTTGGGCTGTTTTTTCAGGAACTGGCTGAAATTTGCATAGCCAGCCTAAAGTGGAATTGAACCTGAAAAAAAAAATTCTGACAGGTAGGATTTTTATGACAAAAGAGACCCTATTGGTCTCTTCTGTCATAAGTGCTTCTCTCTGCATGCGCAAGAGTAACATCATTGCAGCCTGGCCAATCAAGTGGCCAAATGGCCTACCCCCAGAGTGAAGAAGATGGAAGTGTCTATGACCAGCTCAGTGCAGGAGGGGATCATGTGACAGATGAGTCGGCTATAATGTGCTAATATGCAGCTTCTGGGGCCAATAAAAAAAACAAAAAAAAAAAAACAGAGTTAAATTCTGCTTTAACTTGTCACCAAATGTGGTTGTAAATCTCTGACATGAAATGTGAACAAAGCATATCGCTCTATAATGTTTTTTTGTCTCATTCCCAAGCACTAGGACAGGGGTCTCTAAACTTTCTGAACAAAGGGCCAGGTAATTGTCCTTTAAACATTAGGGGGGGGGGGGGGGTTGGCTGGACTGTGGCCAGTGGGAGTAGAAATCGAATCTTTGGTATTAGGGGGAGGAATAGTGCCCCATTATTGGTGTCCGTGGGAGGAATAGTGTCCCATCATTGGTGTCACTGGGAGGAATAGTGCCCCATCATTGGTGGGGCACTATTCATTGGGTGGAATAGCACACCATTGTTGGTGTCAGTGGGTGGAATAGTGCCCCATGGTTGGTTTCAGTGGAGTGAATAGTGGCTCATCTTTAGTATCAGTGAGAGGACTAGTGTCCCTTCATTGGTGTCAGTAGGAGGAATAGTGCCCCATCATTGGTGTCAGTGGGTGGAATAGCGCACCATCATTGGTGTCAGTGGGTGGAATAGTGCCCCATCATTGGTGTCAGTGGGGGGAATAGTGCTCAATCATTGGTGTCAGTGGGGGGAATAGTGCTCAATCATTGGTGTCAGTGGGGGGAATAGGGGTCCATCTTTAGTGTCAGTGAGAGGGTGAGAGGACTAGTGCCCCATCATTGGTGTCAGTGGGAGGAATAGCGCCCCATCATTGGTGTCAGTGGGTGGAATAGTGCCCCATCATTGGTGTCAGTGGGAGGATCATTGGTGCCCCATCATTGGTGTCACTGTAGAGAAGAGAAGACTGCAGATAAACAGGTACAGCTTACGTAGGAGGATTTGTTTCATCTTAGTGTATCACCTGAGGCCAGTCCCTTCACTGGGTATTTGTAAGGGTTTACAGCCACTTTAAATACTTGTGGTGATACTCAGGGCATTTGCAAAGTTATGTTGGTGTGCAGTTGCATGTTACAGAGACACTACTCACCACAGAACCTTCGCAAACCCACGTTATTTGATTTACGTTATACAAAAATACTCACTTTTGTTCTTAGGGATTCCTGCATTGTGACTTCTACACTTGAGATTCCCACTCTACCCTCCTGATAATAAAGAAGCAGTAAGACTCCTTGAAGGAGACAGCATGGCTGGTACATCCTGCTAGAAAATGGCACCACTGGTTTCATTTGAAATTTTAGGAAGCCAGTGGGTGAAAACCAGCCTGCTAGTGTCCTCCCAGACCTGAAACGCAATTTTATGGGTGGAAAACCCCTTTAACATCTGGTGTTCTCCAGCCTGGACTCTTTTCTAATTCCCAGACATGGCCATTCTCCCATTTCCCTACTTATCGTAATTTATCATCAGTGGAGACTGGAGACTCACGCTTCTATTACATGTCACCCTCACTAGTGGAATACCTTAACCATGGACCGTGATCTATCACTGAACAAGTTATCATTTGTCACACAGGTCACGAGAGAGCGATAATGATTATTCCTAGCATCCATTCATCAAAACACAATCATTCATCTGCTCTCAGCAAAGCTTAAATGTTACCAAATAACAATGCTAGGGTCAATAATATATTACAGGAGAAATTAGAGCAGATGCGACAACAATAATGGGATAATAGTCCCTGTGGACTGTCAAGATAATTTAGTTAAAAGGGAATCTATCATGTATTATCACTGTTAATGGTGTTATTATTGTAAAGTTAAAGTGTATGTAAACCCTAAATCGAAATTTTAATATGTGTTGCATCAGACATTTTTGCATGTAGTTTGATTTTTTTTTTTTTTTTTAATGTGTGAAGTATTTTTGTTTAATTTATACCTGGAGATTCTGCCAGTCACGGCTCTAATTGGCTTCCTTAAACAGAGTGGCAACACTAACCCACTGCCTTCAATGCAGCAATACCGTTGTCACCCTGCCGTGTGCATGTCTGCAGGATAGATAATCAGATGACTGATCAGACAGAGAGTAACTGTAACTTGCAGTTCACTATACAGGTGCAACATTAAAACCAATAGGATCAGAATTTCAAAGAGCATGCACACACTGCAGAACAATACAGAACAGATTATGAAAGCTGCACAAACACGTGAAAGCTGCACAAACATGGACTCTTAACAGCAATGTCTCTCTGACCCTGTCAGAGTAACATGGCTGCAGAGCATGGTCTCTGTAATGCCGCGTACACACGACCAGCTTAGCTGTCGTAATAAACTCCGATGGTTTCTCCGACGGAACTTCGACGGAATTCTATTCAAGCGATCTTGCCTACACACGGTCAACCCAAAGTCCAACCGTCCGGAACGCGGTGACGTATAACACTTACAACGAGACTAGAAAAAGGAAGTTCAATAGCCAGTAGCCAATAGCTTCCGTCTCGTACTTGCTTCAAAGCATGTGTCCGCCAGACCAGCATACAGACGATCGGTTTTCCCGATAGGAATTGGGTCCGTCGGAAATATTTAGAACGTGTTCCGTTTCTAGGTCCGTCAGATTTTTCGAAAAAAAAAGTGCGATGAGGCCCACACACGATTGGTATATACAATGAAAAACTCCATCTGACTTTTTCTGTCGGACATTCCGCTCGTGTGTACGCGGCATAAGACTCTATAACAGAGAGTCAAGCTGGGAATAACTGCTTCAGTAAATAATGTGGCACTTACTGTACTAAAGGTGATGTGATGTATCTTCAAACAAAGTGGTATATCATATAAACAAAGATATATATAGATGTGCAGCTATACACACCAATAAATAGATAAATATTTACTTCATAGACAAGAAAGTGCAATATTCCAAAATAAAAGTGATCCTGAATATACAAATGATACAGCAATAAATAAATAAACTGTAATAATCTTCACAAATAAAGTGCAATAATTCCAAAGTGACAATAAGGGGAGTAATTGTGATAGATGAGCCTATTCTTAAAGTTCATGTGCAGCAAACAAAGGAATCCAATATGTCCAAATGTTTCCACCTTCTGCAGTACGCTAATGGTTTGCCCCCGCCTCTCCCCTTAGGCAGAGACCCCTACAGGTCGAGTAAAGCCTCTGTATAACTGTGGATCCATGTTCCACAGCAATGGAATCCTTTTCCAGGGACACCCAGACAGATAGATAGTGTGGCTTGCGCTGGTGCTGTTGATCTCTTTACAGATGCTTCCTGTGACATAGGCAACTCCAAATAAAAGCAGAAGACCCAAGAGTAAACCAGCCAGCTTCATAGAATATGGCAGACCTATTGTTCCAGTGCCAAGGATGGCATTGGTCAAGTTAAATCCTGCCCAGAACAAATTGCTAGTAAGTTTACTGTCCTCTTTATCCTCTTCAACAAGTAATTTTGTATAATTTATATCTATCATTGAAGAGAAACGTTGAATTGTTTTTTCAGGAAGTCCTCTCTGTAATTCAAAAAATGCAGCATGTATTCTGCCAAGGAGGAGCTGTTAGAACAGGGATCCCTCCTTGGCAGAATACATGCTGCATTTTTTGAATAATATCCTTCCAGGATAGTGCCCCCCCCCCCCCCCCCCCCCATCAAAAATCTATTAGCAATATTCTCCAGGCCCTTAGCTCAGCACCCGCTGAAGCCCAGACTGCATTTTCTTGTCTCAATAGCTATCTTCCCTTTCTTGTCTCACTAGCTATCTCCTAAGGGCAGCAGCCTCAGGAGAAATTGAACCATTCCTGGAGAAGGAAGAACACTCTAGAAAGGTCTCTCACACGTTTATCACCTCCCCAGCCACCATCTGAACACCTCCTTGTAGGGATTGGCTGGGGCATGATAAATATTCATACTGGTCATTTGACTCTCCCTGACCTATATTCTGGAAGCTTCTTCCAGAAACAGATGGGAGGAATCAAACACACAGCTTAGGAAAACCTAACCAGACAAAAACAGTAGATCACTGCTCCACTGATTACAGCAAAGTCAAAAACGAAATCTAGCCTAGCAGCATAACTAGAGGAGAATGCTACAAATATATATATGCTGCTTTCACATTCTTTGGGGCTTCCTCTGCCATTTTTTCTTAATACAGGTATATAGCATTTCATAGAGGTTTTATGCTGTCTAGTGGTTACTTTTGTCAGAGTATTGAATTAAGCACTGAAAGCTTCTTGGATGCAGTAATACGGCTTTACTTTCATGGAGAAATATCAGAAACATGTCTTTACATCATGGAGACAAACAGGAAGCAGGAATATACAAGAACATATAACACAAAAAGGATGGTACTTCCTCTGATTACCTTACCATAAAATACATATTATAACACTGCAGTGCCACCTACTGAATAAATAGGTATAATGCATGTATATATATATATATATATATATATATATATATATATATATATAAAATATAGAAAGCTACTTGCTGTTGCTTCTACCAATACCCCTTCTTAACAGCATGTGCTTTGTCAACTTATATTCAGCTTCTTCTGGAAATAGCTATGACGTTCCTTCAAGAAAGGCTTGGTGAGTGCATCGGCAGTCATCTCCTCTGATGGGCAGTATTGAATGTCAAACCTTGTTTTTGATTGTCCCTCAGTAGGTGAAACTTGAAGTAGATGTGTTTGGTCCTAGGATTGAACCTTTCTGATTGCGTACGCTTTTTTACAACCCTGATTGTCTTCAAAAATGGGATTTGTTTCTGACATGTCTATCCCAATGTCCACAAAAAGTTGACGAATCCATATTGCTTCTTGACATGCGTGTGCTGCTGCAATGTACTCTGCTTCAGTTGAAGATAGAGCGACAGTTACTTGCTTTTGACTAGACCAACTTATGGTTCCTTCCCCATACTGGAAGATGAATCCACTTGTGGAATTGAGGTCTGTGCAATCACCGACCCAATCAGAATCCACATATCCGACCAGTTTTGGATTTGATGTTGCTTGCTGGTAACCGTAACTTCATCTGAATTGTTCCTTTGAGGTACTGCATAACTCTTTTTACTGCATTCCAGTCATTCTGACAGGGTGCTGAAAGTTTCCTGCATAGTACGCCCAGTGCTGCAGGTATATCTAGTCTTGTGACAGTGGCAACATATAGCAGCTTACCAATTGCTCTGCGATACATGTTATTGTTGGGTAGCAAGTTTTCTGTTTACATTGCTCTTTTGATAGCCTGGTTCCATAGGAGTTTTCACTTCCTTTGCATCTTGCATATGGAATTGTTCCAAGATTTCCAAGATTTTCTGAGATTGGTTGAGAAGATAATTTCCATCTTCTTCTCTCTCTATTTGGATTCCCAGATAGTAGCTAATCTGATTGTAATCCCCTTCTTGTTCAAAACAGGCTACAATGTCATCGACATAGATAAGGATGTATATCCATCTGTCTTCTTGATTCTTGGAGTAGAGACAGGGGTCTGCTTTACTTCTTGAGAATCCCTCTCTGGTAAGTACTTCTTTAAGTTTCTCTTTCCACATCCTTACAGATTGCTTAAGACAGTAGATGCTCTTCTGAAGTTTACACACAATTTTGTCTCCTTGCTCAAACCCTGATGGTTGCTCCATGTAGAGATCTTCCTTAATATCTCCATATAGGAAAGCAGTTTTAAAGCGGAGTTTCAGCCACATCTTTGTTTTTTGTTTTTTTAAATAAATAGTACTCTTGCATAGTGGTGTAGTGGGTAGCACTTTCACCTAGCAGTAAGAGGGGTCGCTGGTTCGAATTCCAACCACGACACTACCTGCCTGGAGTTTCTCCCTGTGCCTGCGTGGGTTTCCTCCGGGTACTCCGGTTTCTTCCCACACTCCAAAGACATGCCGGTAGGTTAATTGGATTCTGTCTAAATTGTCCCTAGTATGTATGAATGTGAGTTAGGGACCTTAGATTGTAAGCTCCTTGAGGGTAGGGACTGATGTGAATGTACAATGTATATGTAAAGCGCTGCGTACATTGACGGAGCTATATAAGTACCTGAAATAAATAAATAAATAAATAAGTGGTTGTGTACCTGGAATAATCATCAATGAAAGTAAGTAGATATCTGTTCCTGACGTGGGAGTTTTCATTGGACCGCATTCATCACTGTGTATGAGCTGCAGGGGGTGAGTAGATTTTCTTTGAGATGCCTGTAGTAGGGGAGCACATGTGGCTTTTGTTTCAATACAGCATTTGTATTTCATGAGCACTTTGCAAGGCATTATTGTCAAATCTTCTGATAAACCTCTCTTTATACTGTCCTGTATAGCTTCTGGACTTCTGTGCCCCAGCTGCCTGTGCCATAAGTGAATACATTTGCTGTGTATGTCATTAAAGACTATATAGGCTTGCTGGTCTGTGGTGATGAGAATGTATAGGTGATCATCCAGTTTTCCTTTTGCGAGGAATTGCTTATTATTGTGAATTGTGCATTCTTCACCCTGGAACTTACAGTAACTGTGAGACCGTTGTTTGCAAGACTTTTCACTGATAGAAGGTTGCCTTCTGGTTTTGGAACACACAGCACTTTCTTTACATGGATACTCTGCTTGCCTTGTAGTGTAATGCAGTTCAGGAAGCCCTGGCCTTTACCTTCTGAGGTGATGCTTTTCCCGTTTGCTAGGAAAATTTTGTCTTTTGCACTGTAATCAATGTTTGTGAAGAAGGTCTCATCGCTAGTCATGTGGCTTGTCACACTTGAGTCTATGCACCAGCTGCGTGGCTTACCGCTTTGTGTTACTTTAAAGGTACCACTCCATGATGTATCTGCAGTTTCCTTTGTGGCTGCTTTGACTCTTTCTTTTGTGGATAGCTGTTGCTTTCGCTGCTCGGCTTTCCAGATAGAACAGTCCTTTTTAAAGCGACCGGCCCTTTTACAGCAAAAACAGGCTCTGCTTTCTTTGTTGTGCTTTGTGCTTTTGAACATCTTAAGAATTTTGTCATCATGGTGCGTATTTTCTTTCCTTCTGTCATATTCATCTATTAATTTACCTTTGACATATTCCATTGTTAGTTCCTGCTCGGGTCTGATTTCTAAAGCGTTAGTGGGAGCAGTATATATTTCTGGAAGGCTGCAGAGGAGCAGGGCAACAATATGGTTGTCTTTGATGTCCTCTCCAATGGCACATAGCTGCTCTATGATCTCTAGCATAGCTTTCATGTGGACACACATTTGCTGGCCTTCTTCTAGTCTCATCTTATAAAGCTTTCTTAGCAGAAATAACTTGCTGTTTAGATTTGAATGCTAATGCAGTTTCTGTAATGAAGTCCACATACCTTTGGCTGTTTTCTCTGTTCTTATGTGGACGAGCCGGGCATCTTCCACTAGTAAGCTTATAATTGCTCTTGCCTGTCTGTCCTTCCTATCCCAGTCCTCCGTCTCTCCATCTGTGGGTCTGTCTGTATTCAGCACTTGCCACAAGTCATTCTTGGTGAGAAACACTTCCAGTTTAAACTTCCACAGCTGGTAATTGGCATTGTCCAGCTTTGCAATTGCAAACTTCACATCTGAACCGCTTGCCATCTTTCAGCAGTTTGCATCAGTACTCACAGACTTGCAGGATCCTCTCCAGTGCCTGGGTGCTGCTAGGGGTGCCTGGGCCCACACAGCGCCACCTTCTGCATAGATAGGTATCATGTATATATATATATATATATCACAATATAGAAAGCTACTTGCTGTTGCTTCTACCAAGAGTTACTGGCATAGCAGACAATGCAGATGGCCACTTTTAATAGCTGAAGCTCTAACTGAATTTAGAAAGGCTGTTGTGGCTAAATGGCATAAATCCTGCTTTGAAAAATGTCATATATGCTGCATTTTTTCATTGCTTTTTCCAACAGTTCTCAGTATAGGACACTTTGTGCCCTGATAAAGTTGATTAATTCATTTTAAGTGTTATTATAGCTTAGCTTTTAAGGGTATTTGTTTAGTTGTTGGTGGGGTATTAACACCTAGGCCCTTTCACATCTGGATCTGTCTGCCATTTTTTCACGGATACAGACTGAGCCACAATGTATGTCTGAGGGTGGTAGATGTAAGCAGACGTACTTCAGTTTACATTTGCTTATATCAGAGTCTGTGTATGTATGCAGAAAAAAACTTAAAGGTTTTTGCCCTTTTCCATTAATGGATGCAAACAGATGTCGTCCATTTATGTCTGTATTGTGTTTTTCTTACCTTTTTTTGCTTCTAGGTACCAGTGGTGTATTTTGGTTTTGTGCTGCCCTAGGCAAGACTAAAATTGGATGCCCCTCATCTAAATTTGTCCCACCCCTTCCTTCTCAAGTGGCTATGCGGGGTCTCTGGTGGCTATGTGGGGTCTTTGGTTGCTATAAGGGGTCTCTGGTGGCTCTGTGGAATTTCTGGTGGCTATGTGGGGTCTCTGGTCACTATGCAGAGTCCCTTGTGGCTATGAGAGGTCTTTGGTGGCTATTTGGGGTCTCTGGTGGCTATGCAGAGTCTATTCGGGGTCTCCGTTGGTCTGTGGGGTAGTAACCCCCCCCCCCCCCCCCAGCCTGCCACAGTACCCCCCCACCAGGAGAAGTAGGAATAGGAAGGAGAGAGAAATGGGGGACATGGAAAGGGAGGTAAATGAAAGAAGGGGAGAGAGGAGGGGGAAAGAGGTGGGGGAGAGAGAGGGGGGTGAGAGAGAAGGAGGGGGAAAGAGGTGGGGGAGAGAGAGAAAAGGGGGTGAGAGAAAGGAGAGCAAGAGAGTCACCCCAGTGTCCACACTCACCTCACACCCTGGCCCCCACACTCACCCATACACCTCCAGTGCCCACAGTCACCTCATACATGCCCAGTGCCCGCACGTCTCCAGAGGACAATTGTCAGCTGGGTGATGTAGTTGGGATGCTGTTGAAAAGTAGAGCCCCCTCGGGAGCGCACTTAGTGAAGGAGTGTCAGGACTTGTACAGAGTCCAGATATGCAAGGATCGGTTGGGAAGCCCACAGTGAATGGCTGGAAAACCTCAGGGCAGGCCTTTCCTCCTCCCCCCACCCAATACCAGTGTGAGGCAGGGACAGTGTGGGGAAGGAGAGCAGGGTCTCAGGTTGCACTGGGGATGATTGACAGCTCCACTTAGCTTGCTGTCGGGTCCGCCGTGAAGTCAGCGGCGAACAATGTTAGGAATGTTGAACGGATGGCGAGGGGTTGGGGGGTGGAGTTGCCCCCCAAAAAATGCCGCCCAAGGCAAGCGCCTTGTTTGCTTCACAGTATATACGCCCCTGCTCAGTCATGCTGGTCTATTCAACCCACTTTAAGTCTACCTGCACTTTCTTCAGCATCATCTGCACATCATTGCTGTGGACCAGCTTCCTAGACAAGACAATGGAGTTGATTTACTAAAACTGGAGAGTGCAAAATCTGGTGCAGCTCTGCATGGTAGCCAATCAGCTTCTAACTTCAGCTTGTTCAATTAAGCTTTGGCAATAAAACCTGCAAGCTGATTGGTTTTATGCAAGTTGCACCAGATGGGATGGATCTGGGATGGATTTAAGGGGGCACCTCACAAAAAAAAACTCAAAAGAAAATGTGCATGATCCCCCAGAAGATTCATACCAGACCCTTTAGAGATGGGCTTTAAATTGTATCTTATCCAAAGACCAAAATTGTAAAACATTGCAGCTTATTAGTCCTGTAGTAAGCTTTGGCAATAAAACCTGGAAGCTGATTGGCTTCTATGCAGATCTGCACCAAATTTTGCACTCTCCAGTTTTAGTAAACAGCCCCCAATGTTGGACCACACCTGTGCAATGTGTCGACATATATGCTTGTAGTCTCCACCAGGGGTGTGACAGAGTAACAATGCAAGAGCACAACTGGGAGACAGTTGTCACCCTTTAACAGGAAGTGAATGAACAGAGATCTTTATTGCAGGATCAACTGCTATTCTTTTGGTTCAATCTATTATTTCAAAGAAAGCTGCAATTAAAAAAAATTAAATAAACTAACCTCTGGAAATAGCATGTTAAAGCGTATTTGTTGGTATCTGATCACCAGTGGGTTTTTTCCGTTTTTGAAATATATAATTGAAAAAAGACTGAACATTTTTAAATAAACCCAATATTTTTTTACTTTCTGCTATAAAACATATTCAATATAATTAAAAAAAAAAATCTTCATACTTTTTTTTCAAAATGTATTCTGCTATATGTTTTTGATTAAAAAAAAATCCCAATATGTGTATATTGATTGGTCTCCGTGAAAGGTATAGGCCTACAAACTATGGTATATATATTGGAAAAAAATTTTTTTATACTACTAATAGCGTCGATCAACAACTTATAATGGGACTGCGGAGAGCAATCTGACACTAACTGACGCTAGGGGGAACTAACTGCCACTGACATCACCAGTGACATTAATACAGTGATAATACTATACAGTACACTGTCACTGTACTAAAGACCCTGGCTGGGAAGGGGTTAACATCTAGAAGTTAAATATGTGCCTAACTATGTATAATGTGTGTAAAGTGTGCTGTTTTTTATTAACTGATCTCTGCGGGGATGATAAACACAGAAAGGGTTCCCAGTGTACAGAGCTCTGTGTTTTTGTCAACACAGAGCTCTGGGCTGTGAATATACACAGCCCATCAGCAGGTCCCGGCCGTGAATCATTGGCTGGGACTTGCTGACATGCTCCCGCTGTGTATAATCACAGCAGGTGCTATCAGGGGGTCTTGCATGCACATGCCCTAAACCTAGTAGTAGGCAGTGATGTACGGGTACGTTGCTTTGCCTACAGCAGCCACGGTAAGTGGCTCCACATTTTTTATCAAAAATTTAAAAAAACAC
This sequence comes from Lithobates septentrionalis, assembly GCA_037952835.1. Taxonomy (NCBI): domain Eukaryota; kingdom Metazoa; phylum Chordata; class Amphibia; order Anura; family Ranidae; genus Lithobates; species Lithobates septentrionalis. The sequence goes on from JBBDGP010000554.1 coordinate 774,714, forward strand.
TTGCCCAGCAGCTGTAATACCTCCTTGTTTGCACTGTTCCCCACAGGCTTTAAGATCCAGCACCAGTCCTTGCATAGTTTGAATGACGGACAGTATCATTTGACTTACTGTGAGCTATCATGAACAGCCCTGCTGGGGGTGCATTAGCATGCTAGCCTGGTGCCATAGTACTTACTGAGTGCTTTTTTCTCCTACTAGAGGAGAAGGGGGAGAACCTTTACTATCACCTGACCAAAAGACTGCAGGAAAAAAGATATAGATTTTTTTTTTAAAAAAGCAGTGGAAGGTAGTGGTGGCTTTATCTATTGGAGTAGGGGAAAGTTAGTAACAGATTCAGTACTTTTACAAGTAACTATTAAGGTTTTACTGTTGGTGGTAAAGCCCATGTGCAGGACAACAGTGGTACAGTATGCTCATTTCAGTGTTAGTACCCAAACAGCAAGTACATTTGCTATGTTATAGGGGACATCTAGAAATGTTAACTGTGCCTAAGCAGTATCCTGCAAAATGTACCCTTTATCTGAAAAAAAAAAAAAATCACTGCACTTTCTCATATGTGCCTAGGCACCCCTATGACTACAGCCCCATAGCTGTATATCCACTGCATACTCCTTGCTGGAGGCTCTGACGTTGGGAAGCAACATCCAGCCTCTACCAAGGTTGAGAAAGGCTGGTCTAGTGTCCTGTGCAGTCTACTCTACAGCCCTGGACAAAAGTTTTGAGAATTATACAAATATACATTTTCACAAAGTCTGCTGCCTCAGTTTTGGCATATTGCATATACTCCAAATACTTATGAAGAGTGATAAGATGAAGTCCCTCTTTGCTTTTTAAAAAAAAACATTTCCACTGCATTTCAGCTCTGCCACGAAAAGACCAGCTGACATCATGTCAGTTAGTTATTCTCTTGGTAACACAGGTGTCAGTGTTGACGAGGACAAGGCTGGAAATCACTCTAATGCTGATTGAGTTAGTATAACAGACTGGATGCTTTAAAAGGAGGAGGGTGCTTAACCACTTCAGCCCCGGAAGGATTTACCCCCTTCCTGACCAGAGCACTTTTTACAATTTGGCACTGCGTCGCTTTAACTGCTAATTGCGCGGTCATGCAATGCTGTACCCAAACGAAATTTGCATCCTTTTCTTTCCACAAATAGAGCTTTCTTTTGATGGTATTTGATCACCTCTGCCGTTTTTATTTTTTGCGCTATACACGGAAAAAGACCGAAAATTTTGAAAAAAAATGATATTTTCTAATTTTTGTTCTAAAAAAAATCCAATAAACTCAATTTTAGTCATACATTTAGGCCAAAATGTATTCGGCCACATGTCTTTGGTAACAAAAATGTCAATAAGTGTATATTTATTGGTTTGCGCAAAAGTTATAGCGCCTACAAACTAGGGTACATTTTCTGGAATTTACACAGCCTTTAATTTATGACTGCCTATGTCATTTCTTGAGGTGCTAAAATGGCAGGGCAGTACAAAACCCCCACAAATGACCCCATTTTGGAAAGTAGACACCCCAAGGAAATTGCTGAGAGGCATGTTGAGCCCATTGAATATTCATTTTTTTTGTCCCAAGTGATTGAATAATGACAAAAAAAAAAATTACAAAAAGTTGTCACTAAATGATATATTGCTCACACAGGCCATGGGCATATGTGGAATTGCACCCCAAAATACATTTAGCTGCTTCTCCTGAGTACGGGGATACCACATGTGTGGGACTTTTTGGGAGCCTAGCCGCGTACGGGGCCCCGAAAACCAATCACTGCCTTCAGGATTTCTAAGGGCGTACATTTTTGATTTTACTCCTCACTACCTATCACAGTTTTGAAGGCCATAAAATGCCCAGATGGCATAAACCCCCCCCCAAATGACCCCATTTTGGAAAGTAGACACCCCCAAGCTATTTGCTGAGAGGCATGGTGAGTATTTTGCAGCTCTCATTTGTTTTTGAAAATAAAGAAAGACGAGAAAATTTTTTTTTTTCTTTTTTCAATTTTCAAAACTTTGTGACAAAAAGTGAGGTCTGCAAAATACTCACCGTACCTCTCAGCAAATAGCTTGGGGTGTCTACTTTCCAAAATGGGGTCATTTGGGGGGGTTTTTTGCCATCTGGGCATTCCATGGCCTCCGAAACTGTGCTAGGCAGTGAAGAGTGAAATCAAAAATTTACGGCCTTAGAAAGCCTGAAGGCGGTGCTTGGTTTTCGGGGTCCCGTACGCGGCTAGGCTCCCAAAAAGTCTCACACATGTGGTATCCCCGTACTCAGGAGAAGCAACAGAATTTATTTTGGGGTGTAATTTCACATATTCCCATGGCATGTTTGAGCAATATATCATTTAGTGACAACTTTACGCAAAAAAAATTAAAAAAAATAAAAAATTGTCTCTTTCCCGCCACTTGTGTCGCAATATAAAATATTCCATGGACTCGACATGCCTCTCAGCAAATAGCTTGGGGTGTCTACTTTCCAAAATGGGGTCATTTGGGGGGGGTTTTGAACTGTCCTGGCATTTTATGCACAACATCTAGAAGCTTATGTCACACATCACCCACTCTTCTAACCACTTGAAGACAAAGCCCTTTCTGACACTTTTTGATTACATAAAAAATTTTTTTTTTTTTGCAAGAAAATTACTTTGAACCCCCAAACATTATATATTTTTTTAAAGCAAATGCCCTACAGATTAAAATGGTGGGTGTTTCTTTTTTTTTTTTCACACAGTATTTGCGCAGCGATTTTTCAAACGCATTTTTGGGGAAAAAACACACTTTTTGAAATTTTAATGCACTAAAACACACTATATTGCCCAAATGTTTGATGAAATAAAAAAGATGATCTTAGGCCGAGTACATGGATACCAGACATGACATGCTTTAAAATTGCGCACAAACGTGCAGTGGCGACAAACTAAATACATTTTTAAAAGCCTTTAAAAGCCTTTACAGGTTACCACTTTAGATTTACAGAGGAGGTCTACTGCTAAAATTACTGCCCTCGATCTGACGTTCGCGGTGATACCTCACATGCATGGTGCAATTGCTGTTTACATTTGACGCCAGACCGACGCTTGCGTTCGCCTTAGCGCGAGAGCAGGGGGGACAGGGGTGCTTTTTTTTTTTTTTTTCTTTATTATTATTATTTTTTTTTATCTTATTTTTAAACTGTTCCTTTCATTTTTTTTTTTAAATCATTTTTATTGTTATCTCAGGGAATGTAAATATCCCCTATCATAGCAATAGGTAGTGACAGGTACTCTTTTTTTGAAAAAATGGGGGTCTATTAGACCCTAGATTTCTCCTCTGCCCTCAAAGCATCGGACCACACCAAGATCGGTGTGATAAAATGCTTTCCCAATTTCCCAATGGCGTTGTTTACATCCGGCGAAATCTAAGTCATAAAATGCTCGTAGCTTCCGGTTTCTTAGGCCATAGAGATGTTTGGAGCCACTCTGGTCTCTGATCAGCTCTATGGTCAGCTGGCTGAATCACCGGCTGCATTTTCAGGTTCCCTGTTGAGACAGGAGAGCCAGAGAAAAACACAGAAGACGTTGGGGGGGGGGGCATTCCCTCCCACGGCTTGTAAAAGCAGTCTAGAGGCTAATTAGCCACTAGGATAGCTTTTACATGAAAGCCGACCGTTGGCTGAAAAGAATGATACCAAGATGATACCTAAACCTGCAGGCATCATTCTGGTATAACCACTCAAAGTCGTGAATGGCGTACCTGAAGACAAAAAAATGGTTAACAATAAAGCACAGTAAACGGTAAAGTATAAAAAAGTGCATACCTGAAAAGCAAACATGATAAAACATAATAACAATAAAACATTGCAGAATAGAATACAGTAAAAAAGAGCAGAACAATAGAGAGAATAGAGAGAGAGAGAACAATAAAACGACAACTATTTTTTTTTATTTTATATTTTTGTATGTGTTTTTTTTTTACACTTTTTTTTGTAACTGTAACTTTTATAACTGTAACCGGTTCCAGGTTCGGGTCTCTCAAAATGCGATGGCATCTTGGGAGACCCTGTGAAAGTGTGCCTAGTCTGTGCAATGCTGTACCCTACGCTAATACTCAACTAGTGTATAGTAGCGTTCAAAACATTCACCAATGCAAAGACCAGGATTGTCAGGACAGGAGGGACAATAATAGCGGGTGTCACGCCTATATCCGCGCTTGCTGCAGACACAACATCTTTTTTGGGGGGGTTCGCTGGGTAGGGGTACTCGGGAGGACATAAAGAAAATGCCTCTCATGCAGCCGACTGCATTTGGTTGGGGATGTGAATGGCGGAAGTATGGGCGCTGCAGAAGTGGTGGGTTCCCAATTAGGATTGGCGAATGCAGCAGGAAGGGCACTATGGGCACGACGGGCCTGTGTTTGTCTTTTTGGTGGCAGCGGGACACTACTTGTGCTTGCCACCTCACCAGCTTGAACTGCACTTATGGGACTCGCCACGTCACCAAGTGTTACTGCAGTGCTGGTTTGACTACGACCGGGGTGTACTAGGCCGCTGGCGCTTGCCAGTTCACCAAAACGCTACCAAAAAAACTGTTAGCGATCGCAGGGATCAGGCCTGACTCTGCGAACGCTGCAGTTATGCGTTTAGTGTTTTGTAAGGGACAGTGATCGATCAATACTGCACTTGGGTGGGCTGGGCTGGGCCGGGCGAAGGGGCAAAACGCAGGTGCTAGCAGGTATCTGGGCTGATCCCGCTAACACTGCGTTTTTGGGAACCCTAAACTGCTGGGGACGCTAGTATAGATCTGATCGGATCAGATATTGATCCGATCAGATACTATACCACTAAGGGAGGTGTACTGTGCGTGCGTGGGTGTTAGCGGTACTGGCGCTAACCTGATGCTGCCTGGGGCTGGTGCTTGCCAGTTCACCAAAACGCTACCAAGAAAACTGTTAGCGATCGCAGGGATCAGGCCTGACTCTGCGAACGCTGCAGTTATGCGTTTAGTGTTCTGTAAGTGACAGTGATCGATCGATCGATACTGCACTTGGGTGGGCTGGGCTGGGCCGGGCGGAGGGGCAAAACGCAGGTGCTAGCGGGTATCTGGGCTGATCCCGCTAACACTGCGTTTTTGGGAACCCTAAACTGCTGGGGACGCCAGTATAGATCTGATCGGATCAGATATTGATCCGTTCAGATACTATACCACTAAGGGAGGCGTATGCTGCGTGCGTGGGTGTTAGCGGTACTGGCGCTAATCTGACGCTGCCTGGGGCGACGCATATCACCGCCGGGCGATCAGGGGGCTAAACCTTTATTCGGTAATAAACGCCGGGTGCCCTGACACTATAAAAAATAAACGAACTAACCAGCGTCACCCGTAACGGTTATACGGTGATCAGTGGTGAAAGGGTTAACTAGGGGGCAATCAAGGGGTTAAAACATTTATTCGGTAGTATATGGGGGTCCCTGTCGCTATAAAACACTGACGGCGAACCTAAATATTTGCCTCCCTAACTAGCGTCACCAGCGACACTAATACAGCGATCAGAAAAATGATCGCTTAGTGACACTGGTGACAGGGGGTGATCAAGGGGTTAAAACTTTATTAGGGGGGGTTAGGGGGGTACCCTAGACCTACAGGGGGCTAACTCTAATTGCCCTAACACACTAACTGTCACAAACTGACACTAATGCAGTAAACAGAAAAAAAAAAAAAAAAACCTGCTTGGTGTCAGTTTGTGACGGGGGGGGGGTGATTGGGGGGCGATCGGGGGGGGGGATCGGGGTGTTTTGTATGCCTGGCATGTTCTACTGTGTGTGTGTGTGTTGTGCACTCACATTACAGTGTTCTCTCCTCGGCCCGGAACGGAAAATACCGAGCCGAGGAGAGATGACATCATTTCCTCTGCCTCTGTGTACAATACAGAGGCAGGGAAATTATCCCATTGGCTGGGAGCGATCGCGAGGGGGGGGCCACAAATGGATGGCCTCCCCCTCACCACCGATCGCCGGGGGACATTTGCCGACCGCCGCAGGCACCGGGGGGGGGTCCGATCGGACCCCCCACCCGCGGGCAGGCAGGGACGTACAGGTAAGCCCTTTTGCCTGCCCGTGCCGCTCTGCCGACGTACATCGGCGTGCGGCGGTCGGCAACTGGTTAAAATCATTGTTCTTCCTCTGTTAACCATGGTTACCTGCAAGGAAACATGTGCAGTCATCATTGCGTTGCACAAAAAGGGAGTCACAGGCAAGGATATTCCTGCTACTAAAGTTGCACCTAAATCAACCATTTATCAGATCATCAAGAACTTCAAGAAAACAGGTTCATTTGTTGTGAAGAAGGCTTCAGGGCGCACAAGAAAGTCCAGCAAGCACCAGGACCATCTCCTACAGTTGATTCAGCTGCGGGATCGGGGCACCACCAGTGCAGAGCTTGCTCAGGAATGGCAGCAGGCAGGTGTGAGTGCATTTGCACACACAGTGAGGCAAAGACATTTGGAGGATGCTCTGGTGTCAAGAAGAGCAGCAAAGAAGCCACTTCTCTCCAGGAAAAACATCAGGGACAGACTGATATTCTGCAAAAGGTACAGGGATTGGACTGCTGAGGACCGGGGTACAGTCATTTTATCTGATGAATCCCCTTTCTATCTGGGGGGCATCTGGAAAAACCTTGTCCGGAGAAGAAAAGGTGATCGCTACCATCAGTCCTGTGTCATGCCGACAATAAAGCATCCTGAGACAATTAATGTGTGGGGTTTGTTCTTAGCCAAGGGAGTGGGCTCACTCACAAATCCCAAGAACACAGCCATGAATAAAGAATGGTACAAAAACATTCTTCGAAAGCAACTTCTCCTAACCATCCAAGAACAGTTTGGTGACAAACAATGCCTTTTCCAGTATGATGGAGCAACTTGCCATAAGGCAAAAGTGATAACTTGGGGAACAAAACATTGACATTTTGGGTCCATGGCCTGGAAACTCCCCAGACCTTAATCCCATTGAGACCTTGTGGTCAATCCAGAAGAGGCAGGTGAACAAAAATAACCCTACAAATTCTGACAAACTCCAAGCATTGATTATGCAAGAATGGGCAGCCATCAGTCAGGATGTGGGCCAGAAGTTGATTGACAGCATTCCAGGGTGAATTGCAGAGGTCTTGAAAAAGAAGGGTCAACACTGCAAATATTGACTCCTTGCATAACCTTAATGTAATTGTCAATAAAAGCCTTTGACAGTTATAAAATGCTTGTAATTATACTTCAGTATATCATAGTAACATCTGACAAAAACATCTAAAAACACGGAAGCTGCAGACTTTGTGAAAAGTTATATTTGTGTCATTCTCCAAACTTTTGGCCACGGCAGTAGTTGCAGGCAGGTATGTTTAGTTGACACAGTAAACCCACAAAACTGTGCATATTGCCCTCTTGTATACTGTAGCAGGCTAAATCCTATTGATTCACTCAAAGTTTGGGAGGCGGGACTTTTTTTGCTAGTTCTCAAGCTAATTTATTTGCCCACCCACAATATGGCAAATGGTTGCAAATATCCTTATCTTTACTTGGGTAAAATGTAGCCAAATTTCTTCTGACGAGAAGCTGCTCATTCCAAAGAAACATTTACAATATGGCAGCTATAGTTTTACCTTTCTTTCTGCGTCCACTTCGTTCCTTCGGCAAAAATTCCAGTCCAATACTTTTTCCTGCTAACAGACAATTGGGAAATGCATACAAATATTGTTTCAGGACTGTCAACTAGCACATAAATCCAACATTTCCATTCTTGGCAAATTGTAGCGCCTTCCTATACCAACTCTGGAACACCATATCCTGATAGCAAAATACTACACCACCATTATCTGGTATTCAGCAGTGGTATCTCTGCTGTTCTGGTGCTTTTTAACCCTTTCATGACTAAGCCTATTTTTTGAAATTTGGTGTTTACAAGTTAAAATCCATATTTTTTGCTAGAAAATTACTTAGAACCCCCAAACATTATATATATTTTTTTAGCAGATAATCTAGAGAATAAAATGGAGATTGTTGCAATATTTTATATCACACGGTATTTGTGCAGCAGTGTTTTAAACGCAAATTTTTGGAAAAGGGACACTTTCATGAATTTTAAAAAAATTCAAACAGTAAAGTTACCCCAATTTTTTTGTATAATGTGAAAGATGATGTTACGCCGAGTAAATAGATACCAAACATGTCACGCTTTATAATTGCACGCACTCGTGGAATGGCGACAAACTATGGTAGCTATGAATTTCCATAGGCGACGCTTTACATTTTTTTTACGGTTACCAGGTTAGAGTTACAGAGGAGGTCTAGGGCTAGAATTATTGCTCTCGCTCTGACGATCGCGGCGATACCTTACATGTGTGATTTGAACACCGTGTACATATGCGGGCACGACTTCCGTATGCGTTTTCTTCGCTGCACAAGCTCGTGGGGACGGGGGCACTTTAAAAAAAAAAAATTTTAATTTATTTTATTTATTTTTATACTTCTAAATTGTGTTTAAAAAAAAAATATTTTTTTTTTACTTTTATTGCTGTCACAAGGAATGTAAACATCCCTTGTGACAGTAATAGGTGGTGACAGGTACTCTTTATGGAGGGATCGGGGGTCTAAAAGACCCCCGATCCCTCCTCTGCACTTCAAAGTATTCGGAAAACGGCGATTCTGAATACCGTGTATTTTTTAAAATTCGGCGCCATTGGCAGCCGAGTAAACGGGAAGTGACGTCATGACGTCGCTTCCGCGTTTACAATTAGAAGGCTGGAACGAAGTCATTCATGGCTTCTTCCAGCCCGCCCCCAGCCGCCGGAGGCAGCCGGTTGGACACCGGGCCTCCTGATCGCACGGGAGGCCCGGTGTCTTGCCGAGAATGTTCCCTCGGCGGATAAGTTCCCCCCCTGTACTGCGCAGGCGCAGCACCTGCGCAGTACGGACTACTGTCAGCCGCCGGAGATAGCCGAAGCTCAAACGCTTCAATCAGCTGTACACGGCGCCTGCGCTCTGGGTCTAGGTTCCTTCCCCACCAGCCAAGTGGACCTAGAGGGGGAATCTAAAAGAGCCGAGCGAAGCGAGGCCGTGCCCGAAGCGTGGCGAGCGAAGCGAGCCCGTGAGGGGCCCTCTTACAGGCGCCGTGTACAGCTGATTTTCAGCTATTCCGCTTCGACTATTTCCGCCGGATCCTACTGCGCAGGCGCAGTGCCTGCGCAGTAGAGGGGGGGAACTTAGCTGCGAGTGGAACTTTCTCGGCAGAACACCGGTAAGAGCGGTGGGAGGCGGTGGGAGGCGGCGGGAGGGGGGGACGTCCCCTCCCGCTCATCCGGTATAACAGCTGATGCTTTTAGCCGCATCGGTTGTTATATATGGATAGCCGATCGCCCACTGTAAACAACGGTACCGGGATGATGCCTGCAGCTGCGGGCATCATCCCGGTATAACCCCCGAAAGCCGAGTACGCACATCTGCATACGGTCGGCGGGAATGGTTAATATGAAAAAAAGCTGTCTGATCTCCATTAATCTAGACACAGATCTGTGCTTGGACACTGTAGATAATTACTCATATTTACTGCATCCAGAAGGACTATCATAGCACAGTGCAACATTCATTAGGACACCAGCAGACAGAAACATGTTACTTCCTCTAAATTAGTGTTTTTAAATTCAAGTGCTCTTTTTTTATCAGAGATGCACATTAAGTAAAAATGTGTCCAATTTTGGAGCATTCTTAAAAAGTTTATTAACAATCGATTAAAGTTTGTTAAACACTTTAAGTACTTTAATGGTTCTAAAAGTAAAAATAAACTAGAATCAAAGACATTTGTTCTTATTAAATCCTATACTCATTCCAGACTTCCTGCTGCTGTAAATGCTTTCTGTAAGGATTTAGCTCTCTCATTTAACCTGTTCATTGCTTGAGAAGAGCATTGGAGCTGTAATAATCATTGGGTTTTATGTTCTCCAGAAGCTCCCCTAGGGATAGCAATACTCTCTATTTATATTTCTATGCTGGTGCCTAGTAGTACCATATACTTCTGCTTGAATGAATTCTGCGATGTAGAGTGGGGACTTTTACAGCAGAAACTAGGGTGGATGACATGTAGGCAGATACAGTCTACTTTCTCCACTTCAGGTGGCGCACGTCTGTAGCGACACTGCAGTTAGGGAGAAAGTAAGGAGGAACATGGCTCCTCTATAGTTTCCTCAGCCAATGGGTCCCAGCCATTGGATGCTTCCCCCCTATGTGACTCCTGTAGCCATCTTGGGTCAGGCAGAGCCATTTGAGGGAAAAAAAGAAAAAAACTGCACTATACAGTGAAAAAAGTGCACAACAATTTGATATATGCAATACATAAAATTCACATCAAATGACATTAAATCATTAGTGTAAAAAATAGTAGCAAAGTTCAAAGATATTGAAGAAACCAAAGGTCTGGTAAAGAGGTAAAAGGAGTCCCCTGACAATTCTCCTTGAAAATCAGGTGAGGAAATGGAATGCAAACACACCCCACACAGTGATCCTCCACCACCAAATATATGCGCTTACCAGATGGAAAGCACAACAGGCACATCACAGGACTACATCCAGGTTAAGCAGCATGGCAATGAAACACTACTCCAGGAACCACAAAGGCTGATAGGCATCTCAAGCGCGTATAGACTGGGTCCAGTGTCCTACCAGCGATAACCTTCCATACAGCGTGACTCCACCACACAACAACCCGATTTTAAGGATATAAGGGCAAAGAGAGAGGCAGCCATAGCGTAAATCTGATAGGACTGTTTATTTAAAATAAACTAGAACACTTACAAAGTAGTAGTATAAAATGAGCAGTTCGCCGGCCGGCAAGCGAGCGCCCGTTCGTGGCAAGGTGCGATGACGTCAGAGCGTCAACCTCTCGACGTATGTTTCGTCTATCACTGACGTCGTCTGGGGAACCATTTTAAGGCCCTAGCTTCCAGGTTTGGTGTGCATTTGTGAGTTGTTAGAGTAGAGACAAGTACCCTGCCTGGAAACAACAGAACTAGAGGCAGGGAAAAGTTCATGATGGGGAGGGAAAGCGTAGCGGATGCTGCTTCTCTGGACATCTGGCTGCTTAGGGCAAGATGGCCAGGCTGAATTCTGCCCCTCTCTACAGATGCTGTCAGTTCGGCTGAAACCTGCTTGCTACATGCTGTTGGAGGTGTGAGCATTCCCGGCTGGGCTGCCTTTCCACTGGCTTATTTCTGAACTGTCTTTGCATTGTTTCAATACAAGTTCTTTCACTGCACTGGGACAGTGTGTCCTATTGCCACCACACCACTCTGCACCTCACCTACAGACAGGTGTCAGTATGATTGGTTATCTTTAAAGTATTCCTAGGAGTCAATCCTTTATATCTATGTATAGAAACCCTACCTTAAGGTGGAGTGTCACTAGCTAAATTTGGTGTTTACGACTAGGCTAGAGCTTTGTTTATGCTATCTGTGTTCATTAGGTTTCTTCTAAGCCTAGCACATTGATTAATTTTGCCTGATCCTGTTGAATGTTCCCTAGTGGTTAGAGCGAGATGTTACACTGAACTGGGTTATGAATATTTTTTCTGCCTTGGTCAATCACTGTGGGGTTTTACGCTAGTGATATGGGCTGGGGAACAAAATGTATATTTAGAGAAACCTTCTAGAAGGATCTTTACCTACCCAGGCTCTTCCTGGTGAAGATGTGAGTCTGGATGTTCAGTCTTTGCCTCCCAAGCCCTTTGACGCAGAGAGGAAGCCAGAGCCAAGAAGAGTTTTGTTCTCCTTGCTGCCAGTCCAGGGTCTAAAGAGTTCTAACCTGACTTTTACCCAAAGAAAAGTCTACATTAGCCCACAGCAAAGGCATAAAGAGTTTTAAAGCTGACCTGTGGCCGATATCAAAAGATACTGGAAGATATTAGTCTGTCAGGACAACTAAGCCAATAAATTGCAAGAAAAGGATCAACGGATCTGAAGTCTGTCAGTGGGTCGGTGAGTTGTTTGGAAGCAGCAACATGTCAGGTTACCATTAAGAAGGCAGGAGAGACCGGTAAAGGCCAGCAGCTCCTTCGGTGGTGATTGCTACCAATGGAAAAACAACAATGGGCAAAGTGCTAAATTCCCTCAGGGGGCACAGGGCAGTTACTGTAGGTCCAGGATGTCAACATGTTATACAGAAAGTAGATATTTGCCAGCACACCATGGATCGACACAAAGTAGCGTCCAAACGGATAGCTTATTGCATGATCACAACACAAGGAGAGTGCAACGTTTTGGAGTCACGCAGGACCCCCTTCATTGTGATGCCTGACGAAGGGGTCCTGCGTGACTCCGAAACATTGCACTCTCCTTGCGTTGTGATCATGCAATAAAATATCCGTTTGGATGCTACTTTGTGTCGATCCATGGTGTGCTGGCAAATATCTACTAGGTGACTTGAACCAGTATCCAGCTGGTTGTTGCTGCAGCACCCAAATTTTGAGAGCTTATCCAGGAACATGTGCGATGGGAATTTGAAGTAGTATAAGATACAATATAAGATATGTAAATGAACGCCAAGCTGAATACGTTCCCAGACACTATTCTCTGACGTGGAAAAAAAAAAAGAAAAAAAAAAAAAAGAAGAAGTAGTATAAGATGTACAGATACAATATACAGAACTCCCTGATGGATAAGTAGCTAACTGAGGGTTTATCTCAGGAGCATCCACAATTTTGGGTTGCTCTTTTGTGACTGTGTTTCAAATCTGTCGGAGCAAGAATGCTGAGAAATGCTATGTAGTATGGGGTTCTCCTTTACTGGGTGTAAGGGGAATAGAATGTTTTATAGACTCAATTTATTGACCACATGGATGATAACCCTTGTTCACTCCTGTAGTAAAATACCGTATATACTCGAGTATAAGTCGAGTTTTTTAGCACATTTTATTTGTGCTGAAAGTGCCCCCCTCGACTTATACTCGGGTCAAGCACTTTTCTGCAGTAAAAAATTTCAATTTTTGAACTGACTTTGGGGCCCCGTATCTCAGGGCCACTTTGTGCTAGGAACTTCAAATTTGGTGTGCAAACCCAGTGGAACTGGTACCACAACATATCTAAAGCAGGGGTTCCTAGCACTAAATGGCCCCGAGATATGGAGCCCCGAAATCGGTTCGGAAAATGTCATTCTCTGCTGCAGAAAAGTGCTTGACATTTTCTGAACGGACTTTGGGGCCACATATCTCAGGGCCACTAGGTTCTAGGAACCCCACATTTGGATATTTTATGTTGCTAGTTCAACTGAGTTTGCACACTAAATTTGGGGTTCCTAGCACTAAGTGGCTTCGAGATATAGGGCCCCAAATTCGGTCAACTGTGTCCACCTGCAGCAATGTCATTTCGGGACCATTTGGCTGCAGCTAGGGGGCATCTAGGAACCCTTAACTACCGAGTTTGAAGTTTGGGGACCTATGGCTGCAACTGGGCACAGTGAGGCATGCAAATGGGCACAGTGATGCTGCAAATGGGCATTGTTGACCCTCTTTTCCACTTGCAGTAGCTGTGCATTTCTCACCCTCGTCTTATACTCGGGTCACTAAGTTTTTCCCATTTTTTTGTGGTAAATTAGGGCCTCGACTTATACTCGGATCGACTTATACTCGAGTATATACGGTAAGTTGTCATATCAGGTCAAGACTTGGCATTGTGTGCAGACGACTCTAGGAATTCAACTGTGAGTCTGTTGATGTGCATTTCAGCACTGGCCACACATCAAGCTACATCTTGGCGATATTCATACTTGCCTATATGGTGATGTGCGTATTTGTGTGCAATCACCTAGGCCTAAATATACTCCAAAGTCATGGCCAGTAACAATATGACCTCTTCTACAAATAAATTATTATCTCCTATAATAAATGTAACTAGAGAAATGTTTCTCTTGATTTGGTCATAGACAAGTATTAGGAGAAAATGCACTCGCTCGCATTATACATCCAGTCAATTGGGCAATGTGACAGGTTCTCTTATAAGAAAAGCCCTCCACCCACTCATTCTTTTCCATGTTACCCTGCCGCTCCGAAAGCTCGGAGTCCAAACATTGTGTAAGCTCTGTGCCTGCTGACCTGACACACATCTGCTGTGGGCCATGTAACCAGAATCTGGGTTTAGGTCACCTACCTGGAGCCAGAATATGGCTTTCTCTTTTTTTCTTCCTGTCCCTCTACCCACCACAACACCTAATCTTTGTTGCAGGTAGAGGGTTTTAGTAAAAGGAGCCATCCTTAAACCACAATTTCAGGTTCTTTTCTTGCCCTGGTTATCCGGAGCGCCTACAAAGTCTGCAGTGGGGGCTACACGCAATACTTAAAAAATGCCAATATACCTGCAATGTCGGAAGTACCTGCCGAATATTACCTGTCATATATTTTCACATGGAAACCAACAAAAGAACACAAAGCCCTAGTTTTATTTATCGTTGTTGCCGAGACGACACATGGTTCACACCGAGGCTATACCAATTAATCACAGGGTTTATTTTTCCCACATCTGCTCTGTCATTTCCTAACAGATTGTTTGTCTGCAAGTAGCTGGAAAATGCGCAGAACAGTAGGAGATACGCACACAAAGGAAAAAAAAGGAGCAGTCTTAATGCTGCTCACATTAGATTTGGAATAAAAGTCAATGATGCATTGAAAATCACAACATGTACAACAAGAAAAAAAACCCACAATGATAAAGGAAGGAGAGAGAGACAGAGAAAGAGAGAGAGAAACCTTCTTTATCACAAATATAAAAATATACAAGCCATTGGGCACCAGAATCCATTCTAGAGGTTTGTGCATGGCGCGTGTGCACCGCCGCACTGTAAAAACCTGAGTTTCAAGCAAGGTGGATTTGGTTTCTAGCTCTGATTAACTCACCAATGATGGGGTGAGAGATGGGTTGACCACACACAGGAGCAAATATCCAAATATAGCCCATACACATAAAGATCATTTAACAAACTATGAAACATTCAGTGTAACAATTTATTGTTTAACCACTTCAGCCCCGGAAGAATTTACGCCCTTCCTGACCAGAGCACTTTTTGCGATGCGGCACTGCGTCGCTTTAACTGACAATTGCGCGGTCGTGCGACATGGTACCCAAACAAAATTGACGTCCTTTTTTTCCCACAAATAGAGCTTTCTTTTGGTGGTATTTGATCACCTCTGTGGTTTCTATTTTTTGCACTATAAACAGAAAAAGAGCGACAATTTTGAAAAAAAAACGCAATATTTGTTACATTTTGCTATAATAAATATCCCCCAAAAATATATAAAAAAACAAATTTTTTCCTCAGTTTAGGCCGATATGTATTCTTCTACATTTTTTTGGTAAAAAAAATCACAATAAGCGTATATTGATTGGTTTGTGCAAAAGTTATAGCGTCTACAAAATAGGGAATACATTTATGGCATTTTTATTATTATTATTTTTTTATTAGTAATGGCAGCGATCTGCAATTTTTATCATTACTGCGACATTATGGCGGACACATTGGACACTTTTAACGCTATTTTGGGACCATTGTCATTTATACGGCGATCAGTGCTATACTGAATACTGTGTAAATAACACTGGCAGGGAACACTAGGGGGCGATCAAGGGGTTAAGTGTGTCCTAGGGAGTAATTCTAACTGTGGGGGGGATAGGCTACTATACACATGACAGAGATCACCGCTCCTGATGACAGGGAGCAGTGATCTCTGTCATGTCACTAGGCAGAACGGGGAAATGCCTTGTTTACATAGGCATCTCCCCGTTCTGTGGCTCCGTGACACGATCGCCAGGAGACCGGCGGACATTGAGTCTGCCGGTCCCGCGGGCACGATCATGCCGTATGCGGCGGGCAGGCGCGCGCACGCGCCTGCTAGCCCCGCAATTTAAAGGGGACGTACAGGTACACCCATTTGCCCACTGCTGCCATTGTGCCGGCGTATATTGGTGTGCAGTGGTCGGCAAGTGGTTAATGTTGAATCTTAAATACACCGGTAGAGTGCTGTTATCATTTAAATAGCACTTTGTATTGAAGCGGTAGTAAACCGCTGCAATAAAAAAAAAAAAATCCCCTGTAAGGTAATTGCATAATGTACTTGTATGCATTGCATACTAGCACATTATGAAATACTTACCTTAGAACGAAGTCCTCCAGTGGCATGCTGTCACCACTGGCAAGGCTGACATCTTCCCCCAGGTTTGCGGACTCCGGCTGTGTGAGTGGCCGGAGCTGCGATGACGTCACTCCCACGCATGTTCGTGGGAGCCCTCAGTTCTGACACGGTGCTCTGAAGGTCTGGCACTGTATGCCGGACCTTCAGAGCGCATGCGCTGGTGATGTCAACCGGCTGCATGTAGTTCATGTAGTGTGATATTCATGTAGTATGAATACCCCCTAAACGTGCCCATTTAGGAGATATTCATTTTACCTACAGGTAAGTCTTATTATAGTCAAAGTGAAAAAGCGGACTTTACTACCGCTTTTAGGATAACTTTACCTTTAACCACTTGACCTCCGGAAGATTTACCTTCCTTCCTGACCAGGCCATTTTTTACTTTTTGGCATTATGATACTTTTTTTTTTTTTTATAAATCTTTTTATTTGAAGAATTTTACTATCATCCTTTTCTTTTTCTTTTTTCTTCTTTCTTTTTTCTTTTCCTTTCCCATACATTTTTATTGATTCAAAATATACCAGTTCAAAATACCCGTGTGCAGTAAGCTTTCAAGATGGTTTCTTCTTTTCCCCCCCCCCCATTTTACTCCCTCACCCCACCCCCTATCCAGCCTCCCGCCATTCACTCTACCATACTTCTTGAGACTAAACCTGCCCCATACCATCCTGCCCCCCCCCCCCCCCCCTTCTATTCTGACCTTGTCCTGGTCTAGCCATATTTTCCATGTATTTTCAAATTTCTTATAATTACCCCTCTTCTTATATATGTACTTTTCCCTACAGATCACCTCCCTTACTGCATTCTCCCATTCTGGCACCGTCGGCGCCTCCTTTCTCTGCCAGCGCTGTGCAATGAGCTTTCTTCCCTGGAACAGGCATCTAACCCTTGCTGTCTGTATGTCCTTTGATATCGCTTTATCCTCCGTCAGTCCCAAAAGGCACTCTCTCGCCTCCAACCTCAGCGACGTCCCAAGCACTACGTTTATTTTTTCCACCACTCCCTTCCAGTATCTATGCAATTTGGGACATCGCCAAAACATGTTAATCAAATCTCCATACCCCCCTCCACATCTTTGGCACTTTGGGTCAGGTCTCCTACCCCACTCGAATAATTTCAGGGGTGTGTAATATGCCCTATAGGATAAATAGAAGTGAGACATCACCTGTGAAGGAGAGAGAGTAACCCTGGGCCCTAGCGACAAGACATACTCCCATTGATCGTCAGACAGTGCTCCCACATCTTTCTCCCATTTAATCCTATTTTTATTTTCCACCATACCTTCCTGAGCTGATGCTTTCAGGCATCCATACAAGTCAGAGATCAAACCCCTCGTGGAGCCTGCGTCAATCAGCTTTCTCAAAGAGGCCATTTCACACCATACTGGTGTTTCCTTCCCAAATTGTGCCTCCAGGGCATGCCTAATTTGCAAATATCTATAAAATGACCTATTGGAGATTGCGTATTCCTCTACCAGCTCACGAAAAGATTTTAACCTCCCAGCCCTGTACATCTGTGCCAAGTAGTGGATACCCTGACGGTCCCATTCCTCAAAGCGTCCCATCTTTTTAAGCTCATTGAGGCTGTTGTTATCCCAAAGTGGGGAGAATTCTGCAAAGCCAGTGTATCCCAAAATTTTTTTGGCTTGTACCCACACCTTAACCATCATCCGGGTAGTGGGGCATTTAGTGCAAAATGAATCTGCTTCTAATACCTCCGCAATTGTGTCATGAACAGTGTCATTCAACAGAATACTACCCCCCACTCCTTCATCCCCTAGCCTATTGCTACCTCCCACCTGTTGCAATTGGGCTGCTAAAAAATAGCCTCGTGGGTCTGGTACCGCCAGGCCGCCCTTCACCTCTGGTTGCCGCAACGTCCGCAAACCGATCCTAGCCACCCCATTTTTCCAAATAAGCTCCCTGAACACACTGTCGATTTTTTTAAACCAGTGCTTGGGAATCCAAGCAGGGGAGTTCTGCAGAACATATAAAATTTGGGGTAGCCAGACCAGCATTATGATACTTTAACCACTTGGCGACCGCAGCACGCGGTACGTCGGCACAATGGCAGCGGTGGGCAAATTGGCGTACCTTTAACTGACCGCGCCCGTGGGACCGGCAGACTCAATGTCTGCCAGTCTCCTGGCGATCGTGTCACAGAGCCGCATAACGTGAGAGTGCCTATGTAAACAAGGCATTTCCCCGTTCTGCCTAGTGACATGACAGAGATCACTGCTCCCTGTCATCGGGAGCAGTGATCGCTGTCATGTGAGTTGAAGCCCATCCCCCCCACAGTTAGAATCACTCCCTAGGACACACTTTCCCTGCCAGTGTCATTTACACAGTAATCAGTGCATTTTTATAGCACTGATCGCTGTATAAAAGGCAATGGTCCCAAAATAGTGTCAAAAGTGTCCGATGTGTCCGCCATAATGTAGCAGTCCTGATAAAAATCGCACCGCCATTACTATCCCCTTTTTTGTAGACGCTATAACTTTTGCGCGAACCAATCAATATACGCTTATTGCAATTTTTTTTTACCAAAAATATGTAGAAGAATACATATCGGCCTAAACTGAGGGAAAAAATTGTTTTATTATATATTTTTGGGGGATATTTATTATAGGCAAATGTAAAAAATATTGCATTTTTTTTTTCAAAATTGTCGCTATTTTTTTTATTATAGCGCAAAAAATAAAAACCGCAGAGATGATCAAATACCACCAAAAGCAAGCTCTATTTGTGGGAAAAAAAAGGACGTCAATTTTGTTTGGGTGCCACGTCGCACGACCGCGCAATTGTCAGTTACAGCGACACATTTCTTCATCAGTTTAGGCCAATATGTATTCTGCTACACATTTTTGGTAAAAAAAAATCCCAAAAAGCGTATATTGATTGGTTTATGTGAATGTTATAGCATCTACAAACTATGGTATATCTACAAAGAACTTTTTTCATTATGGCAGCGATCAGCGACTTATAGCGGGACTGTGATAGTATTATTTTTGCAGGCTGAGACAGAGGAAGGAGAAATGGAGAGTCCTGGCAAGCTGACTATTAATGAGTCAATTTACACAAAGCCGGTCACATTGCCCTGTCTTAAAGAATATGTAAACCCAACATTTTATATTCTTAATATGTCCCTGCTGTACCATGTGCTTGTATAAAAAAGTATCCTGTTCCCTTTGTATTGCTTCATTTGTGTGCAATCCATGGTGTTCCTGCCAGTTCCTGTGCTTCCCTATTAAAAAACTGACTACACTAGACAGAAGAGCACAGCGTTGTCAGTTTTCTAGTGATGTTGAGAACTAAACCTGCTATTGTCCAATGATCTGGCTTTGTGCTCACACGCCCCCCCCCCCTCCCTACACAGCCATTCACTGGGAGGAGCAGTGTGCTGCTGTTGCTCCCCCCCCCCCCCCCCCCCAGCTCTCTGAGCTTCTTTTGAAGCTGAGAACAGAGGGTATACTTATAGACTTATCACTTATAGAAAAGGGAAAAATTGTATTTATATATATTTTTTAATATGTATACACAAATATGATAGTTTACAGATATTTAAAAGTAAAATGGCTGCTTTAGATATATTCTAACGTTATCAATGTAACAAGGCAGCTGACATGCTAGTGTGTGACAGTTTGCATACCTCCCAACTTATTGAGATGGGAATGAGGGACACCTATCAGCAAAAGTATGCAGGCATAGGACACACCCCTTGCCACGCCCCCTTAAAGGAGAATTGTACAAAAAAAAACAAGATTGATTAAAACCACGAGTGCTTTTTTTACCACCACTATTCCTTTATACTGGCTTCTGGAATTTACAAATGCAGCAATTTAGAAATCAGATGAAAGGTTTAGCACTGGGAAACACTTTTTGATAGATAAAAAGTGCATTTTATATACTATTATATAGATCAGATCAAAATGAGGGACAAATGAGGAGGAAAGAGAGGCCTGGAGCAGGTGGAATGAAATGAAGCTAGCAGAGGGCCGGCATGACAGGGGGATAAGGGGACAGCAAGGGTTAAACTGGAAGTTGTTTTGGATTTATGATAAGGGGATTGGGTACAGGTAATGTTGAAGGGGGAGGAGTTTAAGTTATTTAGGGGGCAGGAGGGGTCCCGGGCAGCATTGCGGGGAGAGTTACAGAAGGAAGAAGTTTATTATTCTACCCCCAGGC
Source organism: Lithobates septentrionalis (assembly GCA_037952835.1). Classification (NCBI taxonomy): domain Eukaryota; kingdom Metazoa; phylum Chordata; class Amphibia; order Anura; family Ranidae; genus Lithobates; species Lithobates septentrionalis. Next base: position 795,086 of record JBBDGP010000554.1, read on the forward strand.
TAGAGAGCAATGGCGGACTTAGACGGCTTACTGGCCCAGCTGCGGGCTGCTGTGAACACCCACTGCCCTGGATGGCTGCACAGCCATGTGGCCAGACTCCTCGGATCTCAGGCTGGAGAGGAGGTGAGGGGGCAGGGCCTTCCGCGCGCCCGGAGGTCGCGGCCTCCGGAGCGTTTTTCACCTGAAGCCTCCCCCAGAGCTGCACGCCACATTAGGAGCCCCCCGGAGCGGGACCCATCAGGACCACCGGCGAAACGACACCCGGTTTCTGCCGTGGTGGTTCCTGGACGGAATCCTCGTCATCGGCGGAGCTCAGTGGGCGGGGCGTCGGCAGGACCCAGCGTTTCCCCCCCGCCCGCTCGACGAGGGCAGCGTGAGGTGATGGACGCTCCCTGTGTTGCACATGCAGCCAGGGGGAGGTCTCAGCGTGTGAGGATGACGTCAACGGCCGCCGGGCTTTCCCCATCCCCGGCCGGCGGCTCGGAAGTCCGGAGCGATACCCCTTCCAGGAGGAGTGGGAGGCCCAGCAGCCAGGTATCCAGAGTGCCTAGGACGAAGTCGGCGACTGCGATGGGAGGAGCCAGTGTCGGGAGGCGTGGCCAGCGCGGTCAGGTGACGGCAGCATCCAGGCCCTCTTCCCCGGGGATGGATGACACGGAGCCCCTGCAAACGCCCGGTGACCGGTCCGAGGGAGAGCTGAGCGGGTCTGAGGAGGAAGACAGGCAGGAGCGTCCGGCGCCATTGGATGCGGGAGCAGCGGCGGCGGGGACACCCCCTGGTCGGCCCGGTAAGTCATTTCCTGTTTCCTCTCATACGCTGACCAATGCTTTACAAGGGTTGCTGGGGGTGGCTGATATGGGGGGGTCTGGGACCACATTGGGTGTGTTGCAATCGGGGGCTGTAGTGACGGCCGGTTCCCAGTCAGCAGGTGCAGGACCTGTTTCTGGGGACACGGATGGGCAGTTGCAGGCTCTGTTGGGGGGTTTGCGGGAATTGGTCCAGAGGTTTGCGCCAGGTACGGATGGGCGGGCGCCTCAGTCTGCAGTGTGGGTCCCTCCATGTGCAGAATCGCCGGTGGTTGGGGCAGTGCCCCCTCCGGCTGCAGCGGGTGTGCCGCCCCCCATGGGGACGGTGCCCCCGGTGGTGTCCGCTCCGGCCACTAGTGTGGCTGCTTCAGGAGAAGGGGAAAAAAGGACGGACGTGGTTCGCATTGCGGATGCCGCAAAATGCGAAGTTTACGTTTGCTTCGAAGGGCCGCTTGGGGCACATTTGAAGTCGGAAGTCTGGGAAAAAATCGTGAAAGGGGAGTATGTGGAGATTTTTTCACTTCTCCCCTTGGAGAAGTTTAATCTGGACAGGGTTAAGCCAGCTGACAGTAAGAAGGAGGATGAGGAGAAACGGCGGTATAGGTTGATACCGCGCACGTTTTCTAACTGGCTGCAGGCGTTCACGATTCTGGCGAGTGTAATTGGCGAAAAGAACCCTGAACATTGTTCGGCGCTCTTTTGCTACTTGGACGCCATTGGGGAGGCCTACAGAGTGTATGGGGGTACAGCGTGGCTCAGGTATGACGAGCAGTTCCGGCAACGGAGGGCGGTGCGTCCCTCTCTTCGCTGGGACCACAAGGACATTAGCCTCTGGATGAAGCTTATGTCCTCGGCTCGGGCCCCGAACCAGTTTTTTCCAGGGGGGGCCGGCGGTTCTGCGTCACCCGGACAGCCGGCCACAAAAAAGTGGGGAGTCTGTTGGCAATACAATGACGGGACGTGTAAGTTCGGGGGAGCATGTCGTTTTAAACACGAATGCTCAGGTTGCGGTGGATCTCACCCCGGATCCCGTTGTTTTAAAAAAGGAAAAGGTCGCCCCGGGGAAATGGGTAGCAAAAGGGAAGACACCAGTGAAGGTGGAAAAGATGCGGCCTTTCCTAAGTAGGTACCCGGACCGGGCGGCAGCTCAGCTGCTATGGGAAGGGTTCCTAGAGGGTTTTAGAATTCCGAGTTCATTGGCTGTTATTCCGCCGGTGGCAAAAAATTTACGCTCTGCACTGAGTCACCCCAGTGTGGTTGGGGAAAAGTTGGGGAAGGAAGTGGCATTAGGCCGGATGGCCGGGCCATTTCAGGAGCTGCCGCTGCCGAATTTGGTGGTCTCTCCGCTTGGGGTGGTCCCCAAGAAGGAGCAGAATAAGTTTCGACTTATACACCATTTATCTTTCCCCAAGGGCGGATCGGTCAATGATGCGATCGACCCTGATGCTTGCACGGTTTCGTACACGTCGTTCGATGCAGCGGTGGGTTGGGTACGCCGTTGTGGGAAGGGAGCTCTTATGGCAAAAGCAGACATTGAATCGGCTTTTCGCCTCCTCCCGGTGCACCCGGACAGCTGTTGGTTGTTGGGGTGTTGCTGGCAGGGTAGGTTTTATGTCGATCGCTGCTTGCCTATGGGCTGCTCGATTTCATGCGCATTGTTTGAAACTTTTAGCTCATTCGTTGAATGGGTGGTTCGGGATGTTTTAGGTTTGAATTCGGTGATTCATTACTTGGACGATTTCCTATGCGTTGGCCCCCCAGCAACTAAGACATGTGCGTTGCTGTTGGCCACATTACAACACATGGCTGGTACGTTTGGTATCCAGTTGGCTCGGGAAAAAACAGAGGGCCCGACTACCGTGCTTAGTTTCTTGGGCATATTCATTGACTCCGAGGCAATGGAATGTCGATTGCCTGAGGATAAGTTGGTGGCTTTGAGAAGGGAGATCCGGACGACAGTGGCGTTGCGTAAGATTCAGCTTAGAGGCCTGCAGTCTTTGCTGGGCAAGCTGAATTTTGCGTGTCGCATAATTCCCATGGGCAGGGTGTTCTGCCGACGGCTGTCGGCAGCTACAGCAGGGATTAGGTCCCCTCACCATTTTATTAGGATGACCAGTGAGCATCGGGCGGATCTGAAGGTGTGGGACAACTTTTTGTCCACATACAACGGCAAATCACTGTGGTTGGCGGGACCGTTGAGTAATTGCGATTTGCAGCTGTTCACGGACGCAGCTGGGTCGTCGGGTTACGGGGCGTTTTACCAGGGGCATTGGAGTGCTGAACCATGGCCTAGGGAATGGCAGGAAGCGGGATTCTGCAAAAACTTGGTGCTGCTGGAGCTGTTTCCGGTGGTACTGGCAGTGGAAGTTTGGGGTGAGTCGTTCAGGGATTTGAAGATCCGTTTGAACTGCGACAATCTGGGGGTGGTGCAGGTGATTAACCGCATTTCAGCCTCGTCGCTACCGGTCGTTCGGCTGTTGCGGCACCTGGTGCTGCGCTGCCTACAGTTGAATATCTTTTTGTATGCAGTACATCTTCCGGGGGTGGATAACACGTTGGCTGACGCCTTGTCTCGTTTCCAGTGGGACAAATTCCGGGACTTGGCTCCGTTGGCAGATCAGCAAGGGGTTCGGTGTCCCCAAGGGCTGTGGTCGATCGTTTGGGACCCCTTGCGCGATGGATAAAGGGCTCGGTGAGTGTATCCACTTGGGGGGCTTACGAAAAAGTGTGGTCCGAGTGGTGGGCGCTTGTCAGGCAAGTTGGGGTGGAACCTGGAGTCGGGGACGTGAGGTTGCTGGTGGTATATTTCGTCTCCAGGAATCTGGAGCAAGGGGTTTCGGTCTCAATGATGGACCGCAAGCTCGCTGGTTTGGCATTTTTGTTCAAGTTGCAAGGGGGGACGGATGTTACCAAGGATTTTTTGGTAAGACAAGCGATGAAAGGTTATCGGCGGTCGCGTAAAAGTCAGGACACGAGGAGGCCATTGACTTTTAACAACCTGCGGGTGGTATCTGCTCAGTTGGGCACGGTATGTGCGTCGGATTATGAGGTTCTGTTGTTCCGGGCAGCGTTTTCACTGGCCTTTTTTGGTGCCTTTAGGATAGGTGAACTGGTTAGCCCTTCTAGGAAGGTTTCGGGGGGCTTGGGGGTACGGGATGTGAAGGTCACGGGTTTTAGCTTGGAGGTATGGTTGAGACGGTCGAAAACAGATCAAGTTGGCAAAGGGGTTAAGGTGCAGCTATATAGGATGACAGGTTCTCCGGTATGCCCGGTAAGTGCAATGAGGGAATTTTTGGGGCATCGCCCGGTGGGGGAGGGGTCTTTGTTGATCCATAACGACGGTTCACCATTGACAAGATTTCAGTTTGTGGCAGTTTTCAAAAAGTGCTTGCAAACAGGGGGTTTGGATAGTACGCAGTATGCTTCGCACTCCTTCCGCATTGGTGCGGCCACAGAGGCGGCCCGATGTGGGTTGGACGAAGCGGCTGTGAAGCGCATTGGCCGCTGGGAGTCTAGGAGATTTCGTACATATGTGCGGCCACACTTGGTAGTCGAGTGAAGGGCGACTAAGTAATGGAGTTTTGGGTAAAGTTTGGGGTTGGTTTTGGTTAAGGGGATTGATCATGGTGCATGTTATTTGACTTTGGTTATCTGTGGTTTTTCTTTTTTTCTTTTCTTTTAGGTGGAATCAAGAGGGGTCTCGTATGGATATTGGGCCACTCCTATGTGTTTTGGGGGCTAAAAGGGCAGATATGAGACCTAATGGGAGGCAGTTAGGGATTCCCAGGGAGGATGCTTGTATACGTTGGATAGGCAGGCCTGGAATGCAATGGGCTAGGGTGTTGCCGGAAGTACAACATTTTGCGCGCCTGGACAGACCACCAGATGTGTTGGTGCTCCATGTTGGAGGCAACGACCTGGGTGGACGTCCCAGCCGGGAGCTCATAAAGGACGTTAAGATTGATTTCTTGCGTTTGAGAACTTCCTTCCATGTTGATTGTTTGGTCCGATATTGTGGCCAGGACGAGTTGGAGGTTGGCACGGTCGGTAGACCGTATAAACAAAACCAGGATTAAGGTGAATAAAAGGGTGGGCCAATTTGTTATACGTAATGGGGGTTTGGTAGTTCGCCACTGGGAGTTGGAGAAGGATGTTGGGCTGTACCTGCGAAGGGACGGGGTTCACCTGTCCGAAGTCGGCATTGATCTTTGGTCCCTGGGTTTGGAGGAGGGGATTCGGAGGGCACTGCGTGTGTGGAGGGGCTCCCAAGGGTAAGGGGGTCACCCTTGTTAGCGTTGGCGGTGGTGGTGGTCTTTGATGATGGTAACTAACCCAGGAGATGGAAGTGTGGGGGGACTCAACGGTTATGGGCCCCTATTGGTGTGTACAGTTAACAATGATTAGCTGAAGATGGTAATGGTGACACTGCGGGTAACGAGTTGTCTTTGGGCTGATGTTATCACGGCCGTAGGCCTATTATGATAGAAGGCCCGCAGTGTAGATGTGGAACAGAAGTTACGTTGGGAAGTGCCGTCATTGACCACCAGGAGAAAACTGACAGTTGATTTTGTTACGTGAAAATGTTACAGATATATATATATATATTTTTATATAGATTTATATTGCTTAATAAAGGCTGCTATGGCCAGTTTTACTCCAACATGGTGTGGTGTGGTCACTATAGTTAAGAATAAAGGGGGACTTAAGTTGGGGTATGATAGATGGCGGCAGCCATTAAAGAGAAAAGGTGTGCATCTTATTTACACTGGTCATGAGGGACAGAGGGACATTGCTCCAAATCAGGGACAGTCCCTCGAAATCAGGGACAGTTGGGAGCTATGAGTTTGTATTGGTAGTAATAGGTACTCTTAATGGGCACATGGGATCAAAAATTCTTCAACTTCTATTCACCCCGGCATCTGTACCCGACACACTGATGCAATAAACGCAGAAGTGCTCAGAGATGAGCAGAAGAGGTTCTGTTCACTCATCTTCAAGCTCTCTGTATTCTGTGAAATGTAGAAGTCTTGGGATCATAGTGGATCCAGGTGAGCCCCAGAGAATGAGCAGCACCTTGAAGCTTTGCAGAACTGTCAGGATAGCTTTGTTGCTACCTCTCTCACATCTACTAAACCGAGGGAATATATTTTCTTTTACCCATTTTTTTCCCAAGAGGTAAAGTGTATGGCCTTGGCAGTGAAAGGTTTGAAATTGTAATTTTGATTCCAGGTGTGTATGGCTTTGTAGTTTATGATTGTATTTATGATGCCTGAAAAATAGGATTTGTGTCTTAAAATCCTTTTCTTGCAATACATTACACTACAAGACACAGACTGTTTAGGTTTTAGACCAGGGGTCTCCAAACTTTCTAAACAAGGGTCCAGTTTACTGTCCTTTGGACTTTAGGGGGTCTGGAATGTGGCCAGTGGGGGTAGAAAAGATCCTGGTATCAGTGGGAGTAAACAATGCCAAATCTATAGTGGAAGGAATAGTGCCCCATCATTGGGGTCAGTGGGTGGAATAGTACCCCATCATTGGGGTCAGTGGGAGGAATAGTGCCCCATCATTGGTATCAGTGGAAGGAATAGTGCCCCATCATTGGTATCAGTGGAAGGAATAGTGCCCCATCATTGGGGTCAGTGGGAGGAATAGTGCCTCATCATTGGGGTCAGTGGAAGGAATAGCGCCCCATCATTGGGGTCTGTGGGAGGACTAGTGCCCCATCATTGGGGTCAGTGGGAGGAATAGTGCCCCATCATTGGGGTCAGTAGATGGTATATTGCCCCATAATTGTGGTCAGTAGGAGGAATAGTGCCCTATCATTGGGGTCAGTGGAAGGAATAGTGTCCCTTCATTGGGGTCAGTAGAAGGAATACTGCCCACCATTGGTGTCAGTGGGAGGAATAGTGTCCCATTATTGGTGTCAGTGGGAGAAATAGTGTCTCATCATTGGTGTCAGTGGGAGGAATAATGTCCCATTATTGCTGTCAGTGGGAGGAATAGTCCTCCATTGTTGGAGTCAGTGGGAGAAATAGTGCCCCATCAATGGTGTCAGTGGGAGGAATAGTGTCCCATCATTGGTGTCAGTGGGAGAAATAGTGTCCCATTATTGGTGTCAGTGGGAGGAATAGTACCCCATCATTGGTGTCCGTGGGAGGAATAGTGTCCCATTATTGGTGTCGGTGGGAGGAATAGTGCCCCATCATTGGTGTCCGTGGGAGGAATAGTCCTCCATTGTTGGTGTCAGTGGCAAGAATAATGCCCCCATAGTTGGTGTCAGTAGAAGTAATAGTGCCCTAAGGGCCTGATTAAAGCAAGCAAAGGGTTGGAGTCCCCAGGCTGCAGTTTAGAGACCGCTGTTGTAGATCATTAGGCTGCTTTCACACTGCTTTGTTACAAAAATGCGGTAAAACTGATATACATTTTTGCTGTGTTTCCGGTTTGTTTTGCACTTGTGAAATAAGGAAACATGACTCCAAAAATGCACCAAAAATGCAACCGCAGGTGCATTTGTGATGCGTTTTCCATTTATTTCAATCGTGTGGTGCAGCAGGCAGGACTTTTTAAAACGCATTTGACCCACAACTAACTGGTGTAAAGAGTTCCATAGGATTTAATGGTCGTGCATTTTTCTTCTGCTTTTGGTACACAGGCAGGTTGCTTTAAGGGGCCTTATGATATGCAGCTGCTTTCAGGTGATTGAACACTGGCAAAGCCTTAAGGACAGCCCTACACAACCCTCTCACTCACAGCAAACCTTAATTTTTTTTTTAAATATCAGTGGATCATAAAATTGGCCATACATAGATCAAAATTCGGACGTTGCAACAGGGATCAGACAAATTTCGATCCATGTATGGGCAGGCTGGTTATACAAAAGCCCATTCACCCTATTTACTTCCCTACAACCACCCTGTTGCGTTTTTCTCAATTGATCGGTGATGCCGGCTATTGCCGTCAGCACTGATCAGTGTATTCTCACAGGGGGGAAGTTTCCCCCTTGTAAGAATACAGCAAATCATTCTCTCATCCACATTGAAGATGCTGTAGCAGATAGACTCAAACTGCACATATCACTTTAAGACATTGGAGGGAAATCTCACTAGGATGTTTGGAAGCAGAGAGGGACTCACAATGTCCTAGTTAAGGTGAGAGGAGGAGAGAACCTGGGAAGAAAGAAGACTTTAGGGCTGAAAACAACCTTATGCCTGTGTAACACTAGGAAGGGCTCTATATAGGATAAGGCCGCTAAGTCAGACACTTGTCTTGCAGAAAATGATAGCAATAAGAAAGGCAACCTTATGAGTAGAGGTAGACAAGGGGATATCCCTGATAAGTTCAAAGTTTGTTTTTTGCAAAGTTGACAGAAACAGACTATGATCCTACAGAGTCATTGGAGAAATGTGAGCAACCCTCTATGAATACTTTTAGCAAAGAATGAGAGGAAAATTGTCTTTCTAAAAGAACTGCTAAGGTTAAAACCTAACCATTGAGGGTACTCAAGGCCAAACATGAGTCTATACCAGAATAGAGAGAAAACAGAATACATCCCTTGAAAAACTTCCTGGGATGGAAGTTGCTGCCTAGGCACAAGGAGCAGTACATTTTTCAAATAGTAAACTTTACAGAAATAGATTTTCTTGCCTTTAAAAGTGTAGGAATGACTAGGTCCAATGAACTCCTGTCTCTTAAGAGCTGGTCCTCAAAAGCCAAGCTGTTAAAGCTAGCAACTGAGAAATGAAATGGATAACTGGACTTTTGATTTGCATGTCTTCTGGTGACCCCCGATGGTTTATGTAAACCACAACTATGGCATTCTCTGACTGAATCCTGGCCAGGTGACCTTGTAGCTGAAATTTCCAGATTTCTAGGGACAACCAAATGCCATGAGGACCAGAATATTGATCATTAGCCAAGCTTCCGTCCAACGACCACATCCCCTGCACTGACTGGGCATCCAGGACCCCTTCCCAGCCTGATAGACTGGCATCCATTGTAAGCACCTCCAGACCATTGGAAGAAAGATTTCTCTGAATCCAGCACTGGACTGGAGATCCACCATGCCAGGGCAAGCCTGGCCTTGCTGGTCATGTGCATGGGGTAATTCAGAAACTGAGCCTGATTGTCCCAAGCTGTCAGGATGTTGAGTTGCAATGGTCTGATTTTAAACTGGGCATTAGGGACTGCCTCAAAGAAGGACACCATCAGGCCTAAAACCCTCATTAAAAAGCGAATGGTTGGGTGGTTAGGGATCAGGAAAGACTGGAGCCTGTATGGGGGGGGGGAGAACCATGGATAGCACCGCAATCAAGGTTAGGCCCAGATTCTCCATGTGATGCCAGCCATTTTGGATACATCTGAATCTACCCTATCCAGCAAAGGATTCTCAGCTAAGTTTTCCCTCAGCAGAAGATTGTCCAGATATCCCACAATAGGGATGGCCTGAGAGCGAACAGGAGCTTGCACTTCAGAGGTGACCGGCTGAGAGATGCAGTGGACAGACAACAAACTGGTAATGTTGTGCTCCTACAGCAAAATGCAGGTAGCACTGAGGTTACGGAAAGATGGTTATGTGCAAATAAGCATTCTTTATGTTTACAGAGGCCAGGGAATCACCTGGAAAAAGGTAGGCAATGACCACATTCTATACAGAAGTTTGGAAAACAAAGTAGTTTGTTGAGTAAGTGTATATGTATTATAAGGCGAATGTCTCCATGCACCTTGAAACTGAGAATGGGTTTTTTGTAGAAACCTTGGAACCCATAGAGAAATACATTGAGCGCAGAACTTTAAATGGCCAAGGGTTAGGGAAGTATCTTTCTTTTTCATATTTAAAAAAATGTGTTTAAACTTTTTATATAATATTATTACCTTAAATTTTTTGAATGTGTATCTTCTTTAACAAACCTAGAAAGAAATAGTGGCAGTCACTGGTGTTAATTTCCTAAAGGCAAATAGACTGCGCAATTTGCAAGTTGCTCCAGAGCTTAGTAAATGGGGTGAAGCTTCACGCTGGAAAGCATACCCAATAACATTAATAAGCAAGGAAAATAAAAAAAACAGCAGTTTTGCTAGCACATGATTGAGTGATAGAAGAAGTCTGCAGAGCTTCCCCTAATTTACTAAGATTTGGAGCAACTGCACTTTCAGAGATCCACCCATCTTTGCAGAGAATCTGACATATACGACAGCATGCATCGTGGTAGAAGCAGATACCAAAACTCTAGTTTGCGTCCCCTAGCTATAAAATTCTGAAGTGTGTCTATGGGAATGTTTGACCGTTCTTCCAGAAGCACATTTGTGAGGTCAGGCATAGATGTTGGACAAGAAGGCCTGACTTGCAGTCTCCTCTCTACTTTATCCCAAAGGTGTTCTATCGGGTTGAGGTCAGAACTCTGTGCAGGCCAGTCAAGTTCCTCCACCTCAAACTCACTCATTCATGTCTTCATGGACCTTGCTTTGTGCACTGGTCCAAATTATTAGGTGGAGGGGGGATTATGGTGTGGGGTTAGGGGTTGGGCTTGGCCTCTTAGTTCCAGTGAAGGGGACTCTTAAGGAGTCAGCATAACAAGACATTTTGCATGATTTCATCCTCCCAACTTTGTGGGAACAGTTTGGGGATGGCCACTTTCTGTTCCAACCAGTGCAAAAAAAAGGTCCATAAAGTCATGGATGAGCGAGTTTGGGGTGGAGAAACTTGACTGGCCTGCACAAAGTCCTGACTTCAACCCAATAGAACACCTTTGGGATGCATTAGAGCACAGACTGTAAGCCAGGCTTTCTCGTCCAACATCAGTGCCTGACCTCACAAATGCGCTTCTGGAAGAATGGTCAAACATTCCCATAGACACACTCCTAAACCTTGTGGACAGCCTTACCAGAGATAGAGTTGAAGCTTTTATAGCTGTAAAGGGTGGGCCAACTCAATATTGAACTTTACGGACTTATGCCCTGTACACACGGTCGGATTTTCCAACGGAAAATGTGTGATAGGACCTTGCTGTTGGAAATTCCGACCGTGTGTGGGCTCCATCACACATTTTCCATCGGATTTTCCGACACACAAAGTTTGAGAGCAGGATATAAAATTTTCCGACAACAAAATCCGTTGTCGGAAATTCCGATCGTGTGTACACAAATCCGACGGACAAAGTGCCACGCATGCTCAGAATAAATAAAGAGATGAAAGCTATTGGCCACTGCCCCGTTTATAGTCCCAACGTACGTGTTTTACGTCACCGCGTTCAGAACGATCGGATTTTCCGACAACTTTGTGTGACCGTGTGTATGCAAGACAAGTTTGAGCCAACATCCGTCGGAAAAAATCCTAGGATTTTGTTGTCGGAATGTCCGAACAAAATCCGACCGTGTGTACGGGGCATAAGACTGGGATGCCGTTAAAGTTCATGTGTGTGTAAAGGCAGGTGTCCCAATACTTTTGACAATATAGTGTATATGTGTGTGTCCAGATTTATTCTCCCTGTAACCCTAACATTGACCCTTATTAACAGTTCGTTTAACACAAACTTTTACATTAATTGTTTCTTTAACACTAACCCTCTCAGTAACCCTTACACTACCCTTCGCTGTAACATTAACACGCCCCTTCACATTAACTCTCCATATAGCCTGTATATTGTAACCTTTCACATTAATTACATTACCATCCATGTAACCCAAACAATTATCTTCACACAACCCCTTCCTTTAACCCTAAGTTGTACCCTCACATTATTATCACACTTCCCTATAAAATGAACACTAATCCTAAAATGAACCCTCCTTGCAACCCTAACACTGACCCTCAATGTCCCCCTAGCCCCTCACACCATCCTTTCCTGTAACCCCAACATTCACACTACTCCTTTCTCTAACCCTAACTCTCCCTTATGTTCAACCTAACCCTTTGTCTGTATACTCGCCCCTCCTGCACTAGAATCCTGCAATGCTAAAGACTAAATTTCGTACTCTGAAAAATACCAGCTCTGAGGTCTTGACGCTGAAAACTCATGCTTTAACATAGGCTTCCCAAGAGAATTAAACAAACCATTAGGTGATATAATTCTCCAGCATCTTCCAATTACTGAGATATCAATTGTGAGTGGCCTGACCCTTTAAACGAGACAATAGCCACCCTTTTAGTGTTGTGGTCCTTTTACAGGAGTTACAACTAATCCATATGAATTTTTTTTTTTTTGTAAAGCACTGAGCGTCTATGAGCGCGTGACTTAATTAGGTCATGTGTCATTGTTGTCATCAGCTTCATTGGACACATCATCTCGCCTTTGTAGCTTAGTTTATTAGTGGGGATCGAGTGCTACAACTTCCAATCTGCCACATTGTATCAGTCTGGGATGTAAAATAATTTAGCTTACCGCCGGAAAACGCGCTGATTGTCTTTCCCACAGGACTTAATTAGCTGGATGTCATCCTATGAAGACGAGAAGTTCTGGGATGGCACAGTCTACCTGTCCGTCTCCAGCCTTGGTGTATAATGAGATGTCATTGCCACTGACACTGATGGGAACTAGGAGAACCTGCTGAGAGAGCAGGAAGTGAGAATCTTTTCAGGTGCTAAGGGAAGTTTTTACCCCAGATCAGTCTAGTCAGTTAAACTTCCACTGCTTGAAAAGTGTTAGCACCATTTCTAATAGTGAGCCACATATAATTGTTTTTTGTACACATACAGAGCTTATTTACCGAGATGGCAAAAAGCTGCGATGACAACAGCCAAAATACATTACCAATAGCCAATTGGATTGTAGCCCATTTAGTCAGATCAGTTAAAGTATGACCTGTGAGTAGCTGTGTGGGTTGCTGCAGTTTCCAGATCGCGATTAAATCTTAATGAATGTATTTTTGAATTTAGGGCCGTTTACATCTCCACATTGGTGCAACACTGTTATCACGCATTATCACAATGCAAATACATAGTTACATAGTTAGTAAGGTTGAATAAAGACACCAGTCCATCCAGTTCAACCTGAGTGAGTATTGGTGCACGTCCACAATTGTCCCCATCCCTATACATTGTGACCCATCAAGATGCCCATCTATTAATATTATTTATTTAAGGTACCCATATAGCGCCGTCAATTTTTACACAGTGCTCCACACACACATCGGTCCCCACCCCCAAGGAGCCCACAATCCAAGGTCCCCAACCCACACACTAGGGCCAATTTATTACGGACAGAAGCCAATTAACCAATTAACCTACCAGCATGTCTTTGGAGTAATAATGCATAATATGCATTATTGCATTGTGGCGCCATTCTTTTTGCAAATGGTGCCCTAACCAACGTTCCCCAAGCAACATCTGATTTTCAGCATGTTAGGGTGTATTTTTCAGTCCATTCATTTCAGTGAGATGCCTTAATGCAAAATGTTATAACGCGACATAATGTGTGTTAATGCACCTCAAAATGTGAAGGACTCTTACAGAATTTTCACAGAGCAGTAATGCACTTAATAAAAAAAATTCTAAAAAAGAAGCTCCTTAAAAAAATAGACTAGTAGTGTCCATCTCACTATCAGGCGACTAGTACATGCTGTCCTAAAGAGGTACAACCTCCATGAGAATCTTCAGCATCCAACATTTTCGTGTGTGTTAATTGCCATGAAGCACTGTGGTTCCATCTGCCAATGTCTATGTCACAACCGGACACAGTAGTAAAGTTGGGGCCAGCTGGAGGAACCATGGTGCAAAGTGGAGGATCAGGCACCCAACAAAACCAAATGCATGTTCAGATAGTGCTTGCTCCACCTTACACTGAGGAGTAATACCGCTACTATTATGGTGAATACTGTAAATTACCACTATAATAATGAAATCAATCAATATGATATTGCTTTAAAGTGACAAAAATAAAACCAGAGAAATATGAAATATGAAAATTGTTAGGTGCAAAAAATGTGCAAAAGAGTTAATTTCATTGTGCAATAAAAAGTCTTTGTGTGCATTGAAGTGCTTCGTGCTCTATTCCTAGGTTGTTTCCTGTGTGTTCAGTACATGAAAAATGTGCTCACTCCGCACTCACCAGATGTTGGTGGCTTCCCTACCTTATAGTAGGGAAAGTCAGCTAGGCTTGTAGGTCTTATTGAAGGACCTATCCCACTGCAATGTCCTCTGGTCTATTCTGCAAGTCCAGACTCCCTCCTATTGCAATCCCCAGGGTCCAGGAACGTTTTTTGCAGGTAGATAATAAATGGAGAGGAAGCCCCTCATAGTGTAAAATCCTTTGGCATTTATTCTATTTATATAAGACATTTACACAGTAAAAACTGTGAAAAAGCCGATGGTATAAAACCATAAATAGCTCCACGGCCCCCCTGTGCATAAAAAAATTATGGACGCTGCTGGTTACCTGGCGTGCTTTGCCTACTCTAGGCCGGAGCATCACCTTGAGGCGTTTCGTCATCAATAGGTGACGTTGTCAAAGGCTTTTTTACTGTTTTTATCGTGTAAACGCCTTATATGAAGCAAATACATGCCAAAGGATTTTACACTATGAGAGACTTCCTCTCCATTTATTATTTACCTGCAAAAAACCTTCCTGGACTATGGGGACTGAAATAGGAGGGAGTCTGTACTTGCGGAATACATCAGAGGATATTGCAGTGGGATAGGTCCCCCAATAAGACCTACAAGCCTAGCTGACTTTCCCTACTATTACGTGGGGAGTCACCAACATCTGGTGAGTGTGGAGTGAGCACATTTTTCATGTGGTGGACACACAGAAACCATCCTAGGAGCACAAAGCACTTTAATGCACACAAAGACTTTTTATTGCACAATAATATAAACTCTGCAAATTTTTTGAACATAACAATTTTCATATTTCTATGGTTTTATATTTGTCACTTTAAAGCAACATCCTATTGATTGGTTTCATTATTATAGTGGTAATTTACAATATTCACTATAATAGTGGCGGTATTACTCATCAGTGTAAGGTGGAACAAGCGCTGTTTGAACATTTATTTGTATTGGCCTAACTATAAGGACAGCATAGATAGCGGCGGTCCACCCATACCATTAACTTTAGCACAGACCCTGGTGCGGGTGTTTCAATTTATTTTATTCACAACCAAAAGCATATTTTTTCAAATTGCAGAATTGCTTTAACTATAACCCATGTAGGCTTTGTACACATATGTGTTGACGTGGATCTATATGCAAAATCTTGAGCATAGCTGTCTAATAGAGATTATGGTTCCTGAAAAGAAGTATCAGAGCAGTTCTGCACCTGTGGCTGTGACTAGACACATTCCATTCTTCTAAGCTCACAGGAGCCTATCAAGAGTATGAGATGCATATCCTATCCATTTCTGCTTTTGATTACTGGATTACATTGATGATACCACCAGAAGGTGTGTCTAGGAACAAGTAGAGCTGCCAATTGATTGCTTGCACCTCCATTAATATGGGTGCCACCTTGCAGCCACATAACTGTAAAAAAGAAGACAAGATGTAGGCTTGGGCAAAAAAGCAGCTGCAGAATGCTTACTATCAATCTTATATCTTTCACAACTGACCTGTCTCATTGATTGAAGGATAAGTTTATCTGAGATTAGGATCACTTCAAAGGAAAAACACGTATACACCTCTAATAGAAGTAGTTTCTGCATGTTTAATTCAACCACCAGAGCCGGATCATCCACAAGGCAACCTAGGTAGGAGCCTGGGTCCTGGCAAAGGCCCAGGGAGCCCAACTACAACCTTCATCCTCCTGCTTAAACCAGAGGGATAGTGCAGTCGATCAAAGCCGTGCACCTGTCGTGTCACAAGGGAGGAGACACGTATAGGCAGTTATTATCTGATCGGACTGTGCCATAACAGACAATGTAAATGGAGCAGATTTTCTGTGCATATTGCAGTTCTTATTAATATCGATCAAAGCAGTGGAAAAACTGCTACATTAGAGAATATTGTGAAACGTGTTGATCCATCACACTTTTTGAAGCTACAGATATGTGTTTAGGATGTCATTTGTGATATGGTGATCGAGTTTCTTTTGCGTACCTTCTTTTTAACTTTTTTTTTAACTTTGTAATAAAGTTGGATTGATTTTAATTTTGATTTTGATTTTTGTATACTGTATATCCTCATTAGGGCACAATTAAAATCCCAATTACCTTCTCCTTCTCCATTTGGTGGAAGAGTGAAGTAGGATTATTGTATGATTTTAAAAACTGCTACCTTGCCCAGGGTACTATTTGGCCTTTTCTGCCGGCCATAAATGATTTTGTACATAAAAGATTGTTTTGAAAGATGTACATCTGCATTAGGTAACCTTCAAACCAGTTTGTTGACATGGAGGAAGTTGGGAGTGCACTGGTTATCACTGTTAAAACCAGCCGAATCAATAATCCCCTGATTATTCTTGGCAAAGGGATATGTGGTGAGGTCAGGGAAGGTCTACATAATTTGACCCTAAATGGCTGGATTGGGTGAACGTTCTCAAGTCTGTAAGGACCGTTGGTGCTCTTTTAATAAAATTTGGCACACAGTGGCAAAAGGGTTAATGAGGGCTTCAGGAAAATTGACATATTAACAAAGCCTGACTTACTCTACATACAATGTACATACTCTACTCTACATACAAGTACAGTCTTATTTTTACTAACTGGGTGTACATTATTCAGAGGACTTGTACCGTAAAAGCTGTGCCCCCAAAAAAGAGTGGGCCAAGATAGTCCTCTTTACTACCCATAGGCAGCTAATTGGTAGTCTAGACTGACTACTAAGCACTGTCCCACATTGTGTCTTTGTGTAGTGGGGGCCATCGTTGTAGAGGCTGGGTTTTGCACCCTCATGTCCAATCCTCCCCTACTCCGATGCCTGGTAATGTGTTGGCTGATGGAGCAATGTTTAACCACTTCAGCCCGGGAATGATTTACCCCCTTCCTGACCAGAGCCCTTTTCGCGATATGGCACTACGTCGCTTTAACTGACAATTGTGCGGTCGTGCGACGTTGCACCAAAAACAAAATTTACGTCATTTTTTTCCCACAAATAGAGCTTTCTTTTGGTGGTATTTGATCACCTCTGCAGTTTTTATTGTTTGCACTATAAACAAAAAAAGAGCGATAAATTTGAAAAAAAAAGAAATATTTTTTACTTTTTGCTATAATAAATATCCCCCCAAAAATATATAAAAAAACAAATTTCTTTCTCAGTTTAGGCCGATATGTATTCTTCTACATATTTTTGGTAAAAAAATAAAATAAAATATCGCAATAAGCATTTATTAATTGGTTTGCGCAAAATAGGGGATAGATTTATGGCATTTTTATTATTATTTTTTTTTTATTAGTAATGGTGGCGATCTGCAATTTTTATAATGACTGCGACACTATGGCGGACACATCGGACACTTTTGACACTATTTTGGGATCATTATCATTTATACAGCGATCAGTGCTAAAAAAATGCACTAATTACTGTGTAAATGACACTGGCAGGGAAGGGGTTAAACACTAGGGGGGGATCAAAGGGTTAAGTGTGTCCTAGGGAGTGAGTCTAACTGTAGGGGGGATTGTCTCACTAGAACATGACAGAGATCACTGCTCCCGATGACAGGGAGCAGTAGATCTCTGTCATGTTGCTAGGCAGAACAGGGAAATGCCTTGTTTACATCTCCCCGTTCTGCCTCTCCGTGACACGATCACGGATGCCCAGCGGACATCAAGTCTGCGGGACCCGCAGGCACACTCACGGAGTACGCAGTGCGCAAGCCCCCACTATGCCGCGATTTAAAGGGGACATACCTGTACGCCCATTTGCCCAGCCGTGCCATTGTCCTGACGTATATCATTGTGCCCTGATGGCAAGGAGTTAAGAAGCTGCAGGGGTGGAGGAAGCACCTATGCACAGAATAGATGAAGCAGAAGGAGGCAAATCCCTATCCTTCAAGTCCTCATTTCCAAATGTGTATAGGTTCATATTTTTTTATTTTAAGTTCTTCGCTGTGTTCTATTTATGTATACAGTGGAACCTCGGATTGCGAGTAACTCGGTTAACGAGCGTTTCGCAATACGAGCACTGTATTTTTAAAAATCGTAACTCGGTTTGCGAGTGTTGTCTCGCTAAACGAGCATGATTCAGGCCAAAGCGTGTGCAGTACCACGTTTGGCCTGAGGTGGGGGGGGGGGGCGCCGGAGCTGAGCGGCGCCGTTCGGAAATGCATGGAAAGGTCCGAGGACAGCTCGTCTAAACCTTGACAAACCTTGGGAACGGAGTCTTTTCGAGGTTTGCCAAGGTCAGCCGAGGTGTACTCCGACCTTTCCGGCCGTTTCCAAGGCTCTCCGGCCCCCCCCCCCACCTCTGGCCGCATGCGGTATTGCATGCCATTGAAGTCAATGTGGAACTAATTTTTTTCGTTTCCATTGACTTCAATGGCGAAACTCGCTTTGATATGCGAGTACTTTGGATTACGAGCATTCTCCTGGAATGGATTATGCTCGTAATCCGAGGTTCCACTGTGTTTATAATTAGGTTCAATTAGTATGTAGCACCGTGGTCCTGCGGGATACAACATTTAGTTCTACCATATGTTCTCACAAGTAGTAGAATGACAATAAAGCTTGACTTGAATTTCCTCCCTAGAAGGACCCCAAAAGAACAATGAGCAGCACAGAAATGAAATAACCAAACTGCATGGGGATAACAGTCCTCAGAGGTAGGACTGGGCAGGATCGGCCTTAGATATCACACTACAAGAGCAGAAGTGCCTAGGCACAGTTGCACGTCAGGAATTGCAATTCCACTTCAAGGCAAAATGTAGATTTCACAGGGTACTGCTAAAACCGAACTTTGGACAGATATACATTACATAATTGAATGCAGTTCTATATTTCTTAAAATAGTAAAACCAAAGTCTGCAATACTTACTTCTGCTTCAATAGTCTGATGCCCACAAGGTCCTGCGCCCTCATGTTCTGCAAGGCACGTTGTATGTATCTTCTGCAACTAAGAGCCTGCTAACTCGCAGTTTTAAAATGTAACACTTTAGTTCTACTTTAACTTTTTTTTTTTAAGGGCAAGGAAAGTACCTGAATGTGACTTGATATCAACCTCTTGCAATCTCATTTACTGAAGATTTCAAATTAGGGGGAGGAGAAGTAGAAAAAGGAACCAGTTATGCTGCAGTACTCATGTGTTAACAGGTGACATGCTGATGGTTGGAGAGAGCAGAGTGTCAGAGAGATGAGCCTAGCAATCAGCTGCTTCTCCTTCACTGTCTAGTCACATTATGGGGGAGCGACAAGACCTATAAGTGTTACTGGATGAAAAGAAATACAAATCCTTGGGCAGGTAAAACAATTCCCATGTATGCATTTCTTGTGTGTTTAACTATGTGACTAGAGCTCAGCTTTAAAGTGGTTGTACAGGCAGGAGGTTTTTTTATCTTAATGCATTCTATGCATTAGGATAAAAAGCCTTCTGTGTGCAGCAGCCCCCCTAATACTTACCTGAGCCCCCTCTCTATTCAGTGATGTTGTAGGATTGAAAACGAAAAAGGAAGAGATTAGGGCTTTAACATGAGGTCATGACAAAAAAATCATATACCGCCATCTCAAGTACATATTAAAAGAAAGAGGGGGGTAGTGGGACTTTATATGAAGCACACAACTAAAATGAATAACCCAATAATTATATAATAATGATTGTTTATTGCGTCTGAGCACACATACACATAAAACAATAAAAAATATATATATATATATAACGGTCACCATAATCATCATCAAAATAGTACAAGTTATGTATATAATAACATGATACAGATTGTATTGGACCTATAGTATAAATACCCAGCGCAAACAATCACTGTCATATGTAAACATGATAGTGGTAATGGGAATAATTTATTATGATAAAAAAGTACAAAAATTCAAATATTGCACATGGTTACTATGAAGTAGCATCATAGGGAAGCCCTACGCGTTTCGTGGACATAATGCCACTCGTCAGGAGCGGATGCAGATTTGGACGTATCTATAAAAAATAGAAATGCCAAAAATAGTATGATGGTAAATAAAAAGAGGAGGAACAACAATGGATCCCAGACACTCTTACCTAGCCGTAGTATATAAGTAAAAATGGTGTTGATGGTATCAATAACTGGAGGCGCTGTAGGGAACGTCATCCCCAGGAGTTGAGGTGGTAATAGCCGTGGCAAACTGGCGGCACCAACATTAGTGAGTGTGGATAAGAATAGGCTCAGTGATCAGCTGTGATATACATTTGGTACTATAAATATTTTCCAAGGAATATCTGTAAAAATTGATATTGTATAAATAAAGTGATTACACAGCTGATACCAAAAGGGAAAAAAAAGAAAGAAAGGGGGGATAGTAACCCAAAAAGCCACATAACAATGATTTGCAAACCAAGTACATAGAAAAGGAAAAGTGTAATAAGTGTCACCGATGTTGTAGGATTGTGTTGGCTGCCCTCCCCTCCTCATTGGCTGAGACAGCAGGGAGGTGCCATTGGCTCCCAATGCTGTCAATCAAAGTCGGCCAGCCAATGAGGAGAGATAGGGGGTGGGGCCTGAATGGATACACAGAGCTGCAGTTCAGCTTGGGTGCCTCCATAGCAAGCTGCTTGCTGTGGGGGCACTCAGCAGGAGGGAGGGGCCAGGAGTGCCAAAGAGGGACCCCAGAAGAGGAGGATCAAGGCTGCTCTGTTCAAAACCACTGCACAGAGCAGGTAAGTATAACATGTTTGTTATTTTTAACAAAAATAAACAAGACTTTACAATCACTTTAACCTTTTATACAGTATATCTTCCCTATATAACAAATGTTCACTTTTTGAGCATATCATCTTTTCTCTTTTACCAAAAAATTGGGTATTATATTGTGTTTTTGTGCATTAAAATTCATTAAAGTGTATTTTTTCACTTTAATATTTGCATTTAAAAAAACGCTGTGCAAATATCGTGTGACATAAAAAATATGCAACACCCACCATTTTATTCTCTAGGGTCTCTGCTTAAAAATATATCATGTTTGGGGGTTCAAAGTGTTTTTTTTAGCAAAAAAAAAAATGTAGGAGAAAGATGTCAGAATTGGTCTGGACTGGAAGTAGTTAAGGGCCAGTTCACACTTGAATCGCAAAGGGAATGTGGTCCAGGTTCCTGTGCAATTAAGTGCGGTGCAACTTTCAGTTCATTCATCTGAATAGGCTGAAATTGCACTGGATCGCACTGAAAGTAGTGCATGTACTACTTTTATTGACGCACTTCAACTGGATCACATGGTACCGTACAGGAAACGCACTGCTGTTTGCTGTTTTGTGATCTGCGTTTGGGGTTTCGTTAGAAATACACTGACACCCGCAGCAGATCACACATCCAGTGTGTTTTGAACGCGGTGCAAGAAATACGCACGGGACACACGTATCTCGCACTGTGTTCTGGTGCAAACGAGTCCTAATTGTTTATGTCTTCATTTTTGTTTACCCTGCATGCTCTCTGCATACCTTTCTGGAGCCGAGTATCCAATGTCCCAAATGCTGGAATTACAAGATTGTATTGAGCCATTCACAGACACAAGTATTCATTTCACTTTGCTGAAGGCTGTTCCAGATGCTGCAGGCACCATCACATTCAGGAAACATTGTATCTGTGTTAAAGTCAGCAAGACTATTCAATTTGCCTTAATCCATGTTAATCATTGTAGGCATATTCCTGTGGCCTTTTGGCAAAGCTTCTTGGTTGCGTCATAGCGTTTTGCCACATAGTTCATATCTTTGCAAGCTCCCTTTTTGAGAACTGCAGAAGGTGGTGGTGGAACCAAAGAACACACCTGGCCTATGTATACACAACCTCAGATTTAGAGTCATTAAGAAAATAAGTATTCAAATTTGGGGGATTTAAAGTGGTGTTCCGGCCGAAATTATAGTTTTTAAATAAAAATACCCCTATAATACACAAGCTTAATGTATTCTAGTAAAGTTGGTCTGTAAACTAAGGTCTGTTTTGTTAGTTTATAGCAGTAGTTTGTTATTTTATAAAACTTACAGCAGGCCGTGGCCATGTTAAGTCTGGGCATCTGAAGCCAGACTGTATTTCTTCCTGGATCTCATTCTTGCAGATCTCGCACATGCTCAGTGCAGCACAAGCAGTGTAATAGGTTTCAGGTCAGGTTTCCATAGCAACGGCAGTGTCAGAGGATGTTGCCGCCCCTTCCCAGAAGGCATTGCAAACAGGAAGTGATGCCATGGGCCGCTGCCAGGAAGGAGGAAGTGAAAAATGAATACAGCAGATATACAGTAGGTGCTGAGAAAAAAATAAAAAAATATTCAATTCGTTTACAGTGCACAGTTTAGTGAGGGATGCTGAAGAGTTGTAAAAGTGGGTGGAACTCCACTTTAAGTGTATCTACAGCCAAAATTTGGCTCTAAGGTAGGAAGGTGGGAGGCAGGGAAACTAAGCTTAAATCTACTCTTATGCCACGTACACACGACCGGACTCTCCGTCAGAGTAGACTCTGACGATCTTTCCGACAGAGTTCCAACGGAGTTCCGCTGAAACGGACTTGCCTACACATGATCACACCAAAGTCCGTTCGTTTAGAACGTGATGACGTACGACCGGACTAGAAAAAGGAAGTTCAATAGCCAATAGCCAATAGCTGCCCTTGTGTCGTTTTTGGTCCGTCGGACTAGCATACAGATGAACAGTTTTCCCGATAGGAATTGAGTCAGTTGGAAAGATTTGAAACATGTTCTATTTCTAGGTCCGTCAGAATTTTAGAAATAAAAAGTTCGATGAGGCCCACACACGATCGGAATGTCCGACGGAAAGATTCTGTCGGACCTTTTCTGCCGGAAAGTCCGGTCGTGTGTATACGGCATTACCCCCATTCTAAACCCTATATCAACTACCCTGTAAAGGAAAGATGCATATACTTACCTATTTTGAGGGCTCTCCGGTCCGGTCACATGATCGTCTTCCAGTGTCTGCTTCAGGGGAGAGGAAGGACAGCCAACAATAGATGCCCCATAGTAAATCTGTGGGTGACGTCACCACCCAGGCATTGCAGCCGTTGTCACTACCTCTTCTCTACACTGAAGCTGGGGAGATCACGTGAGTGGACCAGAGCACCCTTAGATTAGGCAAGTATAGATATCTTTCCTTTACAGGGTAAAGCTGTGTCCAATCACAGCTGATCACAGTGTACACAGGATTTGCCAGTTATGGGCAGTCCTCTCCTTGCACTGACAGAGGAGAGGAGAGTTGGTAACTGGCCAGTGTAAAAGGGGACAACTACACTGATAATCAGGGCACTGATCATTAGTGTCTTGAATGTCAGTGCCATCTATCAGTGCCCATCAGTGCCGCCTATCAGTGTCCCTCAGTGCGGCATATCAGTGCCATCTCATCAGTGCCCATCAGTGCAGCCTCATTAGCGCACATTTTTGTTTGTTTATCAAAAAAAAAAAACTGCGCTGATTAAATACCACCAAAAGAAAGCTCTATCTGTCTCAAAAAATGATAAAAATTTTGTTTGGGTACAGTGTTGCATAACCGTGCAATTGTCATTAAAAAAAATACAGCACTGAAAGCTTAAAATTGTCCGGTGCAGGAAGGGGGTGAAAGTACCCAGTAGGCAAGTGGTTAAGCGTAATTAGGTTTTGAGCCGACTTCTACTTTAGCCTTTTTACCATAACAGACCCCCAATGGATTACCAATATGTCCCTTTAGTCCTTTTGCCAGACAGTCAAAATCATCATCATCAGTCCTACAACCCCAGGCAAAATGTATGGAATCACCACTCTTGGAAAATGGAAAAAAAATAGAATCACTCAACTCTGAGGAAAATATTATGGAATCACCATTTACTTTGCAGTTCTAAAACAAACATCTGCATCGGATTAAAATTCAGATGTAGGCAACCTTAGCACTCCAGCTGTGGTGAAACTACAAATCCCATCATGCCTCTGCCTCTAGGAGTCATGCCTGTGATTGTCAGGGTCTTGCCAGGGGATTGTAAGGGGATTGTCTCATGGGACTTGTAGTTTCACAACAGCTGGAGGGCCGAGGTTGCCATCCCCTGGATTGCATCCTGAAAAATGATGTCGTCATCACCAAACATCCTTTCAATTGATGGAATAAGAAAAGTGTCCAAAATCTTAATATAAAATGGTGCATTTATTGAAGATGTAATGACAGTCATCTCCCCCGTACCTTTACCTGACATACAACCCCATATCATCAATGATTGTAGAAATTTGCATGTTTTCTTCGGGCAGTCGTCTTCATACATTTCATTGGAACGGCACCAAACAAAAGTTCCAGCATCATCACCCTGCCCAATGCAGATTGGTGATTCATCCCTGAATATCACTTTCATCCAGTCATCCACAGTCCATGATTGCTTTTCTTTAGCCCATTGTAACCTTGTTTTCTGTTTAGGTGTTATTGATGGTTTTCGTTTGGCTTTTCTGTATGTAAATCCCATTTCCTTTAGGCAATGTCTTACAGTTCGGTCACAGACATTGACTCCAGTTCTGACCATTTGTTCCTCATTTGTTTTGTTGTACATTTTCTGTTTTCAAGGCATATTGCTTTAAGTTTTCTATCTTGACTCTTTGATGTCTTCCTTGGACTACAAGTATGCTTGCCTTTATCAACCTTCCCATTTGATTTGTACTAATGAAAACCATCAATAACACCTAAACAGAAAAAAAAGGTTACAGTGGGCTAAAGAAAAGCAATCATGGACTGTGGATGACTGGATGAAAGTGATATTCAGTGATGAATCAAGAAATCTGCATTGGGCAGGGTGATGATGCTGGAACTTTTGTTTGGTGCTTGATCTGCAAAAACAGTTGCAACTGACTACAGTTTTCTTTCTTTTTTTAACTGTTTCTTAAAGCCTTAAGGTTGGAATGTTAAATGAAAATAGTTTTGAGGCATGTCTGTGATTAGTTTTTTTTCTACACAATTAAATAATTGAATGAACATTTTCCAAGAGTGATGATTCCATACTTTTTGCCAGGGGTTGTATAAGGTACCTTTATGACTTTAAAAAATATCAATGAATTGTTATTACTTTAACTTTTTGCATACTTTGGGCATGCTAAGAATGCCCTGAAAAATTAAACGGGCATACGTAGCACGCTCTGACCTTTTCCTCTTGCTTTGAATATATCCCCACCACGCTTGCTTGAACTTCTTGTCCTATACACAGCAGTATTTACCTTTTCATTCTATTGCAGATGAAAGTTTATAAAACAGGTGAGCCGCGCTGTCTCTTTAAATGGTATAATAGCAGCCGGCACAGCAAGAGATCAATTTGCAAAGTAAGGAAAACTATATATATAATAAAGTGCAACGCTAATGTGATATCAGTGGAATAAACCACAATTTTATAGGTATATATGTATTATATACTTATGAGGTCACTGCATTGAGTATACTTTTTATTTTATTGTGGTTTATTCCACCGATATCACATTAGCGCTGCACTTTATTATATATATATTGCAGATGAAAGTAGTGACCTTTGATCTGCTCATGATGTCAATTAAAGACCAAATCCAGGTAAATAAAAAGTGATCCACTGCAGTGGGTCTATGCCTTTTGGTCTAGGGGAGCTAAAAAAAGATTTGGTTAACTGATCCTCCCTGCAGCTAAACCGGCCCTGCAGCTTGTTCTCTCCCTGCTCCATTAATGGAAGGCCCTGATTTCATCAAGTCCATAGCCCTGCTTTGGATGTGATGATGCCAAGGGACAGTCCACTACTGGATTATGGGGGGGGGGGGGGGGGTCATCTGCTGGGGGTGCAGAGTATCAGGTAAGTAAAGGTGTTCCTACTCTCCTAGAAAAATACGTGATTACAGTGATTGTAAACGATCACCACGTAAAACAACCCATTCTGTTTAAAATAAAAAGGAAAGGCAAACCGTTTGTGCATAGATATAAAAAACACTTTATAAATACCCTTTTGTATAAGTGATCACATTCTCCCTGTTCTGCAACTGGGGGGGAGGAAACGCAGCAGCACACTGATCTTCCCAGCGAAAGACTGTGCTGGGGAAGGGGGGGGGGTTGGGGTGTCAGGACAAGTCTGATCATTGAAGGAGAGCAGGCTGGGATCCCAGGATAGCTAGAGAACTGACCACAGTGTCTTTTTATGCTCAGTGTGGTCAGTTTTCAGTAGAAAAGCAGAGGGACTGGCAGGAAAACCAGGGATTTGTCACAAAGGAAGCAATACAAAGAGAACACGATACTTTGTCATACAAGTACATGGTACAGCAGGTACATATCAGGAATATTAAATATTGGGTTTACATATTCTCCAACTCTTGGAGTTTGGGCACAGCCCAGCTTCGAGGAATCATTTTTTAGTTGCCTGGAGTTGAGCTTTTTTAGTTTAAAAAAAAAAAAATCTCTATATTTTAATCATTAATTATTTTTTTAGTTTTTATCCGTGTTGTTTGTTAACTTTTTTTCCTGGTTGCATGTAAAAAAAAAGCACAAAGTCTATACTTCATTTATAAATAGCTTTGCAAAGTTTTGTACCAGAATCATAGTTTAAGGGGTATATATATATATATATGTATATATATATATAGATATATATATATATCTATATAGATAGATAGATAGATAGATAGATAGATAGATAGATAGATAGATAGATAGATAGATAGATAGATAGATAGATAGATAGATAGATAGCAGTGAATGTGATACTAAACACTGCACGTGAATCTTCCTGGTTAGTGTGTTTTAATACATATGGAATGATTTACCATTTATAAACATTTGATGCTTTATAAATATGGCAGAATTGTTTTACCATCATTGGTGGCACAATTTAGTGTATTTAGTGAATATTATGAATAGTGTGTATTCAGTGTTACTACACCCACAACACTAAAGTCAGTCTGTGTATGCGGTAAAGCATGCTTGTTATACTCACTGTAGAACCTAAGGAGTTAATCCTCCCCATTATGTAAAAAAGCTGTTTGATCCTGTCTTCTCTGATCCTCCCCTTCTTCCACTGCCCCCAATCCATCTCCTGATTAGACAGAGCCTTTAGAGTCACTCTGCACACGCTCAGTTTAGTGTGTATTGCTAGAGAGTTTTTTTTTTCTTGGGAGGGTGCATGTGATCAGCACAGGGCCAATAAGCACTGTCCAGACAGAGGGTCAGGGGTCCTGCAGCCTCATAGAACAATCAGGGAAGAATGAAAACTCCTCCTACAAGCTTTAACCAGACACTGATAGAAGTCACAAGACTGCTATATACTGCTGATGAGAAAAGGTATTAAGCAGTTTATATTTACTAAAATATTTGCATTTCCTTGTTCTGTGTACTGGGTGACCAGATATAGTGAATGCAGGGTCTTAGGTTTAGTAACACTTTAATGCACTTTTCTTCTAAAAAAAAATGTATGAATAAAACCTAATCATTGTTAGCACCCCTATAAAAGTAATATGCTTTCTCTCAACCCTGTAACTGTCACTTTTGCTGACCAGCTTGGCCAGCATGTAAATGTGAAGTAACATATAAATTAAGGCTATTGAATGCTATTATTACAGGCATTAATCACACAGGGGTCTATTTTTGTTATTATTAGTTGGGCTAATGTCACATACATTCATGCAGGCTGCACAAATATGGCTGTACTTTCTGTAATAGAATAATTCCTATGATCGCCAGCTTTTATCTAGTGACCAAAATGCAGGACAGTTTCATGAAACACCTCAGTTAGCAAATATACAGAACTATGGCCACTAGGTGGAGCTGGCGATCAAAGGAATTGATCTATTACAGACATTACAGCCAAAATGTGTGCAGCTTGCATGAATGTTTGTGACATTCATTCAACAAATGTTTTAGAAATAGATCCCAAAGGAGTTACTAGAATTCCAAATTTTTTTACATATAGTGATACCTTTACCTGCAACAGAGAACAAGTCAAATCGCAAACCTCAGCTGGACATACTTCCCGACTCTTTCCCTTTAGCTTCCGGTACTCCCATGTAGGGGCCTCACCTAGGGGGGGCATGTGGCTCATTCTCTTTCTTCCCATGTGACAGTGCAGGAGCTTGGTGATTGGCTTCCCAAACATAGTCACATTATTATTATTATTATTATTAATAATATTATAATACAGGATTTATATAGCGCCAAAAGTTTGCGCAGCGCTTTATAACATGAGGGCAGACAGTACAGTTACAATACAATTCAATACAGGTGAAATCAGTGGGCCCCGCTCCTTAGAGCTTACAATCTAGGAGGGAGGGTCAAGTGAAACAAAAGGGTAAAAAACTGCGGGGGGGGGGGGGGGGTGATCTAATGAAGAAAATGAAAGTACAGTTTATAGGTGGAGACAGGATAGGCTTCTCTGAAGAGAAAAGTTTTCAGGGATCGCCTAAAAGTGGATAGATTTGTGTTTCAACTCTTTTTATTATTATTTTTTTAAATAAAAAAAAATTAACAGGCCACAACAAAAGAGAAATTCAACATTCAAGGACTCAGCATATAAAAATACCAGCATGTACATTACATATTTACATAACACATTAACACTTAACATTTAACATTATACATTTGACGTTCACATTTAACATTCCTGAAATGTAAGCTTCTACTCTGCATTTTCTCACTCCCCGCATCTAGCTCTCCAGTCTATAACAGTCCTACCATTCAAACTCAATTTTAGTCATACATTTAGGCCAAAATGTATTCAGCCACATGTCTTGGGTAAAAAAAAATTTCAATAAGCGTACATATTTATTGGTCTGCGCAAAAGTTATAGCGTTTACAAACTATGATACATTTCCTGGAAGTTACGCAGCTTTTAGTTTATGACTGCCTATCTCATTTCTTGAGGTGCTACAATGGTAGGGCAGTACACCCCCCCCCCCAATGACCCCATTTTGGAAAGTAGACACCCCAAGGAAATTGCTGAGAGGCACCTTGAGCCCATTGAATATTTTTTTTTTTTTGAATATTTTATTTTTTTGTCGCAAGTGATTGAAAAAAGTGTATAGATTTGGAGATAGACAGATTGGGGTAGGGAATTCCAGAGGATGGGAGAGGCTCGGGAGAAGTTCTGGAGGCGGATATGGAAGGAGGTGATGTTGGAGCTAGAGAGGAGGAGGTCTTGGGAGGAACGAAGAGGACGATTAGGTTGGTAGTTTGAGACTAGGCTAGTGATGTAGCTGGGGGCAGAGTTGTGGATGGCTCTGTAAGTTATTGTTAGTAATTTGAATTTAGTTTGTTGGGTGAGTGGAAACCAATGGAGGGATTGGCAGAGAGGGGTAGCAGATGCTGAGCCGTTTGTAAGGTGGATGAGTCTGGCAGCAGCATTCATGATGGACTGAAGGGGGGATAGTCTATGTAAAGGTAAGCCAATGAGGAAGGAGTTGCAGTAGTCGAGGCGAGAGATAACCGGGGAGTGAATCAGGAGCCTCTGTAGTTTCATTGGTTAGAAAGGGACATAGTTTGGAGATGTTGCGGAGGTTGAGGCGGCAAGCTTTGGAAAGGGATTGGATGTGGGGCCAATAGGAGAGTTCAGAATCACATGGCATATATATGGCATATATCAAATGGCAGAGAGAGTCCTCAACCCTCTGTAAACTTCAAGTCAAGACTTGCAGCTTACACAGGTCTTCCTCTCTTCCATCTCATTCACGAAAATAGCAGGAGAGAAGTGAAACCAAGGTGAGCGTAGCCGTTTAGACTGGCAGTTATGGGAACCTGTTGCAGTTATGGGAACCTGTTGCTTTCCCCTATATGAGTATTTTTCACTTTAAATGTGATATATTCCACAAATGAAACAGGAAATGGATGATTGTAATGTATATTAAACTATTTGAATCACCAATATAGAATAGCAGGGAAGAAGCTACTCTGGGAGCCCATTCACCTCCAGATAGTGCAGTTTCATCTGAAAAGCTGTTAAAAAGGACGGAGAGAGAATAGCGATGGTCCTCCGCAGTAACCACAGGCAAAATACAGAGATAAATGGCTGACCCTGATCAGTGTCAGGTTAGGATTGATGCCCCTATCAGACCTTCTGCTTTGCCAATGATTTTTTCTAAATTCTTTGATAGAGTGTGTTATCTCGTTACCGGCATGAGGGCAACAGACCCTCAGGCGAGGAAAAAAAAGGTCATTCCACGAGGACAATCTCTTCTGGACTAAATGAGAAAAGGGACCAAAGAAAAGAGAAAGAATATATAAATGTTTGAAAAAAAAATCAGCAAAACGGTTGGAATAAGTCAAATAGCTTCCTTATTTATTTATCTATTTATTATTTATTTTGACTTGCCTTTAAGCTAACTAGAGAATATATACGGCAAGTGTGCTATAGTCATCACATTTTAGTGTTTGGTGTGGCAAACTACAATGAATTTTAAACTGTTTTTCTTAAATTTCCATTTTAACTGCAAATCAATGGACTGATAGATAGATTGGACTGGCTAATGGCCCAGAGCATAGTAGGGCACTGAGAAGAAGTAGAACCAGGAGAAACCAGGGTTTAAAAATTAGGGTAAGCCAAGGCATCAAATCCAAATTAGTGGGTAAAGAGCTAGGTCCAAGAAAATGCTGGGCTTTCTAGTCCCCTGTAGCACTGTTTTCCCAGATTGCTGGAAGCCCCAAAACCTGGGTGCCATATTGTTGCACAGATAGCAACAAGGAGCATGTATGGTCTCTTTTCTCAGGCTTCTTTCTTTCGGCCAGTGAGCACACCCATCATTTTCAGTGGCCAATTTAGAGATTTGGAGAAGTGGACAAGAGTATGACTTGCAAGTTGGGGAGGAGTACAATTTTTGTATAATATTGTGCTTGGTTTGGTTTGCCTAAAATATGTCCTAAAAACAAAGACTTTTCAACAAAGTTTTTAGGATGTACTTCATGGGATTGATTTACTAATACTGGAGAGTGCGAAATCTGTTGCAGCTCTGCATAGAAACCAATCAGCTTCCAGGTTTTTTGTCAAAGCTTAATTGAACTAGCTGAAATTAAAAGCTGATTGGCTACCATGCACAGCTGCACCAGATTTTGCACTCTCCAGTTTTGGTAAATCAACCCCATATGTTCTGTTCCTCTCCCCCCTGCCACCACTCCTCCTTGCTGCTATTGTCAGCTGTCAAAACTACAGCCAGGAATTTGTTTGTCTTTCTGTCTTTGTCTTTGTACTGCACAGCAGCAGAAGCTGTCAACATGAAGCTACACCTGTGTAAGATGACACATATAGATAATCTTCAAGTGTCATTGAAAAAGTACAATATAACAATGTAAAAATTATATAAATTAGCGCTGTGCGTTACTCAAAAATAATATACAAAGGTGAATGTGTGCAAATATACAGAACAGAAATATATGTGCACTGCTATACCAAAATAAAAGAGTAATATGAAAATGTTATTTTAGGTATTATAGCAGTAAACATATAATTCTATTCTATATATTTGCACACATTCACCTGGTATATTGTTTTTGAGTACTGAATACTAATTTATATATTTTTGATAGTATCCATCTTGTGGGAACACATAAGTGTCAGCAGCGGTATTGAGGTTCATGTCATTTTTGTATTTTTGAGTTTTCACATATAGGAGTGATTGCGCTTGGGTATTTTTTGTTTTATTTTGACAATATAAAAATGTATTGTTTCATTGAATAAATTATTTCATTCATATGTAGATCAAAGGCATGTTCAGTTAAAGTAACTTTACAAGTAAAAAGACAAAAAAAGATAAATCAAATGTATTCCTATTTAACCACTTGACAACTGGGCACTTAAACCCCCTTCCTAACCAGACCAATTTTCAGCTTTCGGTGCTCTCACACTTTGAATGACAGTTACTCAGTCATGCAACACTGTACCCATATGAATGTTTTGTCCTTTTTTCACACAAATAGAGCTTTCTTAATCACCGCTGGGTTTTTTATTTTTTGCACTATAAATCAAAAAAGACTGAAAATTCGATAAAAAAAAAAAAAAATAAATAAAAAATTCTTTGTTTCTGTTAAAATTTATTGCAGAGTATTGGCAGAGTATTGGCGAGTATTGGCAGAGTTTTGCAGTGTTGCAGAGTATTGACAGAGTATTGCACAGTGTTGCAGAGTATTGCACAGTGTTGCAGAGTATTGGCAGAGTATTGCACAGTGTTGCAGAGTATTGGCAGAGTATTGCACAGTGTTGCAGAGTATTGGCAGAGTATTGCACAGTTTTGCAGAGTATTGCAGTGTTGCAGAGTATTGACATTGAGCAGCGCTGTGGGCACTAAATATCCAGCCCACAGCGCTGCTGCCATCTCTCCCCCTCTCCCCTCGCACTGTACCGATCGGTACACAGAGGGAAGGGAGGAACCGGCGTCATGGCGTGACGCCGGTTTGTTTACATGTGATCGCTCCGTCATTTGACGGAACGATCACATGGTAAACGGCCGCGATCAGCGGCTATTTACCGTGATCCGGCGGTCACGCATGTTCCTGGGTGCGCGCCCCAGGGGGCGCGCGGGGGCAACATTCTGGAATGACGTCCCACGGACGTCCACCCAGAATAAGCCGACCGCGCTGTAGCCGTCTTTCGGCTATGGCCCGGTCGGCAAGTGGTTAAACTCTTTAATAATCCATAGTTAACTCTAATCAGCACTAAATAACCCCTTCTGCTGATTTGTTCTTATTATCTCTATTTGCTTGCCATTATTACCGTATATACTCGAGTATAAGCCAACCCGAATATAAGCCGAGGCACCTAATTTTACCACAAATAACTGGGAAAACGTATTGACTCGAATATAAGCCTAGGGTGAGAAATGCGCAGCTACTGTAAGTGGAAAAGAGGGTCAACAATGCCCATTTCCAGCCTCACTGTGCCCATTTGCAGCCATAGGTCCCCCGAACTTCAAACTTGGTAGTTAAGGGTTCCCAGATACCCCCTAGCTGCAGCCAAAATTTGGGGTCTCTGGACCCAAAAGATCCCGAAATGACATTGCTGCAGATGGTCACAGTTGACCGACTTTGGGGCCCCATATCACGGGGCCACTTGGTGCTAGGAACCCCAAATTGGGTGTGCAAACCCAGTGGAACTAGCACTACAACATATCCAAGCACTTTTTTTTCAAGCACTTTTCTGCAGCAGAGAATGACATTTTCCGAACCAAGTTTGGGGCCCCGTATCTCGGGGCCACTTGGTGATAGAAACCCCAGCTTTGGATATGTTGTAGTAGTTGCTAGTTACACTGGGTTTTCATACCAAATTTGGGGTTCCTAGCACCAAGTGGCCCCCGAGATACGGGACCCCAAAGTTGGTTCAGAAAATGTCATTTTCTGCTGCAGAAAAGTGCTTGACTCGAGTCTAATTTGGGGACAAATTAAAGAAATACAATGTATTTTTTATGAGTAGAAAAATGAGAGTTTCAACTAAATATCCAAAGCTGGGGTCCCTAGCACCAAGTGGCCCAGAGGTACGGGGCCCCAAAGTTGGTTCAGAAAATGTCATTCTCTGCTGCAGAAAAGTGCTTGAAAAAAAAGTGCTTGGATATGTTGTAGTGCTAGTTCCACTGGGTTTGCATTTGGGGGTCCTAGCACCAAGTGGCCCCGAGATACGGAGCCCCAAAGTGGGTTTGGAAAATGTCATTCTCTGCTGCAGAAAAGTGCTTGAATCGAGTATAAGCCGAGGGGGGCATTTTCAGCACAAAAAAATTTGCTGAAAAACTCGGTTTATACTTGAGTATATACGGTAACTAATTATTTTTACATTTTCATTTTTTTTATTTTTTTTTTTATTGAAAAATTGACAAAAAAAATTTCTTTGCCATGTTTTATACCAGAAACATCAATTTAGGCTAATTTAGGGACAAATGAAAGAAATACAATGTATTTTTTATTTACAGTAAAACAATTTGGTAAAGCTAACACAAATCAAAATACATTTTTTAAATTTTTTATGGCTCTTAGTTGTCTATAAATTATGTAGAAAAATACTTTTTGCACAACAATATTGTAAAAAAAAAAACCTTTAAAAATTCCCCCAAAAAGATGTATGGATTACCTTGTTATGTTAAGTAATGACAAAGTTATTGCCGAAATACCCAGGCCCAAGTAAAAATTACTCTGTTCAATAAGTCTTGTACAGGTACAAGTGCTGAATTGGTTAAAGACTTTATATATTAAAGACTAATCGCATTGAATTAACCTCTTGTAGACTAATATATGTGGAAAGGGGCTTAGTTGAAACTCTCATTTCTCTACTCAGAAAGAGTTAGAAGAGTCACATGACGGAACACTTGGAAGCTCATTCAATGACTTGAAGCCTGCATAGTTTGCTGTAGGGCGATCCCAATATAGTTTTCTGTTGCATCGCTCTCCTATTTAATTATGACAGAGATTCTCAGTGACTTTATTAGTTTTCAGGCAAAAAGAAAAAAAAATTGATATAAAAGTAATGCAGCAGTTCAAGAAATTGCGTGCTATAGACGCCTGAGTAGTCTGCATCTTTTAATTTATGAAGTCAATATGGAGTCTTTCAGCTTAGGAATTAAAGGTGGCATAATGAAGTCATGGGCCATGTTTTCCAGATCAGTTTTAATTTATATGATAAATGTAAGCCAAATATGCCAAAAAAATCATGTAATGGGTTTCATTGGTCTCATACCCTAAAGTGTCGCAGGAGAGTTCTATAATCCTTGCTTGTCACTTTCTATGGACAACTGAATATTTAGCTTTTCCATAGACATAAAACAGTGTGGCCAGTTCACCTGAGTTCTACACCCATGTGCTAGAGTTTACACAGGGTTCATGACAGCATTAGCCCCTTCATTAGAGCTGCGCAATTCTGGGAAAAATGAGAATCACATTTTTTTTGCTTAGAATAAAGATCACGATTCTCTCATAATTCTTGTGGCGTAACATCATCTTTCACATTATACAAAAAAAATTGGGCTAACTTTACTGTTTAGTTTTTTTAAATTCATCAAAGTGTATTTTTTCACAAAAAAATTGCATTTGACACACAAATACAGTGTGACATAAAATATTGCAACAACCACCATTTTAATCTCTCGGGTCTCTGCTAAAATATATATATATATGTAATTTTCTAGGAAAAAATTATGATTTTGACTTGAAACCAACAAGTGTCCAAGTGTCAGAAAAAGGTTTAGTCTTTAAGTGGTTAAACTTCCCTCATTTACAGACTGAAGTTAATTCCTTTGATCTCATAAACACTAGTAAACAAAACCTTACAATGTTTATAGTTAGCACAGCAGTTGAGGAATGTTGTGAAACTTGGCAGACTGCCTGTTTTTTTTTTTTTTTTTTTTTTGACAGCTGTCGGCTTGAGCAGAGAACCCTGCATAGAATCGGGAAAATCCTTGGTTAAGATCGCATGGGGGGAAATAATTGCGATATTTATTCTTAACGATTAATCGCACAGCTCTACTCTTCATGTAACCTTGTTTAGTCCTGGCATCTGGTCATTCTGTCCCCAGCTACTCTATCATCAGGTGGCCCTTTTATAGTAGAGACAGATTTATATTTGTTGAAAACCTTGCAAAGTTTTCCATAGTGACTAGTTTATTATTGCAACCTAAGTGTGGGGTTTACTATTGCAGGTACTGACACCGATGTGTTTTTTTTTTATCGGAGGTACTAATATCAATGTGGGGTTTATTATTGTGGTCACAGACTCCAGTGCTGGCGTAGTTATTGTGCCCACTGACACCATTGCAGTAGGTTATTGTTGGGTCCACTGACACCATTGTAGGAGGTTATTGTTGGGTCCACTGACACCAATGCAGGGGGTTATTTTTGTGGTCAATGATACCAATGTCGGGTTTATTATTGTGTTCAGGAAAGTGGAAAGAGAGCTGGACCCGTAGGTTTAATTTACTGTTATTGTTATCTTAAGGTATTGCTGTTAATGTAAATGTTCTGGTTTCTGAGCAGGTGGCTTCTACACCCCAGAGGATCTCCAGTCTCCTTGGCTTGTAGTGTAATGTAAAAAGGGTTGAAATGTAAGCGCCATGCCACTGCTAAGAGGTCCAGATACAACTTTATTCCATTAAAAGCCAGGGGTACAGATCAAGAATTAGCCAACGCGTTTCAAGGGTCTATGTACCCCCTTCATCAGTGCTTGACTGGCAACCAAGTGAACAAACCAGTAGTGAACTGGACCTACAATCGTGACAACAGTAGTTTTCCCATGCTAAAGGAGGAAGAAGGCTCTCTTCTGCGTGGGGACCAGGGCTGATACGGACCATACAGTAAATAAAATAAGTGCAGCGCAAAAGGATAAAGAGTATTAAAAATAATAATAATAAAGTGATGAATAATAAAATAAATAGATGAATAATCAAATAAATAGCAACAGTCCTTAAATATGAAATGGTGAAAATAGCAGGTAGCGGAAGATGGCGAATATCTCTCTTCTGGGGACACTTGGTAACAAACTTAAATCCGTGCGGTAAGTATGTAAAAAAGTTGCGCTTACCAGATCCAGTTGACCCCTTAATTATAGGGGGTCCGAAACAGCATAAGTGGGTCTGTGGCAAACTGCTGGGCTGGCTGAGATCTGTAGAAATCCCCTCTGATCAGGAGTAGAACATCATAATGCCGCTGGATACTTTGTTTCTCAATTAGGCTATATCCCTCAAAGAGGGAGGAGATCCGTGTTGAGATACCAGGTGGAGAGGTGGAAATCCCCAGGAGCAGTAAAAAAACATAAAGGAAACTTCTAAGAGCGATCCGTATGAGAATCAAAGTTCAACATTTATTCAATGGTATAAAACAAAAAGACGCTAGCAGAGCGCCAATAGGTACACGTGCTGAGGCAGTGAATAATAATGAGACAGACTGCTCTTGACAGAACAGCTGTCAGCAGGAGAGTGCTGCGGGTGACGGTGGTCAATCCATACCGCCCTCGTGATACGGACCATGACACACCTGAGTGTAGCAAGGACAGTGGAGGAAGCAGAGTGGACACTATCCTGGATCCTTGGCTCACAAACTGGATTGTGAGGAGCCAGCTGTGCAGTAAAAAGCCACATGCTGAGGATACCACCAGAGATAAAGAGGGAAGCCCTTTTTTGCCTGGCACTTGGATGGAATGCCTCTGCATATACAGGACTGGTGAGCAGCCGCTGGCCAACCATACACTGCAGCCTAAAAGAGGGATGGACTTTCTGGCTTGGAGAACTTTATTTTTGGATGCACCAACTCTTAAAGGGACACTATCTAGAGTGCCCCAACGCAAGGTTTTAGGCCCCAATGAGCTGGCCAGCAGAAAGTTTAGCACATGTGGACTGCTGACTGTTGCTGTGGTAATCAATATAGGTCCTCCCCCTTAGTTAGGCTGTCCTGTGTAGGTCACAGAAAGGGGTGGAATATTAAATGTTCATTGTTGGAAAGTCTGCTAATTATCTCAATTAATTACTATATTACTACTCTTTGCTGATGTTTGATTAGTAACTGCTTTTTTATAACCTTTTGATGGTGAACCCATTTCAGTATAACATTTCCTTGCTTATACCCTCTCAGGCCACTTTATTAGGTACACCTTGCTAGTACCGGGGTGGACCCTCTTTTGCCTTCAGAACTGCCCTAATTCTTTGTGGCATAGATTCAACAAGGTGTTGCAAACATTCCTCAGAGGTCCATATTGACATGATAGCATCACGCAGCTGCTGCAGATTTGTTGGCTGCACATTCATGATGTTAATCTTCCATTCCACTACATCCCAAAGGTGCTCTATTGGATTGAGATCTGGTGAGTGTGGAGACCATTGGAGTACAGTGACCTCATTGTCATGTTCAAGAAATCAGCGGTGAGATGATTTGAGCTTTGTGACATGGTGCATTATCCTGCTGGAAATATCCATCAGAAGATGGGTACACTGTAGTCATAAAGGGATGGACATGGTCAGCAACAATAATCAGGTAGGCCGTTTTTGAAATACTTAGACCAGCCCATTTGGCATCAACAACCATACCACGTTCAAAGTCACTTAAATCACCTTTCTTTCCTATTCTGTTGCTCGGTTTAAACGTCAGCAAGTTGTCTTCTCCACGTCTAGATGCCTAAATGCGTTGAGTTGCTGCCATGTGATTGGCTGATTAGCAATTTGTGTTACCAAGCAATTGAACGGGTGTACCTAATAAAGTGTCTGGTGAGTGTATATCCTCAGCTCAGCTAGGTATGTCAGCGAGTACAGAGCTGTTAGGGGAGTCATGGGCACAAGGAAAGGAGGAGCCAACACAGCAAGCGGCTCTTTTGAGGGTAAGCGCTACACAAGGAAGCATGCAGTAACCAGGATTTTTTATTAACATTCAAGAGAATATATACTGTAACAGAAAAATCTACAAATCTATTCAAAATGGAAAATCTCTGTATTTTTGGGCAGAGAGGATACAACTACACATATTTGTCAATGACATTTGTTTTTCCTATTAGCTTTTTTAAGGAACTTCTGGCCAAATTGAAAGCATTTTACATTTTTTAAATCATTTTCTTGTGATTTATCCGGTGATTCAGGTTGGTATACCAACTTTCCTTTATGGATAATCATGAGCTGTAACCTCAGATGCCGGATGACTTGGAACAAAAAACATTTATCCTAATACTCATTAATACTTGTTGTTGGCCCTCCAGCCTCTGGCCGTCTCCCTGGGTGGCGCGCGCTTTTCCACTTCCTAGGCAATCAGCTAGCAGGAGTCAGGATTTGTTATAAATTATTGGCTTAAATTACCTTTATTGGAGAACAGTTTTTTTTTTCTCTGTGTTTTCATATTTGTCAACACTTAAAGCTGAGCTAAAGGAAAACAGCTAAATACACAGATAAAAACATGTACGAGAGCTGCTTTACCTGCCAAAGGATTTGTATTCCATCTCTGAGAATTTATACAGCTCTGCACAGCCCTATTGGGGCATGAGACCTGATTTTCCGCTACTGAATTTAAGTAGCACAGGTCCTCCACCAACCCCCAATCTGTGATTGGACAGTGAAAAGAGGAATCAGCAGACTGATGAGCTCCTCTCTCTGTCACTTTGATCTATCAGCATGCTCCTTGCACATCAGCTAAACTAATTGATCAAGCGGGCGGACCGTCTGCACTCGGACAGCCGCAGCGCCGGCCGGCGGCTATTCGGTTATTACGGTAACTGACATTATGACAGTACTTAACTTGGGGGGGGCACAGTAAAATTGGGGGGTCGTGGCCCCCTCAGGCCCCACCCTGGTGACGCCCCTGATTGGTTCCTTGTGCTGCTTCTACCTATCTAAGTCTATGCTCTGTTGTACAGGAAGGCAAGAGGCTGATGCCAAGTCAAAGTTAGGGACCTACCCTACATGCATTTTAACCCCTTCCTGCCGATGTAACACATATATGCAGCCCCACTGCACTGGGCTTTTTACTGTCGGGCCGCATATATGCGTATCTCCCTTTTTGCTGGGAGCGCACCGGACTGCGCGCTCCCAGCACAGAGATTGGGGTCCCACCAAGAGCTCTGTGCCCCCATACTAACGATCGGGACCCAGAACTCCCAATTCCAGGGCAACTGGTTACTGTAGTAGGCTCTGATTGGCTACAATAGTGATCAGTCACTGTGAAGCCCGCCCTTCTTTCTCTCTCTGTGAAGAAATGTATCTCTCTCTTTCTTTGCAGAGAGGAAAAGAAAAAAAATAATGTAAATAAAGAAAACATACCTAATGGCCCGTACACAAGATCCGAAAATCGGATGAAAAATACCACTTTTGACACGATCGTACGATAATCGGATCGTTAGTACAGAGCTTTCGAGAGCCAATCACGGCAGTTCATCCGATATTATCCGAAGGGACATGCACAAACAATGTTCTCGTACAATACCAGATCGTACGATTTTTGTTTAATCAGTACAGTTGTCTTCCAAAAATATAATACAAATGCATTACAACACATGACATCACTTTTTTATTCTGTTGTATGATAATTTTCGTAACTTTAGTAAACTCTTCAGGTTCGATATACGACTAGCATGCAAAAAAAAAAAAAACAGACGATCTGTCGTTCGATTTTCAGATCGTGTGTATGGGGCATTAATCAAGGTTTGATCTAGGTTAGTGCCAGGGTTAGTGTTTGAGTCAAGTAAGGGTCAAAGGTCAGGGTCAGTATATTTTGGGCAGGATTTTTTTTTTCTTTTTTAATTAGCATTAGTGTCAGTTAGTGTCAATGTGTTAGATAGGAGCCCCACTGGCTTTTAGGAATGGATACCTCCCAACTTTCTGAGATGGGAATGAGGGACACCCATAAGCAAAAGTATGCATTAATAGGATGCGCCCCTTGCTACGCCCCCTTACAAGGAGAATTAATACGCAAAAAATGATTGGTTAACCACTTCCCGACCGCCTCACACAGATATACTGCAGCAGAAGGGCACGTACAGGCAGATTAACGTACCTTGCCCTTTAAGAGGCAGCTTGCGGGCGCGCCCACCGGGAGACTCGATGTCCGCGGGGATACCCGTAATCGTCTCACAGTGAGGAAGAACGGGGTAATGCTAATGTAAGCAAGCATTTCCCCATTCTGCCTAGTGACAGGACATTGATCACAGCTCCCTGTAATCGGGAGCGATGATCAGTGTCGTGTCACACACAGACCCTCCCCCCACAGTTAGAATCACTCCTTAGGACACACTTAACCCCTACAGCGCCACCTAGTGGTTAACTCCTTCACTTCCAGTTACATTTACACAGTAATCAATGCATTTTTAATCGCACTGATCGATGTATAAATGTGAATGTTCCCAAAATAGCGCCAAAAGTGTCAGATCTGTCCGCCATAATGACACAGTCATGCTAAAAATTGCTGATTGCCGCCATTACTAGTAAAAAAAAAATTAATAATAAAAATGCCATAAAACTATCCCCTATTTTGTAGATGCTATAACTTTTGCGCAAATCAATTTTTTTTTACCAAAAATATGTAGAAGAATACGTATGGGCCTAAACTGAGGAAAAAAAATGTTTTTTTTATATACTTTTGGGGCATATTTATTATACCAACATGCAAAAAATATTGCTTTTTTTTTTCAAAATTATCGCTCTTTTTTTGTTTATAGCGCAAAAGATAAAAACCGCAGAGGTGATCAAATACCACCAAAAGAAATCTCTATTTGTGGGAAAAAAAGGACGTCAATTTTGTTTGGGAGCCACATCGCACGACCGCGCAATTGTCAGTTAAACCGACGCAGTGTCGAATCGCAAAAAGTGCTCTGGTCTTTGGCCAGCCAAATGGTCCGGGGCTGAAGTGGTTAAACCCACAAATGCTTTTTTTACCAATACTATTCCTTTATATTGGCTTTTGAAATGTACAAATGCAGCAATTTAGAAATGGGCTTAACACTGTAAAACACTTTTTGATAGACAAATAGTGCATTTTTAATACAGGTATATACATCAGACCAAAATGAGGGACAAATGAGGAGGAAAGAGGGACAGAGGGACATTGTTCCAAATCAGGGACATTCCCCTGAAATTTAGGGACAGTTGGGAGGTATGGGAATGTGCAAAAGGGGCTAGCAAGCTTCAGACCCATATGCAAGTACTGAAGATTCGACTATAGATTGGTGAATCTACCCAGGTTCAATTCCCCAAGGGTTTGGCAAATTTTTGTTCTTAGAGGCGAACTTAGAGGCAAATCCCTTTGAAGACTATGGGGTGTGTGAATCTTGTTGCCAAATTCTGCCCGTTTTTAGAGCCAATAGGGAAGCTTCTCTTAAAAAGGCACAGGAAACCAGGCACTGCCATGACAGAAAATGCATATAAATATATAAATAAAATATAAAAAAGTACTTACAGCATGGACAGAATCTCTTTATGCGATTTCCAGGGCAACCCTGAAAATACACAAATCCTTTAAATGGCATGCTTGGAGGATGTCTTACAGCTGGATGTGATGTTATGGAACAGTGCGATTTTTATTTTCAGTGACAGCGTACACTGGCAGTGCATATGTGGCTGTGGAATTGATTTTTTTTCCTTTTATATTTAGCTTGGATTACACACAGCAGCACCCCAATCTGATTAATTTCATTTTGTAAAAAAAAGGCTTTTTTTAGGTGGTTTAGGCAGTGGCACATGCTTTTTCATCAAACGAGAATAGACAGATTTTGACTGGCTGATAGAAATTGACTAGTAGTCGCCTGTCGCTGTCCCCGTTCTCGCTGAAAACTTTCCTAGTGCTGTCCAATTTCCAACCAACTCTCCTTAAAGCGGAGTTCTACCCAAAAGTGGAACTTCCGCTCATCTTATTCCTCCCCCCCTCCGGTGCCACATTTGGCACCTTTCAGGGGCGAGGGGGGTGCAGATACCTGTATTAGACAGGTATCTGCACCCACTTCCGGGAATAGACTCCCGCGGGAGTCACGCCCCTCCCACACCACCCCGCTGTCTCCTGGGAAACACACAGGTCCCAGGAGATAGCGGGGACCACTTAGGACGCGCAGCGCGACTCGCGC
This sequence comes from Lithobates septentrionalis, assembly GCA_037952835.1. Classification (NCBI taxonomy): domain Eukaryota; kingdom Metazoa; phylum Chordata; class Amphibia; order Anura; family Ranidae; genus Lithobates; species Lithobates septentrionalis. The sequence continues at coordinate 837,379 of JBBDGP010000554.1, forward strand.
ATGCGCAGTAGGGAACTGGGAAGTGAAGCCGCAACGCTTCACTTGCTTATTCCCTCACCGAGAATGGCGGCTGCTAACATCGCTGGACTCCAGGACAGGTAAGTGTCCATTTATTAAAAGTCAGCAGCTGCAGTATTTGTAGCTGCTGGCTTTTAATAATTTTTTTTCAGGTGGACTCCCTCTTTAAGAATTGAGATACTGCAAATGATACAGCAGTGTACAATTGGTCAGTAGCAGGACAGTTTTAATCAGGATATCATGCCTAACTAGTATATGCCTAACTTTTATTTTATCTCTGGGGATAGGGGGATACCATGAATGTGTGATATATTTTTAACACTGATTACCGAATTAGTGCTACTGGTCCCCAAAAAGTGTTAGTTGGTGTCTGATTTATCAGACACAATGTCGCAGTCCCACCATAAGTCGCTGATCGCCGACATTTCTAATAAAAAATTTAAAATAAATAAAAATACCATAAACATAGTTCATAGTTTGTAGATGGTATAACTTTTGCGAAAAAAACAATCAATATACGCCTATTGGGATTTTTTAAATTAAAAATATGTAGCAGAATACATATTGGTCTAAAGTAATGGCATAAAGTAAAAAATGTTGTTTTTTTTTTTTTTCAAAATTGTCGCTCTTTTTTGTTTATAACTCAAAAATGTAAAAAAATGCAGAGGTGATCAAAAACTACCAAAAGAAAGCTCTATTTGTGGGAAAAAAGGAAATAAATTTTATCTGGATACATTGTCGCATAACTGCATGTTTGTTAATTAAAGTAACTCAGTGCCGTATCGCAAAAAATGGCCTGTCATGAAGGGGGTAAAACCTCCTGGAGGTCAAGGGGTTCAATTTAAAACACAAGATGTTCTCAGCCTGGATTTTTTTATTGTATAGTGTACTAAGGCCTAGTTTAGACTTGCAGCTGAGCCACGTTTTTACCACCCACTGCGTTTCAACGCATCACGCCGCTGCAAAGACAACGGGCGTGATGCTTTGAAACGCAGCATGGCAAAATGATCTCCTCTGACAGGTTCATCGGGCAGTACCGCCCACAATGCAATTGAATGGGGGGCTTATCCGCGTCCAACGCAGGCAATTGCGGAATGCTGGGGTTAGAACAGATGGTAATGCAATGCCTCTGTCACATGCAATCTGAAGAGCGATCTTTCCCTTTGTGCACCACCCTTAATGGTTTTAAAATGACTGAGCCACTTCTCTGTGCTCTGCTCTTGGCTCGACATGCACTTTAATAAACATCCCTGATTGGCTGAAATGTGTGTACATTGGCTGTCGTGATTCTTCTGCTGAACAATCCAGTCTCCTTACCTTCGTTTCATGCCTATTGCTGGCGTTATAACTGTCTCTGATCTTGTCTGCTTTTCATGCCTGTACCAGACGACACATTATGTACTATGCTGTCGTCTTTCAGCTGTAAATAACCATATCAGGACCGGTTACTGACCACACTACATGATAAAGAAAGATCTTTCCAACAGGACAATCACACTAAATGGCTTTGCTACACTGAAATGGGATTAGCTTGTGATGTGGATGTACAGTGCAGGTCATGGTTGGCTATCTGATAGCGGTACAGACATTGTTCACTCCGGCTTATGGCACATTAAATCGGAGCTGCAATCCGATAATCTGTATGAATCAGCAAAGCGTGGGTCCAGGTTCTAGAAATTGTATTAAAGGAAAAATTACAACTAGTATTTTTTTTTTTTTTTTAGTTTATACTTTTAACCTTTTGTAAGCCTGGTGAGCACTCTTATGGCAGAGGTTTTCCGTCTGTGATCTGGTGCTATGTTGAGCAACATCTTTAGGCTCCATGCACACTGGACGTTAAAATAACGTTATAAAAACGCCAGTAGCTTTGCAGTGAGTCTTTCAAAGTTTTTTTTAACATCTTTGCAATAACGTTTATTAACGTTTTTTAGCGTTTTATTTTTTAAAATTTAAAAAATTTTTTTTTTAATGGATCAAAAATGTTAATCACTTAAGCCCCGGACCATTTGGCTGGCCAAAGACCAGAGCACTTTTTGCGATTCGGCACTGCGTCGCTTTAACTGACAATTGCGCGATCGCGCGACGTGGCTCCCAAACAAAACTGACGTTTTTTTTTCCCCCCACAAATAGAGCTTTCTTTTGGTGGTATTTGATCACCTCTGCTGTTTTTAGTTTTTGCGCTATAAACAAAAAAACAGCAACAATTTTGAAAAAAAAAAACAATATCTTTTACTTTTTGCTATAATAAATATCCCCAAAAAATATATAAAGAAACTTTTTTTTCCCTCCGTTTAGGCCGATATGTATTCTTCTAAATATTTTTGGTAAAAAAAAACGCAATAAGCGTTTATTGATTGGTTTGCGCAAAAGTTATAGCATCTACAAAATAGGGGATAGTTTTATGGTATTTTTATTAATAATTTTTACTAGTAATGGCGGCGATTAACGATTTTAATCGTGACTGCGACATTATGGCGGACAGATCGGACACTTTTGGCGCGATTTTGGCACCATTCACATTTATACAGCGAGTATTCAGTGTGATTAAAAAATGCATTGATTACTGTGCAAATGTGGAAAGAGAAAAATATCCTGGACGGCCGCACACCATAGAAGACATCTTTATTGATATGAAGAAATAAAAATGTGACTGGCAGTGAAGGGGTTAACCAGGAGGGGGCGCTGCAGGGGTTAAGTGTGTCCTAGGGATGTGTTCTAACTGTGGGGGGATGGGCTGTGTGTGACACGACACTGATCACCACTCCCAGGGTACGCTGGGAGCTGTGATCAGTGACACAAGGCAGAACGGGGAAATGCTTGTTTACATTAGCATTTCCCCCTTTTTCAGCTCCGTGAGACGATCGCGGGTATCCCCGCGGACATCGAGTCCAGCGGGACCCACGATCACACTCACGGAGCTCGCAGCAGGGTCGCGTGTGCACAGCCGCTGGCACGCAAGCGACCACGCGGCAGAAAAAATGAAGGGACGTACAGGTACGCCCTTTTGCGCAGCCGTGCCATTCTGCCGATGTATATGTACATGCGGCGGTCGGCAAGCAGTTAAAACACACTGGAGTGCCACGTTTTTGAGCGTTTATCAACGTTTATCAGCGTTTATGAGCGTTTTACTTATTTTGTGGTCAGAAAAACGACTCCTGTGCATGGACACCTAGGATAACATAGAGGGGAGTTTATGGGCCGTTAAAAAAAAAACACCCAAACTCCCAAAAACGTCCATTTATGAGCTTCAGTGTGCATGGAGCCTTAAAAGGAGCTTGCTTGTAAGGAGAACCCAGCTTGTTTTAACGTGGCCGTCACACGCAGCTGGGCTCTGCTGATACAAACTGGGTTTCAGGGTGTCACAGGGTGTTCAGCCCAAACCACATACTTCTACGCATATAGATGTTCGTCCTAGCCCTCTTCTCCCCATCCTCCTGGTCACCACATCTTTAACCTCTTCCTGCCTGGAGTACTCACACACATCACATAGGCTCATGTATGATACTTGGTCCAGTCAGACGCAGGGTGGATATAAATCAATGATTTCAAAAAAATAAATAAAAATAAATGATTTTTAGCAAATTTTATTTAATAAAATACTTTTGGGGTAAAAATCTATCTAAAGATAGTTTTCTATTTAAGATACATTAATAATTGTGTTTATTCAGCATGAGATGGAGCTTAGTATGTAGCATGAGGCTGTATATTCTACAATATTTACATTTTTTGTAAACTCATTCAATGAATCCAAGCTCTGCAAGCTGAGATAACATGCACCTCATTGATGCATTCACACAATTTCCCAGTAACCATGAGAGAAAAACAAAGTTCAAGAATATTCCTTTATCCCATTGTTTTGCAAATCTCTGTACACTACAAACTTTATGATTGAATCGGTTCTGATATTGTTGTTTTTCTAACCTGACAGCTTATGATTCTAAAAAGGAAACCTTCATTTTGTTTGCAAATATTGAAGAGTCAAGAATGAGTCCTTACATTTAATGAGCATCTCTCATTTTAGATCCATCATGGCAGCGCCTGTTAGCGGGCATCCACTCATCTGCTGCCGCCGCGTCCCTCACCTTGTTGTGTCGCTGCTGCATCACCAGCCTTCCCATTAAAGTGAATGGGACTGTCGGTGAATCAACAGCGGGTCAGAGGAGGAGCCACTGCGGGACAGAAATGACAGCTGCTCTTTAAAAATTATGATATAAATCGAGTTGCTTTAAATCAAGCCTTTTTGCTAGCGATTTTAAATATGATTTAAATCGTGATTTAAATCAACTTGATTTAAATCAAATCCACCCTGGTCAGAAGCTCCAGAAGCTCAACCGAAAACAATGGGCCCATGGATCATGGGGGCCTGGGTCACCTGGCACATGCTACAAGAAGAAGTTCCCTTTCACTCTCATGCCAGGGACTACTTTTCCTTCATCACCACCACTCCAAAGCCAACCAGGCTTGAGTCAGTAAAGCACTTAAAGTGGTGTTCCGGACGAAATTACGCTTTTTAAATAAAAATACCCCTTTAATACACGAGCTTAATGTATTCTAGTAAAGTTAGTCTGTAAACTAAGGTCTGTTTTGTTAGTTTATAGCAGTAGTTTGTTGTTTTAGAAAATTACAGCAGGCCGTGGCCATCTTAAGTGTGGGCATCTGAAGCCAGACTGTATTTTTTCCTGGATCTCATCCTTGTAGATCTCGCACATGCTCAGTGCAGCACAAGCAGTGTAATAGGTTTCAGGTCAGGTCTCCATAGCAACGGCAGTGTCAGAGGAAGTTGCCGCCCCTTCCCAGAAGACATTGCAAACAGGAAATGATGCGATGGGCCACGGCCAGGGAGGAGGAAGTGAAAAATGAATACAGGAGATATACAGTAGGTGCTGAGAATTTTTTTTAAAAAAATATCCAATTCGTTTACAGTGCACAGTTTAGTGAGGGATGCTGAAGAGTTGTAAAAGTGGGTGGAACTCCACTTTAAATGAGTTGTAAAGGCAGAAGTTTTTTTATCTTAATGCATTCTATGACAAATGAGGGGGGAAGAGGGATATCCAAATCAGGGAAAGTCCCTCTAAATCAGGGACAGATGGGAGCTATGCCACACCTTGCAGTAATGAAGACCTCTTGAGGGAAAGAGAGCCTTGACTGATGGGGGCATGGCCAGGTGTGGGACAAGGTGGCTGAGTGGTCACCAAGGATTGGTTGTTAGGGGGGATGGGCTGGGCCTGAGCTCGGTAAAAGTTATGCCCCAGGGAATTCTGGGTCTTTCAAGAAACGTGTTTGGAAGAGCTGCCCACCCTCCTGACTCTTTTTTCTATGGTATGTCACAGCTTGCTGCGGTTTCTTGACCTTGCCAGGATAAAATGGCTGTAATGGGCTTCCTCCCTTTTGGAATTATGTGCTCACAGTACAACTGTGACTGGCACTGGTTGAAAAGTGTTCACATGTTATGTGTTGGAATTTAATAAAGCTGTGGCCTTGCCCTTTCCAGCCTAATGGTTGTAAGTGTGTTTATTTAATGGAGTGAGGGGGCAAGGGGGAAGGTTTTGTCTATACATCCATGCTACAGTTAATTGGACCTGGGCTCATTGCGCCTCAGCAGTCAAGCACTGCAATGCTATGGCCCAGTGTGCAGGGGTGCAGAGTCACATATGGCGACCCATCACATTTGGCTACCCGCTGGAGTGCCCATGCGCGACGCCGCCATATGCGTTCCAACACTTTTACGACACACTAAAACCATCAGATAGTGTGACGGAACTGACGCTGAACCGCGCTTGCGCAGTTATTATGTGGCTCCACCCCTAAGTCCAGGTTCAAGCCCCACCATCCAAGTGGACATAGAGCTAGAATATAATTAATGCTGAGCGAATCGAGGCTGTGCCCGAAGCGTGACGAGCGAAGCGAGCCCGCGAGGGGCCCTGTTGCAAAGTGGCTTGAACCAGGACTTAGGGGTGGAGCCGCGTTTACTGTGCTGTTTTGTTGTAAAAGTGTTGGAACGCATATGGCGGCGGCACGCATGCGCACTCCAGCAGGTAGCCAAATGTGATGGGTAGCCATATGTGATGATACAAGGGACCTAAAAGTTTAAAATGCTCTTTCTTCCTCCCAAGATGGACTATGGGATTTGAAATGTGCATGTAGCACTGTACTGCTGTAACCACACAAACAGAAGTGGAGGGGGAAAGGAGAGCTTCAGGAGTTCACAGGGATTGGTACAAGGAGACAGAAAAACACAGCAAGAAAAGATTTAATGAAAAACAGATTACAAGGCCATTAAGTAGCGGATGTGCATGGATGTGGAATAAATAGGATGTGGTGTGCATTTGTATTCAGCCCCCTTTACTCTGATACCCCTAACTAAAATCTAGTGGAACCAATTGCCTTCAGAAGTCACCTATTTAGTAAATAGAGTCCACCTGTGTGTAATTTATTCTCAGTATAAATACTGCTGTTCTGTGAAGCCCTTAGAGGTTTGTTAGAGAACCTTGGTGAACAAACAGCATCATGAAGGCCAAGGAACACACCAGACAGGCCAGGGATAAAGTTGTGGAGAAGTTTAGGACCCCTTTCACACCGAGCCGCCTAGGGAGTCAGCGGTAAAGCGGCGGTATTTTTAGCACCGCTTTACCATTGTTTTAGCGGCGCTATTCGGTCGCTAGCGGGGGGCGGTTTTAACCCCCCCCCCTCTAGCGGCCGATAAGGGGTTAAATCCGCCCGCAAAATGCCACCGGAGTGGCGTTTTGCCAGCAGCATCGCAGCACTGACCCTTTGATTTCAATGGGGAGCAGCGGTGGAGGAGCGGTGAGTTCACCACTCCTTCACCGCTCCCAATAAGCTGCTGGCAGGACCTTTTGTGACGCCCTGCAAGCGCACCGCTCCAGTGTGAAAGCCCTCAGGCTTTCACACTGGAGTGAATGGAGCCGCTTTTTTCAGGCTCTATTTTTAGCGCTGTAGCGCCTGAAAAACGCCAACAGTGTGAAAGAGGTCTAAAGCAGGGTTAGGTTATAAAAAAATATCCAAGCTTTGAACAACTATTAAATCCATCTTTCAAAAATGGAAAGAGTATGGCACAACTGCAAACCTACCAAGACATGGCCGTCCATCTAAACTGACAGGCCGGGCAAGGAGAGCATTAATCAGGGAAGCAGCCAAGAGGCCCATGGTAACTCTGGAGGAGCTGCAGAGATCTACAGCTCATCTGGACACAGGACAACTATTAGTCATGCTCTCCACAAATCTGCCCTTTATGGAAGAGTGGCCAATAGAAAGTCATTGTTGAAAGAAAGCCATAAGAAGTCCCATTTTCAGTTTGTGAGAAGCCATGTGGGGGACACAGCAAACATGTGAAAGAAGGTGCTCTGGTCAGATGATTCCAAAATTGAACTTTTTGGCCAAAAAGCAAAACGCACCCTGAACCCCCCATCCCCACCGTAAGACATGGTGGTGGCAGCATCATGTTGTAGGGATGCTTCTCTTTAGCAGGGACAGAGAAGCTGGTCAGAGTTGATGGGAAGATGGATGGAGCCAAAAACAGAGCATTCTTAGAATAAAAGCTGTTAGAGTCTGCAAAAGACTTGAGACTGGGGCGGAGGTTTACTTTCCAGCAGTACAATGACCCTAAACATACCGCCAGAGCTACAATGGAATGGTTTAGATCAAAGCAAGTCCAGACCTAAATCCAATTGAGAATCTGTGGCAAGACTTGAAAATTGCTATTCACAGACGCTCCCCATCCAATCTGACAGAGTTTGAGCCATTTTGCAAAGAAGAATGGGCAAAAATTTCACTCTCTAGATGTGCAAAGCTGGTAGAGACATCCCCAAAAAGACTTGCAGCTGTAATATCAGCGAAAGGTGGTTCTACAAAGTATTGGGTCAGGGGGGCTGAATACAAATGCACGCCACACTTTTCATTTATTTATTTGTAAAAAAATTTGGAAAACCGTTTATCATTTTTCTTCCACAATTATGTGCCACTTTGTGTTGGTCTATCACATAAAATCCCAATAAAATACATTTACGTTTTTGGTAACATGACAAAATATGGAAAATTTCAAGGGGTATGAATACTTTTTCAAGGGATGGTGGTTTGCAGAAAACAAGGGCACTGGTATATTTGATAAAGGTCAATGCTGATGAACATTTCTAACCTTGAAAAACCCTGTCTGGCAACAAACTAGCTGTAACTGGTAGCAACGATGTGTGGGTCAGAGACCCTCTCACCCAATCCTTATGCATCAACCAGAGAAGAGGCAGGTGTCCTGCGGTGGGGGGCCCCCTTTAATAAATATGCAGCTATGGTGGCTGCAACTCAGTGCTCCCGCAGCATATAGGTATCCCCGAAGCAGCTCTTGTGTTCGGCTTGACAGTCTCTTACTCAGCTTCCCCAGCCTTTTCTGTACTCTCCGGCTCAACCCGGTCAGATTCAGAACCGCACGGCTCGACACAAGTTCTCACACACTCCTTGCTCATACTAAATCTCTCTCCAACTCCCCTGTGTCTTCATGGGCTTTATTTTTTCATATGCTCCCGCCCCTTGGTGATTGCTCATGGGCTCTGTAGTTTTATTTCAGCTAAACTTTGAGGAAAGTTCTGCTTTCAGTCTACAATTCCCAGAAGTCTCTGGATACCTGTATAACAAGTAAAAGTGCTGAATGTCGCCATCTTGTGGATGAATAAAGTTCTACATTCTCAGTAACAATGCATAGTGTTACAAATGTAATATATTGCAGCTTCCAAGTCCTTAGATGTGGTGGCTGCATTCGTTTATTTTTTTGTTTTTTTTAGTCTAAGTAAGTACAAAACATACCTGATCCTGCCAGAAATACAGTATCCTTGTAACTTACTGTGCACTGAACTGACGTCTCAAACAATTGTATCACCTTTCCCAGCTATCTTCTGTGATCAAAGCCTCCCTATGTCATGGAGATGTGAATAGGGGGAGGTATTTGTAGTCTAAATCAGGATAGCAGCCTAAGGTGACAACACTCTCTATAGGTAGAGTGCAGTAAGTGAACTTTGGCAACTTAGGATAGGCAATGTGTTATTAACAGGATCACCAGGTGAAAAAGAAAACAAATGCAGCCACCATTTAAAGCTGAACTCTGGGATAAGCCAATTTTGTATAATTACAAGAGTCCTGTGTATTCTTCCTTGAATCTTGGTGTGCTTTGTGTATTTCTCCCAGATCTGTGCAGTAGTCCAGTGTGAGACTTTCCCTCTGTGCTGGAGCTTTCTGTAATAAAGACCGCTCACTGCTACTCTCTCTCCTTGTGCAGGGTGACTGGTCTTGTCTCCGCCCCTCCTGCTGGCAGCCTGTAGTAGGTTGAGCCTGCTGGGTCCTTCCCACAGCTCTGCTCTTTGCACAGGCTATGTACAGCACAGTGATGATGTCACTGATAAGATAGGTAAAAACAGGGGTTTGCAAAGGCATTCGGTGAGCACAAAGTGGATGTATATCCTTTGTTGCTTTTGAAGAATATATTTCAATGAAAAGTATTTATGCCCTGAGGTAAGCTTTAAAGCGTGAGTCCGGCGAAATTTTTTTTTTAGATGTCAGCAGCTGCAAATACTGTAGCTGCTGACTTTTAAAATAAGGTCACTCACCTGTGCCAGGGTCCAGCGATTTCGGCACCCGAGACCGAACCGTCCTTCGATCCTCGGGTGCTGCCGCCGCCATTCTCAGTGAGGGAATCAGGAAGTGAAGCGTTGCGGCTTCACTTCCCGATTCCCTACTGCGCATGCGCGAGTCATGCTGCGCTTTCTCAATGGTCCCAGGTATCTCCTGGGACCTGTGTCTTTCCCAGGAGACAGCGGGGAAGTGCGGGAGGGGGCGTGACTCCCGCGGAGTTTATTCCCGGAAGTGGGTGCAGATACCTGTCTTAGACAGGTATCTGCACCCCCCTCCCCCCTGAAAGGTGCCAATTGTGACACCGGAGGGGGGGAGGAATCCGATGAGCGGAAGTTCCACTTTTGGGTGGAACTCCGCTTTAAGGACTTGTAGCTGCAGTATACTGTATTTTTTGCTCCATAGGTCTCACCTGACCATAAGACGCACCTAGGTTTTAGAGTAGGAAAACAAGAAAAAAAATATTCTGAACTAAATGGCTGCTGGTCCTGCTGGGAGCTGACTGCGGACCTGTGGGTCCTGCTGGCTGCTGGCTTGTAGGTCCTACCCTGCTGGGAGCTGGCCATGGCCTGTGGGCCTCAGGCCATGGCCAGCTCCCAGCAGGACCTACAGGCCAGTGGCCAGTAGGACCCACAGGCCAGCAGGACCCACAGACCAAGGCCAGCTCCCAGCAGGACCCACAGTGTTGAGGGCTATTTCGAGGTTACTGGGTGGACACTGGGGCAGAGTAAATGGTGTGTATGGGGGGGTAGAAAGGATGTGGGAGTCTGCTGGCCCTGGGGGTGTCAGGGTCTCTCACCTCAGTGATAGCAGCTGCTAGTGCCAGCTCAGCAGGTCCTTGCACGGCCTCCTCCAGTCCTGGGGGGGAAAGAGGGGGGTGGGGGTGATGCTCCTGTCCTGGGGTCAAGTAAAGTTGCAGACCGAGCCAGTCACATTGGTTCCAAGTCCTGACTCCCTGGCGCGCCTTGCCTCCAAGATCCTGAGAATTGTATTTCCCTGGCTGTGCTGCGCTGCTTCTCCACCCACTGGGAGCTTGAGAGTACGCGGAGTGGACTACAACTCTCAGAATGCAACAGCGCCAGCTAGTTGGCCCCGGCCCGACTATTCTAACACGATGGCGGTGGCGGCGGGACAATAATCACTTCATAAGACGCTCAGACATTTCCACCTATTTTTTTTTGGGGGGGGGGGGGGGGGAGTGCGTCATAGGCAGCGAAAACTACGGTATTCATTTTTCATTTTGGGTCTAGATATGCCTTATAGCAGTTTATCAATAACTTACAGTAGACAGTAGTGTTGGCCTGTGACTTTCTGGACTGCCCTAGTCCTAATGTTTAACTAGAAACTCCTTTTGGCTTTATGTCAGCTCTACATGTGGGGTTTGACCTCCTAATTAATTTCTTCATTTGTCAAATAATCTTTTTGCTGGAAATACTTAGGCCAGCTACCTTGTGAATCCCAGGGGCCTGGCTTTCTCTGTCGGAATTATTAATAGTATGACTCCTTATTGGGTGTAAAGTTACTAACCACGAATGCTTCAGGGCTCACGTTTGTTGGCCGCACATGTCGTTCAGGTCATTTTTAGGGTTTAAATGATTGCACAGTATCCATGAGCACACGTATCCAAACATGTCCAATCTTATGTATACTGCTGAGAAAAAAAAACGGCGCTGTGTCATTGCAATGTGACACCTATATCAGTATCTGGGGAAAAATAACAGACTTCCTGGGAAAGAGAACCTGTCATGGCCTGAATTACAGCATTGAAAAACTATGTAGCCAAGGTCGATCCCACTTTTCTTCCAGTTTTTGGAGTCAATATTTTTTTCTTTCATTCTACAAATTCAACATCATTATTTTATCCAATTCTCTTAACGCGGCAGCAATACCACCAAAAAAATGTGACTTCCTAGGCTGGTTTTGACCTCTTGTATAATATTGTTAGTAAAGTGGTAAATTGGGGTCTGTTTATTAAAGCTGGTATTCAGCCATACCTTCAGTCTTCCACAGTTACCTGTACTGAAATTACTTTCTCTGATTTCACTACACACTGTAATGCCGCATACACACGATCGGAATTCTCGTCGGAAAAAGATGTGATGGCTTTTCCGACGGGATTCTGCTCAAGTTTGCCTTGCATACACACGGTCACGCAAAAGTTCGCTGAACTTACAACCGTCAAGAACGCGGTGATGTACAACACTATGACGAGCCGAGAAAATGAGGTTCAATACTTCCGAGCATGCGTCGAATTGTTTCCTGAGCATGCGTAGGAATTTTGAGCGTCGGAATTGCCACAGATGATCGCATTTTCGGATAGAAACTTTTTCCGACCGAAAAATTGAGAGAATACACACGGTCGCATTTTCCGACGAAAAGCTCTCATCGGCCTTTTGCTGCTCGAAATTCGGATCGTGTGTATGCGGCATTAGTCTCTCGCAGTGTTCATTAGAAGCTACAGCAAGTCTGATAGAGTCCGTCTCATTTCCTGCCTGGAGATCATACAGAATCATCTAGCCTTTAACTTTGCTTCTTGGCCTTTTGGCTAAGTTCAAGTGTAGTATCTGTACTTATCAGAGTCCAGTAGGGGTGCTTGTAGGCTGGTGTAGTTGAGCCTCACTGCAAGGGTGGCGCTGTTCATCGACAACCATGCAGAGAGAATGGAGAACAAGGAAGGAACCTAGGAATCTCTGAGGCCCTCATATGTGTCATCATGGGAGCTGCTGCCCTGACTGACATCCATGGCCATCTTTGGTGTAGCACTGTCCCCCTGGGGTTTGCATGCATTCTGCATAGTGGGAAGGTCAGGGACAGGGTCCCCGCTGGTTAGGGACAAGCTGCATAAGCGTAGGGACAGGTTCCTGCGGAGGAGGGACAAAGTAGGGCCATTGCTGCGTCTCGAGCAGTAGCCTTCCTCATTCAGGGGTCCCATTGCGAGTCTGTCTTCTAGCCAACTCCTCTGTTGGATGCTGCCAGGTGTCTACAGTGTGCACAGATTTTCCTTGCCTGGTTCATTGCAAGTGTTACGGCCCGGTGTGGCCGGGTCTACAGAGTTTGATGTTCTTTCAGCATTATCAAATTAATATCCCGTATGTTACCACATAAACTAGTCCCCTTGTGTGTTCTCTTCTCCTGTGGGCATTGAATCTGGGCCTCACCAACATCAACATGCTCCATTGTTCTCCTGGCCTTTTAGCAGGAATGGCCAGCTGTATAGTATTCCTGCTAGTGTAATGGGGTCCTTGGGATCTAAACTACGTGCCTTCTGGCTAAGCTGTGGGTTTGTAGTATTTTTCTAGTGTGGAGGGACCAGAGGGGCTCAGCGCCTCCTGATTTAAGTGGTTCTACCTTCCATGCCCCCGAAGAAATTAACTGTGATGAAACTAACGTGGTGGATCACAATAGAAGAGGTTCTTTCTTCTGTTTCCGCAATAACTTTACATGGACTTTCATGTCTGGACATTTTGAATTGTCACATTTTTTGTTTGGTAGATTTTTAGAGCATTATACTCTGTCTACTTGTATATTGTAATGTTAAATATCTCATAGCATGCTTGCTACTCCTATTAATCCTGTCTTGTTGTCACAAGTGTGGTAACTATGGTGAGCACATTTCCAAACTGCCAATTAGGGAACCACCCCCCTTCCCAAATGAGAATGATTTTAATACCTTTTTTGCCAATTTTTGGAAATTTCCAATTTTTGGAAAACTAAAAAAAAATAAGTGGTCACCAGTTTACAACATGCTGCAGCAAAAATTAAATTTCTAAAGAAACAAAAACGAGTCAAATCACATTTAAATTGATTTGCGGTTGCAACAACTTCTGGCACCCGGCTATCCAAAAAAACAGGGTGCCCCCACCCCCTCCCCGGTCCATACCAGACACTTAGGGTCTGCTATGGATTTTAAGGGAAACCCCACATCCAAATGAAAAAAAAAAAAACGGTGTGCCCCGCCCCCCAAGATCCATATCAGACCCTTAACCAGGCCCTGAACCATACCAAGCCACATGCCCTCAACATGAGGGGGTGCTTTGGGGCAGGGGGGCTCTTCCCCACAATCCTGGGCTGTGGTTGTGGGGGTATGCGGGCAGGGGGCTTATCGGAATCTGGAAGCCCCCTTTAACAAGGGGGCCCCCACGTCCCGCCCCCCACTTCCAGATTCTGATAAGCCCCCTCCCTGCACGCCCCCACAATCACCGGGCACAATTGTGGGGATGAGACCCTTGTCCCAATCAACATGGGGACAAGGTGCTTTGTGGTAAGGCCCCCCCCTACCCCAAAGCACCCACCCCCCATGTTGAGGGCAAGTGGTCTGGTTTGGATGCTTGCTCACCCCCCCTTTCCTGACCTGCCAGGCTGCATGCTCGGATAAGGGTCTGGTACGGATTTTGGAGGGGACCCCATGCCATTTTTCTTTTTTTTTTCACATGGGGTACCCCTTAAAATCCAAAGGGTCTGGTATGGACTAAGGGGGGGGGGGGGGCACATGTTATTTTTTTACCGGAAATTTTTTTTATTGTTTAGCGGGGAATACCATTGACAGCTATTGACTCATCTGTTGTTAAGGACGCCATGGCCAGCTTCCTGGCCCTGCTCCTTAACAACCAGCTATTACTGAGCCCTGATTGGGCAAAGCTTTGCCCAATCAGGGCACGGAATGCACTGTGCAGGGTGGCTGTGTTAGTTTCATTCCGGGACACTGTATTGTCCCAGAATGAAGATGCCTGGGACCCGGGACAGATTTACACTAACCACTTTTTAATTTTGCATTGTAAAAGCTCATAGCGCCAGAAAACTGGCGGCAGTGCTTTAATAAGTTCCCTCGACAGAGTCTCTTCTTTCATAAAAAGACTTTCTGCTTTTTTACAAAATAGAGTTCACGTTATCAGCAATGTAGAACTTGTATTGAGGCATTTTATTGTGTTTTGCTGTGTTTTCAATGCATTATTTGCCCAATGTTGTAGCAAAACCTGCGCTAAAGTGCAATACAATGCAACAAAGCACATGTTAGTGATGCATGCTATAATGCAACATTTGTATAATATTATACAAAGTGATGCACAATCTGATCCCTTATGTAGTCATGTGACCATCTGATTTACTATACAAGAAGAACAAGTGATCAGCGAGGAGAGTCGTGACCTTGATCAGATGGGAAGGAAAATAGTGTAGCTTCTTTTATATTTGATAGGGAATCCCAACTGCCTGACCTATTTCCTCCTATCATCCCATCTTCTCTTCTACGCCCGGATCCACTCTGGGTGCAATGAGGCGTGCAGAATATAATAATGGCTCCTGGCAGGTGAGGTTGTCACAGGAAGCAGCGCCAAGTGATTGAGAAGCAGATTCGGGCGCCCGAAGGCTCAGCCTGTACATTGATTTAGCCTCAGCTGTGCACATCTAATCCTATGCAATGCAACGTGGGGATTCTGCAGGGTCAGAGTTACTTTGATGTCAGGAGCTGCTCGCTTTCGCACAGTTCACAGGGCTAGAACGCAGATCTCCTTGTTGAGCAGCTGCCAAGCAATGCCGCCACAGGTAAAATTCATAAGATAATTAACCAGAGATCAATATTCTAAAGGTCATTGGCATATCACTTCATCGCTTTTCCCTCTGTAAAGAAAGAGAAAAATAGGCAACCTGCTTGCTTTAAAAAGAAGACTATAGTGTATCTACAGTCAATACATATTTAGAGCTGTAATTGTCACGTTTGCACAAAAGTGACTTTCAAACACATTTTTCCATATTTTTAATATTGTATTTTATATGAAGATTCATAGTGTCTCCCTCTAGTGGCAATTAATATGTCAGACTGTGCAGTTAACATCATTAAATGATAACTAAGCCCCAAAACAAAAATGCAATATATTTTAGCTTACAGTGAGGTGGCTACCTTATTTCTTTTCAAGCTAAGAACATCTTCAGCAAATACAAAAAATACAGTGCATCAAGAAAGCATTCACAGCGCTTCACTTTTTCCACATTTTGTTACAGCCTTATTCCGAAATTGATTCATTTCATTATTTTCCTCAAAATTCTGTAAACAATACCCCATAATGACAACATGAAATACATTTGTTTGAAATCTTTGCAAACTTATTCAAAATAAAAAAAGAAAAAGAAATCCCATGTACATAAGTATTCACAGCCTTTGTGCAATACTTTTTTGAAGCACCTTTGGCACCAATTACAGTCTTTTTGAGTATGATTCTACAAGCTTGGCACACCTATTTCTGGGCAGTTTCTCCCATTCTTCTTTGCAGGACCTCTCAAGCTCCATCAGGTTGGATGGGGAGTGTCAGATCTCACCAAAGATGTTCTATTGGGTTCAAGTCTGGGCTCTGGATGGGACATTCAAGGACATGACTGCTGAGACGCAATGGGCCTAGGTACAAATGAAATGTAACATAATGAGATCAAAAAACCCCACCACCCTTGCCCTTTCATCCCATTAAATAAAATACAACCATTAGGTTGGAAAGGGCAAGGCCACAGCTTTATTAAATTCCAACACGTAACATGTGAACACATTTAACCAGAGCCAGTCACAGTCGTACTGTGAGCACTCAATTCCAAAACAGGGAGCTTGTCCTTACCATAAGTGCTGGACAGACAGCCTACTTCCAATTTTTTCATCAAGGACATAGCCCATTACAGCAAATTTAAATGCTGGCAAGGTCAAGAAACCGCAGCAAGCTGTGACATACCATAAAAGAGAAAAAAGGGGCAGGAGGGTGGGCAGCTCTTCCCTCCAATTCTTCCAAAAGACCCAGAATTCCCTGGGGGCACACGTTTTCCGACCTCAGGCCCATTCCATCCCCCATGTTTCCACCAATCATTTGTGACCATCAACAACCTTGTCCGGTGTCTTGCCGAGAAAGTTCCTTCGGCGGATAAGTTCCCCCCCCTGTACTGCGCAGGCGCAGCATCTGCGCAGTACGAACTACTAGCAGCCGCCGGAGATAGCTGAACGACAAAATCTACAATCAGCTGTACACGGCGCCTGCGCCCTGGGTCCAGGTTCCTTCCCCACCATCCAAGTGGACCTAGAGGGGGAAAAAAAAAGAGCCGAGTGAAGCGAGGCCGTGCCGAAGCGTGGCGAGCGAAGCGAGCCCGCGAGGGGCCCTCTTACAGGCGCCGTGTACAGCTGATTTTCCCCTATTTATCTTCGGCTATTTCCGCCGGATCTGCGCCTGCGCAGTAGAGGGGGGTCCTTATCCGCCGAGCGGAACTTTCTCGGCAGAACACCGGCACCTGCCCATGCCCCCATCAGTCAAAGCTCTCTTTCCCTATTGGGTTCAAGAGGCCTTCATTCACAGAGTTGTCCTGTAGCCACTCCTTTATTATCTTGACTGTGTGCTTAGGGTCGTTGTCCTGTTCGAAGATGAACCTTAACCCCAGTCTGAGGTCCAGAGCGCTCTGGAGCAGGTTTTTGCATTCATCTTTCCCTCGATCCTGGCTAGACTCCCAGTTCCTGCCGCTGAAAAACATCCTCACAGCACAATGCTGCCACCACCTTGCTTCACTGTAGGGAGGGTATTGGCTAAGTGATGAGCAGTGCCTGGTTTCCTCCAGACATGACGCTTGCCTTTCAGGCCAAAGAGTTCAATATTTGTTTCATCAGACCAGAGACTTTTGTTTCTCATGGTCTGAGAGTCCTTCAGGTGCATTTTGGCTGTTACACACAGAGTGCAGAGTTCAGGGTTGCACTACATGCAGAGTTTAGGGGTGTGCTACATACATAGTGCAGAGTTCAGGGGTGTGCTGCACACAGAGTGCAGAGTTCACTCTTCTTCCACAGCTGCTTACTTTTGCATCCCCTATCCACATCTTCTTCCACAGCTGCTTACTTCTGCATCCCCTATCCACATCTCACTTTCACCCCTTTTTGGCTCTGACCTCTGCGTGCAACCCCCCTTTCACTGTCCCTATCTTTTCCCTCTCTCCTTAAAAGCTTCTTACAAGCGGACACTTGTAAACACAGATGCTGGACTTTTGTGTTTACAAGTGATAGTGGTGGGCAGATAGCAGAAGGCCTGAGCCACAGGTGGTGGAACTGAGTTCCATCAAGTTCCAGCTGAAAAAAAGCCCTGTTCCTAGCTATGTTTTATAGAATAATGATTGCCCTACACCACTTCGTAGAATAGAGACAAAAGCATACGAACATATTTGTAGTCCATGTAATGAGGGCAGCCTAGAGGAACAACCATGGCTCCCTCCATAGGTCCAGTGGAGCAATGATGTAGCCACCCAGGGACAGGAAGGGTGCTATTTGCAGGATTTCTAGGTAAAAATAAAGCAAAAGAAGCTTGAAGAATGAAAAGGAGCGCAGCAACCACACTGTCTACCACAGGACTAGTAAGCTGCAATATATTACATTATTGGTCTTGGACTTGGATGCAATTTAAAGCCCAGCTCCACACGGTCTGGCATGAGATCACGCGTATTTTCTTTTGTTTTTTTTTTGTTTGAGGTGCCCCCTTAAAATCCATACCAGACTCGGGGTTGACCGGAGAGTGCAAAATCTAGTACAGCGGTGCACAGAAACCAATCAGCTTCCAGGTTTTTTTGTCAAAGCTTAATTAAACAAGCTGAAGATAGAAGCTGATTGGCTACCATACACGGCTGCACCAGATTTGCCACTCTCTGGTTTTTGGTAAATAACCCCAAAGGGTTTGGTATGTATTGTGGGGGGAACCATATGCAAGCTTTTCTCATTCTTGCTGTAGGATATGCTACAGCAAAAATGGCATTTACAAAGAAAAATAATGATACAGTTTAAATTGCTGGGGAACAGGGTGGATAAAAATCAATGTTTTTTTAAAAAAAATAAATAAAAAAAATCTGATTTTTAAAATTTTAAATCAGATTTTTCTGACTTTAATTAAAATTATTTTAATAAAATGCTTTTGAAGTAAAAATCGATCTAAAGATAGTTTTCTATTTAAGATACATTCATAATTTAGTTTATTCAGCATGAAATGGAGCTTAGTTATGTAGCATGAAGATGTATATTCTGCAATATTTACATTTTTGGTAAACTCATTCAATGAATCATATAAACTGTATGATTGAATACGTTCTGATATTGCTGTTTTACTAACCTGACAGCTTATTATTCTAAATTATTATTATTCTAAATCATTATTCTAAATAGGAAACCTTCATTTTGTTTGGAAATGTTAAAGATTCCTTATATAAAGAGTCCTTACATTTAAAGAGCACCTGTCATTTTAGATCCATCATGGCAGCGCCTGTTAGCGGGCATCCACTCACCTGCTGCCACCACGTCCTTCACCTTGTTGTGTCACTGCCACATCACCAGCCATCCCATGAAAGTGAATGGGAACTGTCGGTGAGTCAACAATGGGTATGAGGAGGAGCAACTGCGGGACAGATGACAGTTGCTCTTTAAAAATTATGATCTAAAGCGGAGTTCCACCCAAAAGTGGAACTCTCTCTTATACGCTTCCTCAGCACATTTGGCACCTTTCAGAGGGGAGGGGGGAACGGGGGACCTGTTTTTGACAGGTCCTCTTCCCCACTTCCGGAGACAGGCCCAATCTCCTGAAAGTTAGGCCCCCCTCCTCCTTCCCCTGCCGCCAGGCCAATGAGAAAGCACAGCACGCTTCATGCATGCGCAGTAGGGAACCCGCTGTGAAGCCAAAAGGCTTCACTTGCCGGATTGCATTACCAGAAATGGCGGCGGCAGCACCCAGGAGTCGATCCGAAGATTGGCTGGGGTGCCAACATCGTGGGCTCCCTGGACAGGTAAGTGCCCTAATATTAAAAGTCAGCAGCTGCAGTATTTGTAGCTGCTGACTTAAATTTTTTTTCACCCAGGCTGGACCTCCTCTTTAAGTCGAGTTGATTTAAAGCGGGGGTCCACCCACACCGCCAAAAAAAAAAAATATTAAAATCCAGCAGCTACAAATACTGCATCTGCTGACTTTTAATACATGGCCACTTACCTGTGCCAGGGTCCAGCGATGTCAGCAGGCGACGCCGAGAACCCACTCGGTTCTCGGCAGCTGCCGCCGCCATCCTAGGTGACGGAATCAGGAAGTGAAGCGTTGCGGCTTCACTTCCTGGTTTGCAGTTGTGCCATACTCTTTCCATTTTTGGATGGTGGATTGAACAGTGCTCCGTGAGATGTTTAATGCTTGGAATAACCTAATGCTGCTTTAAACTTCACAACTTTATCCCTGGCCTGTCTGGTGTGTTCTTTGGCCTTCATGATGCTGTTTGTTCACTAAGGTTCTCTAACAAACCTCTGAAGGCTTCACAGAACAGCTGTATTTATACTGAGATTAAATTGCACACAGATGGACTTTACTTACTAATTAGGTGACTTCTGAAGGCAATGGGTTTCACTAGATTTTAGGGGTATCAGAGTAAAGGGGGCTGAATACAAATGCACCCACACTTTTCAGATATTTATTTTAAAAAAATGTTGAAAACCATTTATCATTTTTCTTCCACTTCACCATTATGTGTCACTTTGTGTTGGTCTATCACATAAAATCCCCCAAAAATACATTTACATGACAAAATGCAGAAAATGTCAAGGGGTATGAATACTTTTTCAAGGCACTGTAGGTAAAGAGGAAAAGTCATACTAGGATTAAACCAATATAAAAGCAAGTCATCAGCAAACAAACTCAATTTGTGGGAGGTCCCATCAATTGATAATTCCTGAATAGAGCTGTTTTCTCAGAGTGTTTTAACTAAGTGCCATAGCTAAAATGTACAGATATGGAGATAAGGGTCAGCCGTGGTGGAACCCATTAGAAATAGAAACTGGGTAAGAGGGAAGGCTATTTATTCTAGTTCTAGTAATGGGTGAAGAATACAATGAAATGATTTTGGTAAAAAGGGAGCAGGCAGACCTATTCGGTAAAAGCTGGCTCCGAGAAATCACCAGTCCAGGTGGCCACATTCCTTCTCTGCATTAAGGGACAAGAGACCTAGAGGTTCATTATGCCTACAAATGTAGTCATGAGAGAAACAGGTTTGATCATATTTTCGTGGGCTTCGTGTTGTGGAACAAAGCCCACTTTTTCTGGGTGTATCAACATACAGTTGTAACCTAGTAGATAGCAATTTTGCATACAGTCTGTCTTCAAATCAACATGAATTAACAAGGCCTGTAGCTAATAGGATCTTTTTAGGCCATGGTAATCAATTCAAAGTATTGTGAGCCTCTTAAGATTGTCAGGAGAAAGGGTAGGTCTCGAAGACGACATTAAATATTGGTGTGCCAAGTGTGAAAACTCGCAACGATACGCCCTTCTGGAGTTCTCACCACTGCGCTCAATGCCAGGCAAAGGGGTGCTAGCCCCCTGCAAAGGATGTGAAAAAAAGGTCCTAATGAAATTAATCCGAAGCTGCCACTTTAAAAGTATAAACTGGACAAATTTTCCTATTGTTTCCAAGAGCCCATAAGCGACCCCTGCAAATCAATATAAGTGGCGCTAAATGACAGTGATTATACTATCTCCTATTCAAAAGGCTCTACAAGTCTTTATGCTAAAGTGATCTAGTGCTTTAACAGAAAAATATAATGTACCATATGTGAAACAATCTATATCATAAAAAATCTGATCAATGTACAAGTGAAAATCGTGACAGTGCCTATAAAGGTACACCATACACAGAGCAATTTCAATCGCAGATTTTATCAGAAGTGAGATTAGGTATTTTAGTCCATAAAAAATCCATAGACAGAACACCGTGAAGAAAATGTGCAGTATCTGGAAACAGTCCACCAATTCACTCAGTGTCAGTGATTCCTCTCCCCTTGAATTCAACACTCACCAGCTCAATATGCCTCACACTCTCGTGTTTTGGCAATAAGGCATGGGCATATAGTTGGTCAAATGAAGGTGAAAGCTCCGAATTCCTTATTTATCCCAGTGTCACCTCAATGTATAAGAAAACTCAAAATAGTGTGATACCGTAAAACATATAAAATTTATTCAACTTAAAATCTTCAATCATTGTACTCACAAACAAGCCTCTTGAATCAAGCCAGAATGACACTGCAAATCAAATCAAACTCAATCCTCCTCTGTGAAACGCCCAGCACCACTGTGGAAATGAGGGTCGCGGCGGACCCCAAAGAACAGCGTTGGATAGGTTCTCACCCCGCTCGCTGACGCTCTGCTGATGTGGATCTCCTGCTAGCACACAAGCCCAAGAAGCAGCTCCTCTGTCGCCTTCAAAAGCTCCCGCCGGTGCGCGGAGATGCACAGCAACGTCCCGTCCGTCACTGACTGCTAATGGTAGATGCCGTACAGCCACGCCCCGACATGTTTCGTCATACCTGACTTCCTCATGGGATTGGCTGTACGGTACGGCACCTCCTACTCTTATACCCCTCACGTCTCTCGACGTAGCAGATTGCAATTCTATCTCCACGTTCCCAGGTGTCCCCGCGGCCCCCAAAGCAGCGACGCTGGGCCGATCACATTCACCAGAGAACACTTTCATTACAAAATATCCTAAAGAATGCCGGAACATGTGTCACCAAATGTATTGCATAGACTTGCTTGTAATCCAGTCTATGCAATACATTTGGTGACACATGTTCCGGCATTCTTTAGGATATTTTGTAATGAAAGTGTTCTCTGGTGAATGTGATCGGCCCAGCGTCGCTGCTTTGGGGGCCGCGGGGACACCTGGGAACGTGGAGATAGAATTGCAATCTGCTACGTCGAGAGACGTGAGGGGTATAAGAGTAGGAGGTGCCGTACCGTACAGCCAATCCCATGAGGAAGTCAGGTATGACGAAACATGTCGGGGCGTGGCTGTACGGCATCTACCATTAGCAGTCAGTGACGGACGGGACATTGCTGTGCATCTCCGCGCACCGACGGGAGCTTTTGAAGGCGACAGAGGAGCTGCTTCTTGGGCTTGTGTGCTAGCAGGAGATCCACATCAGCAGAGCGTCAGCGAGCGGGGTGAGAACCTATCCAACGCTGTTCTTTGGGGTCCGCCGCGACCCTCATTTCCACAGTGGTGCTGGGCGTTTCACAGAGGAGGATTGAGTTTGATTTGATTTGCAGTGTCATTCTGGTTTGATTCAAGAGGCTTGTTTGTGAGTACAATGATTGAAGATTTTAAGTTGAATAAATTTTATATGTTTTACGGTATCACACTATTTTGAATTTTCTTATACATTGAGGTGACACTGGGATAAATAAGGAATTCGGAGCTTTCACCTTCATTTGACCAACTATATGCCCATGCCTTATTGCCAAAACACGAGAGTGTGAGGCATATTGAGCTGGTGAGTGTTGAATTCAAGGGGAGAGGAATCACTGACACTGAGTGAATTGGTGGACTGTTTCCAGATACTGCACATTTTCTTCACGGTGTTCTGTCTATGGATTTTTTATGGACTAAAATACCTAATCTCACTTCTGATACAATCTGCGATTGAAATTGCTCTGTGTATGGTGTACCTTCATAGGCACTGTCACGATTTTCACTTGTACATTGATCAGATTTTTATGATATAGATTGTTTCACATATGGTACATTATATTTTTCTGTTAAAGCACTAGATCACTTTAGCATAAAGACTTGTAGAGCCTTTTGAATAGGAGATAGTATAATCACTGTCATTTAGCGCCACTTATATTGATTTGCAGGGGTCGCTTATGGGCTCTTGGAAACAATAGGAAAATTTGTCCATTAAATATTGGTGCCAAGACATCTTTAATTTTTTTGAGGTGAGCACCCTGTGATACCATTAGGCCCAGAACTCTTGCAGGCAATGGGATAATCGTACTAAGATTTCTCAGTTGTGTATCAAGCCGGTTGGGCATTCACTGTTAAGGGATCTAAAGAAGGCATCTTCAAGCATTCTAAAGGGTTGGAGGGTGTAATTGTTAGATTAGGAATGTAAGTAAGAGAGAAAGAAATTCTAAACTATTGACCATGCCTTACTTTGAATATTGTATCTTGGGTATATACTGTATGTGTGTGACTATTTATCGCTGAAAGAGTACGATAACTGATCTTAGTCAATGTGCTAATATTTTAGCCAGATCTTTAACATCTGTATTGACAAGAGATATTATTCTATAGGATTCCCAGCACAAGGGGTCTTTGGTTTAGGTACTGTATGTCCATTTGGATTAGTACAAGCAATGCTTCCCTGATCAAGGGTGGAAGAATCCCTTCCTTTTCAGTATTGCATTGTACAAAGATAATAGACGTGGACTCAGCCTGTCTTTATATTGAATATACCACTCTATAGGAAAACTATCCAGATCTGGAATTTTATGTTTTGAGAAGAAGGAACGGGAATGACCTATTTTATATTCTATGTAGGGAAATCTAAAAAATGGGATAGAGGTGACATACTGTAATTCAAGTGAGCCAAAATGTGACAAGATCGTTAGCATCATATTGGACTTGCATGGTATATAAATCCCTATAAAAGTGCAGAAAAGCTACCAAAGTGGTGTCACTGGAAGTTGGTAGCATGTGATTAGCAACATAAATTCTCGGTATAGTTACTTGGACTTATTCTGTTTTGGAAAGGAATGCATGGATACGGCTGTATTTTGTCACCTGATTAAAAAATGTGTTGTGCCTGGTAAAGAAGTTGCTTTTGATACCCCTCTGTGAGTGCAATGTAATAATTATGCTCATTGCACTTCCACGCGTGGAAGGTATTTGGAGCAGGGCTTTGTACATAGGCTCTCTCTGTCTCCACTCCCTCCTGCTTTAATCTATGTAGTTTCCTGCCGTAAGCTTTTTTAATATTGCGAACAGCGGGCATGAAGGATCCTCACATATAGCATGTAGCTTTAAAGGCCTCCCACTGGGTCTCCTAAGATGTCTCCCCTATATTTTTACTCCTGAAGTTATCCATGTCAAAAGCATATCCATATTTGATTATAGGGTTTATGGCTCAGATTTATTCCTGCTGATTAATATATGGCCAGCATAAGAGTAATTGAATGATTGAAAAGCTTGTTGATTAAGGTGAGCTGGCTGATGATGGCATATTTTGGTCACTTAAAAGTATGGCCTGGAAAGTAGTTGTGAGAGGGGTAGAGAAGGAAGCGCCACCTGAGTGTAGTATTAACAAATGATGTTTAATGACACCAGGTAAAAACACACTTACAGTTTTTATCCTGTAAGTGTGTTTTTACCTGGTGTCATTAAACATCATTTGTTAATACTACACTCAGGTGGCGCTTCCTTCTCTACCCCTCTCTCATCCATCACAGAGCCAGCTCTCTGAGGACAGCAGCCGCCTAGCCTACCAGCCTACTTTAACCATTACATTACCGGTTACCACTTAACCCTTGAACTTCCAGCCTGTCCCCTATGGACTAAGTTGCTCAGCCCTTTATATCTCCTGTTATATATGGACTTGTGTGTTTGCGCTTAGTTACCAATACTCTGGAAAGTAGTTGTGCCCCAAGGAAACCTGATATATGAGTCCCTCAGGTTTGGGAGGGGTACAAGTCCTCGATGTCCACCTGCTGTGAGTGCTGGCTTGGGAGGAAGCTTTGTCCTGGCTCCTACCATCATTGAGTATTGAAGAAAATCTCCCTTTAGCTGCAAATCAAAAAGGTCCCATGAATCTTAAATGTATGGCAACTGCAGCCTGGGCTCCAACCAGGTATGGCCTGGTTGGAGCCCAGGCTGGGGTTCCCATACATTTAAAATTCTTGGGATCATTTTGATGTGCAACTGATAGCAGATTTTCTTCAACATTGGAAAGAAGTTGCTTGTCCTCAATCAAGTAGTTGGGGAGCTGAGCCTGCTGTGATAATGAGCACCTCCAGCTGCCCGAGGGGTTTATCGTCACCTCCTGGGAGGTCCGAACCAGTATGATTATTGTAAGCAATGCTTGAATTTGGGAGCATTGCTACTATTAGGCTATGACCTCTCATATTTATGGGTTACCATGGGCCTCAGAATACCTCATGTGGGAAGTAGGCAGTCAAACATGCTGAAATGAATAGGTCAATGGCCTAGCTAATGCAGAATGCAGATATTACCCCGGTGGATGATGGATTGTAATCTCCTCTCTGGTAGAGTCTGGGCTGAACAGTGAACATAAGAAGTAGTATGAAATATGTTGACACCGTATACATAAATTAAATGAAATAAATTCAGGCAATACCTTGTTTTTTTTATATTATTTTATATGACAAACCGGTACATTTTATCGTAAGTACATAAAAATCTACTATAAGCGAGCACAGGATGGAAAAAATCTCATTTTTTTTTTAATGATAAGTGATGCGTCTACCTACCTAATTGCTTCTTTATTAGGAAAGTTGCTTGTTTCCCTGAGCAAAATGTAATTAACTTTTGTTTATCCCTGTATCTTTCTTATTTGCCCTCAAGGACGTAATTATTTTCATTGTTGTACAAAGATGGTGGCCGAACATTAGGAATAATTAGAGCAGATGGCAAAAAAAAAGGAAAGAAAAAAATCCTTGTATTATTTTCTTATAAAAGTAAAAAGATTTCTTCCCTGACTGTACAAATGGGCATTGTGTTTCCCATCAAGAAATGGGAGAAAAACATGGGATTTTAAAGGGTTACAGAGAATTTGCCCCCAATAGTTGATCAGGAAAAAAGAAATCTTTGAAGTGACAGGTCTCTAATATGGGGAAATGTACTCTACATTCCATCACGTGGAATGTTAACCTTGTCATACCGCTGGCCGGGAACAGAAACACTTGCTTTTTGTTTGATGGTTAAATGGCAATCTGTCAATGTTGAAGAAAGTGCAAGCTTTGTGAGTGTCAGTGCAGCAGGCTCCATTTTCCAAGGTTCATGTCTAACAGCCGTAAAAAAAATGAGACGAAGGATCGATCTTTTCTGCTGTACCTCAACTTATATCACTGGACTTCTGGAATAAGGGGGAGAGAAAACAAATCTAATAGAGTGAAGTTATAGTATCAGGGCTGCTGTTATAAATCACTGGTCCCCATACAGCCTACCTGACAGGGCCCCCTTTACCTGGCCAAAAATGACTGAGGACATAGATTTATCGGTCTCCTCTGTAGCCTCTGCTGCACAGATGAATGAATAGAGAGCACTCTGAAGCTTCCCGCTCATTCACAAACTGAAGCATAGTAAACACAGTTTACTTGGCTTCAATGATGAATGGACACAGGAGTGATTGGTGCCAAGCGCTCACTATGTTCATTCAGGAATGGAAGGGACCAGTAAATTACATATTTACCGGTCCCTTTCCCCGCTCCCCATCCTGAAACAACCCCCTGTGTGCGCACACACAGGAGAGGAGGGGCGGAAGATGGAAGGGGTGTATGTGCTAGAACCAATCCCCATGCAGTGCAGCCAGAGGGAGAAAGAAGAGGAGAAGCTGGCACTGCCAGGAGAGGCAGAAGAGGATCTGTGTCTGCGATAAGCCAGTACAGCCGGACCTCCTGCTCAGCAGGTGCACGGGCCCCCCTTTTGAACTGATGGGGCACAGTACAGGAGGGCTTGCTGTACTGCCTTATCAGTGGCCCTGTATAGTATCACTAACAATGGATGACTAGATAGATAGGTAGGTAGAAAAAGGTAGGTCGATAGAATGAAGGTTTCAAAAGATTTTTAATACATAAAAAAATATTTAAATATAGCGGTACCCTCATAGGGGCTGCTGGTGATTGTGGTCTGTCTCTCACCCTGCACAGCCAGGCACACAAATTTCCAGACATACAACCGTCAAATAGTCCTTGTACTTATTTTTTGTTGTTTTTATTGAGGGGATTTAACTTGGATGGGGATAGGGTACTTATGGAATGCCCATGTGATCAATGGGAATTCTTTAGGGGCATACAGTAACTATATACATCCGGTATATACACACCTCTCCTCTTCTACCTCCAGCACAGACTTGCTTGTAGAGCTACAACTCCCAGGACCAACTAGAACTGAATTGCATGCCTGACACTGGCTCAGCAATGTCCTTTGCAGGCAGGAACCGCGGGCCCCTATGGTGTAGCAAAATATGGCATTCCTAGTGCTAGCTGTCCCACATGGCTACTGATTCCAGTACCACCTCTTCAGGCCCTGCCAGCCCTCCTGCCTGCAGCTGCCTCTTTCTACTGCCCGTGCCACCACAGTCCTCCTTCCTGGCTCTGCACCCATCCCAGACTGCTTGCACCCAGTCCTCTCAGGCATGCCTCCCAGTCCTCCTGACTGTGTGTCACTCACCAGCCCTCCTGGCTGTCACTTGTTCCTCCTGGAGACTTGCCTGGCAGTGTTCTCCCGCTGTCCTCTCTGTGCCTCCTGTCCAGGACATCTCAGTGTGTCTTGAGAAGGCCCTGTCTGCACCCGAGCACAGGCCCGCTCTCACCCCCCCAGACTGGGGGGTGAGCTCCCTCAAAGGCCACGACAGCCTAACACTCCATCTCCAGCTTCCACCCGAACACAACTCTTCCCCAGCTGGGCTGACCCTGAAAATTTCAGGAGGCCTGCCCCCTGCCAATCCAAGTTGGGGATTGGTCAGGGCCCTCACGATACTCCAGGTATCTTCACCTTACCTCCCCCCTCCTTTCCAGAAGGTTTTAGTGCATTCCAGAAAGAGGGGGGAGGTCTCAGTGATGCTACCTTGGAGTCATCCAGCTCTTTCTGGATTTCTGCCCAACCCAGGAAACAAAAACAGACAGGCTTGGCTACCAGCCAAGCCTGCATAAATGTACCTGTGCTAAAAACAAAAACCTATTTCTACTTCTAGCACTAGAGGGTGCTACATAAATGGTTGCAATCTTTGTTTGGCTGATGAATTAATTGTGTTGTCCTGAAAGTGGGGTTCCACCCAAAAAAAACTACATGAAAAATCCTAAAAAAAAATACAAAAAAAAATTTGGATATATATTTTTTTTTTACGCACCTCTAAATGCCTGTTGCTAGGGGGTCCCTCGTAGTCTGCCTCTTCCAGTGCCTGGGCTGGTGACATCACTTCTCCCTCGGCACAGGAAGGGCTCAGCTCTGCTCCCTCCCTCCTGTCAATCATCTGGGACCCATTACAGGTCCCAGGTGACTGAGCGGCCAATCATGGCGCTCGGCGCCGCTCACGCATGCGCAGTGGGTGCCAGGCTGTGAAGCCACAGCCCGGCGCCCACAGTTGCAATGGCGGCGCCGCCGAACGGAGGGGGAGACAAGCGTGGCTTCGATCCCCCGCATCGCTGGACCCAGGGACAAGTAAGTGTCCAATTAAAAGTCAGCAGCTGCAGTATTTGTAGCTGCTGACTTTAAATTTTTTTTTTTGACTGGAACTCCTCTTGAAGGTGTTCCCTATTGTGACCAGTGACAGGAACCTGAGGGCCCCATGTCGAAAATACTCAGCTAGATCCAGTGGCGTAGCGTGGGGGGTGCAGGGGGTGCCATGGCCCCGGGCGCGATATTTAGGGGGGCGCCAGTATGTGTCACTGGCTGCCTCCTCCTAATTTCTAATTTTGTGTCCCCGGGCTCCGGCCGCCATGTTAAGTGTCCGGCGCCCTGTGATTGGGTGTATGGGGGTCATGTGAGGCGCCCCGCCTCCGCACATGACCCCCATACACCCAATTACAGGGCGCTGGATACTGAACATGGCAGCAAGCAGAGCGCAGGGGAGAGAAGAAAGTGAGCCGCCGCTGTGTTCTCCTCCTCATCCGGATCGATGCAGCCAGGAGAAGAAGGTAAGTGAGAGTCTTGTTACTGGGAGGGGGAGGGAGGGAGGGGGGCAAGAGAGAGAGACTGTAGGCAGGACAATGTAGTTTAGTATAGTATGGAGGTCAGTGTAGTGTCACTATGGAGGTCAGTGTAGTGTCACTATGGGGGGCAGTGTAGTGTCACTATGGAGGTCAGTGTAGTGTCACTATGGAGGTCAGTGTAGTGTCACTATGGGGGGCAGTGTAGTGTCACTATGGAGGTCAGTGTAGTGTCACTATGGAGGTCAGTGTAGTGTCACTATGGAGGTCAGTGTAGTGTCACTATGGGGGGCAGTGTAGTGTCACTATGGGGGGCAGTGTAGTGTCACTATGGAGGTCAGTGTAGTGTCACTATGGGGGGCAGTGTAGTGTCACTATGGAGGTCAGTGTAGTGTCACTATGGAGGTCAGTGTAGTGTCACTATGGAGGTCAGTGTAGTGTCACTATGGGGGGCAGTGTAGTGTCACTATGGAGGTCAGTGTAGTGTCACTATGGAGGTCAGTGTAGTGTCACTATGGAGGTCAGTGTAGTGTCACTATGGAGGTCAGTGTAGTGTCACTATGGGGGGCAGTGTAGTGCCACTATGGAGGTCAGTGTAGTGTCACTATGGAGGTCAGTGTAGTGTCACTATGGGGGGCAGTGTAGTGTCACTATGGGGGGCAGTGTAGTGTCACTATGGAGGTCAGTGTAGTGTCACTATGGGGGGCAGTGTAGTGTCACTATGGGGGGCAGTGTAGTGGACAGTATTGGAGGAGACAAGTCAGTGCAGCCAAGTCCTGTCTCTGCCGATGCCTGACCCCTATCACAGGATCTGTTACACTAACACAGATCCTCAGTGTCTGGGGGAGGGGCGCTGATGTCCTAACCAGCAGGAGCCCGGGAGGAAGGACATCTCCCATGCTGTTATGATAAGGTTAGTACATTTGTTAGGGGGATGTTGTGTAATTATTGTGCTAGGGGACAGACTGCTGCTTCCCCCATGTAATGTGCTCTCTTGTGCCCAGTGCCCACCATGTCATGTGCCTTGCAGTGCCCCCCATGTAATGTGCTGTGCCCACCATGTCATGTCATGTGCCTTGCAGTGCCCCCCATGTAATGTGCTGTGCCCACCATGTCCTGTCATGTGCATTGCAGTGCCCCTATGTAATGTGCTGTGCCCACCATGTCATGTGCATTGCAGTGCCCACTATGTAAAGTTCTGTGCACACCATGTCATGTGCATTGCAGTGCCCCCCATGTAATGTGCTGTGCCCACCATGTCATGTGCTGTGCCCACCATGTCATGTGCCTTGCAGTGTCCCCATGTAATGTTCTGTGCCCACCATGTCATGTCATGTGCCTTGCAGTGCCCCCCCATGTAATGTGCTGTGCCCACCATGTCATGTGCCTTGCAGTGTCCCCATGTAATTTGCTGTGCCCACAATGTCATGTCATGTGCCTTGCAGTGCCCCCATGTAATGTGCTGTGCCCACCATGTCATGTCATGTGCCTTGCAGTGCCCCCCATGTAATGTGCTGTGCCCACCATGCCATGTGCCTTGCAGTGCCCCCCATGTAATGTGCTGTGTCCAGTATGTCATTTGCTGTACGTTGCAGTGCCCACCATGTAATGCGCTGTGCTGAACAATGTCATGTGCTGTGCATTGCATTGCCCTTCATGTGATGTGCAGTGCCCACTATGTCATGCTGTGCCTTGCAGTGCCCACCATGTCATGTGCAGTTCCTAACTTGTAATGTGCAGTTGCATTTCCCACCATGAAACGTGCTATGCCATGCAGTGCCCACCATGTAATGTGTTGTGCCCACCATGTAATGTTATGTGCCATTCAGTGCCCACCATGTAATGCGCTGTGCCCACCATGTCATGTCATGTGCCTTGCAGTGCCCCCCATGTAATGTGCTGTGTCCAGTATGTCATTTGCTGTACATTGCAGTGCCCACCATGTAATGCGCTGTGCTGACCATGTCATGTGCTGTGCATTACATTGCCCTTCATGTGATGTGCAGTGCCCACTATGTCATGCTGTGCCTTGCAGTGCCCACCATGTAATGTGCAGTGCCCACCATGTCATGTGCTGTGCCTTGCATTGCCCACCATGTAATGTGCAGTGCCCACCATGTCATGTGATGTGCCATCCAGTGCCAACCATGTCATGTGCAATGCCCACCATGTCATGGCTGTGCCTTGCAATGCCCGCTATGTAATTTTCAGTGTCCATCCTGTCATGTGCTGTGCCATACAGTGATCCCACCATGTAATGTGCAGTGCCCACCGTGTAATGTGCAGTGCCCACCGTGTAATGTGCAGCGCCCACCATGTCATGTGCACTTCCCACCATGTCATGTGCTATGCTGTGCCCACCCTGCCATGTGCTGTGCCCAGCATGTAGTGTGTTGTGCCCACTGTGTAATGTGCTGTGCTGTTCAACAGTGCCCACCATGTCATGTGCAGTTCCTAACATGTAATGTGCAGTTGCATTTCCCACCATGAAACGTGCTATGCCATGCAGTGCCCACCATGTAATGTGTTGTGCCCACCATGTAATGTTATGTGCCATTCAGTGCCCACCATGTAATGTGCTGTGCCCACCACGTCATGTGCTGTGCCATGCAGTGCCCACCATGTAATGCGCTGTACCCACCATGTAATGTGCTGTGTCATACAGTGCCCACCATGTCATGTGCAGTGCCCATCATATAAATTGCTGTGCAGTGCCCACCTAGTATGGTGGACAGTGTAGTATGGTGGACAGTGTAGTATGGTGGTCAGTGTAGTATGGTGGTCAGTGTAGTATGGTGGTCAGTGTAGTATGGTGGTCAGTGTAGTATGGTATAGTGGACAGTGTAGTATGGTGGTCAGTGTAGTATGGTGGTCAGTGTAGTATGGTGGTCAGTGTAGTGTAGTATAGTGGACAGTGTAGTATGGTGGTCAGTATAGTGTAGTATGGTGGTCAAGTGTAGTGTAGTATAGTGGACAGTGTAATGTAGTATAGTGGACAGTGTAGTATAGTGGACAGTGTAGTGTAGTATAGTGGACAGTGTAGTATGGTGGTCAGTATAGTGTAGTATGGTGGTCAAGTGTAGTGTAGTATAGTGGACAGTGTAATGTAGTATAGTGGACAGTGTAGTATAGTGGACAGTGTAGTGTAGTATAGTGGACAGTGTAATGTAGTATAGTGGACAGTGTAGTATAGTGGACAGTGTAGTGTAGTATAGTGGACAGTGTAGTATAGTGGTCAGTGTAGTATGGTGGCGAGTATAGTATAGTGGTCAGTGTAGTGGACAATGTAGTGTAGTGGACAGTGTAGTTCTCAGTGTAGTGGTCAGTATAGGAATCAGGTAGGTCAGTACTATTGTATTTGAAGGGACTCAGGGATAGCTAAAAGTCCGCAGGTTGGGGGGGGGGGGCGCAAATTACTTGCCTTGCCCCGGGTGCTGACAACCCACACTACGCCACTGGCTAGATCCCAAAGACCAGGCAGTCACCCTGCTACACAACATTACCCCCTATGCTCCTTGTTTACTTGATGGTGGTTACCTGGAACACACTTGGCTTCATGCATGGATTTACGTATGTTATAATCTCTAGATGCTGACCACCCCTCAGGCATTGCAATCGCCATTGGTGCAGTGTTGCTGTTTTGGGAATGTAGGGGGGCAGGGGAAACAAGAAGCCAGCAGCACTCCTGACACGGTTTATCCCATGTGTAGCCCAGTCTGCAGCTCTGGCAGGATAAGAACTCTGTGGCTGTGCCACAGAGGAGACTTTTACATACAGACACGGTTTAGGAAGAAGACTACTGTTATTGTAAAACTTTGAAGCCAGTGTCAAGTCTGCTCTCTACTGAAAAAGGATGCACACGGGATGGTAACTGCAAGGATTGTGGGAGGTGTAGTTCTGACTGACGGAACAGCTTGGTGAGCTGGATAAAAGGAGAGGTGGTTCCCTGCTGTTTTCCTGGGCTGGATAGAGGAAGTGGACTGGGTCTAGAGAGGACTGGGTGCACCTTTGGCTGATGGCAGACTGCTCACTGCTGCACCTGAAAGACAGAGGCACTGCAACAGACCTCAACAGACATTGGAGAGAACCACAGATGTTGGCGAAGCCCGATGCCTGATCAAGAGGGAAGGACGCTGCAGACACATACCAGCTTTGCTTCACCCAGTATACAAAGGGGGACCATCTGTTAACACAAGAAGGTGGTGAGAGTCCGCTGGCCAAATCTACATTACACTTTTACAAAAGAGAGACAGTGTTTGCCTGAGAGTATCACAGAACTTTATCAGAGCTTAAAGAGACCAGACTCAGTGTCATCATCAGTGCTTAAAGGGACATTACGCTGAGCGCTCTGACATAACAATTGGGCCCCAATAAGCTAGCAAGCAGAAGAGTGTATGTGTATGGGGTAAATCCGTGCAATGAATTGAATGTTTTAGTTATGGATATGGCTGCTGCCTCTACACATACAATACCACCTAAGTGGAAAGTATTAGAAAATGGTAAAAAAGCTGGAGTAGTATGGCGCTGCCCTTATGGAGACAAATTTTTTTTATTTATTTATTTATTTTTTCTTCTTTGTAGTCAATGTATTGCCTAGTGTCCTTATAGAATTGCTTCTAAAACCTGTATGTGTTCAAAAATTGAATAAAACTGTGACTGGTGGTGAATATTTCTATTAGAAGTGAAAATACAACAACTGGTGCTCCAATTGTTCAACAAAGGTGCATTGTGCCCTTTAAATTAAGTAATAAAGTAGTTATGAATATGGATACAATATCATCTAGGTGTGTGTCAATAGATGCACACTGTGCCACTCAGCATCGAGCTGCATGAATGCCCAGAGAAGAAGAGGAACCAGGGGCACCAGCGTGGGACCGGATAAGAGGAGGATGTAAACCTATTGCACAGAGCATTTAAATATGTTTGTTATTTTAGAAAAGATGTAAACCTTTGCAATCACTTTAAAGGTGTGACGTAGGCCATAGTTTCATAGTGAAGCTTAGGTCATGGGGCATGACTTTAAAGCTGAACACTAGGGAAAAGAAAAATCCTCACTGCAAGGGTTATGCCACACTGTATACACGCGCCCCAGATCGGGAAGTGTCAGATCACGAACTAGTAAAGTAAGTAAATGTACGGTGGGCGGTCTGCAAATGGTTAAAGTCCAACTCCAAACAAAATGCTTTAAGTTAAAATAGGTTCCTCTAGCTGTTCTTTAATTTATTAAAAAAAAAAAAAAAACAGTTAAAGCTACAATACCCACCTTCATTTTTCAGCTTGCTCCCCGCAGTCATTTTTGACCACAAGATGTCCTCATTTGTTTGCCCCTACCTAAAAGACGTTGGAAAAATTGGTACGTTTTTTAAAAAAAATACTATATCATTCTGGGGAACTCTATGGTGGGTGAGGAGTACGATCTATTGGCATTGGGCAGGGTCTGGAGCTGGGCTTTAGTAGGAGGAAAGTTAGAAAGTTAGAAAGTTACATAGTATTAGAAAGTAGAAAGGATTAGAATTATTGAAAAAGTAGAGGATTCTTAGAACTTACAGTACTTCAAGGCAGATGCTTTGGGCCACTTGGCTTTCTTCTGCATTTATACTTCTACGTTTCTATGTGTAGCGCTTACCCCAGAAGGAGCCGCTGGATTTATCAGGTCCCCTGTTCCTGTGCCCATGAATTTGCATCACATACTTTGACACACCTGGCTGAGTGGAGAATGTTTATTGCATCTGCACTGTATATGCAGTACCCCAGTAGCAAGATAGACATGAAACAATAGTAATGATACAGCAAACAGTGGTGAACCCACACTAGCACTCTTAAGTGGTCCTGGGCATGGTTCAGCTCCTTGTACTGGTTCATATATATAGTGTGAGTGCTCCGTGTGATCCAGTGTGGTTTGCTGCAATGTGAGGGCAAACTGTGCCAGAGCACAGTTCTCTCCATAGAGG
The DNA here is from genome assembly GCA_037952835.1 of Lithobates septentrionalis. Lineage (NCBI taxonomy): Eukaryota > Metazoa > Chordata > Amphibia > Anura > Ranidae > Lithobates > Lithobates septentrionalis. The sequence goes on from JBBDGP010000554.1 coordinate 872,666, forward strand.
ACTGTGTAGTGAAACAGAGATTGCTGGTCTGGTTAGCAGAGGAGTGTGCCCAGAATCATTTCCTTACAATCTGGCGTAAGTGCAGACCAGCAGTGTGTAATATACAGTACACTCTTCTGCTTGGTAAAAAAGCTGGAGTAGTATGGCGCTAGTAGTATCCCCTGCAGGGGAAAGGAGAATCCGGTGAGTGCAAGCATTGTCAGAGCATGCAGACAAGGCACCAATTAAAGAAACCAGCACCTGGATAAGAAGCTTTCCTACAGATATTTGACCCTCAAAGATTGAACACTACAAAATACTCCAAAAAGAACTTGTTTTTTCATAAACGGAACTTTTCCTATCCAACTAATACTGGTCACAGCACAAGAGTCACTATTTATGATGGATAATTTGCACAATGTTGTATGGATTTGTATGATTTAACACTGGTCACTTTAGAAATGCTGCACTATGCACTTTTGTTGAATAATTGAAGCACCTTAGGTTGAAATTGTACTTTTAACAGTAAGAACTTGGCACCAGTCACATATTTATTCACTTTTGGCACACGCACTTTAGGAATAATAAAGTCATTAAAAAGAAAGTTTTTTTTTTTTTTTCTGTCTCCATAAGGGCAGCGCCATACTATTCCTGTTTTTCTTTTTTTTTTTTTTTTCTTTTTTCCATTTTTTCTTTATAACACTTTCCACCTAGATGATATTGTATCCATATTCATAACTACTTTATTACTTAATTTAAAGGGCACAATGCACCTTTGTTGAACAATTGGAGCACCAGTTGTTGTATTTTCACTTCTAATAGAAATATTCACCACCAGTCAGTTTTATTCAATTTTTGAACACATACAGGTTTTAGAAGCAATTCTATAAGGACACTAGGCAATACATTCACTACAAAGAAGAAAAAAAAAAAAATTGTCTCCATAAGGGCAGCGCCATACTACTCCAGCTTTTTTACCAAGCAGAAGAGTGTACTGTATATTACACACTGCTGGTCTGCACTTACGCCAGATTGTAAGGAAATGATTCTGGGCACACTCCTCTGCTAACCAGACCAGCAATCTCTGTTTCACTACACAGTCCTCTATGGAGAGAACTGTGCTCTGGCACAGTTTGCCCTCACATTGCAGCAAACCACACTGGATCACACGGAACGCTCCCACTATATATATGAACCAGTACAAGGAGCTGAACCATGCCCAGGGCCACTTAAGAGTGCTAGTGTGGGTTCACCACTGTTTGCTGTATCATTACTATTGTTTCATGTCTATCTTGCTACTGGGGTACTGCATATACAGTGCAGATGCAATAAACATTCTCCACTCAGCCAGGTGTGTCAAAGTATGTGATGCAAATTCATGGGCACAGGAACAGGGGACCTGATAAATCCAGCGGCTCCTTCTGGGGTAAGCGCTACACACAGAAACGTAGAAGTATAAATGCAGAAGAAAGCCAAGTGGCCCAAAGCATCTGCCTTGAAGTACTGTAAGTTCTAAGAATCCTCTACTTTTTCAATAATTCTAATCCTTTCTACTTTCTAATACTATGTAACTATGTAACTTTCTAACTTTCTAACTTTCCTCCTACTAAAGCCCAGCTCCAGACCCTGCCCAATGCCAATAGATCGTACTCCTCACCCACCATAGAGTTCCCCAGAATGATAGAGTGTTTTTTTTTAAAAACGTACCTATTTTTCCAACGCCTTTTAGGTAGGGGCAAACAAATGAGGACATCTTGTGGTCAAAAATGACTGCGGGGAGCAAGCTGCAAAATGAAGGTGGGTATTGTAGCTTTAATTGTTTTTTTTTTATTTTTATAAATTAAAGAACAGCTAAAGGAGCCTATTTTAACTTAAAGCATTTTGTTTGGAGTTGGACTTTAAGCATTTGCAGACCGCCCACCGTACATTTACTTACTTTACTAGTACGTGATCTGAAACTTCCCGGTCTGGGGCGCGTGCACGCATAAATCAGCATGTATACAGTGTGGCATAACCCTTGCAGTGAGGATTTTATTTTCCCTAGTATTAAGCTTTAAAGTCATGCCCCATGACCTAAGCTTCACTATGGAACTATGGCCTATGTCACACCTTTAAAATGATTGCAAAGGTTTACATTTTTTTCTAAAATAAACATATTTAACTGCTCTGTGCAATAGTTTTACATCCTTCTCTTATTGGTTCCCCCCGCTGGTGCCCCTGGTTCCTCCTCTTCTCTGGGCATTCATGCGGCTCGATCCTGAGTGGCACTGTGTGCATCTATTGGCACACAAAGTGTGGCTCAGCCCCGCCTCACTTTCTGCTCACAAGATTTGATTGACAGCAGTAGGAGCCAATGGCCTCCATTGAGAAGAGGGGAGAGAAGAGCAGCTCTGCTGCATACAGGCACAACGCTGGATTTGGGGGGGGGGGGGGGGGTAGCTGACATGGAAAAGGTTTTTACCCTAATGCAGAGAATGCATTAAGGTAAAAAAAAAACTTTTACCTTTATAACCACTTTAAGGCGTTATATTTGACTATCCTTTGGCTTTCTTTAACCACGTACCTACCGGGCACTTTTATCCCCTTTCTGCCCAGGCCAATTCTCAGCTTTCAGTGCTGTCGCCCTTTGAATGACAATTGCGCGGTCATGCAACACTGTACCCATATGACATTTTTATAAATTTTTTCCACACAAATAGAGATTTCTTTTGGTAATATTTATTCACCACTGGGCTTTTTTTTTTTTTTTTGCTAAACGAATGAAAAAAGGCCGTCAACATTTTTTCTTTAGTTTGTTATAAAATTTTGCAAACAGGTACTTTTTCTCCTTCACTGATGGGCACTGATGAGGAGGCACTGATAGGTGGCACTGATGGGCACTGATAGGCGGTATTGAAGGGCACTGATAGGTGGCACTGATGGGCAATGATAGGTGGCACTGATAGGTGACACTGATCAAGAGACACTAATGAGCACTGATTGGCGGCACTGATGGGCACTGATTGGGAGCACTAATGGGCACTGATAGGCAGCACTGGTGAGCACTGTTGGGACTGCACTGATAATCCGTGCCCTGATTATCAGTGTAGATGTCCCTTTAACACAAGCCGGTTATCGGCTTTCTACTCCCGTCCTCGCGCTGTTAGTGTGAGGAGAGGAAAGCCGATACCTGTCATTGGACACAGCTGATCACATGGTAAAGGGCTGCTGTGATTGGCCTTTTACACCGATCTGTGATCAGCTGAGTACGATCACCGGAAGATGTCATGTGACATATAGCTGTCTTTCAGCTATAACGCGAAAGGGAAGTGGTTTAAGAGGAACTCTCACATTTGGTACTAGTAAGCTTTGTAAGCAAAGCTATGAGACCAGACAGGGCGCCCCCTCTCCCCAAGTGGTTGTCCAACAACGTAGCTAGCAAGGAGATGGTTGCTTAATAGCCAGCGTTTCTCTCTGAAGCAAGCAGCGGGAAGCACATGGAGCAGAGACGAGCACCAGTTATTAAGCAGCCATCTTCTTGCTAGCTATGTTGTTGGATGGACGATCTCGTAGCTAGGCTTACAAAGCATAAAGAAACATGGTACAAAGTACTACATGTAATTTGCCCACTGGGGGACAGAAAGCTGAAAAAAGTGAGAGTTTTCTTTAATTTATCCCTTTTCCATAAATTAAATGGAATTCTTCTAACAAAAAAGACCATACCAGGAGTGGGGTTCGAACCCACGAGGATATACATCCATTGGATCTTAAGTCCAACGCCTTAACCACTCGGCCATCCTGGTGTTGCCTTACAGCTGTTATTCACCAGGGTAACAGTAGTGGTACAAACAGGTGTTCCAGCATCTCCAAACATTGTTACCCCCTATACTATAGGTAGACTAACCACGCCCATAGCTAAACAATAGCCAGATTTGGTAATCATCTCATTTGTATAGGTAATGGAAAGTCATACAAATGCCAATGGATAGCTTTTTTTTATGGCATGTCTTTTCTGCCATAAATGCTTCTTCCCTCCCGGCTAGCATTTGTTTTCTGATTATACATAGAAGAGCTAATTGTACAATCCAGACATGCCGTGAGTGCAAGGATACAGTAATATCTTTGCACAAGTATGATTGTTAAAGAAAAACTTAACACATTTAAAAAAAAAAAAGTTAAACGTAAGCAGCTACAAATACGGTAGCTACTAATTTCCAAAAATCAGGAACTTACCAGTCCAAGGAATCTAGCGCTGCACCTCCTGCAGTCGATTCTTCTACCGCTGAGGGTCCCTAGTGCCACTATCTCGGCCTTTGACTTGCTGATGAATCACAGTCAACCCTGCACTGTGCATGCACGAGATCGTGAGGCTGTGAGGCTGGACCTTCAGCCTCCATGGATGTGTAACGTGTCCCAGTAGGCTCAGCCGTTGGGGGGGTTGAATATCATTCTTGCCTAGGTGAGAAATGAGGAAGTGGAAGTGGGAGCAGGTACATGTCAAAAAAAAAGGAAAAAGGTACCCACTGCTAGTTAAAGGGAAAAAAAACCTTAAATGTGTAAGGGATAAGTGTGGGTGGGGATCATAGCTCCCAACTGTCCCTGATTTCGAGGGACTGCCCTTGATTTGGAGCAATGTCCCTCTGTCCCTCTTTCCTCCTCATTTGTCCCTCATTTTGGTCTGATCTATAGAGTTGTATATAAAATGCACTTTTTTTCTTTCAAAAAGTGATTCCCAGTGCTAAACCTTTCATCCAAATTCTAAATTGCTACATTTGTAAATGTCAAAAGCCAATATAAAGGAATAGTAGTGGTAAAAAAAAGCACTTGTGGATTTAATTAACCTTTTTTTTGGTTAATTCTCCTTTAAGGGGGTGTGTCAGGGGGGCGTGTCCTATGTCTACATACATTTGCTAGTAGGTGCCTCATATCCATCTCAAAATGTTGGGAGGTATGGGGGAGGATGAGTGGTACTTTCACTTTCCATTTTCACTTTTGAGTGAAGGTCCACTTTAAGTAATTTCTGGCTAGCCAAGCTGAAGACTCTCGACCCAGAAGAAGACCATGAGAAGATGAAAGTGGTGGAGATGGAATAATGACGGGGAGTGTGGAATCACATCTCTGATGGTGGTGGAGGGCGTTTTGCGAGATATTCTCTGCATACCTTACGCATTATTCAACGTTAGTTCTTCTTTGAGTCTAAATCAGGCTAATATGGGCACCACTTGGACTCCAGAAGATTTATACCCCTTCATGATCAGGTCATTTTTTATTATATGGCACAACAGCTCAGCCAACATCTGGCTATTAACAGGGAAGGGACCCACGCAGGGGGTCACAAGGTATCATTACAATATCAAGGACCATTAGAATATCTATGACTACCGTAGTATAACAACAACACTAGGCTGTCATGGCTCCTGCTCCATGGGTGGACTGACAATGAACTAGCTCACCTAGAATATCCCGCTATCCTGGGTTGGTCTATTAGGATGTTAAGGAGAGCCATCATATATCAGAGAGGTCACCTAATTTGCTGCTAACCACTTACTCCAGACTCTGTCATGTTTTTTTGGACAACCTCTATGTATATAGGTGTCCCTGTAAAGGGGTATCACATTGTTAACAAGTGTTTTCCATAGACCTATAGAGGGAGGAGTCTTTCGCTTCCAGCATAGGACAATGGATTTCCTGGCATAGAACAGCAGGAGACCCAACAAGGTTCTCTCAGCCACTCTGGGCACCAAGTCCTCCACCAGCCCCAGCAGGCATATTCTTGGGGATGGATCAATAGAGATAATTAGCAGATCATTCACCTCTGAAAGAATTTGTGATCAGAAACCTGTAATTACCTGGCAGGACCAAAAGATGTGGATAAAATCCCCAAGGGTATGGTCACAAGGCTAGCATTCCGGGGAGAGAGAAGACCTCATCCTGTGCACCCGAGCAGGAGTAAAATATGCCCTATGGACAATCTTGTATTGAATGAGGCGGTCTCTCAAGGAAACCAGTATTTTAAATGGGAAGTCCCACACATCCTCCCAATCCTCGGAGTCCATCTCCGGAACATCCCAGCCCCATTGCTGATGGAGCCTGGACAATTCAGGAGACGAGACCCGGAGGAGATGTGCATATAGCACTGAGGTGGGTTTTTCGGAACAATCAGACCGCAAAATCCGCTCTAGGTCGGATTGCACCATCTGCCTTTCACCTGGAGGGAACTGAGCCCTGAAAGCATGGGACAACTGTAGATATCTGAATTTGTGCGAGAGCGGGGCATTGTAATGAGACATAATTGATCAAAGAAGAATATTGTTAGGTCTGAGGTGATGTCTGAGAGAGCTTTAATATGGCATATATAAGAGGGTCTGGAATCTCGAGAAAGTGCTGTAGGTTGGGATTGTTCCAGTGCGGGGCGTTCGGGGATAAAGTGGTGAGAGGATACTTTTCACAGGTCAGGCCTTCCCTCCAGGCCCTAAGGGTGGTACGCATGGAAGGGGTTAGGTCGTATGGAGCCTTTGGACCCCGCAAAAGGAGATTCGACAATGCATCCACAGATCGCACCACTGCAGCCTCAATGGCCCAAGCCGAGTTGGATCTATCTGGAACAAGCCACCAAAATGCAGTGACCAATTGAGCCGCAATGAAGTATTTTTAAACAGTCCAGGAATGCTAAGCCCCCCTGTGAACAAGGGCGCATTAAGGTGGTTAACTTAAAGCGGTGGGGACGTGGACCCCAAAGAAAGGAGGAGAAAATGTTGTTTAGTTGGGAAAAGAATGATTTGGGGATCCATTGAGGGGAGTTATGAAACGAATATGTAAACTTGGGAAGGATTTTCATCTTGATGAGGTTAACACGACCCATTAGGGACAGAGGGAGGTTTTCTTATGCTTTCAGCTTGGCTTTGACTGAGTTGATTACTGCGGATAAGTTCATTGGAATGAAGTCAGTCACATTCCCTGAAATACGCACCCTCAAATAGGTGAACTCGTCCACCCATTGAAGCTGAAGAGAAACCGAGGCCTCTTTTTTTAGCATCAGCATGAATAGCCAGCAGCTGCGACTTTGACCAATTAACCCTGAGCCCCGTCACTACAGAGAATTCTTCCAGGACTGACAATGCCCCCTGCATGGAGGAGCCAGCATCATTCAGGAAGAGGAGGAGGTTGTCTGCATACAAGGCTACCCTCTCCTCCAGCCAGCCTAGCCGTTAGCCTTTAATGTGTGGCGAGACACGTAGTGCCTCCTCCACTGGTTCCATGACAATGGCAAAAAGTGCTGGAGAGAGAGGGCAGCCCTGTCATGTACCCCTAGAAAGTTCAAAAACAGGAAACAGACGACCCCCTAAATGAATGGCAGCCGTAGGTGAATGATGTATCGTTTGTAACCAGTGAATGAATACCAGAGGAAATCCCATTCTCCGCAGAATTTCCCACAGGAAAGGCCACTCAATCGAGTCGAAAGCCTTCTCAATATTGAGAGAGGCAACCACTCTAGTACCCTGACTGTCGTGTCTTGCATGGAGGTTAGTAAACAATTTATGAAGATTGATGTCTGTGGACTTGTGGGACATGAACCCGGTCTGATCCGAGTCAATGAGAGAGGGGAGTAGTGAGTTAAGTCTAGTACTGAGAAGTTTAGTTAGGATTTTGAGGTCACTATTAAGGAGTGCTATAGGTCTATAAGAGGCACATAATTTGGGGTCTTTACCCATCTTGGGGATGAGGATAACATGTGCATGTGCCATGGAGGGTGGAAGAAAGCCTTGTTCCAAGCAGTGTTCAAATGGGGCGGCCAGCTGGGGGGCCAGCGTGTTACCATGTGCTACACAGAAATCAGTCGGGAGACCATCTGGGCCAGGAGCTTTGCCAGTGGATAGGGAGTTAATTACATCATGAACCTTTTCCGTGGTAATTGGAGCAACTAGTTGAGGTCTTTCGGAATCAAAGAGCCAGCCAAGGGCTAGCGGATCCAGAAGAGATGCCAACTTCTCTGTGTCTAAACCAGAGGGTAGTGCGGTGGTATATAAAGATTGATAGAAACAGGGCTTTTTTTCTCAGAGAATAGGTGCAGGAACTCCCCCCCCCCCCCCCCTCTGAGTCACCCCTTGTCTCTGCCCCTACCCACCTCTGACCACCGTCCCTTGATTCCACCCCCTACCCACCTACCAGTACTGCCCCTTTTAGAGAATACAGAACCAGATATCATTTTATGGTTCTAAATCATTTATATGGAACATGTTAATGATAAAAAGAAAAGCAGTAAAATAGATCCTCTGCAGCCAGCAACAATAGAATCCCAGCAATAGATCCCCACACAACAATAGACTCCCCCAGCAACAATGGACTCCACCCAACAACAATAGATTCCCTGCAGCAACAGTGAACCACCCACAACTAAATATCACACCCAGTAACAAAATATCCACCCAAGCAACATCCCTCCCCCCAGAAGCAACAACAGATCTCCCAGCAGCCAGCATCAATAGATCCTCCAGCAGCCAGTAAAAATAGACCTCTCCCTCAACAGTAGATCCCTTCCAGCAACATAAGACCCCCCCCCCCAGCAACAATAGATTCCCCATCAGCAACAAAAGACCCTCACACAAAATCAGATCCCCACCAGTGACAATAGATCCCCCAGCAGCCAATATCAATAGACCCTCCAGCACACCCCACACCCCATGCTATTACATACATTTAGCGCTGGAGGTGCTGGAGGTGCTGGAACTGCGTTCCCCCCGCGTTCCCGCTGAAAAAAAGCCCAGATAGAAACCATGGAAAGTTTGTAAAATAGCCTCTGGGGAGGAGATGACCTCACCTGTGGGAGAGGTAAGCTCAGGGATCACGGTATTAGGGGTGTCATGGTGAGTTATCTTTGCCAACAACCTGCCATTCCTGTCCCCCTGTTCGAAGAACTTTTGCTTCATACTATACATTTCAAGTCTAGTAACCTCTGTTAAGTGAAGATGAAGACTGGGTTTAGATGCCTGCAACGCATCAAAGTTTTAGGTGGAGGGGTCCAATCCATACTGGTCAGAAGCCAACCCCACCTCGCTCTCCAAGGCTGTTATGGCAGTTTGTTGCAACCTGACTGCCTTGATGGCTGAGATGTAATGGCCCCTTGTAAATGCCTTGAAGGCGTCCCACATCTCAGGAGAGGATGGCCCTTCATTAGAATCCCAGTAATTGCGTAGGGCCAGTGGGGTTTGATCAGCTATATCGGGTTGGGAAATCCATTGAGCACCTAGACACCACATAGAGCCACTACGAGAGGCAGAAGTGGCACTGTGATACTTTAATTGACAATTGCACAGTCATGCACCACTGTACACATATGAAATTAATGTCTTTTTTTCTGACAAATAGAGCTTTCTTTTGGTGGTATTTGATCTTCGCTAGGTTTTTTCTTTTGTTGTGCTAGAAACAAAAAAATATAAACAATTTAAAAAAAAAAAAAAACAATAATTTTTACTTTCTGCTAAAAAACATATCCAATAAAAAATGTAAAAAATCTAATTTCTTCATCAATTTAGGCCAGTATGTATTCTGCTACATATTTTTGGTACAAAAAATCCCGATAAGCGTATATTGATTGGTTTGTGCAAAAGTTGTAGCGTCTACAAACTATGGGATGTATTGTATACTGGAATTTTTATTTGTTTATTTTTTTTTTATACTAGTAATGGCGGCGATCAGGGACTTATAGCGGGACTGCTATATTGTGGTGGTCAGTCTGACACTAACTGACATTTTGTGGGAACCAGTGAAAATATGCACTATCACTGTACTAATGACAATATCTAGGAAGGGTTAACTGTAACATCCAGGGTGATCAACAGGTTAAATGTGTGCCTAACTAGAGTTTATGTGTACTATGTGTGGTGCTTTCACTAAGGGATTTGATGGATTTTATTCCCTGCTTTTCAGGGAAACAAAACCTAGCACATCTCCGCTGAAAGGACAGAGCTCTGCATTGTTTACATAGATAGAGCTCCTTCCTTGACAATCAGTGGGTGCTGGCAGTCATCCATAAAGAGTACCTGTCACTGCCTATTGCTGTCACAAGGGATGTTTGCATTGCTTGTGACAGCATTAAAAGTGATAAAAAATAAAGAAAGAAGGAGTGTAAAAAAAACAAAACTACATTTTTTAAAGTGCCTCTGTCCCCCCATCCTTGCTTGCATGGGCATACGTAAATAACAATTGGTATTGTCATGAACGCCAGAGTGAGAGCAATAATTCTACCTCCAGACCTTCTATGTAATTCTAAACAGGTAACCTGTGAAGCCTTTTAAAGCGTCACCTATGGAGATTTTTAAAAACTGTAGTCTGGCTCCATTTCACAAGTGTCCGCAATTTTAAAGTGTGACATGTTAGGTATTTATTTACTCAGTGTAACCCATCTTTTATATTTTACCCAAAAAGTGGGTATTATATTGTGTTTGTGTGCATTAAAATTAATTAAAGTGTATTTTCCTCAAAAATTTGCTTTGGAAAAATCGCAATGCAAATTCTGTGTGACATAAACAATTGCAAAACCCACCATTTTATTCTCTAGGGCCTCTGTTAAAAAATATATATGAAGTTTAGAGGGTTCTAAGCAATTTCCTAGCAGAAAATACAGATTTTTACATGTAAACAAAAAGTGTCAGAAGAGGCCTGATCCACCACCGTGGAGCTGCAGTGTTCTTTTGGCATCTTTCACATGGACATGTAGGGGGGCCAGTGGCCAAGGTATCCAGACTGGGAGAGAGCACACATTAAGTCCGAAATGTAATCTGAGATCTTATATTTTGTGATGGTTTTAACAAAGATGATTGCAGTTAGTTATTGCTGCCACTCACAGACACTAGAATTTAATGAACACAATGTGGATGCTCATATAGTTGAAATAAGCATTCACTAATGGCATAGTGTTGCAACAGCCGATTACTCAGCAATGGGCTGGTTTTGCAGCAGCAGATTACTCAGCAATAGGCTAGCTTTAAAGCAGCAGTCTACTCAGCAATGTCACAGTATTTCAGCCAATAAGGGCACTAAGGCAGTATTCCAGGCTGAGCCTGCTTTACCAGAGGACAGCTCCTGCTGGATGGGTGGCATACAATTTGGGGATGCTGCAGCACTCTGCACTGCTAAGGGGACCCCAGCTGCTACTCTGGAAACCGGGATACTTGATGAGCACAAGTGGCATCCCTGTACTAACCTTACTCAACCAGGAACCTTTCCCTGTGCTGATACTCTCCTTAACAAGCTGGGTCTCTGTCCTTCACCTATCCACTCACTCCAGATGTGCCAAAATGACATTGGAAAATTGTCATTTTGGGGTTTTCTCCCCAAAGATGGCCAACGAACGTCAGCATCCAATCAGACAGCTGCTCCCTTTGACACACTTACTAAGTTTGCAAAGGAGCAATTTTCCTCTAAGATTCTGCTCCATCTGTGCAGTGGCACTGCGCCACCTACTGGATGGAGGAAAAACGGCACCTGCCTGCAGGCATAGAGGCCTGTATTGTACAAGTCTGGAGCTGCATGCAGGCAGCTTATGTTAGTGAATAGAGATGCAGCAATTGTACAGACACAGCCGTACATCTAAGGTTGATACAATGCACATGTGGCCTGTCCACATTTTGGGGTTGTAGAGAAAAAGAACTGAGGGCTCTCTGCTGCAGGACTGTGGAATAAGGAAGCAGAGGCCAGGGGAGACAATGGGGGGTCTAACAGACCTCCAATGTCTCTATAAAGAGGACCTGTTATCTGCCCAGTGCTATCACATAGGAAGCTTTTTAGCCTGTGATAGCAATAAAGATTCATAAATACAATAAATAAAGTCTTTAAAATGGAACATATAATAAAATAAGTAAACTAAAAAAAAAAAGAAAAGCACCCCATAACTAGGGATGAGCTTCGTGTTCGAGTCGAACCCATGTTCGACTCGAACATCGGCTGTTCGGTCGTTCGCCGAATTGCGAACGATATGGGCCGTTCGCGCCAAATTCGTGTGGCACGTCAGGGCCCATAATTCACTGCGGCATCGCAGTGCATTGCTTGCTGATGATTGGCCAAGCATGCACTATGACCCGCATGCTTGGCCAACCACAGCACCGCCTGAACAGAGAGCCGTAATTGGCCAAAGCCAAGGAGGCTTTGGCCAATTATGGCTCAGGGGATTTAGTACACGCCCCACACTATATAAGGCCGCCTGCACGGCGGCCCTGTGCAGTGTGTCTCGGTGTGCTGAGAGATAGAGAGAGAGAGACAGTGTCATTTCATTTGAGTTAGCTAGATTAGGCAGGACAGTCAGTCAGTTAGCTGCACTTAAAGTGTATTGTGTATATATATGCATCCCAGGTGTTGCATATATATATATACACTGTATTCAGTTTAGCTAGATCCGTTCCTGTTATCTTCTAGACTATTAACATTTAGTGCAGTGCGTCCTGCTCACAGTGTTCAGCTAGATCCGTTCCTGTTATCTTCCTACTGACAGGCAGGCTTGTCTTGTTACAGTATATAAAGCTACCTGAAGAAAATTACTGGTGTTCTTTTGATCCTATTAGTACCACAGTCAGGCAGCTAGACTATTTACAGTTAGTGCAGTGCGTCCTGCTCACAGTGTTCAGCTAGATCCGTTCCTGTTATCTTCCTACTGACAGGCAGGCTTGTCTTGTTACAGTATATAAAGCTACCTGAAGAAAATTACTGGTGTTCTTTTGATCCTATTAGTACCACAGTCAGGCAGCTAGACTAGTTACAGTTAGTGCAGTGCGTCCTGCTCACAGTGTTCAGCTAGATCCGTTCCTGTTATCTTCCTACTGACAGGCAGGCTTGTCTTGTTACAGTATTTACAGCTACCTGAAGAAAATTACTGGTGTTCTTTTGATACTATTAGTACCACAGTCAGGCAGCTAGACTATTTACATTTAGTGCAGTGCGTCCTGCTCACAGTGTTCTGCTAAACCTACAAGTTAGTGGGGTGCGTCATGCTCACAGTGTTCAGCTAGATCCGTTCCTGTTATCTTCTTACTGACAGGCAGGCTTGTCTTGTTACAGTATTTACAGCTACCTGAATAAAATTGCTGGTGTTCTTTTGATACTATTAGTACCACAGTCAGGCAGCTAGACTATTTACAGTTAGTGCAGTGCGTCCTGCTCACAGTGTTCAGCTAGATCCGTTCCTGTTATCTTCCTACTGACAGGCAGGCTTGTCTTGTTATAGGGCGTACACACGGTCGGACTTTGTTCGGACATTCCGACAACAAAATCCTAGGATTTTTTCCAACGGATGTTGGCTCAAACTTGTTTTGTCTACACACGGTCGCACAAAGTTGTCGGAAAATCCGATCATTCTAAACGCGGTGACGTAAAACACGTACGTCGGGACTATAAACGGGGCAGTGGCCAATAGCTTTCATCTCTTTATGTATTCTGAGCATGCGTGGCACTTTGTCCGTCGGATTTGTGTACACACGATCGGAATTTCCGACAACGGATTTTGTTGTCGGAAAATTTTATCTCCTGCTCCCCAACTTTGTGTGTCGGAAAATCCGAAGGAAAATGTCCGATGGAGCCCACACACGGACGGAATTTCCGACAACACGCTCCGATCGGACATCCGACCGTGTGTACGGGGCATTACAGTATTTACAGCTACCTGAAGAAAATTACTGGTGTTCTTTTGATACTATTAGTACCACAGTCAGGCAGCTAGACTATTTACATTTAGTGCAGTGCGTCCTGCTCACAGTGTTCTGCTAAACCTACAAGTTAGTGGGGTGCGTCCTGCTCACAGTGTTCAGCTAGATCCATTCCTGTTATCTTCTTACTGACAGGCAGGCTTGTCTTGTTACAGTATTTACAGCTACCTGAAGAAAATTACTGGTGTTCTTCTGATACTATTAGTACCACAGTCAGGCAGCTAGACTATTTACATTTAGTGCAGTGCGTCCTGCTCACAGTGTTCAGCTAGATCCGTTCCTGTTATCTTCCTACTGACAGGCAGGCTTGTCTTGTTACAGTATTTACAGCTACCTGAAGAAAAATACTGGTGTTCTTTTGATACTATTAGTACCACAGTCAGGCAGCTAGACTATTTACATTTAGTGCAGTGCGTCCTGCTCACAGTGTTCAGCTAGATCCGTTCCTGTTATCTTCCTACTGACAGGCAGGCTTGTTTTGTTACAGTATTTACAGCTACCTGAAGAAAATTACTGGTGTTCTTTTGATCCTATTAGTACCACAGTCAGGCAGCTAGACTATTTACAGTTAGTGCAGTGCGTCCTGCTCACAGTGTTCTGCTAAACCTACAAGTTAGTGGAGTGCGTCCTGCTCACAGTGTTCAGCTAAACCTACAAGTTAGTGGGGTGCATCCACCTCACAGTGTTCAGCTAAACCTACAAGCTAGTGGGGTGCGTCCTGCTCACAGTGTTCAGCTAGATCCGTTTCTGTTATCTTCTTACTGACAGGCAGGCTTGTCTTGTTACAGTAAATACAGCTACCTGAAGAAAATTGCTGGTGTTCTTTTGATCCTATTAGTACCACAGTCAGGCAGCTAGACTATTTACAGTTAGTGCAGTGCGTCCTGCTCACAGTGTTTAGCTAAACCTACAAGTTAGTGGGGTGCGTCCACCTCACAGTGTTCAGCTAAAGCTACCTGTAGAAGGTTGGTGGTGTTCTCATACTACAGGCAGGCAGTTGATTTTGCTAGTTGCAATATCAGTACATATATATATATATATATATACATATATATATATCCCAGCTTAGTGCAGCTACAGGCCATTAGTATGTCTGGAAGGCCAAGAAGGAGAGGCAGACAGTCACATGCCAATAAGAGAGGGCAAGCAGGCTCTGTGTCTAGTGCTGGTCGTGGATACGGTGCATCCTCATCAGCACGTGGCCATGGGACACGCTTGGCCTTTTTTTCGGCAGCTGGCCGTGTTGAGCCGCAACATGCGGAAGACTTGGTCGAGTGGATGACCAAGCCGTCCTCATCCTCCTCATCCTCTCTCACCCATGCCCAGGGTACTTTGTCTGGCAAAGCAGAGGCCTCTTCCCTCGGCTCAATGTCATCAGTGACTCCTTCCCTAGCCCCACCATGTCCTCCTGAGGAGTCCCTCGAACTGTTTGACCACAGTGTTGGGTACATGCTCCAGGAGGATGCCCAGCGTTTGGAAGGCTCTGATGATGATGCTGAGCTTGATGAAGGCAGTAACATGAGCACGGACAGAGGGGGTGCCCAAGAAGGACAGCAATCTGGCAGTCATGCTCCCCCTGCTGCAGCATACTGCCAGGTTTGCTCCAGTGATGAGGAGGGAGGGGATGATGAGGTCACTGACTCAACGTGGGTGCCTAATAGGAGAGAGGAGGAGGAGGAGGAGGAGGAGGCGGCACATCACCAACGAGGCAGGATGCCCTCCAGGGGCCAGCCTAAGGGCAGCACATTGACTGCATCACACCCCAAAGCTCCACATGTGCAGGGCACTGCAGTCTCTGCGCGTTATTCAAAAAGTTCTTTGGTGTGGGCCTTTTTTGAGACGAGTGCATCAGATCGCACCGCTGCTATTTGCAACATATGTCTCAAGCGTATCTCACGTGGCCAAAACATCTCCCGCTTGGGTACCACATGCTTGACCAGACATATGTTGACCTGCCATGCAGTTCGTTGGCAAGCGTATCTAAAAGACCCACACCAAAGAACAAAGAGGACCTCTCCTTGCTCCTCATCAGCTGAGATTTCCAACCCCACTAGACCTTCAGTCCTCTCTGAGACCTGCACTGAGAGGAATGAAGGTGTAGAATTAGGTGTGTCACAGCCAAGTACTTGTGGGCAATCTGCTTTTGGTACACCGACGTCAGATTGTACCAGGCAAATTTCCCTGCCCCAGCTGCTGCACCGCCGAAAGAAGTTTGCTCCCAGCCATCCACATGCCCAGCGGTTGAATGCTAGCTTGGCAAAATTGCTAGCACTTCAACTGCTGCCTTTTCAGTTGGTAGACTCTGCCCCCTTCCGTGAGTTTGTGGAATGTGCGGTTCCTCAGTGGCAGGTACCCAAACGCCACTTTTTCTCACGGAAGGCGATTCCGGCTCTCTACCGGCATGTGGAAGGCAATGTCCATGCCTCGCTGGACAGGGCGGTCAGTGGTAAGGTGCATATTACCGCTGACTCATGGTCCAGCAGGCATGGACAGGGACGTTACCTAAGTTTCACGGCGCATTGGGTGACTCTGCTGGCAGCTGGGAAGGATGCAGGACAAGGTGCAGTAGTGTTGGAGGTTGTTTCGCCACCACGCCTCCAAAATGCTAATGATTGTGACACACCTCTCTCCTCCACCCCCTCCTCTTCTTCTTCCTCCATGGCCTCTTCCTCGGAACCAGCGGTGCTCCGTAGTCGTTCAAGGGGCTACGCAAGTACGCAGGCCAAAAGATGCCATGCGGTGCTTGAGCTGGTGTGCTTGGGGGACAGGAGCCACACTGGGGCAGAGGTTCTGTCAGCTCTGCAGGGGCAGGTTCAGAGGTGGTTGACACCACGCCAACTTAAGGCAGTAATGGTGGTTTGCGACAATGGCACCAACCTCCTCTCTGCCCTCCGACAGGGACAAATGACCCATGTGCCCTGTTTGGCTCACGTCCTTAACTTGGTGGTGCAGCGGTTCTTGGGCAGGTACCCGGGCTTACAGGATGTCCTGAGGCAGGCCAGGAAAGTCTGTGTGCATTTCCGCCGGTCATATAATGCCAGTGCTCGGCTAACGGACCTCCAAAAGGAGTTTAACCTGCCCAAGAACCGCCTAATCTGTGACATGCCCACCAGGTGGAACTCAACGTTGGCCATGCTGCAGCGGCTGCACACGCAGAAGAGGGCCATCAATGAGTACCTGTGCGACTATGGCACCAGGACAGGGTCAGGGGAGCTTGTTTTTTTTTCCCCACGCCAGTGGGCCATGATCAGGGATGCATGCACTGTCCTGTCACCATTTGAGGAGGCCACGAGGATGGTGAGCAGTGACAGTGCATGCATCAGTGACACTGTCCCCCTTGTCCACCTGTTGGAGCACACGCTGCGTGGAATAATGGACAGGGCACTTGAGGCAGAACAGAGGCAGGAAGAGGAGGACTTCCTTAGCTCTCAAGGCCCCCTTTATCCAGACAGTGTTCCTGCGTGCCCGCCGATCACACAGGAAGAGGACGAGGAGGAGGAGGAGGAAGATTGTGTCAGTATGGAGGTGGAGCCTGGCACTCAGCATCAGTAGCAGTCTTTAAGGGATCAGTCCCAAGAAACACATGGACTTGTACGTGGCTGGGAGGAGGTGGCTGCGGACCATGTCGTCCTTAGTGACCCAGAGGACTCTGGACCGAATGCCTCAGCAAACCTACGCTGCATGGCCTCCCTGATCCTGCAAAGCCTGCGTAAGGATCCTCGTATTCGTGGTATCAAGGAGAAGGACCAATACTGGCTGGCAACCCTCCTTGATCCACGTTACAAGGGTAAGGTTGCGGACCTTATCTTGCCATCGCAGAGGGAGCAGAGGATGAAACATCTTCGGGAGGCCTTGCAGAAAGGTCTGTGCAACGTGTTCCCAGAGACTGGGAGGTTACAAACTCCTGTTTCTGGACAACGTGTTGCTGAGGCTTCGGTCAGTCAAAGAAGGAGCGGTGGAGAAGGTGGCCGTCTGACCGATGCGTTCAGACAATTTTTTGGTCCGCAGCCCCAAGGTATGATCCGTTCCAGCAACCATCGCCAGCGTCTGTTTTACATGGTGCAGGAATACCTAGGGGCAAGATCAGACTCGGACACCTTTCCCACCGAAAATCCTCTGGGTTACTGGGTCTTGAGGATGGATCACTGGCCAGAGCTTGCACAGTATGCAATTGAGCTACTGGCCTGTCCTGCATCCAGCGTTCTTTCGGAACGCACATTCAGTGCTGCTGGAGGCGTGGTAACCGATCACAGGGTGCGTCTGTCCACCGACTCGGTCGATCGACTGACCTTCATAAAAATGAATCAGTCTTGGATCACCACCAGCTACCAAGCACCTGATGCTGATGTAACCAAATAATTTTTTTTGAAATCTCAGATCCCTTCAAAGACTGCCTATGCTGATGCTGAGTGACTATCCCTGAGTAATTATCCTCTTCCTCCTCAATCATCACGCTGATAGCTTGTAAGAACATTTTTGGTTCTGGGCGCCACCACCAGTGCCTAAGGCACAATTTTTCAGCCCCTGTTTGACAGGGGCGTGTAATTACAATTTTTGATGTAATACTTTGCAGCAGGGCTCGTTCCTGCGTTCCAACTACAGTGTCTGTGAGGGGTTGCAGTGTTGTGGCACCAGCACCAGTGCCTAAGGCCCAATTTTTCTGCCCCTGTCTAACAGGGACGTGTAATTACAATTTTTGATGCAATACTTTGCAGCAGGGCTCGTTCCTGCGTTCCAACTAGAGTGACTGTGAGGGGTTGCAGTGTTGTGGCACCAGTGCCTAAGGCCCAATTTTTCAGCCCTTGTTTAACAGGGGCGTGTAATTACAATTTTTGATGCAATACTTTGCAGCAGGGCTCGTTCCTGCGTTCCAACTAGAGTGTCTGTGAGGGGTTGCAGTGTTGTGGCACCAGCACCAGTGCCTAAGGCCTAATTTTTCAGCTCCTGTTCAACAGGGGCATGTAATTACAATTCTTGATCTAATATTTCACAGCAGGGCCCTGTGAGGGCTTACAGTGTTGTGGCCACAGCAACACCTAAGGCCCAAATTTCTGCTAAGTATATAGGGCAGGACCCTACTTTCAAACATCTAACTTACAAACGACTCCTACTTGCAAACGGAAGGAGACAACAGGAAGTGAGATGAAATCTACCCCTAGGAAGGGAAATTCTCTCCTGTAAGAGTTAATATGGGAAAAACATTTCTCCTTTCCACTGATGCTTTCCAATTCTTGTTCCACAAAAAACCCCAAATTTTCAAAAAACATTTTTCATTGGGACAAAAAGTGAGGTGAAATCTTCTGAAGAGGAGGAAAGACAGCAAAACAAATGTCACAGGGGTGATAACCCTTCCCTATGTTTTCCAAAAAGCTTAAAAAAGATTTTTTGGCTGGAGCTAAACACGTTAAAAATGTACCCGTTCAAAATGACAAACAGATTCTACTTAACAACAAACCTACAGTCCCTGTCTTGTTTGCACCGCCTGTACACTGCTGTTCAGAGTATATAGGGCCTGGTGGCCCCACACCTTTCCTTATTTTAATTTGGGTGCGGGGTTCCCCTTAATATCCATACAAGACCCAAAGGGCCTGGTAATGGACTGGGGGGTACCCATGCCGTTTGTCTCACTGATTTTCATCCATATTGCCAGGACCCGACATTACATTAAACCCGCAAGCAGTTTTAAATGAGATTTTTTCCTTTAAAAATGACATTTGGTGCAGGGACTGTTCTAAACACGGGAAACACGCGTCACTTTACATGCATACTATAGACACCCCCAGGTACGATATTTAAAGGAATATTTCACTTTTTTTTTTTTTTACTTTAAGCATCATTAAAATCACTGCTCCCAAAAAAACGGCAGTTTTTAAAAGTTTTTTTTGCATTGATACATGTCCCCTGGGGTAGGACCCGGGTCCCCAAACCCTTTTTAGGACAATACCATGCAAATTAGCCTTTAAAATGAGCACTTTTGATTTCGAACGTTCGAGTCCCATAGACGTCAATGGGGTTCTAACGTTCGTGCGAACTTTCGGTCCGTTCGCAGGTTCTGGTGCGAACCGAACCGGGGGGTGTTCGGCTCATCTCTACCCATAACCCATGCACACACAAGATCAATAACTTTAAGCCATTCATGTATGGTTAACTGTAAGCTGTAAAGGCTTTTAAATGAAATGTGCCTAGGGCAGCTATCTGCAGTGCTGGGACAAGGCCATTTGGTGCCCAGGGCGAAGATGGCAAACTGCGCCCCCCCCCCCCCCCCCGTTTTTAATAAAGAATCAATGTCGTTTCAAAACAAGAATATATCAAGCAGTAGAACAGCCGCTATGATCGTTCTTATAGTGTAGAGAATAGCCGGCTAAAAAAGTTGATATCTCATTGATGCCTGTAGCTGCACCCATCATTCAGATATCCCCGCACAAAGTCAAGGACGTCATATGACAACCGGCGGGCGGAAAGTGGTTAAAACACATTTTTTTTTAACACAAAGTTGTCCGTTTATACAATATTTCTAACACATAGCATGTACATACCAAAAATGACACCCCAAAATAGATTCTTCTACTCCTCCTGAGTACTGCGATACCACAAGTGTGAGACTTCCACAGCCTGGCCACATACAGAGGCCGAATACAGCCGAGTATGGCTGGGTATGGCAGAGTATGGCTGGGTATGGCAGAGTATGGCTGGGTATGGCAGAGTATGGATGGGTATGGCAGAGTATGGCTGGGTATGGCAGAGTATGGCTGGGTCTCACCGAGTATTGCAGAGTATCACAGAGTATGGCTGGGTATGGCAGAGTATGGCTGGGTATGGCAGAGTATGGCTGGGTATGGCAGAGTATGGCTGGGTATGGCAGAGTATGGCTGGGTATGGCAGAGTATGGCTGGGTATGGCAGAGTATGGCTGGGTATGGCAGAGTATGGCTGGGTATGGCAGAGTATGGCTGGGTATGGCAGAGTATAGCTGGGTCTCACCGAGTATTGCAGAGTATGGCAGAGTATCACAGAGTATGGCTGGGTATTGCGGGGTTTTGCGGGGTATTGCACAGTGTTGCGGGGTATTGCAGAGTATTGCAGAGTATTGCGGGGTATTGCAGGGTATTGCACAGTGTTGCGGGGTATTGTAGAGTATTGCAGAGTATTGCACAGTGTTGCGGGGTATTGCAGAGTATTGCGGGGTATTGCACAGTGTTGCGGGGTATTGCAGAGTATTGCGGGGTATTGCAGAGTATTGCACAGTGTTGCGGGGTATTGCAGAGTATTGCGGGGTATTGTGGGGTATTGCAGAGTATTGCACAGTATTGTGGGGTATTGCAGAGTATTGCACAGCGTTGCAGGGTATTGCACAGTATTGTGGAGTATTGCACAGTGTTGCGGGGTATTGCAGAGTATTGTGGGGTATTGCAGAGTATTTCAGGGTATTGTGGGGTATTGCAGAGTATTGCAGAGTATTGTGGGGTATTGCAGAGTGTTGCGGGGTATTGCAGAGTATTGCACAGTGTTGCAGGGTATTGCAGAGTATTGCAGAGTATTGCACAGTGTTGCGGGGTATTGCAGAGTATTGCGGGGTATTGCAGAGTATTTCAGGGTATTGTGGGGTATTGCAGAGTATTTCAGGGTATTGTGGGGTATTGCAGAGTATTGCACAGTGTTGTGGGGTATTGCAGAGTATTGTGGGGTATTGCAGAGTATTGCACAGTATTGTGGGGTATTGCAGAGTATTGCACAGTATTGTGGGGTATTGCAGAGTATTGCACAGTATTGTGGGGTATTGCAGAGTATTGCGCAGTATTGTGGGGTATTGCAGAGTATTGCACAGTATTGTGGGGTATTCAGCAGTGGTGGTCACTGGTCATTAACCTCGCCTCAGCCTCCTCCCCTCCCCCAATCCAGCCATTTATCAATCTGTTTTTTAGTGTTTACTTACACAAGTTCAGACTCAGAAGTTATGAGTCTGAACTTGTGTAAGTAAACACTAAAAAAAAGATTAATAAATGGCTGGACTGGGGGAGGGGGGGAGGCTGAGGCGAGGTTAATGACCAGTGACCACCACTGCTGAAGATCTGAGTCAGAACACTGGCACACATGACACTGGCACTGCACTCTTCTACCTTTCAGATCCAGCAGCCTGAGCCAGCCAGCCAGCAGCTCCTCAGCTCCTCAGCTCTGCTCCGCTTGATGTAACAGACAGCGCGCCGACACAACTCACAGCTCCCGCCTCCCTGCGCTCGTCTGTGTCCTCCCACCTCGTCTCCGGCCGTGAGTGACGTCACGGCGCTGGCAGAGACTACGGGACTCCTCCGTAGGGGAGTAAACATTGTAGTTGTGTGCTGAGGGAAGGGAGGATCATGCAGGAGCGCACAAGGGGGATTTGTACAGTGCCGCTGGGCGCTGTACATGCACTGTACAGTATTATTGTACACACTGGCATGGCAGAAATTCACCTGCAGGCTGCGCCCCCCCCCCATACCAAATGGTACCGCCCAGGGCACGTGCCCCTTCCGCCCCTGCCTTGTACCGGCCCTGGCTATGTGGCTTAGTAGTTAGCACTTCTGTTTTGCAGCACTGGGGTCCTTGGCTCTAATCCTGACCAGCACACTATCTGCATTGAGTTTGCATGTTCTCCTTGTGCTTCCATGGGGTTTCCTCCCACACTTCAAAGCCACGCTGGTCGATTCATTAGCTTCTAGTATGTGTGTGTGTGAGTCTGAAAATCCCAACTGCAAGTTCTGGTAACACCATAGCTCCCAACTGTCCCTGATTTGGAGGGACTATCCCTGATTTGGAGCAATGTCCCTCTGTCCCTCTTTCCCCCTCATTTGTCCCTCATTTTGGTCTTATCCATATAGTTGTATATAAAATGCACTTTTTATCTTTCAAAAAGTATTTCCCAGTGCTAAACCTTTCATCCAATTTTTAAATTGCTGCATTAAATTTTAAAAGCCACTATAAAGGAATAGTAGTGGTAAAAAAAAAGTCCTTGTGGATTTAATTAACCTTTTTCTTGGTTAATTTTCCTTTAAGGGGGTGTGGCAGGGGGCGTGTCCTATGCCTACATACATTTGCTAGAAGGTGTCCCTCATTCCCATCTCAAAATGTTGGGAGGTATGAGTAACACTGTTGACTTGCTAGCTCTATAGTACACATTTGTAGGCATGGAGCCAAAGAAAAAAAAAAAGGTAATGGTAGAAATGCACAAAAAAATGCAACTTGTTCATAACAGAAGTAGGATTGCTTGCTTTTATGTACAAAAATGTCAAAATCTGGCTGAATAGCAATAACAGCTTTTCTTGCATATAATGCACTACATTTTCAAGTTCTTCAGGTGCCTGAAGAACTTGATATATAATACCAGCACTTTATTTTTAGATTCTATGCGTTCTTTTTTTTTTTTTTTTGCCTTTCTTTTCTAAAACCATGCTTTAGTTTTACCCAGAAGTTTTCAATGGTGGTTAGCAGTGTTAATTTTGACATCAAATTTCGATTTAGTTTTAGTCATAGCCTTCTGACTAAAATGCCATTTTACTTTTAGTCGTATTTTAGTCCTCTGAATTGTTTTAGTTTTAGTCGTATTTTAGGCAACTAAAATCTCCAGTACATTTTAGTCGACTAAAATCGAATGGGTTTAGTTAAATTTGAATGCATTATTTCTTTAGAACTGCCAAACTCATTATATACTTCTGGAGTAAAAATCTAATAACACGTCATTATTTATGGTATTAAAGAGGAACCGCAGTCTGCTCGCATAATTTGTAATAAAAACATCTTTGCCATTCTGAAGCTTCCCTCCAACCACTTTGCATATTATTTTATATATATTTTGATTCTGTATCTGCCAAATATGATGCAGAAATCTCCCTCCGCTGAGTCTGGCTGCAGCCATTTTAACTGTGGGCAGCTGAAGCTGCTGCCTGTTCACTTCCTGGATTTACACAGACACACAGAGGCACACCTCCAGCTCTAAAATTTAAATAAGTTGCGCTGGGTCTGAACAATCACAGTGGAGTGAAAAAATAAATAGATAAAAATAAATATAAATATATGTGACAGAAATCTAATGGATATCAGGCACACATAAATGAACGATCGTACCTGAAAGTGAATG
The DNA here is from genome assembly GCA_037952835.1 of Lithobates septentrionalis. Taxonomy (NCBI): domain Eukaryota; kingdom Metazoa; phylum Chordata; class Amphibia; order Anura; family Ranidae; genus Lithobates; species Lithobates septentrionalis. The sequence goes on from JBBDGP010000554.1 coordinate 896,428, forward strand.
ATCACAATCAAGAATAAAAATACTGAATCATATAAACAATAAATAAAATAAAATAAATGGAGTGTATTTGAATATCCATATAGCATACCCCCAGCTCTGCAGCTCTCATTGGCCCTCTTATGACTCATCCCCCCTCCCTTCCTGGCAAACTCTTACAAGAGTGAGGGAGAGAGCTGTGCATGATGTCATAAGCCTAGGCTAATGACCAGACAAGAAACAGGAAGCGGGCTGTATAAGGTATTTACTGGCAGAAATTTTTTTTTTTTACTATCCAAAGTTAAAACAACAAGGGCGGAAGATTTATTAGATGGAAAGTTGAAAAAATGACTGAAGGTCCGCTTTGCGGTTTGAGCATGCACTACAGACACAGAACGTCTTTATAAATGAAACCAAGTTTTATAAACAAATATATAACTTTTTGAAAAGCAGAATTACAACTTAAAAAAAACAAAAAAAAAACCCTGTAAACTCTATTGGCTTTAATGCCATTGCACATATTACCTTATTATTTTACCAACATTAAATAAAAATAAGAAAAGCCTTTTTCTTGTTTTTTTTTCTTTTAGCAGCTTAGTAGATGCCCCCTACAAGTTAATATCGACGTCAAATTTCAATTTAGTTTTAGTCATAGTCTTTTGACTAAAATGCCATTTTAGTTTTAGTCGTATTTTAGTGATCTCAATTGTTTTCGTTTTAGTGATATTTAGTCGACTAAAATAGTATTAATTTAGTCTACGAAAATATTTTAGTCAACGAAAGTAACACTGGTGGTTAGGGCCGAGCTTTTTCCCAAGTTGTCAATACTGTAAATCTCAATGGACAAAGTAACCATGTTCTATCCACGTGGATCCGATATGAGTGTAGATGATGGTACGGCAGAGGCTGCCTTTCCGAACGTCCTTAGGCTGTACTATCTCCTTTATTAAATCACATAATAGAAGAAATCATCGGCAAACCCAAAGCTTCTTATAAGAATTATTTTTGGCACAATAGCAGTGTACAATCCACATAAGCTAACGCGTTTCGGCTGAAGCCTTCCTAGCATAAGTTAACAGCATTAAAATCAAACTTTTAAAACAAAACAGCCCCTTTAAAAAAAGAAAAAAGAGGTGGTATAATACTTAATTGACAATCATGAAATTGATTAGTGAACAGACCAAGTGAGATGAGGGAAGTGGGAGGGAAAGGCAGAAAAGCCTTCTGAAAAGAAAAAGGAGCACAAAACAGAAAAAATAACCATATAAATCCCAAAAGGGAATGTATTTATTTAAAAAACAAATTTATATCCATCCTATTATTTATTCCCGTTGGACTTTTGGTATTAAGGGTGTAAATCCACCAAAAATCTCTCTGGAGTAGGGTGCGGTATATGTCACCCCCTCTTGGAGGTCTCTTGATTTGTTCTAAACCAAAAAAAGAAAAATGGTCAAGGTTCTCTGCATGTAATGTTCTAAAATGTTTAGACAGGTTAGATATATTCTTAACATTGGAATTCAGTGTGTCATTATAATGCTCCAATATCCTGACCCCAAGTGAACGGATTGTGCTTCCTATATACTGCATCTGACAGGCCTTGCATTCAATGACATAAATGACATGCTTAGAATAACAATTACTGTTTATTTATTAGTCTTTATTAAATCACAGGGTAAAAACCATAGACAGGAAAGTGCTAACAGGTTTCAGCCAGGAAAAGCCTTAAGCCGCGTACACACGATCGGACTTTCCGACGGGAAATGTTCGATGACAGGCTGTTGGCGGTAAATCCGACCATGTTTACGCTCCACTGGAGAATTGTTGTTGGACTTTCCGCGGACAAATGTTGGCTAGCAGGTTTTCAAATTTTCCGCGAACAAATGTGTGTTGTCAGATTTTCCGACTGTGTGGACACAAGTCCAAAGTACAGACACGCATGCTCGAAAGCAGAAGCGGTCGGTCTTGTAAACGAGAATTTGTAATGGAGAATTAACATTTGTGACGTGCAAATTATGAAATCTCCAAATGCAGCGCACAATTCTCTTCTTCTTTAATGGGATAATAATGAAGCTGCTTTGATGGTGATACTGATGAACTTACTGCAAACAAATTTTCAAAGGCTTTTTTTTTCTAGTGATATCAAGAATAATATTATTATGCTTTTTTTTTAATATATATTATTTGGGCAAGTTACCACAACATCATTATCCTGTAGTTTTTAAGATCAAAGATACAACTATGTTGGTGTCTCTTGTCAATTTTACATTGTATTTTTTAAATGTAACTACCTACTCCCAAACTGTCATTTGAAGTAAAACACATAGCCAAGTATTATTCTCCACAATTTTTTTATTGTGCATTAAAAAAATAAAACAAATAAAATTAGACATGCTATCTGCCAATAGAACGTAACCAAAAAGTGCATTCTATGCATCCAAAAATATAGAAAATATACCAAATCAAATCATTATTCAACCAAAAAAATAATGTCAAAGCAATAAGTCCAAGGCCAATAATAAATAACACATTATCTCCTCCGATTCCGCAACATGGCTGGTTGACGAACGGTCGTTCAGAAACGAACTGAAAAGAGCGAAATGAAAAGCACAAATGAAAAGCGCGAATCAACACTCACCAAACTTCTACTAACACGAAATTAGCAGAAGGAGCCCAAAGGGTGGCGCTAAAGAGCTGAAAAACAATGTAGTACATCACAAGGTTCGTAATTGTTGGTCAACAATTGTGTGCCGTGTGTATGCAACACAAGTTTGGGCCAATGCTCTTCGGACAAAATTTCAACGTTTTTGCTGGACAACAATCCGATTGTGTGTACGAGGCTTTAGTCTTAAGATTAAGGCTTTTCCTGGCCGAAACACACAAGCACTGTTCTGTCTGTGGATTTTACCCTGTGGTTTAATAAAAGAGATTGTATAGCCCAAGGACCAATGCCGGCTCTTGCATCCAGTCAATACTGTAAAGTGGAACTTAACTCCCCTCTGCTCCAGCGATGTAGGGTCCCCGAGTACTCTCGCCAGCCGCTGACACCTTTGGCTGGTTTTCTTCCTGGTTACCGATCTCTGACCATTTTGATTGGCCAGGCTGGGATGATGTCACTCCCACGCATGCATCAGAGTTCATACATCTTAGCAGATGCTGAAACTGTACACTGAGCTGCGTGTGCAGCTTGGTGTACATTGGGAGCAAGCAGGTAAGAGTACAGTATTTTAAAGTGAATACTTGAAAAACAAAAAAAATCTATTCAACGTCCCTTCTATCTCTCTCGGCCTCCTCCAAATCTCCAGATTCCTTTTTTTTCTTATTCCTGCTGTAATCTGACTTCCTGTTAGAGGGTGGTTACATTTTGTTCTCCATGGTCCCACTGTGTGTAGGAACATAGCCACCCTCTCTTGCTCGCTCCTGAGATGAACTATAGACTATTAGATTTGCAATGTACAAAGAACAATGCACATGACCTCAACTAACGTGCACTGCTCATTCCAAGCAAAGAAAATGAGGGGAAAAAAGAGGTTTGTGAGGTCACGGAGGACATTACAGGGAGGCAAAAAACACAGTCATTATCTCTTAAAATAGATTGCAGGGCAACTAAGTAGTGCGTGTGTATGAAATATTTTTGGAGAATAAGGATATTATTTAGTGTGTCTCTTTTGCATTAAAAATCCTATTCACAGATATTTATTTATTCATTTATTAAGCAAAGTTCCACTTTAATATGATGGCTTGGAAGTATGGCAAAAGGCATTATTTTGCTGGAAATGAAAGGGTAACTCATTTGTACCAGTATGTATTTTGTAAGTTGAGTTAACTTAAGTTTTCCTCTTTTTCTTCTTTGTTTAATTTTCTTTTTCTCAAATTTACCATTTTTTTTATGAGGTTTTAGACATACACACAATATCTCACAAAAGTGAGTACACCCTCCCCCCCACATTTTTGTAAATATTTTATTCTATCTTTTCATGTGACAACAAATGACACTTTGCTACAATGTAAAGTAGTGAGTGTACAGTATAACAATGTAAATTTGCTGCCCCCTCAAAAAAACTCAACACACAGCCATTAATATCTAAACCGCTGGCAACAAAAGTGAGTACACCCCTAAGTGAAAATGTCCAAATTGGGCCCAAAGTGTCAATATTTCGTGTGGTCACCATTATTTTCCAGCAACGCCTTAAAGGGGTTGTAAACACATGTGTTTTTTCACCTTAACTGCTTCAAATCCGGGCCATTGCCAAATGACGGCAACAGCGCGGATCTAAATTGCCGGGACTACGTCCATTGACGTCGTCCCGTGCACGAGCGGCCTGCGCGCCCCCTGCAGGGCGCGCGCGGCGCGCTCGGTGATCAGCGAGTCTATGAGACTCGCCTGATCACAGATCAGAGTAAGGGGTTGGTCCCAACCCCTTACCACATGATCAGCTGTCAGCCAATGACAGCTGATCATGTGATGTAAACAGAGCCGGTAATCGGCTATTTTTCCTCCTCGCGCTGACAGCGTGAGGAGGAAAAAAAAACCCGATCACCGGCGGCCGTGATCGGGACATCAGTCCCGATCACTGCGATCTTATAACAAAAAGCAATAGGCAGCAGTGCTGCCTACCAGTGCCCACCATATTAACCCATCAGTGCCCACAGTGCCATCAATCAGCGCCACCCATCAGTGCCCACAGTGCCACCCATCAGTGCCCACAGTGCCACCCATCAGTGCCCACAGTGCCACCCATCAGCACCCACATCAGTGCCACCCATCAGCACCCACATTAGTGCCACCCATCAGCACCCACATCAGTGCAACCTATCAGTGCCCATCAGTGTCACCTACCAGTGCCCATAAGTGCCCATCAGTGCCACCCATCACTGCCCATCAGTGCCACCCATCAGTGCCCCCCATCAGTGCCCCCCCATCAGTGCCCCCCCATCAGTGCCACCTATCTGTGCCACCTATCTGTGCCACCTATCTGTGCCACCTATCTGTGCCACCTATCCGTGCCGCCCATCTGTGGCCATCAGTGCCGCCTTATCTGTGCCCATCAGTACCGCCTTAACTGTCCCCATCAGTGCCGCCTTAACTGTGCCTATCAGTGCCGCCTTAACTGTGCCTATCAGTGCCGCCTTAACTGTGCCTATCAGTGCCGCCTTATCTGTGCCTATCCGTGCCCATCAGTGCAGCCTATCAGTGCCCACCAGTGCCGCCTCATCAGTGCATATCAATGAAGGAGAAAAATTACCTGTTTGCAAAATTTTATAACAAACTATTAAACATGATTTTTTTTTTTTTCAAAATTTTCCATCTTTTTTTGTTTGTTTAGCAAAAAATAAAAACCCCAGCTGTGATTAAATACCACCAAAAGAAAGCTCTATTTGTGGGAAAAAAATGATAAAAATTTCATTTGGGTACAGTGTTGTATGACCGCGCAATTGTCATTCAAAGTGCGACAGCGCTGGAAGCTCAAAATTGGTCTGGGCAGGAGGGGGGTTTAAGTGCCCAGTAAGCAAGTGGTTAATGCATCCTATGCATTAAGGCATACCTCCCAACTTTTTGAGATGGGAATGAGGGACACCTATCAGCAAAAGTATGCAGGCATAGGACACACCCCTTGCCACACCCCCTTAAAGGAGAATTATACAAAAAAAAAATTGGTTAAACCCACAAGTGCTTTTTTTACCACTAATATTCCTTTATATTGGCTTTTGAAATGTACAAATGCAGCAATTTAGAAATCAGATGAAAGGTTTAGCACTGGAAAACACGTTTTGATAGATAAAAAGTGCATTTTATATACATCTATATAGATCAGACTAAAATGAGGGACAAATGAGGAGTAATGATGGACAGAGGGACATTGCTCCAAATCAGGGACAGTCCCTTCAAATCAGGGACAGTTGGGAGCTATGCATTAAGATGAAAAAGCACCTGGCAGTCACTGGCCCCCCAGCCCCCCTGTTTTCCTCACCCAAGCCCCTTCATGTCCTTGGCGGGGACGCGCTGTCCCTCTCTCTACAGGGTCCCGGCTCTTGATTGGATAGTTTGATAGCAGTGCAGCCATTTGCGCCCGCTGCTTTCAATCAAATCCAATGACGCGGGCGCCGGTAAGCGGCTCCGAGTTGGCATTCATGTCTGTGGCGCAAATACTGGACTTAGGAGCACGCCCGCAAGGTAACCCCCTCGGGAGAGCACTTCTCCTAGGAGGTTATCTGATCCAGGGAGGAGCCACAAGAGCCATCGGGGGACTCCAGAAGAGGATGTTCGGGGCCACTCTGTGCAAAACGAGCTGCACAGTGGAGGTAAGTATGACATGTTTGTTATTTAAAAAAAACAAAAAACGATCCTTTACAATCACTTTAACCCTCTTGGGCATGAAGTTCACCAGAGCTTCACAGGTTGCCGCTGGAGTCCTCTTCCACTCCTCCATGTTGACATCATGGAGCTGGTGGATGTTAGAGACCTTGTTTGAGGTGGCCGTTTGAGGATGCCCCACAGATGCTCAATGGGGTTTAGGTCTGGATACATGCTTGGCCAGTCCATCACCTTTACCCTCAGCTTCTTTAGCAACTCAGTGGTCATCCTGGAGGTGTGTTTGGGGTCGTTATCATGTTGAGACAAAAAACAAAATCAGGGTAAACCCTGCGCTTGCTCGATCAATCAGCTACTAACACAACAACATGGAAAGTTTGTTAAAAGTAATAGGTGTATATAAGATTGTAGCGCTATTAAGTTGAATGGATAAATAAACACATTAACGTATGGACAAGATATAAACGGAAAAGAGAATCTTTTCACATGAAGCACAAAATAGAGTCTCTCATGATCTTCAAAAACCATTGTTCGAATAAGACCAGTCCCGTTCACCACGTGATGTACTGATATAGAAAGGTTAATGTGATGGACCCTCCACACAGAAGAGATGTAGGCTTACCAGAGGGGGTGGACTCATAAGAGCGTACGCTCAATGAGTCAGAAGGGCTTGTATTACCAACCGGTAATGGAGGAGAACCTTTCTTGTAAATGGCAACAAAGCTCCAAAGGCGTCCACAACAATAGGGGAACCTCTTCAGGTAGGTAAGTGCCCGTCTCAGGAAAGTAGCCCATACAAGATAAAAAAGGGCCACATAGCATAATTCTGCATATAAAACAAATTTATTAGGTAAAAGAAATACACTTACATTTTCATAGTAAAAAAGCACTTGTAGCAAAATTGTGGCAGGCGTAGAGTCTCCCGACGCGTTTTGTCTCACTAGACTTCGTCGACGAATTGCCATTTACGTGAAAGGTTCTCCTCCATTACCGGTTGGTAATACAAGCCCTTCTGACTCATTGAGCGTACGTTCTTATGAGTCCACCCCCTCTGGTAAGTCTACATCTCTTCTGTGTGGAGGGTCCATCACATTAACCTTTCTATATCAGTACATCGCGTGGTGAACGGGACTGGTCTTATTCGAACATTGGTTTTTGAAGATCATCAGAGACTCTATTTTGTGCTTCATGTGAAAAGATTCTCTTTTTCGTTTAAATCTTGTCCATATGTTAATGTGTTTATTCATCCATTCAACTTAATAGCGCTACACTCTTATATACACCTGTCGTTATCATGTTGGACTACTGCCTTGCGGCCCAGTCTTCAAAGGGAGGGGATCATGCTCTGCTTCAGTATGTCACAGTACATATTGACATTCATGGTTCTCTCAATGAACTGCCCAGTGCTGGCAGCCCCAGACCATGACACTCCCACCACCATACTTGACTGTAGACAAGACACACTTGTCGTTGTTCTCCTCATCTGGTTGCTGCCACACACGCTTGATGCCATCTGAACCAAATCAGTTTATCTTGGTCTCATCAGACCACAGGACATGGTTCCAGTAATCCATGTCCTTAGTCTGCTTGTCTTCAGCAAACTGTTTGTGGGCATTCTTGTGCATCATCTTTAGAAGAGGCTTCCTTCTGGGATGACAGTCATGTGGATCAATTTGATGCAGTGTGCGGTGTATGTCTGAGCACTTACAGGCTGACCCCCCACCCCTTCAACCTCTGAAGCAATACTAGCAGCACTCATACGTTCCCAAGGACAACCTCTGGATATGACGCTGAGCACGTGCACTCAACTTCTTTGGTCGACCATGGCGAGGCCTGTTCTGAGTGTAACCTGTCCTGTTAAACCTTCTTTGCCATGAGGTGCCATGCTGAACTTCCAGTGACCAGTATGAAAGAGTGAGAGCGATAACACCAAATTTTACCCACCTGCTCCCAATTCACACCTGAGACCTTGTAACACTAACGAGTCACATGACACCGCGGAGGGAACATGGCTAATTGGTCCAATTTGGGCATTTTCACTTTTCTTGCCAGTGGTTTAGACATTAATGGCTGTGTGTTGAGTTATTTTGAGGGTACAGCAAATTTACACTGTTATACAAGCTGTACACTCACTACTTTACATTGTAGCAAAGTGTCATTTCTTCAGTGTTGTCACATGAAAAAATAAAATATTTACAAAAATGTGAGGGGTGTACTCACTTTTATGAGATGAAATGTTGACAGTACCTCCTAACCCTCTTGTCTTGAACTGTTCTGTACCTGTACTGTCTCCTTTTAGATTATATAGTGCTGTACAAAATATTGGTGCTATACTGTAAACAGGGGGTAAAAGTACTGAACACGCCATAATTTTTCTAGGTAAATATATTTCTAAAGGTGCTATTGACATTATATTTTCACCACATGTCGATAACAACCTATGCAATCAATACATACAAAGACACCAAAACAAATAAATTGAGAAATGAAGTTATGTGTAATAAAATGGAATGACACAGGGAAAAAGTATTGAACACGCTAACTGAAATATTATTATTATTATTATTATACAGGATTTATATAGTGCCAACAGTTTAGGCAGCACTTTACAACATGAGGGCAGACAGTACAATTACAATACAATTCAATACAGGAAGAATCAGAGAGTCCTGCTTGTTAGAGCTTACATTCTAGGATGGATTATACAAGGGGGTAACAGCTGCAGAGGCGGCTCTCTAATTAGGCAAATTAGGCGGTCGCCTAAGGCCTCGCGCTCACAGGGGCCTCGCGACCGTCTAATTTGCCTGACAATGGGAGAGGAGGAGAGCCCAGCATCGGAAAGGATTGCGCTGCCTACGGATGGGCGGGACCGATCTAGAACACCGGGACTGTACTGTCTGCTAACACCCTCCCCTGCCGCCTTCTCATCTCTTTTACGGGCTCGGGCAGCGCTGTACGGGGTGAGTCATTGGCCCCCGTGCCGCTATGATTCCTATAAAAAAAAAAAAAGCCGCACCAGTGATCACAGGGGAGGTGAGCAGTGTCCGTTCAGCCTGTCCTGTACAGGTCCTCTATGATTGTCTATGAGAATGCTGGAATCAGCTCACACACCGCCCGCAGATAATGCTCTGTCCTCTGCACATCCTGCAGATAGGTGTGCTGGAGCGGAACGCTGACAGGTGGGCGTGGCCAGCGGAGGCAAAACATCTCACTGCTCGCCGTGCTCGGTCCAGAGACTAATAAGCTGCAGACTGCGGGGTTGACTGCTTGGTGAAGCCCCGCCCCCCACATGTGTTGTGGATTCACCCCAGCAATGCAGAGGCTGCTCAGAGCACCTGAGTGTCGGTAGTCTGAGTTCGGGGATTGGGGTGAGTCCGATGACATTGACGATCCGTTTTTCTGCACACTGATACATGACCGCCCTGTTTATCACCCAGCAAACCACTCCTCTTCCATGTGACCCTCTCCTCCCCCGTCTTCATCCCCATCCCTCTCCCCCTCCCCCTCTTCCGCCTCTCTCTCCCTCCTCCCCTCTCTCCCCCCTCTTCATCCCCATCCCCCTCTCCTCTCTTTCCCACCCTCTCCTCTCTTCCCTTCCTCCGCTCTCCCCCCTCTTCTCTCTCCCCCCTTCTCTCTCTCCCCCCTTCTCATCCCCATCCCTCTCTCTTCCCCCTTTTCTGCCTCTCTCTCCCCCCTCCCCTCTCTTCTGCCTCTCTCTCCCTCCTCCCCTCTCTCCGCCCTCTTCATCCCCCTCTCCCTCTCCTCTCTTCCCCACCCTCTCCTCTCTTCCCTTCCTCTGCTCTCCCCCCTCCCCTCTCTCCCCCCTCCTCATCCCCATTGCTCTCTCTCTACCCCCCTTTTCTGCATCTCTCCCTCCTCCCCATCCACTCTCCCCCCACTTCTCTCTTCCGCCTCTCCCTCCTCCCCTCTCTTCAGCCCCATCCCTCTCTCTCTCCCCCCTCCCCCCTCTTCTGCCTCTCTCTCCCTCCTCTCCTCTCTCCCCCCTCTTCATCCCCATCTTCCTCTCCTCTCTTCCCCTCTCTCCTCTCTTCCCTTCACCCGCTCTCTCTCTCCCCCCTCCTCTCTCTCCCCCCATCTCTCTCTCCCCCCTCCTCTCCCTCCCCCTCCTTTCTCCTCTATCCCCCTCCTCTCTCTCCCCTCCTCCTCTCCCCTCCCTCCTCCTCCTCTTCCCCTCTCTCTCTCTCCCCAATCTTCTCTCTATCCTCTCGCCACTCCCCTCTCACCCTCCTCCCTCTCCCCCACCCTCATTCTCTCTCCCTCTCACTCCCCTCTCCCCCCTCTTCTCTCTCTCTCCCCCCCTCTCTCTCTATCTCCCTCTCTCTCTCTCTCTCCCCTCTCCCCCCCCTCTCTCTCTCTCTCTCTCTCTCTCTCTCTCTCTCTCTCTCTCTCTCTCTCCCCTCTCTCTCTCTCTCCCCCCTCTCTTTCTCTCTCTCCCCTCTCTCGCCCCCCCCTCTCTCTCCCCCTCTCCCCACCCTCTCTCTCTCTCTCTCTCTCTCCCTCTCCCCCCCCTCTCTCTCCCCCCACCATCTCTCTTCCCCCTCTCCCTCCTCTCTCCTCCCCCTTTCCTCTCTCTCTCCCCCTCTCCCTCCTCTCTCCTCCCCCCTTTCCTCTCTTTCCCCCTCTCCTCCTCTTCCTCTCTCTCTCTCCCCTCTCCCCCTCCCCCCACCATCTCTTTTCCCCCTTTCCCTCCTCTCTCCTCCCCCTTTCCTCTCTCTCTCTCCTCTCTTCCCCACCTGCTCTCTCCTCTCTTCCCCCCTTGCTCTCTCCTCTCTTCCCCACCCCTCTCCCCCCCTCCTCTCTCTCCCCCTCCCCTCCTCTTCCTCTCTCTGTCTCTCCCCTCCCTCCTCTTCCTCTCTCCCTCTCTCTCTCCCCCCCACTCTCTCTCCCTCTCCCCCCTCTCTCTCTCTCCTCTCTCTCTCCTCTCTCTCTCCCCCTCCTCCCACCATCTCTCTTCCCCCTCTCCCTCCTCCCCCCTTTCCTCTCTCTCCCCCTCTCCTCCTCTTCCCCCTTCTCTCTCTCTCTCCCCCCTCCCCCCAATATCTCTCTTCCCCCACTCCCTCCTCTCTCCCCCCTTTCCTCTCTCCCCCCCTCTCTCTCTCTCTCTCTCTCTCCTCCTCTTCCCCCCTCTCTCTCTCTCTCCCCCCCTCTCTCTCTCCCCCCCCCCCACCATCTCTCCTCCCCTCTCTCCTCTCTTCCCCCTCTCTCCTCTCTTCCCCCTCTCTCTCCTCTCTTCCCCCTCTCTCTCTACTCTCTTCCCCCCCTCTCTCTCTCTCCCCCCTCCCCCCTCTCTCTCCCTCCCCTCCCCCCTCTCTCTCTCTCCCTCTCTCTCTCCCCCCACCATCTCTCTTCCCCCTCCCCCCTTTCCTCTCTTCCTCTCTCTCTCCCCCCACCATCTCTCTTCCCCCTCTCTCTCCCCCCCCTTTCCTCTCTCCCCCCTTTCCTCTCTCTCCCCCTCTCCTCCTCTTCCCCCCCTCTCTCTCTCTCCCCCACCTCCCCCCACCATCTCTCCCCCCTCCCCCCTCCTCCTCTTCCCCCCTCTCCCCCCCCACCATCTCCCCCCCTCCCCCCACCATCTCTCCCCCCTCCCCCCACCATCTCTCTGTGAGATGATCCAATCACATGCTGGAATCCTTGAGGACTGGCCATTGGTGAATTGCCATCAGTTCATTGTACACTGTACACTGTACAATGCAATGTATTTATTTTTATTATTATGAGTGGGGCCTCATGTCTAAGTTTTGCCTAAGGCCTCACAAAGCCTAGAGCCGCCTCTGAACAGCTGTGGGGGATGAGCTAATGGAGAAAACAGTGCAGTTGTTAGATGGAGGCAGGATAGGCTTCTCTGAAGAGGAAAGTTTTGATTTTGGACCATTCTTCCACACAGTCTTCAAATCTTGAATGTTCGAATGTTCCATGGGCCTCTTCTATGAACTCTGATCTTTAGTTCTTTCTATGGATTTTCTATTGGATTCAAGTCAGGTGATTGGCTGGGCCATTCTAGCAGTTTTATTTTCTTTCTTTGAAACCAATTAAGAATTTCCTTTGCTTTGTGTTTGGGTTCATTGTCTTGCTGAAATGTCCACCCTCGTTTCATCTTCATCATCCTGGTAGCTGGCAGCAGATTTTTATCAAGAATATCTTGGTACATTTTTCCATTCATGCTTCCTTCAATGATATGAAGTTTGCCAGTACCATATGCTGAAAAACAGCCCCACACCATGATGTTCCCACCTCCAAACTTCCCTGTTGGTATTGGGGTGTTTTTGGGATGATGTGCAGTGCCATGTGACCTCCAAACATGGTATGTATTATGGCATCCAAAAATTTCAATTTTCTCAGTATTTCACAGTCATGTCTAAATGTTGTGCAGCAAATTTTAAACAGGCTTCACAATGCTTTTTCTTCAGCAATGAAGTCTTGCGTGGTGAGCATGCATACAGGCCATGGTGGTTGAGTGGATTACTTATTGTTTTCTTTGAAATATTTGTACCTGCTAATTCCAGATCTTTTTGAAGTTCTCCACAAGTGGTCCTTCGCTCTTGGACAACTCTTCTAATAATTATTTTCACTCCTCTGTCAGAAATCTTGCGAGGAGCACCTGGTCGTGGCCAGTTTATAGTCTAATGATGTTCTTTCCATGTTTTGGAATATGGCCCCAACAGTGCTCACTGGAGCATTCAGAACTGCTTCTGTATCTAATGGCATCAGTATGTTTTGCAACAATAAGGTTGCAAAGGTCTTGAGACAGCTCTTTGCTTTTACCCATCATGAGATGTTTCTTGTGTGACACCTTGATAATGAGATACCTTTTCTATAGGCCATCAGTTGAGACTGAAGCAGCTGATATTAATTTGCACTAACAAGGGGCAGGATTGCTTTCTAATTACTGATAGATTTCAGCTAGTGTCTTTGCTTTCCATGCCTTTTTGCACATCCCTTTCTTCATGTGCTCAATACTTGTCATTCCATTTTATTACACATAACTTAATTTCTGAACCAAGATAGCTAACAAGGTATTGTAACCTGAATTGGCATAATATTATCACCTCCAAAAATGTTTCTGTTAGGAGCATTGACAAAGGGATGAACAAAACAAACGCAATAGATCAAAGTATGAATGCACAATGGAAATCTTTCTCATTTTTACTTTGACCACAATTCAATCATAATGAAAACAATCCTAAAGGGATCCTACTTTGGGGCTTAATCTGGTAGAGGACCCACAAGTTCCATTCCCTATGGAATTTGGTATGTGGATGTAATGTAATCATTCTCTCAAATAGGTATTTATGTAAATATTCCTAGTGAATTTATGGACACTATGGGTTATGTTTCCCTTCCATTATTTGGCAATGTGTAGTCTAGCCGCAAAGAGAATATGCATCACAAGCGATCTGAGTACGGGAGGGAGCCTATTCAGACTTACGAAGAGGTGCGGCGTTGCTTAGCCAATAGAACTTCTGCTTTAGGGCTTATTCACATGTGTGGCCACTCTTGTTTTCCCCTTGATCGATCTGCAGCAGAACCTTTTTTCAGATGCAATTGGCAGAAGGTGAGGAAGGAATATGTCCCCCTCTTCACCACCTGATATAGCCATGTAAATGCCGCACCACAGACCCTCAATTGCATATGGTTGCGACATGAACTTGAACAGGTTGTGTTTGGCGGTGGTAATGCCCATCAAATGTGTCATGCTGTTTCATTTTTGCCGTGGCATGTGTACAGTTCCGAGAAATTGCATGTCTGTGTTCAGATGGGCAAACCTCAGCTTAACCACCTGGCTTTAATTGCCCCCTGGCTGCACAGGTGATGGAGCCCTTACAGCACCAGAGTCCTCCGTTTGAAACTCACCCAGTACTATCTGTAGGGAGTTTGCAAGTTCTCCCTGTGCTCCAAAAGCATGCTGGTAGATTAACTGTCCCTAATGTATTTATAGAAAATTGGGAGAAACCGCGCTAATGAACCAAAATAATCAATAAATGTGAAAAGCTGCAATCCCCACAACAAACATCAATTGTGGATAAACATAGAAAAAAATATAAGGGGTTGCGCTAATACCTGTGTACCTCAATACAATATCTACAGTGAAAATAATTGAATCATGACTGTAAATAAACCAGAAAATATTGTGCAAACATTGAATGTGAAAAAATCCCATCAAGTGAAACCATCAAAAATGATATCTTAGTGAGTCCAAAACACCAACAAAACCCAACAAAAGTTCAAGTGATGATTGGTATTGATCCGTGACAACAAGGGAGGGTCCACCACCAGAAAATAGAAGGGGTAGCTCCTTACCAGATGGCCATGACCCCCCAGACGACGCGCTGACGTCACCCCCAAGCGAATTGTTGGTGTTTTGGACTCACTAAGATATAATTTTTGATGGTTTCACTTGATGGGATTTTTTCACATTCAATGTTTGCACAATATTTTCTGGTTTATTTACAGTCATGATTCAATTATTTTCACTGTAGATATTGTATTGAGGTACACAGGTATTAGCGCAACCCCTTATATTTTTTTCCTAATGTATTTATGTATATCTGATAAAACCATCATAATCTCCTTGAGGATAGTGACGGATGTAAATGTAAATTGTCAGTGCTATATAAATACCTGTAATAAAAAAGTGTGAATTCTTCAACCTCTGAAACTAAAGTTCCAATAATTTCTGATCATTTCCATTCATTTTATTACAGTGTACAATGTTTTATGCTCCCCTTTGTTCTGTTACAGGGAGAAGATACACCTTACCACTTCTGCAGCCTTTGGTCTCGGAATTCCAGTTGGCCTACCGGCCATCCGCCATTAGATGGCGACAACGTCACGGTAGAGAGAGGCCGTACCCTGCTACTCGATACCAACACGAGCCTCCTCAACCTGCTGCATATCAAAGGTTTCTCATTTTTTATTACTTTGCTGTAAGAAGTAACCTTTTTTTTTTTTTTTTTTTTTTTCCCGGCTCCGTTTGCTGATCCTGTTCAGGGGATTTTCACAAGACGCAGATGCAGTCTCCTTTTTGCATCGGCAGATATCCCGTCCTGTTTCTGAATAATAATTCTTAGCGGTGATTGATAGTTCTCCCACGCCGCGGCTTAGAAATTCACTCTATCTGCTCGGAAATATGATTATGTGACTGAAAAGTAAATAATTTACACAGGCACTCTACAAATTAGTTTAATACGTTTGAGGTGAAGATGATTAGCGGTTTTCATTTCAGCGGAAGGACCAGCAATAAACATCATCCCTGCTTGGGCTGGGGGAGAGGATTATGGGTAAAGCATGGGCTCCAGCAAACGCTAATGCTGATTTATTTTCAGAAGTCTAGCCGGGATTAGTGTTTAGTATACCTAGATCAAAGAAAGAGTTAAATAACTGTGATCTGAATTAAAACTTCTTATCTATCATTTCTGTACTACTTGTAGTTCCAGGCACTTAACAAAAGAGAAGGCTTCTTTACTGTAAGAGTGGTTAAAGGTGAACTCCAGCCATACCCCCAGTCTTGGACAGTTGCATAGGCTCCTCTCCTGTACTGAAATGGCTTACTCTAATTTCACTGCATACTGTGAACTTCTCACAATGTGCATTAGAAGCTGCCACAAGTCAGATAGAGCCTGCCTCATTTCCTGGCCAGAGGACATCCAGCATCATGTAGCTCAGTGGTCTCCAAAGTGTGGCCCAAGAGGACTACACTCACCGAGTTTATGCTCCTAGCAAACGGATGCTTCATTAGGACGGCACAGTCTTTTAGGCTCTGTTATTTGGGTCCTGTCCATAACACTCAGGCTCTTGATTGTATCGTAGAGAGCACCCTTTCCTTGATATTTGTCTAACCACATTGGTATGTCTGTACTTTGTTAAACTTTTGAATAAAAATGTATTGAAAAGAAAAAGTGTGGCCGGAGGGCCAGATGTGGCCCTTTGCTTGCCTTTATCCAGCCCTTGGGGCACTACTCCTCAGTCCATTCGTTCACTGACACCATTGATGAGGCAATATTCCTCTTATTGACTCCGACAATGGGCCATTATTCCTCCTACTGATATCAATGACGGGGACACTATTGCTTACATTGATACTTACAATCACTGATACTTACATTGGGACACCATTCCTCCCACTGGTACCAATGAAAGGTCGCTAATCTTCCCACTGATACCACCAATGGCATACCATTCCTACCACTATTACCAATGATGGACACTATTCCTACCACTAATACCAATGATGGGACACTATTCTTACCACTAATACCAATGATGGGGCACTATTCCTCCCACTAATACCAATGATGGGACAATATTCCTCCCACTGATATCAATGATGGGACACTATTCTTACCACTAATACCAATGATGGGACACTATTCCTCCCACTAATACCAATGATGGGACAATATTCCTCCCACTGATATCAATGATGGAACACTATTCCTACCACTAATAACAATGACGAGACAGTATTCCTACCGCTAATACCAATGATGGACACTATTCTTACCCTAATACCAATGATAGACATTATTTCTCAGACTAATATCAATAATGGCACACTATTCCTCCCACTGATACCAACAACGGGGCACTAGTCCTCCCACTGATACCAATGATGGGACACTATTCTTACCACTAATACCAATGATGGGACACTATTCTTACCACTAATACCAATGATGGGGCACTATTCCTCCCACTGATGCCAATGATGGGACAATATTCCTCCCACTGATACCAATGATGGGGCACTATTCTTACCACTAATGCCAATGATGGGACAATATTCCTCCCACTGATTCCAATGATGGGACACTATTCTTACCACTAATACCAATGATGGGACACTATTCCTACCACTAATACCAATGATGGGACACTATTCCTACCACTAATACCAATAATGAGACAGTATTCCTACCACTAATACCAATGATGAGCTTAAAAAAGAGGGAAAAACACTCCTATTTCCATGTCCGTATAATTGAATAGTGAGAAAAAAAAGGGGGGAAGGGAGGAGGAGGGGTGGTTCAGAGAGCCCCTGGTTGGACTTTGAAGGTACAGCAAATCAAGAAAATCATATACAAAATAACAATACAGTAAATTTTATTAAATACAAATGTATAAATGACAAAGACATTGACAAAAAAATGTAAAAAGCATCTATGTAAGCCCTGGTGCGTGACGCACCGGGGCTTACATCACGTATATCTCTCACATAGATGCTTTTTACATTTTTTTTGTCAATGTCTTTGTCATTTATACATTTGTATTTAATAAAATTTACTGTATTGTTATTTTGTATATGATTTTCTTGATTTGCTGTGCCTTCAAAGTCCGACCAGGGGCTCTCTGAACCACCCCTCCTCCTCCCTTCCCCCCTTTTTTTCTGACTAATACCAATGATGGACACTATTCTTACCCCTAATACCAATGATAGACATTATTTCTCAGACTAATATCAATAATGGCGCACTATTCCTAGCACTGATACCAACAATGGGGCACTAGTCCTCCCTCTGATACCAACAATGGGGCACTAGTTCTCCCACTGACACCAACAATTATGACACAATGCCTTCCACTGACAGTAACAATGGGGCACAATTCCTCCCACTTACACCAATGATAGGTCTCCATTCGTCTTTCTACTGACCACAGGCACTATGTAATTTTTTTACTCCCACTGACCACCAAACTTGAGACGTTGTTTACTGTCCCAGTGTGACACTGGGACATTGCCTACTCCTACTAGCCACAGTCTGCCACCTTCTAAAGTCTCAAGGACAATAAACTGGACCTTTGTTTGAATAGTTTGGACACCAGTGCGCTAGCCCTTACCACCCCATCCTTAACTTCCTTCCATCTCGGAGGCTCAGGTGGGTGTTACCGTAGGCTGTCTGCAAGCCTTCCTACGAACACCCACTCCTCCAGACTGACATCCACCCATCAAGGCAATTTAATATATGCATAACTCATCCCAACTGACAGCTCCCTGTTTGCATCATGGCCAAGGGGTCTTGAGACAGAAATTCTGTACAGCACCTTAGTGGTCCCACCCACCAGCCATGATCTGCCCGTATTGCATAGTGAAGCACAGAGACTCAGTAATGATGCCACTGGGTCTAACATAAGGTATGTAATGAAAAAGGTTTGATGATGGAGGATCAGGGAAGACAATATATAAGCAGATTTAACCTTAAGCTGAGCTAAACCCTGTGCTACTTATCTATCCATAACTGTCTGATGTCTCTCGCCAGTGCTGGCATCTACCTGGCTTCTTCTGGCAGCTGCTTTGTGAGAGTGGGAGAGCTCTTATTCGGAAGAAATGAATTGCTGGATTTACTGACATCTCAAAAAGTTGTGGTTGTCAACAGAAAGTGAATAGAAATCTTTCAATGGGACAGTTTCAAGGGAACTAACCCTCACTTTGGAGAGTTTTCCACTCACTTCCTGTCGTGTCTCCACAATAGGATGTTAAAGTAAAATTCCCAATTGCAACACAATAAAAAACAGACACAAAAAAAGTGACCTATATTGTGTTTTTTAAAAAAAAAACTGAAGGTAGAAAATAACACAGTGTCCTCTGTTTCTGGTTTAGCTATTCAGGTGGGATTTGACCAGTTTCATAGGCTGGTCAGAAGAATGGTGGTACAAATTTAAATGAAAGCTAATATTTTTTAAGCCTCCCCATTTACATCTAAATGATTTTTAGCTTGAAGCTCCAAAACACTCAACAACCTAAATCCCATGCTTGAGCACTCAGACACCTGTAGATCAATGCCTGAAGCCCCAAAAGGTACATCAGCTACTTTTGTGGCAGTGTGGGGCCTTTTTTAGCCTCATTGACTTCAATAGGAGTGTGTGAAAAAAAATGCGTGCTTCTTGTGATTTTCAGGTGCTTCCATAACAAAAGTCTATGGGGCTATAAAAACACGAACCTACTCTTATGCAGGGTACACACAGGCAGACTTTTCGAATGAACTGGTCCGACAGTCTATCCGATGGACTTTCACAACGAACGGACTTGCCTACACACGATCACACCAAAGTCCGACGGATCCGTACGTGATGATGTACGACCGGACTAAAATAAGGAAGTTTATAGCCAGTAGCCAATAGCTACCCTAGTGTCGGTTTTTGTCCGTCGGACTAGCATACAGACGAACTGACTTTTCGACCGCACTCCAGTCCGTTGGAAAGATTTGAAACATGTTCCGAATCTAAAGTCCGTCAGATTTTCGACCGAAAAAGTCCGCTGCAGGTCCGATGAAGCCCACACACGGTCGAATTGTCCACTGGACTTGGACCGTCAGACCAGTCCGGTCGAAAATCCGCTCGTGTGTAAGCGGCACAAGAAGCTCTTATACAGCACTTCACTTTAATTAGAGCAGAAACATGTTAAAATTCATAAAAACAGCTTCAAAATCACCTTAAATATGCCAAGCTCAGGTAGTAATGGGGGCCTAAAGTTGAAGTTTAATCTGCTTATACTTTGCAGTCCCTGATAGCTTTCCCCATCCTCATCAACATGCGGATGACACTATTAAATACAACCCTTCAGACCATGGCAGGTGGGAGGGATGGACAGGGTGATGTACAGACTGTAGGTTCCTGTTAAAAGAAAATGATGGTAGCATCCACATGTGATGCTGAGCTGAAAGAACTGGAATCCAGTGAATGAAAGGGGCAAGCCAGGGACAGACAGGCTGGGGAGGAAAGGACTAAATAATCATGGATGTCCTCCAGCCAGAAAACGAGGCAGGCTCTATCGGACTTGCTGCAGCTTCTAATGCATATTGTGAGAAGCTCACAGTATGCACTGGAATCAGAGTAAGCAATTTCAATCCAGGACCGGTTGACATGCAAATGCAGCCTACCTAGGAATGCCAACTGACATCTACCCATCAAGGAATTTTGATATTTGCATAACTCTTCCCAATGGAGAGTTTAAACCACAGCTTTAAGATTAGACAACCCACATATTTATGACCCTGAAGCATGGTAGAACTGGAAAACTTTGGCCTGGGCAGCCAAGCACCATCAACTAGCCCTTTGCCTCCGTTCACACCTAAGTATTTTGAGCTTTACCAGAAGTGCTTCTACACTAAGATTTTCATTATATTCAACTCATATTAAGGACAGGTTTCTGTGAACTACAAAATATGTACATTGTGAAGTGTGCCATGGTGCCTTATTGATTGGTGGGCATGGTGAAAGTTGGGGATTCCTTAACAACATTGTTTATTGTAACACACCTTCACTTTGCCAGCATCTGCTCTCTTTGCATCTCTTGGCATTTGGTTGGCAAAGGAAGTTGGTACTAGAAGACTTCCCTCGGCCACAAGCTGTGATTGTAGATCTGAACATGGCGGCTATAAAATGCCCAGTATGAGTCACTTACTGCTCTGGTCAAGGTGAGTGGTGAAAAATCTTAACTGAGGGTCACCAGCCCAACTTATTTTATCAGTACTAGCCCCTGCCCCCATACTAGTCCTTCCCTGTCCTGAAGCTACTCGTTACCATAATTGTACAAGAAGGTAAAAACTGGTACATAGCCAATCAACATACTTTGTAGCACCATTGAGCCCTTTGGAGATACTGATCAACAAAATGTCAGAGAAGGAAAGTGCCTACCTGATGACCCCAATGACACTTAGCCAGTCAGCATACTTTATATCACCATTGAGCCCTTTGGAGATGTAGTAGACTTATCAATGAAAAGTCAAAGAAGGAAGGTGCCCACCTGAAGACCACAATGATATATAGCCAGACAGCATACTTTGTATCACCATTGAGCCTTTTGGAGATGTAGTAGGCGTATCAATGAAAAGTCAAAGAAGAAAGGTGCCCACCTGAAGACCACAATAAAATATATAGCCAGACAGCATACTTTGTATCACCATTGAGCCCTTTGAAGATGCAGTAGGCTTATCAATGAAATGTCAAAGAAAGAGGGTGCCCACCCGAAGACTCCAATGATATATAGCAAGACAGCATACTTTGTATCACCATTGAGCCCTTTGGAGATGAAGTAAGCTTATCAATAAAAAGTCAAAGAAGTAGGGTGTCCACCTGATGACTCATATTATACATAGCTATAGATCTGTGATGGCCAGCCTTGGCACCCCAGATGTTTTGGAACTACATTTCCCATGATGCTCTACACTGCTGAGTATATGAGCATCATGGGAAATGTAGTTGCAAAACATCTGTGGTGCCAAGGTTCATCATCACTGCTATAAAGTGTACTTTGTATCACTATTGAGCCATTTAGAGATGTATTAGGCTTATCAATGAAAAGTCCCAACAAAAAGAGTGCCAACTTGCCATTGGGATTGAAACATCAAAGTCTATTAGCTGCCCTACTCGCAGAAACCAAAAGCATTTGTGTTTTGTTTTTTTTTTAGACTTACATCTCAACATGACAAGGTGACAGCCAAGAGCTGTATGTATGATTAAACCTTGTGTCCCATGTAAAAATCACATACATAACAATGGGAGTATAGTATGGTGATCTATGTATGATCTATGTATGTATAGTATATCTGTAGGGACACTTGGGGAAAAACGATGTCACTAGAGGCACAATCTGGAAATATGTATTATTGGCTGGATGTGGGGAAGATAATGTATTTTCAATATCAGGCGTTCCAGGGATAAATCAGCTGTTGGCTCGGCCATAATGCCAACTTGTGATGAATTGTTCAATGCAGAATTCAATATTACAGCAAGTAAAGCATGTCCCCCAATATATTATCTGACACTGTATCCCGTTTAAATCTCCATTCTCTCTATACTCACTATTTAGATGATCCTTTCTGGAAACAACTCAACAAAACAATTGTGTTTTACCCCTTTTAGTGAGTCAGGCTGTCTCGTTTTCAGGCTTTGAAAGAGCCCTGAGGTCATTTCGTTCAGATTTAATTTATTCAGCAGTTAAACAGTTAAGAACACTCAGCTGAAAATCCCCATTCTATCGAGAACCTTGGAAAAAATGTGTTTCACAAATGACATTTTCTTTAAAGCCCGAATTTATCTTTTTCACGTATTCTACTTGTAACATTTACGTGACTAACTAAGCTAATGAAAGACAAACGTCAGTCAACCTCAACCTCTCCTAAAGCCCAAAGCTTTGTTCTACAGGAAGGCAAAACAAAACCTGCAGGGCAACTGTGTGCAATTTTGCCTGACAGAAGAGGAGGGGGGATTCCTTGCTGACCCTACAAGGATAATCGGATCAATTCCCCTTCACAAACTATTCCTATCCTATTTTTGGTATTTATAATGGCAGATATCTTTGAATATATTTAAGGGGTATATTTATAGAAAAAAAATCATAGCTGTTCATCCATCAAAACGACACGAAAATTAGTTATGTGTGAATGGGGCAAAATTGAATGTTCTCTGGCTTTATTCTCTGCATTTCAAATGTGTGAATGCAGAAAAGAACGCATTATGACCACTAGATGGCGCTGAGCGGTCTTTTTATTTTCTATGATGGTCAGGGCCATCTAGTGACCATAATGTGGTATTTTCAACATTCACGGATTTAAATTGGCTGAGAATATACAGTAGCTGGAGAATATTTGATTCTCACCCATTCACAGAGAATGCATTTACATGCAGTTTTAAGAACAGCTATGAGACCCCTTTCTCATTGCCACTGCTGAAATAGAGTGCCACGTGATGATGCAGTCTCTTTTTCCAATGGCTTAGTACAGTTATCTTGGAGCGCCTGCTAGGATTGCTGGAACTTGATGTTACCAGAAGGGTTTTCTGGCTCTGTTACTACTTGCTCACAGTCCTTGCTACACTGAGGGAAAGAGATAGGGTGAGCGGTTATATGACCAAATGAAAAACCATCAGAAAAAAGTTATCTTTGGCTAGATATCTGCATAACAGAAAGCAGCTTGATAAGGCGTTGCACTATATTTTGATCTAGGCTTGTAATCTTGTAATCTGCTTTAAGAAAATGATTTAAGCAACTTTTAAATTCTGTTATTCATTTTGCAATTACTTTCTCTTATCTTAAAACCCAAATACTCCTCCCAGAGGTCCTCCTGAGTATATTTTATGCTTTATTTTAACTTACCTTTTTTTGAAGTCTTCTGCTAAGGCCTGGTTCACACCTATGCAGGTTGCAGTTTGCATATCCCAGGTGCATTTTGCATTTTTCAATACACATTTTTGATCCATTGAAGTCTATGGAACCAAAACCAAGAAAAAGTCCCTGGCCCTTTTCTATATAATGCACAGATGTGAACTACATCCATAGGAAACCATGTTAAATGGACTGTAGTGTGTTTCTGCAAAACTGAAAACGCAAAATAAAAAATGCATAAGTGTGAACCAGGCCTTAGGGACACGCTGAGTCTTCCTCCTCTTCTGCCTATTCCCAGGGTTGGGAGGTCCAGAATGATGCAGAGGGCAACACTGATGTGATAACACTTTCTGCACCAATGCATCAATACATTGTGAGTGAAGAGCACGGTGTTTAGGGGACGGGGTCATGAGACCCTGTGCCCACAGTCTTTCCTCAGTCTTCCAGGTTTAATTACATTGGGCGTCAATCTGCTTCTACAACTGAGGACATCTCCAGTATAAAGAATATATACTGCCTGGAGTTGGTCTTGAAGGCCTGGTTCACACCTATGCAGGCTGCAGTTTGCAATACACATTTTTGATCATTTGAAGTCTATGGAACCAAAACCAAAAAAAGTAATGTCCTTATAAGCAGTGCCATCTTTAATATTGATTGGACCCTGGGCAAACGTTTTCTTGCCCCTCCCCCCCCATACAATTTCGCTCTCTACCTGCTCTGAGACATATAATAAATAGCAGCTAGACTTCAAATCAGTTTACTGTATCAGATCAGGCAGCAATTGCGATTGGTTGCCAGAGGTTACAGTGTATCATTACTGCTTACTGACTGGTTGCTAGAGGTTACAGCACACATTACAGCTCACTGATTAGTTGCTAGAGGTTACAGCACACATTACAGCTCACTGATTAGTTGTTACAGCACATGATTTCTGCTTGTTTGGTTGCTAGGGATTACTGTACAGTAATACTGCTCACTGATTGGTTGCTAGAGGTTACAGCATATCATCTCCTCACTGCAGGGGGCATGAAATACATATGAATGCCACCTTTATTTACATATCTATGCCGCCAGATGCAGCTATTTACATATGAATGCTGCTATTTACATATGAATGCCGGTTATTTACATGTAAACACAGGGTCTGCAAGTGAGTCTTCTGTACACAACAATAGGGCAGAGCTGGGCAGCATTAGTAGCAGCACTTCACACTGAGATTTCAGGACACAGCAAGGTACTAAATCTTCAAGGGACAAGGTAATTTAAACTGGGATAGTTGGCAAGTATGAGGCAGCTGCTTTGGGCCCCACAACAATGAAAGGACCCAGGGCAGCTGCCCCTTTTGCCCTGCCTTAAAGACGGCCCTGCTTATACTGACATAATATACCTTTGGAGCACTTTCTTCACTGAATTTTCAGTAAACAAATTGTGAATGTTTTGAGTACTGCTTGGACCTTGATGAAGAGGACATACCCTGAAAGCTTGTCCTGAAAAGTTGTAGGTTAGTGCAAATAAAAAAAGGATCACAGATAGTACTCAATTGCATTTTTAATACAATGCTTCAGAGTGAATAGAGAAGGCTAGATTAGGGCACTTTTTAAGGGTAGAGTGAGCTTTAAATGGCACCTGGAGGTCAGGAAGGCTGATTTCAACTACAACGGACCCGTTCTTTTCCAAAAAATGGTCCCTCTTTAGTTGGGAGCTTGATGTTGGATATTGAGAAACAGAGAAACTATTACCCTATCCCTAGATCTAATCCTTATGCTAACCCTTTGTTTATTAACAAATCCATGTGATCATTTCAGTACTGACACTAATCACATGGCTTTGTTGATAAACAAACAGTTAGCATTAGGGTTGGCTTTGTTTTATCTGTGCTGACACGGTGAGCACATGGCTATGTTAAAAAACAAATGTGATTTCTTAATCATAC
The DNA here is from genome assembly GCA_037952835.1 of Lithobates septentrionalis. Lineage (NCBI taxonomy): Eukaryota > Metazoa > Chordata > Amphibia > Anura > Ranidae > Lithobates > Lithobates septentrionalis. Next base: position 921,766 of record JBBDGP010000554.1, read on the forward strand.
ATTACAGGCTTCCATGAATCAAAACCATGTGCTATATGCTGTCCCCTTCAGATAAGAACACTGGTAAACAAAGCTGTCGGGATAACCCATGTGACCCCCTTCCACGCCAAGCAATCCTCAGTTTTTTCTAGTCTACAGGATGTTCTGTGTTTGGGCAGACCGCAGCCAGATAAAATGTATACTTATCCCAAGACCAGTGGTGGTAATAGCTCTGCTCCATTCTCACAGGAAACATGTTATAGACTACCTGGAGAACCTTCCCGATCTACAGTATGTCAGCCAATGTACAGTGGACAGTACTGTCTCTAAAGAAGTTTAGTTGGATCCTCAAACTTCGAAAATCGTCACTGCCCAGACTTGCCCAGGATCTTCCTGCTCTGGGACAAACTTCTGTCCCTCAGGGTCAGCCCTCAATTTGTGCTTGCATGAGAGTCTTGGGTCTGATAGTAGCTTCTTTTGAAGCAGTGCAGTATGCCCATGGTTCACTAATGAATGTTGCAAATCAACATTCTGGCAGTATGGGACAAACAAACTGGGTCCTTGGACTACTCCATGCATCTGACATTCAAAATCAGACTTACCCTGACATGGGTTCCAGCCCAGCACTGGAAAAACAGAATACCCTTCTTTCCAAAGATGTGGGAACTTCCCAATGTATATGCCAACTTGATGGGCTGGGGAAGAGTCCAGGATGTCCTGTCGTTGCAGGGGACTTGTAAGTCAGAGGACGCTAGCCTTTCCATCAACACCCCAGAACTCAGGGCAGTTTGGTTGTCCCTTCAACACTGGACCTCTCAGCTGAAAGGTCACCTTAATCAGGATCCAGTCAAAATGACAGACATTTTAAGCCATTAGCATCTGAATCTGGGGGAAGTGGCTCTCCACCTGGAGGTGTTCCAAACCCTTTGCTAGAGGTGGGGAACGCTGGACATGAATCATCTGATGTCCAAATTCAACAATAAACTGGACAGGTTTGTTGCCATGTCCAGGGACCCTCGGGCCTTAGCAGTGGGCGATTTGGTGACTCAATGGATTAAGATGAAGGGCGATGGTGATGCTCACTGCAGCAAACTGGCCCAGGAGGATGTGGTAGTCAGACATACTCAGACTACTGATAGATGTCCCATGGGTTTTTCCAGATTGTCTGAAACTATTTTAAGGGCCAGTCCACCATCCTGCTTCTCGGTCGCTGGCTTTAAGATCTTGAGGGACAAGGACCTCTTGAAGTCTAGGAAGCTGACTTTTCACAAAGTTTACCATTGCATTTGGAAGGTATATTTTTTGTAGTGCAAGACTAGGAATTTTCATCCTAGGAATGTAGAGCAAAGTCTAGGAAGGAAGTTTATCTCCACTGACTTGGTGTGTTACGAGTTGTGAGAGTCAACCTCCCGGCTACACCTGTTTTTCCGCAAATCAAATTCCTTTTTTGTCCTTTCCAAAGGTTCCCACAGGGGGTTTCCTGCTTCTCTCTCCACCATTGCTGGGTGGATTAGATAAGTCATCATTTGAGTCTGTGGTCTAGAGGACTGGGTTCCTTCAGTCCCTGTTAAAGCACACTCTACCAGATCCATTAGTGCTTAATGTGATTTTTAGCATTAGGCAACTGTTTTTCAGATCTACAAGACTTTCGCCTGTTTTTTTGTTCATACATTTGTTAAGTTTTGAGAGGTGGATGTTCAGGCCTCTGATGGCAGTGTTGGACATAAGGTACAACAGGCTGCTCTCAGAGTTCTGTTAAATCCTTTCATGACCAACTTGTTAAAGTGGTTGTATATGTAATTTCTTTTTAAAGTAACAAACATCTCTATATTTACCTGCTCTGTGCAATGGGCAGCCCTGAACCTACTCATCTTAGGTCCCTCGTTGGCACCCATGGCTCCTCCTCTATGTCCAGTGCCCCCACGGGAAGCCGCATCCCATGGGGGCACTTGTGTATGCTCGCCCCTGAGCTTCGCTGCTGTGTCCATTGACACAGACAGCAGGAGTTGGCCCCGCCCCCTTGTCACTGGCTTTGATTAACAGTAGCAGGAGCCAATGGCTTCTGGTGCCCTGGCAAAGCCAGTGAGACCCAGAGGTGAGGGGAGAGAAGAGCTGCAGACGTGCACAGCGCTGGATCGAATGAAGGGCTCAGGTAAGTAAAAGGGGAGTAAGGGAGGATACTGACGCTTAAATATTTTTTACCTTAATACAAGGAATGCATTAAGGCAAAACATTTTTAGGCTTTAGAGCCATTTTAAGTGGGCCTGATTAAGACAAAGATCTTGTGTTCTGTACTGTACTGTACAATTATATATGATATCCCTATGATTTGCTATAAAACTGAGGCTTGCTGGAAGTTGGAGGGGTTTATAGGGTGTATCCCTGCAACTTTGTTTGCCAGTGTCCAGTCACCTGAATGTATCTCGAAACACCCAATACGAGGACAATATGCGACCGGTCTAAACTATGTGGCATGTTCACCAATGCCAGGAGCATGGCGGACAAGTTGGGTGAACTAGAGATACTGTTGTACAAGGAGGATTTGGATTTTGTGGGAATTTCAGAGACCTGGTTCAACAGCTCTCATGATTGGCTGGCAAACATTCAAGGGTATACCCTATACCGCAAGGATAGAGAGGGTAAAAAAGGGGGAGGGGTATGCCTATATATCAAGAATAATGTACAAGCGAATGTGAGAGATGACATCACTGAGGGAGCTAGAGAGGAGGTGGAATCCTTATGGGTAGAGCTCCAAAGGGATGAAGCTAAGGGGAAAATAATACTGGGAGTATGCTATAGGCCCCCTAACCTGAGGGAGGAAGTGGAGATGGATCTCCTATCACAAATTGGACTAGCAGCAAGGATGGGAAGTGTTATCATAATGGGGGATTTTAATTATCCAGACATAGACTGGGCGGAGGGAACCGCGCATTCATTTAAGGCTTGCCAGTTCCTTAATGTCTTGCAGGACAATTTTATGGGTCAGATGGTAGACGCACCAACTAGAAATAGAACATTACTGGATCTACTAATTACCAACAATACAGACCTGATCACGGATGTGGAAATACGGGGCAATTTAGGTAACAGTGATCACAGGTCAATTAGTTTCAGTATAAATCACACAAATAGGAAACATGAAGGGAACACAAAGACACTGAATTTCAAAAGAGCCAACTTCCCTAAACTACAAACCTTGCTAAAAGGCATAAATTGGGATAAAATATTAGGAACAAAGAATACGGAGGAGAGATGGGTTTGCTTTAAGAGCATATTAAATAAGGGCATTAGCCAATGTATCCCATTGGGTAATAAATTTAAAAGAGCGAACAAAAATCCTGGATGGCTTAACTCCAATGTAAAAATGCATATAAAAGCAAAGGAGAAGGCCTTCAAAAAATACAAGGTTGAGGGATCATCCTCAGCATTCAGACTTTATAAAGAATGCAACAAGAAATGTAAGGGTGCAATTAGGACGGCTAAGATAGAACATGAAAGACACATAGCGGAGGAGAGCAAAAAAAATCCCAAGAAATTCTTTAAGTATGTAAACAGTAAAAAAGGGAGGACAGACCATATTGGCACCATAAAGAATGAGGAAGGACATCTGGTTACAAAGGATGGGGAGATGGCGAAGGTATTGAATTTATTCTTCTCCTCAGTCTTCACGAGTGAATCGGGGGGCTTCAGTAACCAAAACTGCAGTGTTTATCCTCATGACACAACACAGGAAGCACCTCCATGGTTAACAGAGGACAGAATTAAAATTAGACTTGAGAAACTTAACATTAATAAATCACCGGGACCAGATGGCTTGCATCCGAGGGTACTTAGGGAACTCAGTCAAGTGATTGCCAGACCGTTGTTCCTAATTTTTACAGACAGTCTATTGACTGGAATGGTAGCAGCTGATTGGAGAAAAGCCAATGTAGCACCAATATTTAAAAAGGGCCCAAATCACATCCCTGGGAATTACAGACCAGTTAGCCTAACATCAATAGTATGTAAACTCTTGGAGGGGATGATAAGGGACTATATACAAGATTTTAGTAATAAGAACGATATCATTAGCAGTAATCAGCATGGATTCATGAAGAATCGTTCTTGCCAAACCAATCTATTAACCTTCTATGAGGAGGTGAGTTACTGTACAAAATAAGGTCCGTTGGCATGGACCATAGGGTGAGTACATGGATTGAAAATTGGCTACAAGGGCGAGTTCAGAGGGTGGTGATTAATGGGGAGTACTCAGAATGGTCAGGGGTGGGTAGTGGGGGGTTCCCCAGGGTTCTGTGCTGGGACCAATCCTATTTAATTTGTTTATAAACGACCCGGAGGATGGGATAAACAGTTCAATCTCTGTATTTGCAGACGATACTAAGCTAAGCAGGGCAATAACTTCTTCGCAGGATGTGGAAACCTTGCAAAAAGACCTGAACAAATTAATGGGGTGGGTGACTACATGGCAAATGAGGTTCAATGTAGAAAAATGTAAAATAATGCATTTGGGTGGCAAAAATATGAATGCAATCTATACACTGGGGGGAGAACCTCTGGGGGAATCTAGGATGGAAAAGGACCTGGGGGTCCTAGTAGATGATAGGCTCAGCAATGGCATGCAATGCCAAGCTGCTGCTAATAAAGCAAACAGAATATTGGCATGCATTAAAAAGGGGATCAACGCAAGAGATAAAACGATAATTCTCCCACTCTACAAGGCTCTGGTCCAGCCGCACCTGGAGTATGCTGTCCAGTTCTGGGCACCAGTCCTCAGGAAGGATGTACTGGAAATGGAGCGAGTACAAAGAAGGGCAACAAAGCTAATAAAGGGTCTGGAGGATCTTAGTTATGAGGAAAGGTTGCAAGCACTGAACTTATTCTCTCTGGAGAAGAGACACTTGAGAGGGGATATGATTTCAATTTATAAATACTGTACTGGTGACCCCACAATAGGGATAAAACTTTTTCGCAGAAGAGAGTTTAATAAGACTCGTGGCCACTCATTACAATTAGAAGAAAAGAGGTTTAACCTTAAACTACGTAGAGGGTTCTTTACTGTAAGAGCGGCAAGGATGTGGAATTCCCTTCCACAGGCGGTGGTCTCAGCGGGGAGCATTGATAGCTTCAAGAAACTATTAGATAATCACCTGAATGACCGCAACATACAGGGATATATAATGTAATACTGACACATAATCACACACATAGGTTGGACTTGATGGACTTGTGTCTTTTTTCAACCTCACCTACTATGTAACTATGTAACTGAGGCTTGCTGGAAGTGGGAGGGGTTTTATAGGGTGTGTCCCTGCAACTTTGTTTGCCAGTGTCCAGTCACCTGATGGTAGCTGCACATACTGTAGCCCATACTTAAAGCAGTTATGGCTGCTAGACTCACCGCTTCCCCAGTACTGTTCCTTGTGGACTCACAGTGCTGGTTGATCTAGCACCCAGGGCCCTTTTGGCCCTGCATGTACATACAGTGATATAGAGAACTGCACAGGCGTCACAACACCAGCATGCCTTTTACATAATTAGGAAATGCCAGAAAATGGATGAAGACGTTGAGGACCCCATGATTTTTTTGTCTTCAGAAAAAGGTAAGTAATAATAAATAAATAGGGGGGGGGGGGGGGGGGGCGGTGGATTCCAGGGTGAGGGAGTAGGACTAGGGCAGGAGGCTGGGCTTGAGTTTAAACTCTACAGCTTGGCCAGTAAATTGAGTAAATGTAGAGAAAAACTAAATAAATTAATCTGAAATAAAAAAAGAAATTAGTATTCAAATGATTCTACTTATTAACCACATACATTTATCAAAGTACAACTTTTTTCATGATAGTGGTCCTTTAAATTAAACCTATAACTGAGCTTTTTGAATAATGCCTGTTTTTCCAATGGCTCCATTTTTAACATAAGTCTGACAAAATTCAGTAAGACTATCCTATTAGAAAGTGACCTTCTCCTTCGTGTCATAGCTGTGTCCATGGAGCTTTTTGTCTTTATTACGGCCTATTCGTTTTCAAATCTGTACCTTGTTTACAAGCCATGAGATGAATTATTTTTGTTGTATTCCATTCAACTACAGGGAACATGAGCCATTTTTATCATTTAAAATCAAGCAATTCCAAAATGAACATTCTCTGCTGGCACACAGCTTCGAATGTAGGTAACTGCACGCAGCATGGTAAATGAAATTCAGAATGAATAATTTAATCATATCTAGTCCGGAACATCTTTCCTGGCAGCTGAGCGGGGCTGTGAGTTCCAGGTCTGTTTTGGAAAGCAGCAGTAGCAGAAGACATTCCCAGTTTATGCCACAAATTAAAGCAAAGCTTGTTTAAAACAGAAAACAGAATCTTAAAGTGGACCTTCCATAAAAATGGAAGGTCAGCTTCTTTTGCCAGCCCCCTTCCCCACCAGAAAAATGGCCTTAAAAAGTCATTAATCAAGAAACTGTTCCCCCTGAAAATAAAAAAAGATACCCTGGCCCACCTTCAGCCCATTGCAGTAGTGCATTATTATGGGGTTTAGAGCTCTCAGCTCTGTCGGGGGGTATGATGACAACAAGCTGAGAGAGAAGCAAGCATTTTTGTTTTATTTTTTGGGGGAATGATCAATGGCTTTTTAAAAACCTTTTGTGTTTGAGAGGCAGGGGACTGGAAGAAAGTGAACCTTCCATTTTCAATGGAATATCTGCTTTAACATACAGTATACAATCATAAGTCACTTTCATTGGTCACTATAGTCAACAACAACAAGACTTCAAGTACTTTGGGTCTTTAGGCCCAACTAGGGTTGCCAACTTTCCTGGGAAAAATACCAGTCTTTTATCCATTAATAACATTAGCAACAAATCCCATTTTACTGGCCAGGCTGGTAAAATACCAACTAGATGACAACCCTAGGTCCAACTAAATTATATTTTTAAGGCTCATCTTTCCATTTTTAAACATGTTCTGCTATTGTTATATATTGTTTTTAAATCAGGCAAAGGGATTTGTACATACCCAACATGGACTACATCAGTCCAGATTACACACAGCACATCTCATACCCTGTTTCCCTGAAAATAAGACCTAGCGTGATTGTCGGTGATGGCTGCAATATAAGCCCTACCCCCCCCCCCCAATAAGCCCTAGTTAAAATCCTTGTAGGTCTTATTTTCAGGGTAGGGCTTATTTGGGGGGTAGGGCTTATATTGTGGCCATCACTGACAATCACGCTAGGTCTTATTTTCGGGGAAACAGGGTACTTATGAGAGAAACAATTTCCAAGGTTTCCAGCATATCCAATAACAACAACTAATGGTACATACATGGGATACAAACAGTATTGTTGTAGGAATAGTAAACAAGAAAAACGATGGTACATTAGCCTCAACAAACAGCCAGGAGGATAAGACTACATACAGCATGTCATCCAGAAATGTTCAGCCTACCAGTCAGAGCGTCAAGTGAGTTCAGACCTGATGTATTCAACCAGTTGGACCACAGCTTCTCAAATGTATTGGGGGAACCCCTATGCTGGTAAAAAGGGGTTCATACCGAAGTGTATCACCCACATTCTTAATCCACTCACCTATTGTGCTGTATATTGACCATGAACACTCTGTTCAGGGTACTTCTGAATTCTGCCCAGTATAGATGCAGTTCGGGGCAGCAACACAATAAATGTAACATTTTTAATATGTTTCTTATGGAGCCAAGTCTGCCATATTGTGCTAATATGCAGTGCATAATAACGTATTATGACCTATGCACTGCATATTAGCACAATATGGCAGACTTGCCTGTCAAACAATGCCCTTTAGAGCTGCACCGTCAGGGCTCCTGCTAATCACGAGCTCTTCAATCTTTTCCCAGATGCGGTCTGTTCAGCCACTTGAATATCTGGGCTGTGATGACGTTACTCCCATATATGTGCTTGGGAGTCACGGCACAGAGGGGCACAGAGGGGCACAGAGGGGTACCATTAATGTATGCTGAGCTGCACGTGCGTAGCTCAATGTGCATTTATGATAGAAGAGACCAATAGGGTCTTCTTTCATAAAATATCTAGCTTTTTTTATTTTTCACTTTAAAACCCACCTCCAGCTAAATTTTCAAAGGGCTCAAAGCTGCTTTTGCATTTAAGTTGGCTTCTGTAGAGAAAACAAAGCAGTTCCGACACAAAAAATCTCAAGTACAAGGGCCCTTACTATGCATGGTAATGCGCTTTTTGATGTCTCACCACAGTCTCACCACAGGGGGAGCAATGGGAAATGTGAAAGTGGGGCTGGTTTCAATTGTAATTCTTAGGAAAGAGAATATGTTTACTATTTTTTTTTTTTTTTAAAGATGGCAAACTTAGATGGTAGGAACTGACCCTATGGAGCAAAAGCCCGGTCTTAGCTGAGGTCATAGGAGAGGGTGGACAGGGTGGGCATAGTCAGTACTATTGGTGAATGCCTATAGCAGGTCCAAAGGCTTGTATTAACCCCCATAGCACCAGAAGATTACAGCTGCTGGGGTATGAGTGTGAGGTGGGGGGCAGAAGACTTTGGATTTCAAATAGGACAGCCGGCCCCAGCACAAGCGACACTTGTGCTGATTATAAAAAATACCTACCCTATGCTTTATTTATAACTAAGAGCCTGAAAAAAAAAAGAAAACAAATGCAGGAATTTAGATTCCTGATTTGTCACTCTTGCTTTGTGATCTGTCCACAGAACTGGAGGACCTGCGTTTCTTCATATATGCCCAAAAAGCTGTATAGGTACCCTATTGCTACTTTACCTCTGCCTGGAAAAGTGAGTCTGTGTGCCAACACCCTGTTCAGGGAGTTATTTTAATTACATAAATATTTTTCATGTTAATACAAAAATAATTTCCAGACCTAATAGCAATAACAATGAATACATAATGGATTAAAAAAGATGTGTCCAATTAAAATGTAAACACATGGGAATCAGAAGCAGATACTACTAATAATAATAGCAGAAGTGCTTGGAGCAATGGCAGACGGAGGGGTGGAGGTATTATACCATGCCTACTGGTAGTGCCTATCTCTCTTTCTGTAAGCATCTAAGTTTTAAAGAAAACCTTTCATAGGAAAAAAAAGGGGCTAATTCCTTCAGAAAATGCTAAAGACCTGGCTATTATGCTGATCCTCTGGCTTCAGTACTTTGTCAATCATTGACCCAAAACAAGTGTTCCAATCAGAGATGTCAAAGAGAAGACAACTCTTAATCTGTATTTTTGTTCCAGGACAGAGACCAAGGTATTGAAGCATGACAGCCAGACAACCAATATTTGTAGAAAAAGAAGTAAGCCTCCATGTTTCTCTCATGAGCAGTTTGCTTTAACCAAGGGCCTAGGGGAACTCATGAGGGGACATTTTTTCATTCCACTGACAGCATATATAATATATAAGGGAGCATTCCTCCCACTTACCACCATAATAGAGGCATATTTCCACGATTGGGGCATGTCCCTTTTACATTGGTGGTCAGTGGAAGTGTTTTCCTTCACATTAGTAGAAGCTTACTCCATTACATTGTTGGGTCAGTGAAAGCATACCCTTTTACATTAGTGATCAAGGGAAGCATGTGCCTTACACTTGTAGTCAGTGAAAGCATGCTACTTTAACTTGTTGGTCAGTGAAAGCATTCCACTCTTAAACTGGTGGTAAGTGGAAGTATGCTCCATTACACTAGAGGTCAGTAGATGCATTACATTGTTGGCCACTGAAAGCATCTATACTCTATACTATACTTTTTTTACATTAGTGGCTAGGGGAAGCATAGCCCCTTACACTGGTGGTCAGTGGAAGCATACCCCCTTACACGGGTGCTCGGTGGAAGCATACTCAATTACACTGTTGGTCGGTGAAAGCATACCCTCCTACATTGGTGCTCAAAAAGCATGTTCCTTGTAGTCAGTTGAAGCCTGCTTCTTTATCTTGGTGGTCAGTGAAAGCATGCCCCATTCACATTTGTGGACATTAGGACCAGGTTTCTTTACGTTGTGGATATCGGATGCATGCTTCTTTACATTGGCGATCGGTGGGAGGAAAGAAAATCCTCCTACATTGATGGTCAGTGGGAGGAGGAATATCCCTCTACTTTGGTGGTCAGTGGAAAAAGCATCTCCTTTGCAATGTTGTGTTGGTGGTAACTTACCTGAAGTGATGCTTAATGTCCTGTGCCACCTGCCCAGAAAGACCTGCATGCCAGTGGGTATTGTTCAACCAGGACAAGTTCTTAAGCCTCCCAACTGTCTCACATTTGGAGGGACTGTATCATCTTTTTGGAACCAAATCCCACTTCTATCTTCAGTTTTCCCTAATGCGAGGATATACAAATGTGGTATTTAACTTCAAAAGTATGTTACTGAACTATATTTTTTATTACAGGCGTATATAGTGCCAACAGTTTATGCAGCACTTTACAATATAAAGGGGGACAGTATAATCACAATACAGTTCAGTACAGAAGGAATAAGAGGGCCCTGCTCATGGAGCTTATAATCTACAGGTAGTGGGGGTACAATAGGTAATAGATGCAGGGGATGATCTGATGGAGGTGACTCAAGTACAGTTCCTTGGTGGAGGTGGGATAGGCTTCCCTGAATAAATGTGTTTTCAAGGATTGTCTAAAGGCAGACAGGGTAGGGGCAGACCATACATACTGGGGCAGGGAGTTCCAGAGGACGGTAGAGGCTCTGGCGAAGCCCTGGGGGAGTAACATGGGAACTAGAGAGCAGGAGGTCTTGGGAGGAGCGGAGAGGATGTCTTGGGTGATATCTGCAGATGAGGTTTGTGATGTAGCTGGGAATTATGTTGTGGATGGCCTTGTATGTTGGTATTTTGAATTTTCTTCGATGGGGTAGGGGTCTTGATCAGTTAGTAAGGTGTATAAGTCTAGCAGCAGTATTCATAAATGATTGAAGGGGGGATAGCCTGTGTAAGGGTAGGCCAGTGAGGAAGAAAGTTGCAGTAGTCAAGGTGAGATATAACCAAGGAATTAATCATTTGTTTTGTGGTGTTGTTAGTCAGGAAGGGGCGAATTCTGGAAATTTTGTAGAGGTTAAGGCGGCAAGATCTTGCCAGTGATTGTATGTGGAGTCCTAAGGAGAGGTCAGAGTCTAGGATTACATCCAGCACCTTTGCATGTTTGGAGGGACCAATGGTTGTGCTGGTGATCTGAAGTGATGTGACATCCATACTAATATGTCTCCCACAAAATTTGTGATACATGAGGAGATAGAGAGGGTGGGTTAAGGAGTCGAGATAGATCTGGGTGTCATCATGCATCACCTTTTATCTAACATTTAAGTTATTTTATTTGTTGTTTTTAAAAAACAAAAAGTCCTGATAAAAATTGGGTTAAACCAATCATTTTTTGCACATTAACCCTCCATAGTTACTGCTGGCACGGCAGGGGTGTACTGTTTGCCAAATACTCCATGCTGTAATGTGTCCATCTTTCCCATGTCACAAAGTTGGAAGTAGGGATGAGCCGAACACCCCCCTGTTCGGTTCGCACCAGAACATGCGAACAGGCAAAAAATTCATTCGAACACGCGAACACCGTTAAAGTCTATGGGACACGAACATGAATAATCAAAAGTGCTAATTTTAAAGGCTTATATGCAAGTTATTGTCATAAAAAGTGTTTGGGGACCCGGGTCCTGCCCCAGGGGACATGGATCAATGCAAAAAAAAGTTTAAAAAAACGGCCGTTTTTTTGGGAGCAGTGATTTTAATAATGCTTAAAGTGAAATAATAAAAGTGTAATATTCCTTTAAATTTTGTGCCTGGGGGGTATCTATAGTATGCCTGTAAAGGGGCGCATGTTTCCCGTGTTTAGAACAGTCTGATAGCAAAATGACATTTCAAAGGAAAAAAAGTCATTTAAAACTACTCGTGGCTATTAATGAATTGCCGGTCTGACAATACACATAAAAGTTCATTGATAAAAACGGCATGGGAATTCCCCACAGGGGAAGCCCGAACCAAAATTTAAAAAAAAAATGGCGTAGGGGGTCCCCCTAAATTTCATACCAGGTCCTTCAGGTCTGGTATGGATATTAAGGGGAACCCCGTGCCAAAATTTTTTAAAAAATGGCGTGGGGTCCCCCCAAAAATCCATACCAGACCCTTATCCGAGCACGCAACCTGGCAGGCCGCAGGAAAAGAGGGGGGGACGAGAGAGTGCCCCCCCTCCTGAGCCGTACCAGGCCACATGCCCTCAACATTGGGAGGGTGCTTTGGGGTAGCCCCCCAAAGCACCTTGTCCCCATGTTGATGGGGACAAGGGCCTCATCCCCACAACCCTTGCCAGGTGGTTTTTGGGGGTCTTTGGGCGGGGGGGCTTATCGGAATCTGGAAGCCCCCTTTAACAAGGGGACCCCCAGATCCTGCCCCGCCCCCATGTGAAATGGTACCCCTACCATTTCACAAAAAAAGTGTCAAAAATGTTAAAAATGACAAGAGACAGTTTTTGACAATTCCTTTATTTAAATGCTTCTTCTTTCTTCTATCTTCTATCTTCTTTCTTCTATCTTCTATCTTCCTTCGGTTTCTTCCTCCATCTTCTTCTTCTGGTTCTTCTGGTTCTTCCTCTGGTGTTCTTGTCCGGCATCTTCCTCCATGGCGTCTTCTTCCCTTCTTCTCCTCGGGCCGCTCCGCATCCATGATGGGAGGCTCCCGCTGTGTGACGCTTCTCATCTTCTGACGGTTCTTAAATAATGGAGGGCGGGGCCACCCGGTGACCCCGCCCCCCTCTGACGAACGGGGACTTGACTGGGACTTCCCTGTGGCATTCCCCGTGATGTCAGAGGGGGGCGGGGTCACCCGTTACGTAAGCGTCACACAGCGGGAGCCTCCCATCATGGATGGAACTGTCTCTTGTCATTTTTAACATTTTTGACAGTTTTTTTGTGAAATGGTAGGGGTACTCCCTTACCATTTCACACGGGGGGGCGGGATCTGGGGGTCCCCTTGTTAAAGGGGGCTTTCAGATTCTGATAAGCCCCCCACCCGCAGACCCCCACAACCATCTGGCAAGGGTTGTGGGGATGAGGCCCTTGTCCCCATCAACATGGGGACAAGGTGCTTTGGGGGGCTACACTTTTATGTGTATTGTCAGACCGGCAATTCATTAATAGCCACGAGTAGTTTTAAATGACTTTTTTTCCTTTGAAATGTCATTTTGCCGTCAGACTGTTCTAAACACGGGAAATATGCACCCCTTTACAAGCATACTATAGACACCCCCCAGGTACGAAATTTAAAGGAATATTACACTTTTATTGTTTCACTTTAAGCATTATTAAAATCACTGCTCCCGAAAAAATGGCCATTTTTAAAACTTTTTTTGCATTGATCCATGTCCCCTGGGGCAGGACCCAGGTCCCCAAACAGGGTCCACGGCTTTCGAATTTGCCGCGAACACCCCAAATTGTTCGCTGCTCGATGTTCGAGTCGAACATGAGTTTGACTCGAACTTGAAGCTCGTCCCTAGTTGGAAGGTATGGTGAGAGACCCTAAAGGAAAACAGGTGTATAGGCACTACAACCTTACCACATAAAAGCTCCACCCGATGCTCAGACCTTGAGGCTGCCGACACCTCCAATGTACCAGAATAAGGAAAGGAATGGTTAGCACTCAGGATGACATCCAAAATAGTATTTCTTGAGTAAACATATACAATGCTGTAAAACAGCCAATGCGTTTCGGACGTTAGTCCTTAGTCATGGTGACAGACCCTGGGCATTGGATTGGGGCCCGCTAGAGACTCAATGGTGGAGTGAAGGTAAAGAGGGTATGTGCTGTTGCGCAGCCATTAAACTATGTCTGTAGCTTTGACATGCATAGGCAAAGCACAGCCTCATTTTAAAAGAAAAAAATATGACATGCAACTTAGATCTATATCTAAAAACCCTATAAACTATAAATAAGGATCTTCATACTTTACGTCCAAATGATCACAATGGAAGAGCATTACTGGCCTTGGATATGCACAGATAACCCGTTGTAACAATAAACAATAGCACAATCATTCCATATTGCAGAGAGCTGTGTAAATAGCATTGTTTGGTTACACAAACCCTTCAAACCGGCTGTAAAATAAATTGCACATAGCTCACTGCACAAGATAACACAGCTTATCGGGGAGTATTTATTTCCTTCGTAGGGCCGTTTACACTAATATCACAGCTAATTATTAGAGATTTGTTTAAATATGACACTGATTACATTATTGTGGTACAGATGTGGCTACAGTTTAAGGGGCTGCTGCACAAATAATCTATAGTGTTCAGAAACTGGTAAATATGTGAACCCTCATCTTCTAAAACAACACATTCAATTTAAAACAGAAATGAAAGGCAAAACATTTGTGTATATAAAAAAAAAACATTATAAATACCTAGTTTTCCCTTTTTTTGTAAGTGACTGTTCTGAGCTGCACCAGGAGCTCATAGAGCTAGGGGAGGAGAAACCGCAGGACACTGGTCTTCCCAAGGAAAGGTTGGGTGTGGGGCGTGCCAGCACAGGGCTGATTATTGGAGGAGAGCAGTTCTCAGCACAGCTAGAAAACTGACCACGGTGTGATCTCATGCCCAGTGTGGTCAGTTTATGATAGCAGAGGGACTAGCAGGAACACCAGGGATATAAAACAAAGGAAGCAATACAAAGAGAACAGGATATTTTTCATACAAGTACATGGTACAGCAGGCACATATCAGGAATATGAAATGTTGGGTTTATATATTCTTTAATACAGGTGGTGGAATATTACATATTATGCAGTGTTTTAGGGCACAGGATATTTAAAAATGAATTTGGCATAGTGGGGGCAATATTTTGGACCTATATTTCTGTTCAGTATTAATGGACTAAATTGAGAATTATTTATTCCTAAGATAGTTTTACACAAAACAAGAGATTTTGGCAACATTTCACCATTCTGATTGAATGCATTGGAGTTATTGCAGAAGGTAAAATTTAAGTTTTTTTAATTTTTAGTGGCTTGCAAATGAGGATGTTTTAAAATTACCCGTAGGAGACTCAGTGGGGTTCCCTGTGACTAGCTGTGGGCAGGAAGCCCCTTGAAAGCGATGGGAAGTGGGAAAAGGGGACGTTCTCATGTGATCACTCATGCAGAGAGGAACTTACCTGCAGTTGATTGCCCCTGGACTCAGATTGTTGCATGTGTGAATGGGGCCTAAGGGTACAATGGGCTTTAAATTCCTCCTCAGGTCTACAAAAGCTACTGTTAGCTATCGTGGACTTGTACTTGTGCTGGGAAATGGCCCCTCCTTAGCCCCGTTATTTAACTTTTTTTTTTTTTTTTACAGAATATCGTTACAAAAAACAAAAACCGATGCAAAAACAAAACAAAACAAAAAATGACAGCCAGATGAAAAAAAGAATATCTCATTTGGGATTAAGCCTAGGTTCACACTGAAGTCAAGCTGAAGTTCAGCTGAACTCGCACGATTTCGAACCCGCATTTCAGTCCGACTTCGGGAGCGATATCAGAGACATCTATGTGGGTTCCTGCACAGATGTCTATTAAAATCGCCTCCGAAGTCACCAAAAGTAGTGCAGGAACTACTTTTGGGAATCGGTGCGGTGCAGCAAAGTCGGCATTGCACCGATTCAGACGGTGCCGTTGCCGGTAATATGTTAAATCGCATGTCCAATGCGAACGGGGGCTGAATGTGGGATCTCTGCACACATTGTGGAGGTTGCTCCTTACTTCCTGGACAGGGATAAACAGAGAAATAAAAACCTAATAGATCCAATCCTTCCTAACTGTAACCAAAGATAAAAGATTTAGAATTTAGTTTTAAAGTCCAAATCCAGGCTGCACACTTGTCACAATGTCCTCGGCCTCTTTACATGTTTTCCATTCTGCGTGCTGCCAACAGCTTTCTGTACCAGCACATTGAGAATGAAGGGTGCCATAGTCATGCTCCATTAGCGGCTGGACCCATGACACCCTGTACTCACAGTCAGGGGTGGGCAGGAAGGGTGGCTGCCCTGGGCGCAATGGTTTATTGCCGGGATGGGAGGGGGGGCACCCTGACCCTAATGTAAGGGAATGGGTGGCGCAATTTGGCATCTTTGCCCTGAGCGCTGGATGACCTTTTCCCAGCACTGCTCACAGTACAGTCCTCTGTCTTCTGGATTCTGGGCACCATTTAACCCAGAAGGCTGGAAACATCTTGAGGCAAAGAAGAGGCTCTGTGGGGTACATTCCTGGACTGAAGGTGAGCAATGCAGCCTGGGCTTTTTTTTTTTCAGGCTGGAGTTGGGCTTTAAATACAAAATGTGCGCTTGTGTATGATGTGGAGATTTCGCTATACGCTATGCGTAATCCGTCTCCTGCGCTATTAAGCGTGCTTTCAGCCTTTTTGGATAATGCATTTTGTCCCTGTTTCCCGTATCATCTCAAGTAACACAAACATGACCACCATCTTACATCCTCAGCTCCACAGCTCAACTAACTGCCCTCAGGAGCACAGGCACCTTTATTTATCGGCAACTAAAAAGGAAATGACAAACAGGAAGTCATGGCCCCAACAGCCAATCGCTTCCTCCATGCAAAATAACATCACAGGAAATGACTACACAGGAAATGACTACACAGGAAAGGACTACACTAAAGGGGAGGGCATCCACCATCTTGGTCAGCATGGAGCCCACTCAATACTGTTCAGAGTAACCAGTATCTAGTAAGATCATTCTACTTATTCTTACAGGCTTGAGAAGATCTGTGGGGACATTGCTACTGCTGTTGTCAATAAACGGTACGAGTATACCAACAACGCAGATATCAATGTCCTCTTATTAAAGTAGCTATGTATCCAAAAGGGATAGCGTAGCCACAACAGAGATATATGTTTTTCTCGTTATGTGGACTTTGCTTCTCTAATGTGCATAGACATTTGAGGGCAAGAAGCCCAGCGCATTGCGCTTGATACTTACAAACTGGCAAAGGCCCACACACACAGAGAACACATCTCCAAGCCCACAAGAAGGTTTTCAAACTGATGGTTTTACCGCTGGTCCCGATTCAACCCAAGTGTGCTCTGCTAGAGTGCTCCTTGGTTAAATCAGACACAGGGAGACAGATGACAATCTATAAAACACACATAATAACATTTCCACAACAGTGTATAACCTCAGTAGAAATACTCCTAGAGTTCACGTTTTAAAGAAATATAATATGAATAAAACTCTGACATTCCTTAAGCCTCAGTGTCTGAAAGCTGTACGTGTTTTATCTTAGAAATTTCCCAGCTCCAGCCTCCTCACTCCAACCCCTCCACTAATTAGCACACATTCAGAAAACATATTTCCATGTTTACTAAAGCATTCCATATCACAACTAACGATTCATGAAGCGATCTCATTTAGCAAGACATAGTGGAGACACGATACACTGACACATTTACTTAACAGGCTCCCTGTCTCCTCTTATTTAATCTCACACGTCATATTTTAAATCTGTTCAACTTGTCTCGATTCTGAAAGCCAAATCCATAACCTAGTGAGAGCAATTGATATGCCACCCAATGTGTCACTGAGATAATCTGCAGATAATTTCATTCAGATTTTCCCTGCTTGCTGATGGAGGATATTATTAGGGTTATAATATAGAACGAGAAATGTTTTTGTATTTAAATGAAACCTTTGTAGATATATGAAATTGGTGGACTGCTGTCAGTATGCACAACATTATAAAGTCAAATTAGACTATACCAGAATTATGACACAACATGTTGGATGGATTACCCTTCTTTGAATCACAGGAAGCACGGGATTGCTGACTGTACAGTGCAATCCAGAAAGTATTCACAGTGCTTCACTTTTTTCCACATTTTGTTATGTTACAGCCTTATTCCAAAATGGATTAAATTCATTATTTTGTTCAAAATTCTGCAAACAATACTCCATAATGACAACGTGAAAGAAGTTTGTTTGAAATCTTTGCAAATTTATGCAAAATAAAAAAAAACACAAAAAGAAAGTATTCACAGCCTTTGCCATGGCTCAACATTGAGCTCAGGTGCATCCTGTTTCCACTGATCATCCTTGAGATGTTTCTACAACTTGATTGGAGTCCACCTGTGAAAAATTCAGTTGATTGGACATTGTTTGGAAAGGCACACACATGTCTTTATAAGGTCCCACAGTTAACAGTGCATGTCAGAGCACAAACCAAGCAATGAAGTCCAAGGAATTGTCTGTAGACTTCCGAGACAGGATTTTATCGAGGCACAGATTTGGGGAAGAATGCAGAAACATTTCTGCAGCGTTGAAGGTCCCAGTGAGCTCCACCATCCAGTAATGGAAGAAGTTTGGAACCACCAGTACTCTTCCTGGAGCATGCCGCCCGGACAAACTGAGCGATTGGGGGAGAAGGGCCTTAGTCAGGGGGGTGACCAAAAACCTGATAGTCACTCTGACAGAGCTCCAGTGTTTTAGGGCGTACACACGGTCGGACTTTGTTCGGACATTCCGACAACAAAATCCTAGGATTTTTTCCGACGGATGTTGGCTCAAACTTATTTTGTCTACACACGGTCGCACAAAGTTTTCGGAATTTCCGATCGCCAACCACGCGGTCACGTACAGCACGTACGACGAGACTAGAAAAGGCCGGTTCAGAACCAAGCGCGGCACCCTTTGGGCTCCTTTTGCTAATCTCGTGTTAGTAAAAGTTTGGTGAGAGACGATTCGCGCTTTTTCAGACTCGTGGCTTTCAGATCGTTTTCTGCCGTTCAGTTTGTGCTTGTGGGTTTGTATCTGCTCTTCAGTGCGTGCAAGCAAGTTCCGCGTGACTTAGTCATTGTATTCTTGTTCGTTCGTTACTGTTTTTCAGGTCGCTCTTCACAGGCCTTGCTGTTCTTCAGTGTGTTCTGTTACTTCGTTCTGAGCAGCCGACCGTTTTCTAGTCATTTTTCGTATGCGTACTCCTCGTAGAGTTCGTGCTGTGCGGGGGCTTGGTGTTGGGGTCCTGACCTTGACACAAGTCCAGTCCATGAACAGGGTGGGGAGGAGTTCATGGACCAAGAATTGGTTGCTTCAGCGTGACCAGTTCTCTCATATGCCTTTGCTCCGTGAGAATAATCCTGATGATTTCAGGAACTTTCTTCGGATGACGGACCCCGTATTTCACCGTTTGTTGGCTTCGCTGACCCCCTATATCAGCAGGCAGGATACCTGCATGAGGCAAGCCATCACTCCGGAGCAGAGGTTGGTCGCTACCTTGCGGTATTTGACGACAGGGAGATGCCTGCAGGACTTGAAGTTCTCGACAGGCATCTCCCCCCAGGCTCTGGGGATCATTATCCCAGAGACCTGTTCTGCCATCATACAGGTCCTGCAGAAGGAGTATATGAAGGTAAGATTTTTATCCTTTAATATCACATTTTATTGTATTGAATGTTTGCTAATATATTGTATTTCTTTCCTCATTCCCTAATTACCATGATTGGAATATGCTGTGAATGTCCCCTTTGTTCTCATGCATGCTGGATTTTTATGTAATTATTATTTTATGTCCTTCATACATATTTGCCCTTCACTAACCTCTCCAGCATGGTGTCTCCTGCCCCTATATTCACCTCATGTAGTCACTTAACAATGTATTTTATCAGCTCCATAGTAGTGCTTTACCCCAAACACCCCCTAAAATGTTTGGAAATGTTATTTTTGATTTAAATTCAGGCAGAGTGCCAGAGGTTTTTTTTTTTGCGGTGTCCCCAAATAATTTTTAGTAACCCTCCCAACCCCCAACTGCTAAGTCAGCTGATCCCAATTCTCTATCTATCCTCAATCATCTATCTGCTGACTTTGCCAAACCCATACACACTATACCCATCTCTTTTGTGCTCAGATGTATGGATGAATTCCCCAAAGCATGTAGTGCAAGGGCCTGCCTGTATACTTTCCAATGGTAATGTTTAAAGTTTTTGTATCCTATTATTATCTTGATAGGTAATAGCAGAATGTCCAAATGTCCTCAAATGTGTACAGTGTGTATTTATATCTTTGTATTATGACACTTCTTACCTGTCAAGTGGTCTGCCAATAGTGTAACTAAGGAGGGTCTGTTCAAAGTAATACCCATTATTTAGGCATTCATCTCTCAATGAAGTGAAGAGGGTTACCTGTCCAAGATTTCCACACACCCCCTATAATGTTAGAAATGGCCCATGAGAGGGGGGAGGGGGAATATGATAGGTGTACCTTATTCTTTGGCCTTGTTAAATTCCCCTTAGTAAATGCTATCTGGAGGTTGCCCCATAATGTTTGTGTCTAATCTGCTTGCCATGTTTCAGAGTAAAAATAGTAATGTTTATTGTTTTTTCCTCAACAGTTTCCTTCCACGCCACAGGAATGGCAGACTGTGGCCTCCCACTTTGCCGAGCGGTGGGACTTTCCTAACTGCGGAGGGGCAATTGATGGGAAACACGTCCACATCGTCCCACCACCCAACTCGGGGTCGTACTATTATAATTACAAGGGGTTTAATAGTATAGTGATGTTGGCGGTGGTGTCGGCTAATTACGACTTCTTGTATGTGGACGTGGGGAAGAATGGCCGGATGTTCGATGGTGGAGTCATCGCCCAGACGGAGTTCTACAGGCGTCTCCAGAATGGCAGCTTGGACTTGCCAGCTCCAGAGGACAATGTGGAAGGACTCCCATTTGTGTTCGTTGCTGATGAAGCGTTTGCGCTGGGGGACCACCTGATGCGGCCATTCCCGATGAGGACCCTCACCCCGGAACAGAGGGTTTTTAATTACTGGCTGGCCAGAGCCCGAAGAGTGGTGGAGAACACATTTGGAATCCTGGCCAGCCGGTTCCGACTATTTCTGACACCCATCCATATGGCGGAGTATAAACTGAACCATATTATACTGGCGTGCTGTATTCTCCATAACTTTTTAAGGAAACATTCGGCCAACTATGCTGGCTCCGTTGGGCCTGAGACCGGAATCCTACATCAAACCACACTGACGGCGCTTGAAAGTGGCCGTCCTGGCTTGCCCTCCCTGAGTGCCCGTGATGTCCGGTTACGCTACCTGGAGTTCTTTGCGGGTAGGGGGGCTATCAATATGCCAGACAATCTGTGAAGCCTTTTTATAATAAAAAAAAAGAAATTCTTGGTGGACATTTACTGCTTGTGTTTGTTTTAGCTGACCCTGACAGAAATGTGTTGAGTCCAGAAAATGTCGTGATTGTGTAACCTTATACAAAGCACTGTTGGCTGTTATTTCCTAAATGCAAAAACACATTTCACTACAAGTGCACTTGCAACTGCACTGAAACTGCACTTGTAGTGCAAAGAGGATTTGCCCTTAGGAAATAACCCCCATTTTTGCTGAAAACAGCAATTACATCACCCCAAAAGTGTTGTATTGTAGTGTTGAGACAATAATCCACACATTCTTGAGTAACCAACTTTTTTATACCTGCACAATCACATGTGCATTTACCAAAGGTTTTTAAAACAAACTAACATGTTTTTTGTATAACAATTTTTCCAGTAGCATTATCAAAAATCGAAATGTCCATTTCAGATAAAACAGGCCTGTGTAAAACCAACAAGAAAGACAAAAAACTTGAACTTACAAAGTTCACATTAGGTAAAACCTGAAGGCTATATCAGACATCCGTATTTAGGAACTGGGTTTGATATAGCGTTCAGATGGGGGGAAATCACCCTTGGAAAAGCCAAATTTGGAAGATGCACACCAATTTACGAATGTCAACATGTGCTATCTACCATCAGGGGGGATCAAGGGACGTGTTTTGGGGGAGCAAGCCCTTCCTCAACGCTACTTTATAATTGAGGAAGGGGTTGCACCCCCAAAACGCGTCCATTGATCTCCCGTGATGGCAGATAGCACATGTTGACACACTGTGTGCAACCTCCAAATTTGGCTTTTCAAAACATTGCAAAAAGTTATAAAAGATTGGACCACAATCCAAAAAGTGATTTTGTGGGGTTTTAAATTCGCCCCAAAACATCAATGATGTTATTTTTTTTAATCACATCATTGATTTTTTGCTGTATGTTTTGCAGTTCTACATTACACCCAATGATCTCCCCGATCAGGATTTGGGCACTTGCTGATGTGAAACGTTCTGGATCCCTAACATCACGATCACCTAAAAAGAGAGAAAGAAAACAAAAACAGGTATCAAAAATCTGCCACCATCCATCTCTTTTACCTGAGTCTGTGGTCGCAGACACTCACCTGTTGTGGTGCCAATCTCCACCACATCTTCTTCTTCCTCCTGCTTAGCTTGGGTTGGGGGTATTTCACCTTCTTCCATAGGTGGGGGGTCTGTGGTCTCCTCGGATGAGGGGTGTCCTCCGAGTCTTTTCTCCCCTATGTAAAACAAAAATGGTATAATTAGCACACAGATATTTGATGGCAGAACTAGAAATAGGAAACATTGCTTGGAAGTGGGGTACAATTGTCTATTTTAGCCGAGTTCCAAGATTTTTTTTTTTTATTGCCCTTTGTCAAGCTGCAATAATTTACCTGTTTTGTACAAGCTTCACAGATGGAGACCCCCCTATAGTATACACTGGAGCACCTGTGTGGCCCCCTAATAAAAATGGTGTTCTTGTGTCCCACACTAGTGCTCCAGTGTCCAGATGTGAAAACAGCTGCTCAGTGTCCTCTCCTTACACAGAATCTAGTTTGCATTTCATTCTAGTAACAAACCCATCTACACAAACAAATATTTGGCATCCAAGTAGGCCCAAAAAAAAATGTGGGAAAATGCATATGGCCTAAACAATGGTGTTTTAGAGGCCGAAAGAAAAATGTTTGATACGAACGAATAATGGGCCCATGAACATTAAAGTTGCCCTTTTAAACGTTACAATTAATAAAAGCATATGGAGTAGCACGAACGGAATAAAGACAGAAAGAATAGGAACACAGCACAACTACTTACTTTTTTGCAGCACTCTCCGGATCTTTCGGTACTGCTCTGGCTCTCTCAATTTCAGGTCCGACCACCGCTTCCTGAGCTGATCTTTCGATCGTCGTACCCCGAAATTCTTCTGCAGACTTTTGATCACTTTCGCCATGATCTTGGCCTTTCTGATATTGGGGTTGGGGTAAGGCCCATACTTTCCGTCATAGTTGGACTTCCTCATGATGTCGACCATCTCCAACATCTCCCCAAAGGACTTATTTGTGGCCTTAAAACGTCTCCTTCTGTCCGGATCCGGGCTTTCCTCCTCCTCCTCCTCGTTCCTGCAATTATGACGCACCTGCTGTGACTCCGCCATGTGCTCTTCCCCCACTGCGGGGAATAGACTAGAAAGAACGTCAGGGGCGGGCGGAGTTACACGCATGCGCAGTGTGTATAAAGCGTAACACGCGTGCGTATTACGTACGATCTGTGAGCGGAGGAAGGAGCATTGGACGTGCCGATCGTAAGAACGAAGGTAAGAGACAAACTTGTGCCTATACTGCTTCTACATTGAGGCCTATATTGTAACAAGATTAGGAGAGTTTTGTCTGACATTAGGCTTTGTCTTGTGTTGTGTCTTGCAGTGAACATGGATATGCTAATGAAAGACAATGACTTCATGTCAGTATTCCTAGATATGTTAAGGGAGCTGCCCTGTCTGTGGGAGATTAAACACCCCCATTTCAAGAACCAAGCAAAGAGGAAGGCAGCACTGGTGCAATTGTTGGAAATTGTGAAGCAGGTGATCCCCACGGCAGACATCACTTATTTAAAGATCTTCATTGGTGGCCTGAGGAGCACATATCTAAGGGAGCGCAAGAAAGTCCTGGATTCACAGAGATCCGGAGCAGCAGATGACATCTATGTCCCCAGGATGTTGTACTACGACAGGCTGCATTTTCTGGCAGGCCAGACTGAACCCAGGCCATCCCTCTCCAGTCTTCCTTCCACGCTTCCTTCCCCCCTGGCTGAGGCTTCTGACGCCCAACCTGGGCCTTCCAGGCTACATGTGGAGGAGCCCAGAATGAGCCAGGTATAGCATTCCTCTAAATATTTCTGCTTGTCCAATCAGTGATGTTAACTAGATGTTAGTTGGGAGTACTAATTTATGATTGTGATTGATGATGCAAAAACTAAAACCATGTCCCTTTTTCATACACAGGGAAGTCTCAGCCAGGAGGTGGCCGGGCCGAGCCGGCTGGCTGATCTGCATGTCCCTCCACCCCCCCTGAAAAGAGAAAGTGGCAGGAGGAGGAGTGCCCTAGAGGAGGCTGCCAGAGGACTCTTTTGGAGGGCCACAGAGGTCCTGGGAGCACGACAGACCGTGAAGGAGGACATTGCTGCCGTCATTGCATATAAAATGCAGAGGATGGAGGAGGGCCAACAAGTCTTGTGTGAGGCGCTCATATTGGAGGCTCTTAACAAAGGTATGAGGGGCCAAATGACAGCTCAGACACACCTTTGCGATGGTGGGTCTCCTCCTCCTCCTGCAGGTCCTCCTCCTCGTCCTCCCTCTCCTCCAGGTCCTCCCAGTCCTCCTCCAGGTCCTACTCCCCCTCCTGCCACATCTCCAACAGCACAGCCACAGCCGGGAAGGAAGCGTGAAAGGAAGACCAGAAAGTGAGGACCCTGGATCCAGTCTGGTCGGCCAAAAAATGCAGCCTCTTGTGGTACCACAGCCTGGGGACACAGATGTCATCTGCTGCTTTCAAGATCTCTGAGAATCCCGGACCAGACTGCCCTCCCTTACATATGGACTCCTCAGGCCACCAATTTTGATGTTCAAGAATTGATGTCTGCCGTGGGGGTCCCAGGCTTCGCTAATTTCTCCTGTTGATCCAGTGTTGCCTTCCTCTTTGTTTGGTTCTGAGCCCTTAATAAAGGATTTTTGTTTTGAATTATACTCTCCTATGTGTTTTACTTCAAAAATGACAGTTTGTGAGGGTTCAGGTACATTTCAAATATACAATGTGAAATGAACAAGGGACACCAAGAACAAACAATCTCCTTGAGATTAAATTATAAAAGATATCAATGGTGTTGGGGTAACTTCACACACAAAACACACACAAAAATATTCTGGAGTAAAAATAAAAATAACATTGAACAAAGATCAGCCTTTGAAAAAATCCAAACATTAAATAAAAAAAAGGCTTAAAATCCCCCAAAAAATTAAATAAAAAAAATAAAATTCTGTCAGATGTGACAACTAATAACAATATATTCAGGGAATCCCAATAAAAAAACAAAAATAAAACTTTGTGAGAAGTGTGTGTGAATATGAGCAGCAAAACGACTTAATTCTTGTCACATTATAAAGAAGAAGAGAGTGCGCTGTATTAAACCATTTTTAACATTGCAGCGTGACGAAAGTGCTGTATCCATTGCGAACGCTAAGTTTACCAGAACGAGCTGTTCCGTCTTGGAATTTCTTCTGAGCATGCGTGGCACTTTGTGCGTCGGAACAGGCCACACACGGTCGGAATTGACGCGATCGGATTTTGTTGTCGGAAAATTTTATCTCCTGCTGTCCAACTTTGTGTGTCGGAAAATCCGATGGAAAATGTCCGATGGAGCCCACACACGGTCGGAATTTCCGACAACACGCTCCGATCGGACATTTTCCATCGGAAAATCCGACCGTGTGTACGGAGCATTTCTCTGTGCAGAGAGGAGAACCTTCCAGAAGAACAACCATCTCTGCAGGACTCCACCAATCAGGTCTGTATGGTAGATTGGCCAGACAGAAGCCACTTCTCAGTTAAAAGCACATGACAGTCTGCCTGGAGTTTGCCAAAAGGCACCTGAAGGACTTTTAGAGCATGAGAAACAAAATTCTCTTGTCTGATGAAACAAAGATTGAACTCTTTGGCCTGAATAGCAAGCGTCATGTCTGGAGGAAACCAGGCACCACTCATGACCTGGCCAATACCATCCCTACAGTAAAGCATGGTGGTGGCAGCATCATCAAAAGGACTGTGCACACTGCTGCTAATTCAGACACATAGGTATAGCAAGATCTCCATGTAGGATACTTTGCAACATGTTCACAAAAGAATATTTTCTTAACCCCTTCCCACCGGCCGCCTCCCGGCTTTTTAAGAGTTCTAAATGCCGGGAGGCGGGCATCCCAGGCATGTTAACGCTGTGATTGGCTGTCACAGCGGTCACATGATCAGAAAGCTCCCAAATACTAGTATGCATCGGGAGCTTTCTGGTAACCGCCCAGGGAGTGCGCTGTCATTGTGGTAAGTGATTTACACAGGGCTGCATATATGCGGCCGCTCGGCGTGAAGACCCACACGAAAAGGCCACATATGTGCATTTGGCCACTGTGAAGGGGTTAAGGTGATATTAAAAGGTTTTTTTGTAAATAAAAAACATTTCATACTTACCTGCTCTGTGCAGTGATTTTGCACAGAGCAGCCCGATCCTCCTCTTCTCGGTTTCCCCCCTACCCCCACAGCAAGCAGCTTGCTATGGGGCACCCAAGTAAGCTTGCTCCCAAGCCACTGCTCGTGTGTCAATTCACACACAGAGAGTGGGTAGACCCCACCTCCACTCTCTCCTTATTGGTTAACTGGCTGTGGTTGACAGTTCCGGAACCCAATGACTACTGCTACTCTCTCAGCCAATGAGGAGGGAGAGACCGGGGAGAGCCAAGGCTCTCATGTGCATCGCTAAATGAGAAATGAGATAGAGCTCAGGTTAGTACTGGGGGGGCAGAGCTGGGGTCGCTGCTGCATGCAGGGTTTTTATGCATAAAATGCATGAAGGTAAAAAACCTCAAGCCTATACAACCAATTTAACCACTTCCGGACCGCCGCACGCCGATATACTTCCTAACTTTGAAGAGGGCTATCTTTGTTATGGCAGCAGCTAGCTGCTCATCTAAAACCGGAAGTGAAGGAGCGTAAATGGAAGGGTATGTATGTGGAAATGTATTTCTTTGTTGCCATTGGAGAAATGTAACGTTACAGTTAGACCAGATGGATGTAAGAAGGTATCTGTTGATTACCCGTACGTTCTTTAACCAGTGTCTTCGGGGAAAAGGCCCCTGAGAATTGCTCCCCCCTTTTTATTATGTTATCTGGACTCTATCGGCGAAGCCCAGTGAGTCTATGGTGGGGTTGCTTGGTTTCGCTATGATGAGCAATTTTGTCATCGCAAGGCAGTCCAGCCCTCTTTACAGTGGGACCACAAAAATGTAATTTTCTGGATGACAAAATATAGCAGTGCAGCGCTTAATAAAACAAGTGAAACATATACACATAGAATATATATATATATAAAACGTATGAAGCAAAGTCCCAAAAATATATCTTAATCCGAGGTAATGGATGACTGCCCACTAGTAGAGAAGGGATTCCTCAGATGATAAGAAAGGGTGCAGTGATAAGATAAACTAAGCATTCGTCTATCAACACCACTGTGTTCCACCACCAGGAGTCTAGGCCGCTCACCTCATTGAGTAGACCTTCTGCGCTAACAGCAAGGTCACTCATGCATTCCCTTCCACAGGGTTAATATGAAGATGGAGGTCCACTTGCAGTATCCAAAAATCAGTCTCATCGGTAGGTATATATCATGTTAAAACAAAATAACAGGACATAGTGCTCTCTATACGAAAAAGTATAAAATGTATTAAATAAAAGAATATTATTCACAAGGATAGCACTGAATCCCAGTGCAGGAGTATGAAGCATAAAAATAGAACCAGATGGGTGGCTGTACTGACGTCACAGAGCCCCTCGCACACGTATCGTCCGCATGGACTTCCTCAGGGAATCTGATTGGGGTCCCATGCGTCAGCTCTTATATTTAGTACTGGTTCAAATAATTCATCAAACAATTCATCAGGAAGCTAAAAACCCCGCCCACCCTCCAATCTAAACTCAGATGAGAGGGCATGCCTTATTGGTGGTGGGGAATAAGGGCTTAAATGTACTAAAGAATCTGATAGGGCACAGGTAAATAGAAGCCACCGATAACCTACTGATTATAATGTAGTTGACAGCTGTCATGCCACCCATAATCCGAATGGTATCGTTTCCGGGTGGAGGAACGTCCGCGTCCTCCATTGGCAGCTGGCGTTATTATGTCATGAGGGCGAGCCCGCCCTTTGTTAACCCATTTCTATGAGGACGGAGATGGGAGGCGGGATTCAGTGCTATCCTTGTGAGTAATATTCTTTTATTTAATACATTTTATACTTTTTCGTATGGAGAGTAGGGATGAGCCGAACACCCCCCGGTTCGGTTCGCACCAGAACCCGCGAACGGACCGCAAGTTCGCACGAACGTTAGAACCCCATTGACGTCTATGGGACTCGAACGTTCGAAATCAAAAGTGCTCATTTTAAAGGCTAATTTGCATGGTATTGTCCTAAAAAGGGTTTGGGGACCCGGGTCCTACCCCAGGGGACATGTATCAATGCAAAAAAAACTTTTAAAAACGGCCGTTTTTTCGGGAGCAGTGATTTTAATGATGCTTAAAGTAAAAAAAAAAAAAAGTGAAATATTCCTTTAAATATCGTACCTGGGGGGTGTCTATAGTATGCCTGTAAAGTGACGCGTGTTTCCCATGTTTAGAACAGTCCCTGCACCAAATGTCATTTTTAAAGGAAAAAATCTCATTTAAAACTGCTTGCGGGTTTAATGTCATGTCGGGTCCTGGCAATATGGATGAAAATCAGTGAGACAAACGGCATGGGTACCCCCCAGTCCATTACCAGGCCCTTTGGGTCTTGTATGGATATTAAGGGGAACCCCGCACCCAAATTAAAATAAGGAAAGGTCCCTATATACTCTGAACAGCAGTATACAGGCGGTGCAAACAAGACAGGGACTGTAGGTTTGTTGTTAAGTAGAATCTCTTTGTAATTTTGAACATTTTTAATGTGTTTAGCTCCAGCCAAAAAATCTTTTCTAAGCTTTTTGGAAAACATAGGGAAGGGTTATCACCCCTGTGACATTTGTTTTGCGTCTTTCCTCCTCTTCAGAAGATTTCACCTCACTTTTTTGTCCCAATGAAAAATGTTTTTTGAAAATTTGGGTTTTTTTGTGGAACAAGGATTGGAAAGCATCAGTGGAAAGGAGAAATTGTTTTCCCATATTAACTCTTACATGAGAGAATTTCCCTTCCTATGGGTAGATTTCATCTCACTTCCTGTTGTCTCCTTCCGTTTGCAAGTAGGAGTCGTTTGTAAGTTAGATGTTTGAAAGTAGGGTCCTGCCCTATATACTCAGCAGAAATTTGGGCCTTAGGTGTTGCTGTGGCCAAAACACTGTAAGCCCTCACAGGGCCCTGCTGTGAAATATTAGATCAAGAATTGTAATTACATGCCCCTGTTGAACAGGAGCTGAAAAATTAGGCCTTAGGCACTGGTGCTGGTGCCACAACACTGCAACCCCTCACAGACACTCTAGTTGGAACGCAGGAACGAGCACTGCTGCAAAGTATTGCATCAAAAATTGTAATTACACGCCCCTGTTAGACAGGGGCAGAAAAATTGGGCCTTAGGCACTGGTGCTGGTGCCACAACACTGCAACCCCTCACAGACACTCTAGTTGGAACGCAGGAACGAGCACTGCTGCAAAGTATTGCATCAAAAATTGTAATTACACGCCCCTGTTAGACAGGGGCAGAAAAATTGGGCCTTAGGCACTGGTGCTGGTGCCACAACACTGCAACCCCTCACAGACACTCTAGTTGGAACGCAGGAACGAGCACTGCTGCAAAGTATTGCATCAAAAATTGTAATTACACGCCCCTGTTAGACAGGGGCAGAAAAATTGGGCCTTAGGCACTGGTGCTGGTGCCACAACACTGCAACCCCTCACAGACACTCTAGTTGGAACGCAGGAACGAGCACTGCTGCAAAGTATTGCATCAAAAATTGTAATTACACGCCCCTGTTAGACAGGGGCAGAAAAATTGGGCCTTAGGCACTGGTGCTGGTGCCACAACACTGCAACCCCTCACAGACACTCTAGTTGGAACGCAGGAACGAGCACTGCTGCAAAGTATTGCATCAAAAATTGTAATTACACGCCCCTGTTAGACAGGGGCAGAAAAATTGGGCCTTAGGCACTGGTGCTGGTGCCACAACACTGCAACCCCTCACAGACACTCTAGTTGGAATGCAGGAACGAGCCGTGCTGCAAAGTATTACATCAAAAATTGTAATTACACGCCCCTGTTATACAGGGGCTGAAAAATTGTGCCTTAGGCACTGGTGGTGGCGCCCAGAACCAAAAATGTTCTTACAAGCTATCAGCGTGATGATTGAGGAGGAAGAGGATAATTACTCAGGGATAATCACTCAGCATCAGCATAGGCAGTCTTTGAAGGGATCTGAAAAAAATTATTCAGTTACATCAGCATCAGGTGCTTGGTAGCTGGTGGTGATCCAAGACTGATTCATTTTTATGAAGGTCAGCCGATCGACCGAGTCAGTGGACAGACGCACCCTGTGATCGGTTACCACGCCTCCAGCAGCACTGAATGTACGTTCCGAAAGAACGCTGGATGCAGGACAGGCCAGTAGCTCAATTGCATACTGTGCAAGCTCTGGCCAGTGATCCATCCTCAAGACCCAGTAACCCAGAGGATTTTCGGTGGGAAAGGTGTCCAAGTCTGATCTTGCCCCTAGGTATTCCTACACCATGTAAAACAGACGCTGGCGATGGTTGCTGGAACCGATCATACCTTGGGGCTGCGGACCAAAAAATTGTCTGAACGCATCGGTCAGACGGCCACCTTCTCCACCGCTCCTTCTTTGACTGACCGAAGCCTCAGCAACACGTTGTCCAGAAACAGGAGTTTGTAACCTCCCAGTCTCTGGGAACGCGTTGCACAGACCTTTCTGCAAGGCCTCCCGAAGATGTTTCATCCTCTGCTCCCTCTGCGATGGCAAGATAAGGTCCGCAACCTTACCCTTGTAACGTGGATCAAGGAGGGTTGCCAGCCAGTATTGGTCCTTCTCCTTGATACCACGAATACGAGGATCCTTACGCAGGCTTTGCAGGATCAGGGAGGCCATGCAGCGTAGGTTTGCTGAGGCATTCGGTCCGGAGTCCTCTGGGTCACTAAGGACAACAACGTCCGCAGCCACCTCCTCCCAGCCACGTACAAGTCCATGTGTTCCTTGGGACTGATCCCTTAAAGACTGCTGATGCTGAGTGCCAGGCTCCACCTCCATACTGACACAATCTTCCTCCTCCTCCTCCTCCTCGTCCTCTTCCTGTGTGATCGGCGGGCACGCAGGAACACTGTCTGGATAAAGGGGGCCTTGAGAGCTAAGGAAGTCCTCCTCTTCCTGCCTCTGTTCTGCCTCAAGTGCCCTGTCCATTATTCCACGCAGCGTGTGCTCCAACAGGTGGACAAGGGGGACAGTGTCACTGATGCATGCACTGTCAGTGCTCACCATCCTCGTGGCCTCCTCGAATGGTGACAGGACAGTGCATGCATCCCTGATCATGGCCCACTGGCGTGGGGAAAAAAAACCAAGGTCCCCTGACCCTGTCCTGGTGCCATAGTCGCACAGGTACTCATTGATGGCCCTCTGCTGCGTGTGCAGCCGCTGCAGCATGGCCAACGTCGAGTTCCACCTGGTGGGCATGTCACAGATTAGGCGGTTCTTGGGCAGGTTAAACTCCTTTTGGAGGTCCGTCAGCCGAGCACTGGCATTATATGACCGGCGGAAATGCACACAGACTTTCCTGGCCTGCCTCAGGACATCCTGTAAGCCCGGGTACCTGCCCAAGAACCGCTGCACCACCAAGTTAAGGACGTGAGCCAAACAGGGCACATGGGTCAGTTGTCCCTGTCGGAGGGCAGAGAGGAGGTTGGTGCCATTGTCGCAAACCACCATTCCTGCCTTAAGTTGGCGTGGCGTCAACCACCTCTGAACCTGCCCCTGCAGAGCTGACAGAACCTCTGCCCCAGTGTGGCTCCTGTCCCCCAAGCACACCAGCTCAAGCACCGCATGGCATCTTTTGGCCTGCGTACTTGCGTAGCCCCTTGAACGCCTACGGAGCACCGCTGGTTCCGAGGAAGAGGCCATGGAGGAAGAAGAAGAGGAGGGGGTGGAGGAGAGAGGTGTGTCACAATCAGCATTTTGGAGGCGTGGTGGCGGAACAACCTCCAACACTACTGCACCTTGTCCTGCATCCTTCCCAGCTGCCAGCAGAGTCACCCAATGCGCCGTGAAACTTAAGTAACGTCCCTGTCCATGCCTGCTGGACCATGAGTCAGCGGTAATATGCACCTTACCGCTGACCGCCCTGTCCAGCGAGGCATGGACATTGCCTTCCACATGCCGGTAGAGAGCCGGAATCGCCTTCCGTGAGAAAAAGTGGCGTTTGGGTACCTGCCACTGAGGAACCGCACATTCCACAAACTCACGGAAGGGGGCAGAGTCTACCAACTGAAAAGGCAGCAGTTGAAGTGCTAGCAATTTTGCCAAGCTAGCATTCAACCGCTGGGCATGTGGATGGCTGGGAGCAAACTTCTTTCGGCGGTGCAGCAGCTGGGGCAGGGAAATTTGCCTGGTACAATCTGACGTCGGTGTACCAAAAGCAGATTGCCCACAAGTACTTGGCTGTGACACACCTAATTCTACACCTTCATTCCTCTCACTGCAGGTCTCAGAGAGGACTGAAGGTCTAGTGGGGTTGGAAATCTCAGCTGATGAGGAGCAAGGAGAGATCCTCTTTGTTCTTTGGTGTGGGTCTTTCAGATACGCTTGCCAACGAACTGCATGGCAGGTCAACATATGTCTGGTCAAGCATGTGGTACCCAAGCGGGAGATGTTTTGGCCACGCGAGATACGCTTGAGACATATGTTGCAAATAGCAGCGGTGCGATCTGATGCACTCGTCTCAAAAAAGGCCCACACCAAAGAACTTTTTGAATAACGCGCAGAGACTGCAGCGCCCTGCACATGTGGAGCTTTGGGGTGTGATGCAGTCAATGTGCTGCCCTTAGGCTGGCCCCTGGAGGGCATCCTGCCTCGTTGGTGATGTGCCGCCTCCTCCTCCTCCTCCTCCTCCTCTCTCCTATCAGGCACCCACGTTGAGTCAGTGACCTCATCATCCCCTCCCTCCTCATCACTGGAGCAAACCTGGCAGTATGCTGCAGCAGGGG
The DNA here is from genome assembly GCA_037952835.1 of Lithobates septentrionalis. Taxonomy (NCBI): domain Eukaryota; kingdom Metazoa; phylum Chordata; class Amphibia; order Anura; family Ranidae; genus Lithobates; species Lithobates septentrionalis. The sequence continues at coordinate 954,895 of JBBDGP010000554.1, forward strand.
GAGCATGACTGCCAGATTGCTGTCCTTCTTGGGCACCCCCTCTGTCCGTGCTCATGTTACTGCCTTCATCGAGCTCAGTATCATCATCAGAGCCTTCCAAACGCTGGGCATCCTCCTGGAGCATGTACCCAACACTGTGGTCAAACAGTTCGAGGGAATCCTCATGAGGACATGGTGGAGCTAGGGAAGGAGTCACTGATGACATTGAGCTGAGGGAAGAGGCCGCTGCTTTGCCAGACAAAGCACCCTGGGCATGGGTGAGAGAGGATGAGGAGGATGAGGACGGCTTGGTCATCCACTCGACCAAGTCTTCCGCATGTTGCGGCTCAACACGGCCAGCTGCCGAAAAAAAGGCCAAGCGTGTCCCATGGCCACGTGCTGATGAGGATGCACCGTCTCCACGACCAGCACTAGACACAGAGCCTGCTTGCCCTCTCTTATTGGCTTGTGACTGTCTGCCTCTCCTTCTTGGCCTTCCAGACATACTAATGGCCTGTAGCTGCACTAAGCTGGGATAGAACACCTGTAATTTTCTTCAGGTAGCTTTATATACTGTAACCAGACAAGCCTGCCTGTCAGTAGGAAGATAACAGGAACGGATCTAGCTGAACACTGTGAGCAGGACACACTGTACTAAATGTAAATAGTCTAGCTGCCTGACCGTGGTACTAATAGGATCAAAAAGAACACCTGTAATTTTCTTCAGGTAGCTTTATATACTGTAACCAGACAAGCCTGCCTGTCAGTAGGAAGATAACAGGAACGGATCTAGCTGAACACTGTGAGCAGGACGCACTGCACTGAATGTAAATAGCAGGAACGGATCTAGCTGAACACTGTGAGCAGGACGCACTGCACTGAATGTAAATAGCAGGAACGGATCTAGCTGAACACTGTGAGCAGGACGCACTGCACTGAATGTAAATAGCAGGAACGGATCTAGCTGAACACTGTGAGCAGGACGCACTGCACTGAATGTAAATAGCAGGAACGGATCTAGCTGAACACTGTGAGCAGGACGCACTGCACTGAATGTAAATAGCAGGAACGGATCTAGCTGAACACTGTGAGCAGGACGCACTGCACTGAATGTAAATAGCAGGAACGGATCTAGCTGAACACTGTGAGCAGGACGCACTGCACTGAATGTAAATAGCAGGAACGGATCTAGCTGAACACTGTGAGCAGGACGCACTGCACTGAATGTAAATAGCAGGAACGGATCTAGCTGAACACTGTGAGCAGGACGCACTGCACTGAATGTAAATAGCAGGAACGGATCTAGCTGAACACTGTGAGCAGGACGCACTGCACTGAATGTAAATAGCAGGAACGGATCTAGCTGAACACTGTGAGCAGGACGCACTGCACTGAATGTAAATAGCAGGAACGGATCTAGCTGAACACTGTGAGCAGGACGCACTGCACTGAATGTAAATAGCAGGAACGGATCTAGCTGAACACTGTGAGCAGGACGCACTGCACTGAATGTAAATAGCAGGAACGGATCTAGCTGAACACTGTGAGCAGGACGCACTGCACTGAATGTAAATAGCAGGAACGGATCTAGCTGAACACTGTGAGCAGGACGCACTGCACTGAATGTAAATAGCAGGAACGGATCTAGCTGAACACTGTGAGCAGGACGCACTGCACTGAATGTAAATAGCAGAAACGGATCTAGCTGAACACTGTGAGCAGGACACACTGCACTAAATAGTCTAGATAGAAGATAACAGGAACGGATCTAGCTAAACTGAATACAGTGTATATATATATATGCAACACCTGGGATGCATATATATACACAATACACTGTAAGTGCAGCTAACTGACTGACTGTTCTGCCTAATCTATCTAACTCAAATCAAATGACACTGTCTCTCTCTCTCTCTATCTCTCAGCACACCGGAACACACACTACACAGGGCCGCCGTGCAGGCGGCCTTATATAGTGTGGGGTGTGTACTAAATCCCCTGAGCCATAATTGGCCAAAGCCACCCTGGCTTTGGCCAATTACAGCTCTCTCTACTGACGGCGCTGTGATTGGCCAAGCATGCGGGTCATAGTGCATGCTTGGCCAATCATCAGCCAGCAATGCACTGCGATGCCGCAGTGAATTATGGGCCGTGACGCGCCACACGAATTTGGCGCGAACGGCCCATATCGTTCGCAATTCGACGGACGGTCGAACAGCCGATGTTCGAGTCGAACATGGGTTCGACTCGAACACGAAGCTCATCCCTAATGGAGAGCACTATGTTATTTTGTTTTAACATGATATATACCTACCGATGAGACAGATTTTTGGATACTGCAAGTAGACCTCCATCTTCATATTAACCCTGTGGAAGGGAATGCATGAGTGACCTTGCTGTTAGCGCAGAAGGTCTACTCAATGAGGTGAGCGGCCTAGACTCCTGGTGGTGGAACACAGTGGTGTTGATACACGAATGCTTAGTTTATCTTATCACTGCACCCTTTCTTATCATCTGAGTAATCCCTTCTCTACTAGTGGGCAGTCATCCATTACCTCGGATTAAGATATATTTTTGAGACTTTGCTTCATACGTTTTATATATATATATTCTATGTTTATATGTTTCATTTGTTTTATTAAGCGCTGCACTGCTATATTTTGTGAGTTACTTTTAAGGTTTTATATTGACCTTCAGTGTCCAGCTGCTGGGTTTATATCAGTTTGGTTTTGCGTTGTCTGTTCTTTCTGCTTTGTGTTAATTTTCTGGATGAAACTGATGTCGTCTCCACAGAGTTTGGTTCCTCCCTTTCAGGGTGGGGCCGAAGGGTGCGGCAGCCTCTTCACAACCGGCCACAAATCGCAGGGGGTTATGCTGGTAATTCAATGCCGGATCTCGCAAGTTTGGCACAGCTTCCCATTTCAGTCATGACTATTCAGGGTGTAGAGGGTCTCATGCGCTGTCCAGATGCTTCAGGCATAGAAAAGGAAAAGGAGGTGACGCTGGAAAGAGGGAAGTGAAGGTAGAAAAGATGGCGCCTTTCCTAAAGTGTTATTCTAACAGGAAGGCAGCTTGTGTGTTGCAGCTGGGTTTCTCGTAGGGTTTTTATGATACCCTGCCAATTGCTGGTTGTTCCTCCTATGGCTGATAGCTTGCAGTCATCTCGTTTACTTCCAGTGGTGGTTTTCAGGAAAACTTTTCAAAGTAGTTGCTTTGGGTCGCATGACTGGACCCCTTTTGATTTACCGCCAGTATTTCCCCTTTGGGTATTATCCCCAAAAAAGAACCGAATAAGTTACGCCTTATTCATCACTTGTTGCATCCTAAAGGGCATTTAGTGAATGATGTCATTGATCCGGAGCTTTGAATGGTGTCCTATACTTCTTTTGATATGGCAGTGTCGTGGGTTCCTAGGTATGGTAAAGGTACGTTGTTGGCCAAAACTGATATTGCGGCAGCCTTTCATTGGTTGCCAGTACATCCTAGTTGTTGTCATCTGCTGGGGTGCAAATGGCAAGGGCAGAATTTTGTTGATAGATGTTTACCAATGGTCTGTGCCATTTCTTGTTTGAAATGTTTAGGTCCTTTTAGGAATGAGCTGTTCAGGATGCTTCCAGCCTAATTCAGTCATTCATGACTTCTTGTGCATAGGGCATGCTGGAAGTACTATCTCTGCCTCACTTATGGCCACGGTCCATCATGTTTTCCAGTTTTTTGGTGTGCCATTGGCCCCTGACAAGATGGAGGGCCCGGCCACTAAGTTGTGGTTTCTGGGTATTGCCATCAACACCGTGGCGATGGAATGTCATTTGCCTTTGGACAAACTTGAAGATCTGAAGGGGACAGTTTCTGCCACCGGGAAAGGCAAAAAATAAAATAGAAAACGTAGGCCACATTTTTTTGTAGATGACTGGCAGCTGCTACAATTGGCATTAAGGTGCCACATCCTTATATTGGTCTGGTCAGCGTGAGTACTTGCCAGTGTGGGATTCATTTCTGGTTTGTTACAATGATCTCTTTCTTTGACTGGAGCAGGTGATTTCCAATTTTGATCTAGACCTGCTCACTGATGCGGTGGGCACTGCTGGTTATGGAACCTGCTGTCAGGGTCGTTTAAGTGCTGAGAGTTGGTTGGCCAGTGGAATGGAGGGAGGTTGGTTTAGTGCATGATTTGGCTGTTTTCCCATTGTACTCTCCATGGATTGTGGGAAATTCTGAGTTGTGCCCATGTGAGGTATGGGTGTCCTTTGGGTGTCCCTTCCTAACAATATGGTGGTAACATCGGGGTATTAATTAGGTTGTATCTGGTAGTACATAAGTGGTTAATTGTCCCTGAGTCGGTGTAGTTGTGGCTGGGGGCCTTTGATTGGGTGGCAGATAAAACCGGTTAATCGTGAGTATATAGGCCTTCAAAGACCTTAGACCGGGCATAAGCTGAGGTTGGTTTATTGACTGTATTATATGCATTAAACTTGTTTTCTTGTGAATGTTGTATTTAATGGTTTGTAATAAAAGGCTGCTTTGGCCATTCAACTCCAAATAAAATGTGTCGTCTGATCATTTTGGAAGGAGGGATTGGTTAAGTGTTTAATGTTTTTCTGCACGTCCCTCAGTCAAGGTACTTGCGCACTGCTATGTGTAACAAATAAAATGAAATAAAGCTAAAAGGCAGACAATCAGATGAACAGCTGCTACCATTATATAGTGAACTCCTACACTAACTGCAAAAAATGTGTAAACAATATAAATGGTGCGCTTATTCAATTGACATAACATAAGTGTAAAAAACTTAATAGGCACAGTGATCAGTAAGCCTTTTAAACATCAAACTTCAATGAATTGACATATAAAACTTGAAAAATAAAACAATAAAAAAAATTTATGCTGAAAAAAAAGTCCAGGTGCAAAAACAAATAATTTCAGTCCATAACGTGATTAGATAGCAAGCATATCCAGTGATGAAAAAACTAAATAAATCCAGTGAAGAAATATTGCATCCACCGCCACCGAAATGGCCGCTCACCTCAGGTACTGACCATTAGGTCAAGCAAAGCTTTTGGTAATCAAGGGGGTATCTGCTGGGCATCACACTTCACAACTCCGCGATATCTGTTTTAACACTCCAAATCCACGATTCTCGGTCTGCAAATACTCCGAAAGAGCAGAAAAATAACATAGCGCAATATAGCTGGTAAATGTAGTTGTCAGGAACCATGAATCAGACTGAGACAGAAGTGCAGTAAAATCACACTAATAAAATGGTAAAATGAAATGGTATAAACAGAGTAAACATAGTCAAAACATGGCCAAGGTTCGCTAACCAGAGCAGGTAGTCGGAACAAGCCAGTGAAACAGGAATCCAGAGATCAGCATAGTAGAGGCAGTAAACAGGATCAGGAACCAAAAGGGAAGTCAGCCAGGCAAAACTCTTTACCAGGAAAACACAGCAGAGAGTATCCGGATATGTTGACCAAGGCGAGGGCACAGGAGATCTGACCCATGCAGTTTAAATAGCTAGCAGAGCTAGCTGATGAGTAGGAAATGAAGACCAGGTGAGTCACTGTGGAACAGGGGCGGACTGACCATTCGGGCACTCGGGCACTGCCCGAGGGCCCCATGCCACTAAGGAACCCCATCAGGGTTGCCAGCTTCAATAAAACCAGGGACAGTATGTAAAAATCTGTGTTTTTTTTAAACTCCCAAGGTTATAGCTGTCCTGCCTCTCCAGTACCTTTTCAGTGTGTGTATGTGTATTCTGTGTGTGTATACTGTGTGTGTACATTGTGTGTCTGTGTGTGTATACTGTATGTGTGTGTGTGTGTGTGTGTATATACTGTGTGGCCCCATAATCTATTGCCTGGGGGCCCCATAATCTCCTATTGCCTGGGGGCCCCATAATCTCCTATTGCCCGGGGGCCCCATAATCTTCTCCTATTGCCCGGGGGCCCCATAATCTCCTATTGCCCAGGGGCCCCATGAGTTGTCAGTCTGCCCCTGCTGTGGAATGAAGAGTGCTGGTAATTAACCGACAGCTGAGCCCAGAGCTCTGAGAAGGAAGGGCTGAGCCCAGGCCTGACAGTAGTAAATTTAATAAATATCTGCTTACATTACAGTAAAACACCATTCAAGTTGATGATATACAGGAGAAACAGATCGCCTCTTCACCACACTTCTGTACACTGTAGACACAGGAAGTGACTTCACAGGGTTAAGCCTGTGACGTCACTTCCTTTGTCTACAGTGTACAGAAGTGAGGTGAAGAGGTGATCTGTTTCTCCTGTATATCATCAACTTGAATGGTGTTTTACTGTAATGTTATCAGATATTTATTAAATTTACTACATTTTACTGGCTATATTGTGCTATGGTATTTTTGTGCTCTTTCTGAGTATTTGCGGACCGAGAATCGTGGATTTAAAGTGTCACAGCAGATATTGTGGAGTTGCGCAGTGTGATGCCCAGCAGATACCCCCTTGATTACCAAAAGCTTTGCTTGACCTAATGTTCAGTTCCTGAGGTGAGCGGCCATTTCATCTATTGGTGGTGGTGGATGCAATATTTCTTCACTGGATTTATTTAGTTTCTCCACCCGAAACCAACCTTCTTTGACGCATGTAATAAATGAGATATAATAAACTTGTTTGGTTAGAGAATGAATGACATACCTACAGGGAACAATAAATAAACAAATGTACAGTAATTTGTTTAGGGCAGAAACTGATGGCACATCCATTATATCCAGTCAATCCATATAATGAAAATAATATACCATAATAGACCATCGTTTTAATTGGATAAAAGTCATTTACAGTAGAGCGACACCATTTAAAATATTAATCATAAATACATTTGTGATTAAAGACGGTTGGATGAAATATTACCAGACAAGAAGAGATTAGTATGCCATAAAGGTGGAATTAAAGGACAAATGTATCTTGTAACAAATTGTTCTTCAGGACCCATTTTCAGTACATTTGTGTGTTATTGCACGTTATGTCTCGTGTTAACATGCATTGCATTAAGGCAGCCCAATAAATGTCCAGTGCACCACGTCACAAAAGTTTTGCCACAATGCACTATGGTGCATTACAGCACATTGCAATGTGTGTTGCCTTAGTGCATTGGGGTGCTATTCAAAATAACTGGCACTACAGTGTATCAATGCATGTAACATGCTTTACAGGAATGCATGCCTTAATGCGCATGTTACTGCAACCCATAGATGTAAATCGGCCTCGAAGGAATGCAGCCACCCCTGCTGTATTAAGGAAAGTGGGTTATTTGACCAGGCGGGCCACACTTATGGAACATGTTGGTTTTATTAAAGACAATTTGTACCCAAAGGTAGAATTGTCCTTTAACTACTTCAATACCGGGCACTTTCACCCCCTTTCTGCCCAGGCCAATTTTCCGTTTTCAGCGCTGTTGCATTTTGTATGACAATTGAGCGGTCATGCAACACCACCCAAACAAAATTTTTATAATTTTTTTCCCCACAAATAGAACTTTCTTTTGGTGGTATTTGATCACTTCTGGGTTTTTTTTATTGTTTGTTAAACAAATAAATACAGAAAAATTAAAAAAAAGAAAAGAAAAAAAAAGCTTTTCTTTGTTACTGTTATAAAATTTTAAATACAGTAAGTACGTTTTCTCCTTCACTGACAAGCACTGATCAGGCTGCACTGACGGGCACTGATGAGGTGGCACTGATGATGAGGTACTAATATGCAGCACTAATGGGCACTGATAGGCGGCACTGATATGCAGCACTGATGGGCACTGGTAGGCGGAACTGATGGGCACTGATAGGTGGCACTGATGGGCACTGATAGGCCGCACTGATGGGTACTGATAGGTGGCATTGATGACAACTGATAGGCGGTACTGATGGGCACTGATAAATGGCACTGATAGGCAGCACTGATGAGGAGGCACTGACAGGCATTACTGATGGGCACTGATTGGCATCCCTAATGGGCACTGATTGGCATCGCTGGTGGGCATGGGTTGGCATCCCTCGTGGGCTCTAGTGGGTATCCTTGATTGGTCTGCACTGATAATCAATGTGCTGATTATCGGCGCAGACCCCCCATGTCAAGACAGCCACTGATCGTCTCTCCTCTACCCGCATCTTGTTGGCACGAATAGAGGAAAAGCTGATAAACTTCACTTTCTGGTTACGATGTGACCAGCTGTGATTGGACACAGCTAATCACATGGTAAAAAGCTCACGTCATGGCACTGATAGGCAGCACTGATGAGGAGGCACTAACAGGCATTACTAATGGGCACTAATTGGCATCCCTAATGGGCACTGATTGGCATCCTTGATGGGCACTGATTAGCATCGCTGGTGGGCATCTGTTGGCATCCCCGGTGGGCTCTAGTGGGCATCCTTGATTGGTCTGCACTGAAAATCAATGTGCTGATTATCAGCGCAGACCCCCATGTCAAGAGAGCCACTGATCGACTCTCCTCTACCCGCGTCTTGTCAGCACGAATAGAGGAAAAGCTGATAAACTTCACTTTCTGGTTACGATGTGACCAGCTGTGATTGGACACAGCTGATCACATGGTAATAAGCTCACATCATAGGCTCTTTACCAAGATTGGAGATGGGGTGTGTCAGAGTGACACATCGCACTACCGATCGCCATGCTGCGTGCCCCTGGCTTATCCTGCTGGACGTGATATGATGCCCAGTCAGGGTTAATAGAACCACCCTGCGGCCGTCATTCTGCATACGGCGGACAGGAAGTGGTTAAAGTATAACTAAAGGCAAAAGTTTTTTCTTTAGTTTTGGACAGAGTGGGGAGGGATTAGAAGCCCTGTCAGTTTTAGTGATGTCTGTGTCCCCATTAAGGAAATTCACCCACTTCTTTTGTCCTGTTTACCATTATTATTGAAATCTTTCAATGGAGACACTAGTTCTGGTGACCTGGGGGTCTCTAAGGAATTTTGATTTGCAGAGATTTCCTCTCACTTACTATTTAGCTAAGGGACTGGCAGTGAAGGGAGATCTCCAAAATGGGACACAAATGGAAAAGAAAAAAAAAATCTGACAGGGGTTATAACCAGTGGCGGCTGGTGCTCAATTTTTTTTGGGGGGGGGGGGGGGGGGGCGGCAAACACACCCCCGCCAGGTCCACACTCATCCCATCTACAGTCATGGCTTCCCCGGCTTCTCCTCCCGGGTAATACACTCTTAAGATTCGCCTCCTGTCCTGATCCTCCCCTGGTCTGGAGGAGAAGCTGGAAGACAATAGCAAATATTGATTCGCTAATGTCACAAGTGGATAGGTTCAGGCGAAAATGATCTGCACCCCGAGCCCAACCTTTTTGAAGCCAATTAGAGCCTCAGGCTCTAATCATGTTCTTCCGAAAAAGAAAAACTCACAGAAACCTATGAGCCTGGCACCCCGCATGGAAATTAGGGGGTCAGCACCCCTTATGGACCACCCGCGGCTGGTTATAACCCTCCCTTACTCTACCCAACATGAAAAAAAAGTTTTGCCTATAGTTCTTCTTTAAAGCGGAGTTCCACCCAAAAGTGGAACTTCCGCTCATCTGATTCCTCCCCCTCTCCGGTGCCACAATTGCCACCTTTCAGGGGGAGGGGGGTGCAGATACCTGTATTAGACAGGTATCTGTACCCACTTCCGGGAATAGACTCCCCCCCTCCCGCACCCCCCCCCCCCCCGCTATCTCCTGGGAAACACACAGGTCCCAGGAGATAACGGGGACCACTTCGGACGCGCAGCACGACTTGCGCATGCGCAGTAGGGAACCGGGAAGCCGCAATGCTTCACTTCCTTATTCCCTCACTGAGAATGGCGGCTGCCGACATCGCTGCTCGGCTTCGGCTGCCGACATCACTGGACTGCAGGACAGGTAAGTGTCCATTTATTAAAAGTCAGCAGCTGCAGTATTTGTAGCTGCTGGCTTTTAATAATTTTAGGGTAATGAGATTGAATGCTGGTTGGGAAGGCACTTTGGATGAGTATCAGGTATTAGGGCCTTTTAATACCATATTTTGCAGTAACATGCACAGTATGCAGTTTAAATGCATTGTTCTGATACAGTGCCATTTATTCTGAATGGCACCCGAATGCACCTGCCACATTTCGGTGTGATATGGTGCGCTGATAAAAAAGGGTGCATGCATATGTAGTGCTACCTCCTAAAGGGCCGCGGGATTTTGGGTCCGGCTTTACCTGCATAGCCAAGCAACACGCAGTTTTCAGCAAGCACTCCACGGTCAATAATCCAGTCCATGAGCTTGGTTTTGATCATTTATTAAGGGAATATAACTTGGATGGGTTTAGGGTGATATGGGATGACCAGAACCTGTATTTTCAAAAGATTCCTGAGATTAACTTGAACTGCTCTCAACTTTCAAAGTAGATCCTGGATTAAACTCCCACAGGAATAATAACAAGCTCTTAGTGGAGCCTCAAAGCACAAGTCCCAAATACACTGCAAGTATTCTCTTCCTCTAAGCAAAAAAAATGCCAGCACACCTGACTTCACGGAACTTTCCCCAAGCAGCAGTCGTGTATTTTGGTTTTGTGCTGCCCTAGGCAAGACTAGAATTGGGCATCCCCCCCATCTAAATTTGTCCCACCCCAGCCGTGGTATACCGTTCTTGCCTCAGGGTCTGATGGGGAAGCTGCAGCTGTTCACAGTGAACGCTAGCCAAAGCCATACCCCATGTCGCTTTAGTTGTGCTTCAAAGCATCTTCAAAGCCTCCATAGAAGTCTATGGCAAAGCTCGCTTGAAGGCCCACTAAAGCCCCACCGAAGCTTCTTTAAAGCCCCACAAAGCCTCCCCAAAGCCTCATCGAAGCCCCACCAAAGGCTCATCGAAGCTCCACCAAAGCCTCATCGAAGCCCCATCAAAGCCTCATTGAAGCCTCATCGAAGCCCCACCGAAGCACCAAGCAAAAGCAAGGTGTAAACAGGACTGTAAGCTAACTATTTTATTTAGTAACAAGAGCTTTTTACTAGCGTTCAGAGAGCTTTACCAAAGCATATCCGAAGCCTTTTTTTGAAGCAAGTGTAAACTAGCCCTAAGGGCTTTGGTAAAGCCCTAGCCAAAACAAGGCTTTTGTAAAGCTCCCTGAATGCCAGTCAAAGCCCTTATCACTACATAAAATGGTTAGCTTACAGTCCTGTTTACACCTTTCTTTTGCTTTGCTGCGGCTTCGCTTCAAAAATTATACCCCATGTCGCTTTAGTGGTGCTTCAAAGCGTCTTCAAAGCCTCCATAGAAGTCTATGGCAAAGCTCGCTTGAAGCACCTGCAGCTTTTGAGAGGCTTTAGTTCAGCTTTGGCTTCACTTTGTTTTGGAGAAATTGCGGGTATGAGATATCCACACACACACACAGGGCATCTGCCACACTTCAACAAAGCTTCAAAAGAGCATCATGGAAGCCTCACTAAAGCATTACCAAAGCACCACCGAAGCTTCATCGAAGCACCACTGAAGCATCAAAAATACATCATAAAAGCATGTTGAAGCGGTAGGCACTTTAATGTGTATTGAAGCCAAAGCAAGTGTAAATGAGCCCTAAGGAAAAAGAAATACGTATGCTCATTGCTTGCTATAAAAAAAGCCCAACTCTTATTTTTAAGACAAATGTTATGTGAGTGTAGATTCTTGTTAAGGTTCCAATGGGAGAAGACCGCCGACACACAGCTCCGCTCTACACTACGCGCTGCTACCAGGAATAATGGGAAGCTCATTTCAGTTTGTTTAGAATGGAGAATTTGTCAGGACAAAAACATCACAACAGATTACAGGCAAAGCACGGCAATCTGTAGCTCCAGTAATTGGATTTGCAGTATTTTGTTTAAAAATGCTATTTACATGATTTCACTGTTAGCATAGCTTACAACATGGAAGGGTTTCCAGGGCTGCTGTAATGGGCAATCACTTCACAGTCTTTTGTCGAGCAAAATAAATGTTAGCATTGCTTTGGAAGTGTAGCGCTGGGACAGATTTTACCAAAGCAGAGCGAAGAAAACTCAGCTGTCGGGGGCTAGTGGGCACTTGGTGTCCGGGCTAACATTTTTTTCCCACAAAATCAGCATTTCGTAGGACTTATCTGCTAAACTTTCTATGCGGTCATCATTAGGAATAAGGGCTGCAGACAAACCCGAAAACTTGACTAAGGCACAACATATGTCATCACCCAATGTGATAATGATCACTATGCTAGACTTAACTATAATAAACACAGAACACAGAACACCATTTTAGAGTGAAATTGGCAGTAGCGGCCATTTAATAACAAATAAACAAAGAAAAAACATTCTTTAAACAGAAACAATATTTATAATACAGTAACCATAAACATAAGGTTGTCGATCTGCATAACTACTTTCACGGTCCCCAGCCGCACCACACCGTCTTGGAGACAACACCAACTCTCTGCAGATACCTCACAGTTCAACCTACCAGTTAAACCACCATTTACTGATATTCCACATGGGACTCCATACCTTAGATGGCTCCTCGATATGATAATCACAGCAGATTTTACGATGCCCCCAAAGACCCCATCCGCCAGGGGCGTTGCTAGGGGGTGGCTTTTGGGGCTATAGTCCCGAATCTGGGGCCAATAGCCACGAGTCTCTGCAGGGGTCCCCAAAGGGGAGGGGAGGCTCTCTGGGGACCCTTATGTAAGTGGGGGGCTCTCTGGGGACCCTGATGCAAGGGAGAGGCTCTCTGGGGTCCCTGATTTTAAGGAAGAAGCTCTCCAAGGACCCAGATTTAAGGTGGAGGCTCTCTGGGGACCCTAATGTAAAAGGGGCTCTCTGGGAACCCTGATGTAAATGGGGGGCCCTCTGGGTACCCTGATGAAAGGGGGAGGCTCTCTGATGACTCTGATGTAAGGAGGAGGCTCACTGGGGACCCTGATGTAAGGGGGGCTCTCTGGGGACCCTGATGAAAGGGGGACTCTCTGGGGACCCTGATGTAAGGGGGGACTCTCTGGGGACCCTGATGTAAGGGGGGACACTCTGAGGACCCTGATGTAAGGGGGGACTCTCTGGGGACCCTGATGTAAGGGGGGACTCTCTGGGGACACTGATGTAAGGGGGACTCTCTGGGGACCCTGATGTGAGGGGGGACTCTCTGGGGACATCGATGTGAGGGTGGACTCTCTGGGGACCCTGATGTGAGGGGGGCTCTCTGGGGACCCTGATGTGAGGGGGGACTCTCTGGGGACCCTGATGTGAGGGGGGACTCTCTGTGGACCCTGATGTAAGTGGGGGGCTCTCTGGGGACCCTGATGTAAGGGGGGACTCTCTGGGGACACTGATGTAAGGGGGACTCTCTGGGGGACCCTGATGTGAGGGGGGACTCTGGGGACATTGATGTGAGGGGGGACTCTCTGGGGACCCTGATGTGAGGGGGGACTCTCTGGGGACCCTGATGTGAGGGGGGACTCTCTGTGGACCCTGATGTAAGTGGGGGGCTCTCTGGGGATATATATACGCACACATGCATATTACTGTATATACATGTGTATGCCCGCCCAAGCGTATGACTTTCTTTACTACGCTGCTATGGGCTCTAGCCCCAGATCTTTTGTAGACCTAGCAACGCCCCTGCCATCCGCCATAACCATCAAAGGGAATTTATCCAGTGCAGGGCTGGGAGGGCGGGAACTTTCTTCAACGACCTTCTTCCAATACCTGAAACTTTGCAATCCCACCTTGAAGACCCCTTGGGGCCCCTCCTACTACTGTGCACCCACCCATAACTGTACATGCACCTTCCTATCTTCACCTTATAAAACTAACCCTCTCTATCCCTGATTCCCCTGTTCGCCCAGTCATGTTAGCCCTTCGCTTATTTTATTTTTATTTTTTTGCTTCAGGCTTCTCTTTAGTGGTGCATGGCAAAAAGTTTTTTTTTAAGGGAGAACGCTGTGGACTCTAATGTAAAGGAGAACTCTGATAGAAGAAGGTTTCTGCTCACCAAACTTCCCACTTACATCATGGAAACGCGTAGAGTTTCCAACTCAGGGTGACAAGACTAGCCTGCTCAAATTATTAATTTTGAATTTTAAAATTAAAGTGATTGTAAAGGCTTGCTTTTAAAAAAAAAAAATAAATAACAAACATGTTATACTTACCTCCCAGTTGGTTTTGCACAGAGCAGACCAGATCCTCTTCTCGGGTCCCTCTTTGCTGCTCCTAGTCCCTCCCTTATTTAAGTGCCCCTCAACCAGCAGCTTGTTACAGGTTGTCACCCAAACTGAGTCAGAGCTCCTTGTATCCATTCAGACGCAGAGCCCCGACCTGGCCCTGCCCCCTCTCTCCCGATTGGCTGACTGACTTTGATTGACAGCCACGGGAGCCAATAGCACCACTGCTCTGCCTCAGCCAATCAGGAGGAGTGTACTGGATGGCTAAGGGGATCATGGACATTGCTGGAGAGAGAAGGAAGTCAAGTAGGTAATTGGGGGGTGCTGGTGGGGCTGCTAGAATGCATCAAGATAAAAAACCTTCTGCTTTTACAACTCCTTTAACCCTTTATTGGCTATTATTTAGGATGTATGACCTATTTATTATGTTTATATGATGATCTGTATCATTGTTTCTGAATTCTTTGTACCAATTATGTTTATTGATTATTTGTATTAAATATGTATTATCATATTTGGTATGTTAATTCATCTTTTATGGTTTAATCCAATTATATTATTATTATTATTATTATTATTATTATTATTGTTTATAATATATTATGCATATCTCAATCATGGTTTATCCGATTTGATTGCGTTATCAAATTATATTTATATATGTAATTCATGTATCATCATTGCAATGACATGCCTCATGTAAAGTTCCATCACATTTCCGTTCCTTTTGTACCTATATATTAGGGATGAAGGCACGCCATTGTTGGTTATGTCAGATCACATTTATCTTCAGTTGCCCCCTTAAATTAGGGCTCTCAAGGCTCCCCCTTACATCAGAGTCCACAGAGCACCCCTTACCTCTGAGTCCAGGGGCAGACTGACCATTCGGGCACTCGGGCACTGCCCGAGGGCCCCATGCCACTAAGGGGCCCCATCAGAGTTGCCAGCCTCAATAAAACCAGGGACAGTATGTAAAAATCTGTGTTTTTTTAAAAATCCCAAGATTATAGCTGCCCTGCCTCTCCAGTGCCTTTTCAGTGTGTGTATGTGTATTCTGTGTGTGTTAATTGTGTGTCTGTGTGTGTATACTAAGTGGCCCCATAATCTATTGCCTGGGGGCTCCATAATCTCCTATTGCCTGGGGGCCCCATAATCTCCTATTGCCCGGGGGCCCTAAAATCTTCTCCTATTGCCTGGGGGCCCCATAATCTCCTATTGCCCGGGGCCCCATAATATCCTATTGCCCGGGGGCCCCATGAGTTTTCAGTCCATCCCTGTCTGAGTCCCTCTTACCTTAGTGTACTCACTCCCTTGGAGGCAGGAGAGAGAAGGGAGAGAGGGGGGAGACTACAGTCGCAGACATTGGATGGTGAGCTCACTCACTAGGATGGAGGCTCAGGTATTCGACACCTTTCATCCACAATGTATCTGCCGGTTCCTGAGCTTAAAATTTCCAGTCCCCACATCTCTTTTATGAGGCACAGAATGCCAGGGATTGGAGTGTGGGTGGGTAGCCAGAGGGGTAGGGATTGGAGGAGGAGGAGCAGATCAAGCCCTTTCTCCTCTCCTGTCCGTGCATGGGGGTGGGGCCTGTGCGCACCCCTATGCACTCTGTGGTTTTTAGTACTTGGTTACTTGGGGAGCCACAGTCCATTGTGAAGATTGTGTCCAGGTTTCAGGCAGCCTGAAACCTGGACACAGGGTTCGAAACCCGGACTGTCCAGGTGATTCCCAGACAGATGGCAACCCTGAGTGCACCTCTATTTTGATGTGACTCATACAGCATAAAATGATGGTACAGGATTTTGACAGCAGGAAATAAACTTCATTTGTTGAATCTGGTGTGTACAGTTGTTTTGCAGAAGCTGCACTATAGAGTGAGAATCAACACTCAATGTTGCACAAATAGTAACAGCTGACAGAACCAAACAGTAGAGAATGGTGAAGCATGAATGTGGTCAGATTTGCTAGAGGTCAGAGCAGGCAGCAGGCAAGATTGGCCAAAAAAGCTAAGGGCAGGAAAAAGGCAATATATGAATCTGAGGGCAGTAAAAGTTGAAATAGAAGACAAATCAGAGTGCCGGTTCACACCGGAATCCAATGTGGGAAAGTCTGCATTGTGTGCGTGTTTCCTGAACCGAGTTATAATCGCACCGGATGTGTGATCTGCTGAAGGTGTCAATATATTCCTAATGACACCCCAAACGCCGATCACAAATGCAGTGTGTTTGCCTGCACCAGATCGCATGGCACTGCTGTACTATGCAATGCAGTTGCAGTGTGTTTTTAAAAGTAGTGCATGCACTACATTTGGTGTGTGATCCAGTGCGATTTTAGCCCATTCAAATGAATAGGCTGAACATCAGATTGCACTGAATCACACAGAAACACAGAGCGCTTTACTTTGCAATTCTTGGTGTGAACTGACACTAAAAGAGCAAAGTCATCAGGCAGATAGAAACATACGTCTTAAGGGCCAGTTCACACCATAGAAATGCAGTCCGGGTGAACTTGTTTTGATGCGTTTCCGCTGCATTTTGATGCTTTCCAGTGCATTTTCACCCCTTTTTTTTTTCTTCACCTTAAATGGGGACCTATGCATTTCAGTGCGTTTTTAGTACATTCCGGTGCATTTTTGATGCGTTTTACCACGTTCCAGTACAGTTCAGTACAGAAAAATGCAGCATGTTCGACTTTTTTTTCTGGAACTGGAATGCACTGGAACTGACTGCACTGGTGTGAACTATGCCATTGGAAAGCATTTCTGATGCAGAAAAAAACGCTCTTAGCCCCCGTTCACATCGGCACGATTTAACAGGTCATCCCATGTAAAATCAGAGCCTATTGCCGGAAATAGGAGCATCCCAATCGGTGCGACGCCGCACTTATTTTCAAAAGTAGTTCCTGCACTACTTTTGGCGACTTCGGGGCTGATTTCAATAGACATCTTTGCAGGAACCCACACAGATGTCTTTCAAGTCGCCCCCCGAAGTCGGACTGAAATGCGGCTATGAAATCGTTCAGATGAGCCCTAAAATTTGCACACATTGCAGAAATGTTGAAGGAACAATAGTGCAGAGGACATACAGGCACAAGAATGGACTATAGTGATCCCCCATTCGTGGCTGCACATTGTTTGAAGACTATGAGAGGATCAATATACTCTTTCTACAGTCTGCTGCCTTCATGTCTTCTCCTCCCATCCCCACTTTTGTAAGATGTGACCCTTCATCTCTTCTTTGTCTGCACTCTCATCAGCATTTGTCCCTATTATCCCTCAGTTGTTCCTTTACACACCACATCTCATGGACCCCCATGTCCTGCTATTGTCATCACACCAGAGTCTAATCTGTATCCCTTCTTCTATGGCCAACTATCTTCTTGCTCTATATTCCTTTGTCCATCTCCTTGTCATGTCTTAGAGCTGCTATTGTAGGCCCTCAAGTTGCTGGGGGTCTGCCGGGGAAGGTGTTGCTTACTGTATGTCATCACAGAAGTTCAGAAGGTCCTTTGGTTGATTTTATGCAGACCCTGGCACCAATGATGGGGCACAGTTCCTCCCACTGACACGCAAGGCCTGACTCGCAGTCTCCGCTCTAATTCATCCCAAAGGTGTTCTATCGGGTTGAGGTCAGGACTCTGTGCAGGCCAATCAAGTTTCTCCACCCCAAACTCACTCATCCATGTCTTTATGGACCTTGCTTTGTGCACTGGTCCATATCATTTGGTGGAGGGGGATTGTGGTGTGGGGTTGTTTCTTCAGGGGTTGAGCTTGGCCTCTTAGTTCCAGTGAAGGGAACTCTTAAGACGTCAGCATACCAAGACATTTTGGACAATTTCATGCCCCCGGCTTTGTATGAACAGTTTGGGGATGGCCCCTTCCTGTTCCAACATGGCTGCGCACCAGTGCACAAAGCAAGGTCCATAAAGATGAGGACCGAGTTTGGGGTGGAGGAACTTGACTGGCCTGCATAGAGTCCTAAACTCAACCCGATAGAACACCTTTGGGATGAATTAGAGGGAAGACTGCCAGTCAGGCCTTCTTCTCGTCCAACATCAGTGCCTGACCTCACAAATGCACTTCTGGAAGAATGGTCAAACATTCCCATAGACACACTCCTAAACATTGTGGACAGCCTTCCCAGAGGAGTTTGAAGCTGTTATAGCTGCAAAGGGTGGGCCGACTCAATCTTGAACCCTACAGACTAATGCCCTGTACACACGGTCGGACTTTGTTCCGACATTCCAACAACAAAATCCATGGATTTTTTACGACGGATGTTGGCTCAAACTTGTCTTGCATACACACGGTCACACAAAGTTGTCGGAAAATCCGATCATTCTAAACGCGGTGACGTAAAACACGTACGTCGGGACTATAAACGGGGCAGTGGCCAATAGCTTTCATCTCTTAATTTATTCTGAGCATGCGTGGCACTTTGTCCGTCAGATTTGTGTACACACGATCGGAATTTCCGACAACGGATTTTGTTGTCGGAAAATTTTATAGCCTGCTCTCAAACTTTGTGTGTCGGAAAATCCGATGGAAAATGTGTGATGGAGCCTACACATGGTCTGAATTTCCGACAACAGGGTCCTATCACACATTTTCCGTCGGAAAATCCGATCGTGTGTACGGGGCATTAGACTAGGATGCCATTAAAGTTCATGTGCGTTTAACCACTTGCCTCACGCCTCACGCCTATATACGTGAGCAGAATGGCACGGGCAGGCAAAATCACGTACCTGATACGTGATGCCTTCCCGCGGGCGGGGGGTCCGATCGGACCCCCCCCGGTGCCATAGGCGGTCGGCTCTTGTTCGCGGGCGATGAAAGGTCAGGGGGAGGCCATCCATTGATGGCCACCACCTCCCGATCGCTCCCAGCGAATCAAATGCTTCCTCTCCCTCTGTAATGTAAACAGAGGGAGAGGAAGTGATGTCATCCCTCCTCGAGCCGGTCTTTTCGTCCCGGCGCAGAGGAGAGAAGACATCCAAGTAAGTGCACCAACACTACACTTAGGCTCGGTTCACACTGGGGCGACTTGGGATCCGACTTGTACGCCCTCAAGTCGCCCCAAGTCGCCCCAGAAATAGTTTGAATGGGAGTGAACGCTAGCGTCTTAATAGACGCTACTGAAGTCGCTCCGACTTCAGAGCGTACTCCCTGTATTACTTTGATCCGACTTGGTAGGCGACCTGTACCATAGAAATCTATGGAAGTCGCCTCCAAGTCGGATCTCTCTGTAAAGTCAAGCGACTTTGCAGGGAAAACCCCTCCCTCCCCCCCTCCCTCCCAGAGAGCTGATTGGCCACAGGCGAAGTCGCCTGTCATGGAGGCGACTTCAAGTCGCCTTGTAATTTGCTAAAGTCGCGCTGAAGTCGCGTCGAAGCCGCGTTGAAGTCGCCGTGCAAAGTCGCGCTGAAGTCGTGTTGCCCCAGTGTGAACCGACCCTTACAGTAGAACACGCAGGCACACTTTTCACCCCCCTGTCACCCCCCGATCACCCCCCTGTACCCCCTGTCACTCTGATACCAATAGCAGTTTTTTTTTTTTTTTTGCATTGGTGTCAGTTTGTGACAGTTATAAGTGTTAGGGCAGTTAGGTTAGCCCCCTTTAGGTCTAGGGTACCCCCTTTAGGTCCAGGGTACCCCCCTAACCCCCCCTAATAAAGGTTAACCCCGTGATCACCCCCCGTCGCCAGTGTCGCTAAGCGATCGTTTTTCTGATCGCTGTATTAGTGACACAGGTGACGCTAGTTAGGGAGGTAAGTATATAGGTTCGCTGTGAGTGTTTTATAGCGACAGGGACCCCCATATACTACCTGCTAAAGGTTTTAACCCCTTGATTGCCCCCTAGTTAACCCTTTCACCAGCGATCACCGTATAAGTGTTACGGGTGACGCTGGTTAGCTAGTTTGTTTTTTGTAGTTTATTACAGTTTATTATCGTTTATTATAGTTTTAGGGCACCCGCCGTTTATTACCTTATAAAGGTTTAACCCCCTAATTGCCCGGCGGTGATAGAAGTTACGTTTTTAGGATCAGATAAGGTCTGCGTCGCCCCAGGCAGCGTCAGGTTAACGCCAGTACCGCTAACACCTACACACGCAGCATACACCTCCCTTAGTGCTATAGTATCTGAACGGATCGATATCTGATCCGATCAGATCTATACTCCCCAGCAATTTAGGGTCCCCCAAAAAAACGCAGTGTTAGCGGGATCAGCCCAGATACCTGCTAGCACCTGCGTTTTGCTCCTCGGCCCAGCCCAGCCCACCCCACCCAAGTGCAGTATCGATCGATAACTGACACTTACAAAACACTAAACACACATAACTGCAGCGTTCGCAGAGTCAGGCCTGATCCCTGCGATCGCTAACAGTTTTTTGGTAGCGTTTTGATACAGTCGCTGACAGTCAGGAGCTTTTTTGCCTGTGAGTCTCACTAGTGTACCCCTAAATTTAGAGCCCAAAATGGCAAATCGAAGGTACACTAGTGAAGAGGCCTACACGTTTCTGAGCATGACAGATAGTGAAGAGGAAGTCACTCATCTGTCAGATTCAGGCTCAGAATACGATCCTGTAGAGGACAGCGGCTCCATGACAGATAGCTCTGACGACGGAGTTGTGGTCCCTGCTAAGGTCAGGCGTACCAGACCCCGAACTTCTTCTTCTGTCCTTGAAGTGCAAGAACCGCAGGGCTCTCGTATGGAGCAGAGAAGTACTAGCGCCGCTATTCCTTCTGGTGAACTGGCAAGCACCAGCGGCCTAGTACACCCTGGTCGTACATCCAGCACTGCAGTATCACGTGGTGACGTGGTGAGTCCCATAAGTGCAGTTCAAGCTGGCAAGTAGTGTCCCGCTGCCACCAAGAAGACGAACACAGGCCCGTCGTGCCCATAGTGCCCTTCCTGCTGCATTCGCCAATCCGAATTGGGAACCCACCACTTCTGCAGCACCCGTACTTCCCCCTTTCACTGGCCAACCCGGAATTCAGGTGGAAACAGTTGACTTTATGCCACTGGATTTTTATTCGCTGTTTTTCACCGAAGATCTCTATAGATCTATTGTGGACCAAAGCAATTTGTACGCTGGTCAACACATCGCCACTATTCCCCAGTCCACCCTTGCCAGAGATTGGAGACCAATTACGGTTTCCGAATTTAAGATCTTTCTGGGCCTTTCCCTCCTCATGCGCTTGAATAAAAAGAGTGAGTTGCGGTCATATTGGTTCACTGACCCAATTTACCATATGCCTGTGTTCTCTGCTTTCATGGCCAGGGCACGATACGAGCAGATTTTGCGGTTCATGCACTTCAACGACAATGAACTCTGTCGTCCTCGTGGAGACCCTGCATACGATCGGCTCTACAAAATTCGGCCCCTCGTAAACCACTTCAACCAACGTTTTGCAGACTTGTTTACCCCCCATCAAGTTGTCTGCGTTGATGAGTCTATGATTAAGTTTTCTGGCCGCTTGTCATTCAAACAGTACCTTCCCAGCAAGCGTGCCAGATACGGGGTCAAGATGTATAAGCTCTGTGACAGGGCCACAGGCTATACATGTAGTTTTATGGTTTACGAGGGAAGAGATAGTCACGTAGAGCCGACAAACTGCCCTGACTACATAGGAAGCGCTGGCAAGATAGTGTGGGACTTGGTGTCACCCTTATTCGGAAAGGGGTACCACTTGTACGTGGACAATTATTACACGAGCGTGCCACTTTTTAGTCACTTGTTTGATCATCAGATTGGAGCATGTGGCACCGTGCGATCTAATCGCCGGGGCTTTCCCCAGCGGCTTGTAGATTCCCGTCTTAGGCTGGGGGAGAGAGCCTGCTTGAAGTGTAATAACTTGCTCGCTATGAAGTGGAGGGACAATAAGAATGTTTTCGTTCTTACCTCCCTTCATGCAGACACGACGGTCCAAATTCCTACGGAGACTGGTGTTGTGGAGAAACCCCTCTGTGTCCACGAATACAACCTTAATATGGGAGGGGTGGACCTCAACGACCAGTTGTTGGCGCCGTACCTAATTGCCCGTAAGGCCAGACGCTGGTACAAAAAAGTGTCTGTTTATTTATTTCAATTGGCTTTGCTGAACGCTCATGTGCTATACAGAGCTTCAGGACGGACTGGATCCTTCCGTAAATTCCAGGAAGAGATCGTCGGAGCCCTTCTGTTTCCAGACGGTGCTCTACCTCACCTTCCCCAACCAAATGCAGTAAGCCGACTGCATGAGAGGCATTTTCTTTATGCCCTCCCGAGTACCCCTACCCAACGAACCCCCCAAAAAAGATGTCGTGTCTGCAGCAAGCGCGGATTTAGGCGTGACACCCGGTATTATTGTCCCCTCTGTCCTGGCAGTCCTGGTCTTTGCATTGGTGAATGTTTTGAACGCTACCATACACTAGCGGAGTATTAGCGTAGGGTACAGCACTGCACAGACTAGGACACACTTTCACAGGGTCTCCCAAGATGCTGTCGCATTTTGAGAGACCCAAACCTGGTACCAGTTAAAAAAGTTAAAGTTACAAAAAAAAGTGTAAAAAAAACAAAAAAACAAAAAAAAGTAAAAAAAAAGAAAAAACACAAAAAAATATATAGAATAAAAAAACCAAAAATAGTTGTTGTTTTATTGTTCTCTCTCTATTCTCTCTCTATTGTTCTGCATTCTATACTGCAATGTTTTATTGTGATGTTTTTATCATGTTTGCTTTATAGGTATGCAATTTTTTTATACTTTGTTTTTTTATTGTTAACCACTTTTTTGTTTTCAGGTACGCCATTCAGCTGCAGAGCGGATTTATTTATCTTGACAGCAACAGTGTTTGCTCCCACGATACATAAAGCCGTGACTCCAGCGCTATCGGAGGTGATTTCACCACCACAGTTACATACTTCAGCATATATGCCGAAGCGTGGGGGCAGTAGTGGGTGGAGGAGCGATTTGCTCCTGCCTTTTGCGGGAGGATGCCCCCATGCTTCAGCATATATATATTTTAGGTAGGCACAGGTTGCGTTAAATGTTTTATTTTTTACTATGTTTTTTTTTGTATTTTGCTTTGCAGGTATGGTAAGTATTACTGTTATACTGTAATGTTACTTTGTTTTTTTGTTAACCATCATTTGCTTAGCAGGTACGCCATTCAGTTACATAGTTACATAGTAGGTGAGGTTCAAAAAAGACACAAGTCCATCAAGTCCAACCTATGTGTGTGATTATGTGTCAGTATTACATTACATATCCCTGTATATTGCGGTCATTCAGGTGATTATCTAATAGTTTCTTGAAGCTATCAATGCTCCCCGCTGAGACCACCGCCTGTGGAAGGGAATTCCACATCCTTGCCGCTCTTACAGTAAAGAACCCTCTACGTAGTTTAAGGTTAAACCTCTTTTCTTCTAATTGTAATGAGTGGCCACGAGTCTTATTAAACTCTCTTCTGCGAAAAAGTTTTATCCCTATTGTGGGGTCACCAGTACAGTATTTGTAAATTGAAATCATATCCCCTCTCAAGCGTCTCTTCTCCAGAGAGAATAAGTTCAGTGCTCGCAACCTTTCCTCATAACTAAGATCCTCCAGACCCTTTATTAGCTTTGTTGCCCTTCTTTGTACTCGCTCCATTTCCAGTACGTCCCTCCTGAGGACTGGTGCCCAGAACTGGACAGCATACTCCAGGTGCGGGCGGACCAGAGTCTTGTAGAGCGGGAGAATTATCGTTTTATCTCTGCAGTTGATCCCCCTTTTAATGCATGCCAATATTCTGTTTGCTTTATTAGCAGCAGCTTGGCATTGCATGCCATTGCTGAGCCTATCATCCACTAGGACCCCCAAGTCCTTTTCCATCCTAGATTCCCCCAGAGGTTCTCCCCCCAGTGTATAGATTGCATTCATATTTTTGACACCCAAATGCATTATTTTACATTTTTCTACATTGAACCTCATTTGCCATGTAGTCGCCCACCCCATTTGTTCAGGTCTTTTTGCAAGATTTCCACATCCTGCGGAGAAGTTATTGCCCTGCTTAGCTTAGTATTGTCTGCAAATACAGAGATGGAACTGTTTATCCCATCCTCCAGGTCGTTTATGAACAAATTAAATAGGATTGGTCCCAGCACAGAACCCTGGGGGACCCCACTACCCACCCCTGACCATTCTGAGTACTCCCCATTTATCACCACATTATGTACTCACCCTATGGTCCATGCCAACGCACCTTATTTTGTACAGTAAACGTTTATGGGGAACTGTGTCAAATGCTTTTGCAAAATCCAGATACACCACGTCTACGGGCCTTCCTTTATCTAGATGGCAACTCACCTCCTCATAGAAGGTTAATAGATTGGTTTGGCAAGAACGATTCTTCATGAATCCATGCTGATTACTGCTAATGATATCATTCTTATTACTAAAATCTTGTATATAGTCCCTTATCATCCCCTCCAAGAGTTTACATACTATTGATGTTAGGCTAACTGGTCTGTAATTCCCAGGGATGTTTTTTGGGCCCTTTTTAAATATTGGTGCTACATTGGCTTTTCTCCAATCAGCTGGTACCATTCCAGTCAATAGACTGTCTGTAAAAATTAGGAACAACGGTCTGGCAATCACCTGACTGAGTTCCCTAAGTACCCTCGGATGCAAGCCATCTGGTCCCGGTGATTTATTAATGTTAAGTTTCTCAAGTCTAATTTTAATTCCGTCCTCTGTTAACCATGTAGGTGCTTCCTGTGTTGTGTCATGAGGATAAACACTGCAGTTTTGGTTACTGAAGCCCCCCGATTCACTCGTGAAGACTGAGGAGAAGAATAAATTCAATACCTCTGCCATCTCCCCATCCTTTGTAACCAGATGTCCTTCCTCATTCTTTATGGGGCCAATATGGTCTGTCCTCCCTTTTTTACTGTTTACATACTTAAAGAATTTCTTGGGATTTTTTTTGCTCTCCTCCGCTATGTGTCTTTCATGTTCTATCTTAGCCATCCTAATTGCACCCTTACATTTCTTATTGCATTCTTTATAAATTCTGAATGCTGTGGATGATCCCTCAACCTTGTATTTTTTGAAGGCCTTCTCCTTTGCTTTTATATGCATTTTTACATTGGAGTTAAGCCATCCAGGATGTTTGTTCGCTCTTTTAAATTTATTACCCAATGGGATACATTGGCTAATGCCCTTATTTAATATGCTCTTAAAGCAAACCCATCTCTCCTCTGTATTCTTTGTTCCTAATATTTTATCCCAATTTATGCCTTTTAGCCAGGTTTGTAGTTTAGGGAAGTTGGCTCTTTTGAAATTCAGTGTCTTTGTGTTCCCTTCATGTCTCCTATTTGTGTGATTTATACTGAAACTAATTGACCTGTGATCGCTGTTACCTAAATTGCCCCGTATTTCCACATCTGTTATCAGGTCTGTATTGTTGGTAATCAGTAGATCTAGTAATGTTTTATTTCTAGTTGGTGCGTCTACCATCTGACCCATAAAATTGTCCTGCAAGACATTAAGGAACTGGCGAGCCTTAAATGAATGCGCGGTTCCCTCCGCCCAGTCTATGTCTGGATAATTAAAATCCCCCATTATGATAACACTTCCCATCCTTGCTGCTAATCCAATTTGTGATAGGAGATCCGTCTCCACTTCCTCCCTCAGGTTAGGGGGCCTATAGCATACTCCCAGTATTATTTTCCCCTTAGCTTCATCCCTTTGGAGCTCTACCCGTAAAGATTCCACCTCCTCCCTAGCCCCCTCAGTGATGTCATCTCTCACATTCACTTGTACATTATTCTTGATATATAGGCATACCCCTCCCCCTTTTTTACCCTCTCTATCCTTGCGGTATAGGGTATACCCTTGAATGTTTGCCAGCCAATCATGAGAGCTGTTGAACCAGGTCTCTGAAATTCCCACAAAATCCAAATCCTCCTTGTACAACAGTATCTCTAGTTCACCCATCGTGTCCGCCAGGCTCCTGGCATTGGTGAACATGCCACATAGTTTAGACCGGTCGCATATTGTCCTCGTATTGGGTGTTTCAAGATTGCAACTTGGACTTGCTACTATACTCACCTTGCGTTTTTGTGCTTTGGTTAACCTACCACTAATGCCCCCAATACTACCCTCTGGAGTATCTTCCGCGCTGGCTATCACTGTCTCTGGACCCTCCCCCCCATCGCCTAGTTTAAAAACCCCTCTAACTTTTTGGCCATCTTCATTCCCAGCAGATCTGCACCCTCCTCATTTAGGTGCAGTCCGTCCCTTCTATAGTACCGGTTACCAACTGAGAAGTCGGCCCAGTCCTCCAGGAACCCAAACCCCTCCTTACTACACCAGCTCTTCAGCCACTTGTTTACTTCCCTAATCTCCCTCTGCCTCTCTGGTGTGGCTCGATGTACCGGTAGTATTCCTGAGAACACTACCTTGGAGGTCCTTTTCCTCAATTTAGCTCCTAAGTCCCTAAAATCGTTCTTTAGGACACTCCATCTGCCTCTGACTTTGTCATTGGTGCCAACGTGCACCATGACAGCCGGGTCTTCCCCAGCCCCTCCCAGTAATCTGTCCACAAGATCCGTGATGTGCCGAACCCGAGCGCCCGGTAGACAACATACTGTTCGGCGCTTCAGGTCTTGGTTACAGATTGCCCTCTCTGTCCTTCTAAGAATTGAGTCCCCTACCACCAGAATCTGTCTTTCCTTTCCCTTTGCTGCCCCCCCACTCTCACTGGAGGAGTTCTTCCCCTGGCAGCTAGGAGAGTCCCTCAACTCCAGCAGTGCTGATCCCTGACTGGTTACACCAATGTCACTCAATGGAGCGTACTTATTGGGATGCTCCAGTCCTGGATCGGCCTCCCTGGCACTTCCCCCTCTACCCCTCCTGACTGTCACCCATCTACTCTTTGCTAGTGCCTGCACCTCTTTGTCTCCACCCGCCTCTGTGCTGGCCCCTGCCGGCACCTGCCGTGTACGTTCCTGGCTCACCTTTAGTATGGAGGGACTACTCAGTGCTGACAGTTGCTTCCCCAGATTCAGAACCTGGGCTTCCAGGGAAACAATGTGCTTACATTTTGCACAGCAGTATTCGCCCTCGATCGGATGATCAAGGAACGCATACATGCGGCAAGATGTACAAAGAGTCGCCTCTCCACACCCGCCGTGCATCGTACCTATTAAATTTAGTGAGGATTTGGGGATTTTACCCTGTCCAAATTACCTAACAACTAGCTTCCTGGCACTAATACTCAAGACAATACACAGGTACACGACAAGACAATACACAGGTACACAATACACAAGTACTAACTATCCACACACACTACTCAGACAACACTCAGATACTCACACTACACAGGTACTATGACCCCTGTTATAACCTCCTGTTTTAAACTCTTGTTTATAACTCCCACTTAATCCAGCTCCACTTACACCAAGCTCCACAGCTTCAAACTGAGCACGCTCAACTGAGTCCTACAACAAGTTAAATAGGCACCTGGGAGCAATTAACCACACCCCTTAATTGATAGAATGCAGAAAAAAAAAATTAAAAAAAAGCTATTTAAAAAGTGACAGCAAAAGGCAAGTTAAAAACTAAAAGGAAAAGTCCCCAAAATGCAACCCAGCAAACACCAACAGACAGCAGCAATACACACACCAACAGACAGCAGCAATACACACACCAACAGACAGCAGCAATACACACACCAACAGACAGCAGCAATACACACACCAACAGACAGCAGCAATACACACACCAACTGACAGCAAACACCAACAGACAGCAAGACTTGTATACTCTAACACTTGTTTATAACTCCCACTTAATCCAGCTCCACTTACACCAAGCTCCACAGCTTCAAACTGAGCACGCTCAACTGAGTCCTACAACAAGTTAAATAGGCACCTGGGAGCAATTAACCACACCCCTTAATTGATAGACTGCAGAAAAAAAAAAAATTAAAAAAAAGCTATTTAAAAAGTGACAGCAAAAGGCAAGTTAAAAGCTAAAAGGAAAAGTCCCCAAAATGCAACCCAGCAAACACCAACAGACAGCAGCAATACACACACCAACAGACAGCAGCAATACACACACCAACAGACAGCAGCAATACACACACCAACAGACAGCAGCAATACACACACCAACAGACAGCAGCAATACACACACCAACTGACAGCAAACACCAACAGACAGCAAGACTTGTATACTCTAACACTTGTTTATAACTCCCACTTAATCCAGCTCCACTTACACCAAGCTCCACAGCTTCAAACTGAGCACGCTCAACTGAGTCCTACAACAAGTTAAATAGGCACCTGGGAGCAATTAACCACACCCCTTAATTGATAGACTGCAGAAAAAAAAAACATAAATAAAAAAAAAAAAAAAAAAAGTTGCAGCGCGGATTTATTTATCTTGACAGCAACAGCGTTTGCTCCCACGATACATAAAGCCGCGACTCCAGCGCTGTCGGAGGTGATTTCACCACCACAGTTACATACTTCAGCATATATGCCGAAGCGTGGGGGCAGAAGTGGGTGGAGAAGCAATTTGCTCCTGCCTTTTGCGGGAGGATGCCCCCATGCTTCGGCATATATAAACGGTGCATGTATGCCCATCATTAGAAGTGGGTGGATGAAGGGAGGTATTCTAATGGTGGGCATACCCACCGATCAATATTTTTTTTTCGTTCAGCCCACAGGCTGCATGAAAAAAAAGTTTACAATGTATGCCCAACAAGGACCAGCAACGTACTGGTATGTTGCTGGACTTTGAGTGGTTATACCAGAATGATGCCTGCAGGTTTAGGTATCATCTTGGTATCATTCTTTTCAGCCAGTGGTCGACTTTCATGTAAAAGCAATCCTAGCGGCTAATTAGCCTCTAGACTGCTTTTACAAGCAGTGGGAGGGAATGCCCCCCCCCACCCCCACCGTCTTCTATGTTTTTCTCTGGCTCTCCTGTCCCAACAGGGAACCTGAAAATGCAGCCGGTGATTCAGCCAGCTGACCATAGAGCTAATCAGAGACCAGAATGGCTCCAAACATCTCTATGGCCTAAGAAACCGGAAGCTATGAGCATTTCACGACTTAGATTTCGCCGGATGTAAACAGCGCCATTGGGAAATCGGGAAAGCATTTTATCACACCAATCTTGGTGTGGTCAGATGCTTTGAGGGCAGAGGAGAGATCTAGGGTCTAATAGATCCCAATTTTTTCAAAAAAGAGTACCTGTCACTACCTATTGCTATCATAGGGGATATTTACATTCCCTGAGATAACAATAAAAATTATTAAAAAAAAATAAAAATGAAAGGAACAGTTAAAAAATAAGATAAAAAAGCAAAAAAATAATAAAGAAAAAAAAAAACAAAAAAAAAAACACCCCTGTCCCCCCCTGCTCTCGCACAAAGGCGAACGGTCTGGCGTCAAATGTAAACAGCAATTGCACCATGCATGTGAGGTATCACCGCGAAGGTCAGATCGAGGGCAGTAATTTTAGCAGTAGACCTCCTCTGTCAATCTAAAGTGGTAACCTGTAAAGGCTTTTAAAGGCTTTTAAAAATGTATTTAGTTTGTCGCCACTGCACGTTTGTGCGCAATTTTAAAGCATGTCATGTTTGGTATCCATGTACTCGGCCTAAGATCATCTTTTTTATTTCATCAAACATTTGGGGAATATAGTGTGTTTTAGTGCATTAAAATTTAAAAAAGTGTGTTTTTTCCCCAAAAAATGCGTTTGAAAAATCGCTGCGCAACTACTGTGTGAAAAGAAAAAATGAAACACCCACCATTTTAATCTGTAGGGCATTTGCTTTAAAAAAATATATAATGTTTGGGGGTTCAAAGTAATTTTCTTGCAAAAAAAAAATATTTTTTTCATGTAAACAAAATGTGTCAGAAAGGGCTTTGTCTTCAAGTGGTTAGAAGAGTGGGTGATGTGTGACATAAGCTTCTAAATGTTGTGCATAAAATGCCAGGACAGTTCAAAACCCCCCCAAATGACTCCATTTTGGAAAGTAGACACCCCAAGCTATTTGCTGAGAGGCATGTCGAGTCCATGGAATATTTTATATTGTGACACAAATTGCGGGAAAAAGACAATTTTTTTTTTTTTTTTTTTTGCACAAAGTTGTCACTAAATGATATATTGCTCAAACATGCCATGGGAATATGTGAAATTACACCCCAAAATACTTTCTGTTGCTTCTCCTGAGTACGGAGATACCACATGTGTGAGACTTTTTGGGAGCCTAGCCACGTACGGGACCCCGAAAACCAAGCACCGCCTTCAGGCTTTCTAAGGGCGTAAATTTTTGATTTCAGTCTTCACTGCCTATCACAGTTTCGGAGGCCGTGGAATGCCCAGATGGCACAAACCACCCCCAAATGACCCCATTTTGGAAAATAGACACCCAAAGCTATTTGCTGAGAGGTATAGTGAGTATTTTGCAGACCTCACTTTTTGTCACAAACTTTTGAAAATTGAAAAAAGAAAAAAAAAATACGTTTTTCTTCATTTTCTTCATTTTCAAAAACAAATGAGAGCTGCAAAATACTCACCATGCCTCTCAGCAAATAGCTTGGGGTGTCTACTTTCCAAAATGGGGTCATTTTGGGGGGTTTTGTGCCATCTTGGCATTTTATGGCCTTCAAAACTGTGATAGGTAGTGAGAAGTAAAATCAAAAATTAACGCTCTTAGAAATCCTGAAGGCGGTGATTGGATTTCGGGGCCCCGTATGAAGCTAGGCTTCCAAAAAGTGCCACTCATGTGGTATCCCCGTACTCAGGAGAAGCAGCTAAATGTATTTTGGGGTGCAATTCCACATATGCCCATGGCCTGTGTGAGCAATATATCATTTAGTGACAACTTTGTGCAAAAAAAAAAAAATTGTCACATTCCCGCAAATTGTGTCAAAAAATAAAATATTCCATGGACTCAACATGCCTCTCAGCAAATAGCTTGGGGTGTCTACTTTCCAAAATGGGGTCATTTGGGGGGGTTTTGTGCCATCTTGGCATTTTATGGCCTTCAAAACTGTGATAGGTAATGAGGAGTGAAATCAAAAAGTTATGCCCTTTGAAATCCTGAAGGCGGTGCTTGGTTTTCGGGGCCCCGTACGCGGCTAGGCTCCCAAAAAGCCCCACACATGTGGTATCCCCGTACTCAGGAGAAGCAGCTGAATGTATTTTGGGGTACAATTCCACATATGCCCATGGCCTGTGTGAGCAATATATCATTTAGTGACAACTTTTTGTAATTTTTTTTTTGTCATTATTCAATCACTTGGGCCAAAAAAAATAAATATTCAATGGGTTCAACATGCGCCTCAGCAATTTCCTTGGGGTGTCTACTTTCCAAAATGGGGTCATTTGGGGGGGGTTTTTACTGCCCTGCCATTTTAGCACCTCATGAAATGACATAGGCAGTCATAAACTAAAAGCTGTGTAAATTCCAGAAAATGTACCCTAGTTTGAAGACGCTATAACTTTTGCGCAAACCAATAAATATACGCTTATTGACATTTTTTTTACCAAAGACATGTGGCCGAATACATTTTGGCCTAAATGTATGATTAAATTGAGTTTATTGGATTTTTTTTAAAACAAAAAGTAGAAAATATCATTTTTTTTCAAAATTTTCGGTCTTTTTCCGTTTATAGCGCAAAAAATAAAAACGGCAGAGGTGATCAAATACCATCAAAAGAAAGCTCTATTTGTGGGAAGAAAAGGACGCAAATTTCGTTTGGGTACAGCATTGCATGACCGCGCAATTAGCAGTTAAAGCGACGAAGTGCCAAATTGTAAAAAGTGCTCTGGTCAGGAAGGGGGTAAATTCTTCCGGGGCTGAAGTGGTTAAAGACAGCGTCCCAATACTTTTGACAATATAGTGTTTATTAAACTATAGTTTCTGGGGTAAAATTACCCTTTGAATTTCTTTCCAAACTTTCCAAACTTCTACCCCAAACCATTAGAACTTAAGAAAAATTTGAAATATAAAACCCCAGCTTTTAGGCTTGCCAGAAAAACGTCTACGGCAGAACAAATCTATATTTTATACAATCACTGTGTTTTTATTTGTATTAATACCCAGAAAATTATTTAACAAGGGTAACATTTTGAAAGCCAAGATTAACATATATGGCGCACCAACAAAGACCGCTATCTTTCATCATCATTTTCCTGGCTAAGCCTGTGCTTAGCCGGATGATCGATGGTATTAAAAGGATGTATTCATATATAAATGAACATGTACTTTTATCCAAACAACACGGAGAGAAACACAATATGTATGGCCGCTAACTCTCCAAACATCCACTCGGCACACTCTACGTAAAACAAATAGACAAGGATTAAAAAAAAAAAAAAGCTTATCCTTCCTCCTCGAAAAGGACTTGACCCTTTTCTAAAAGCCAAAACCAAATACGCCTCGGGCACTCAGCGCTGACCCTTAAATTGTTTGCCGGGCTCTGTGAGAAAGCCGGCTATGTCCTACATGCAACCTCGGATAATTTTATAAAAAAATCAATCAACAATTGTTATCATGGGCTCCCTACAAGAAAATAAACAGGGCTAATGTTGTACAGCAATAAATTTCGGTTTGTGGGTCAGTCATATCAGCCTTATTATATTCGGTGTTCTGTGGTGTATTATGCGTTTGTTTCTTTTGTATTGGGAAATAAAAGTTCTGCATTTAAGAGCATTGAGTAATGTTTTATTTGTATTTAGATTTCATTATTCATTATGCTGTTGTCTTGTCTTAATAGCATTCAGAGCCTAGGACAGTGATGGCGAACCTTGGCACCCCAGATGTTTTGGAACCACATTTCCCATGATGCTCAACCACACTGCAGAGTGCATGAACATCATGGGAAATGTAGTTCCAAAACATCAGGGGTGCCAAGGTTCACCACCACTGCCCTAGGGGATGGGAGGGTGTTTGACGTCCTGACCCCCTTTTGCCCACCTACCTTCTTTCCTTGGCCTTAGTCCTCTCCTTTCCTTTCTTCCTGTCTTCGCGTCTACGGTCCTCAACCTTACCCCATCAATGGTGACCTCAATGCTGAGAAATACAGGCAGATACTTATCCATCATGCCATACCATCAGGAAGGCGTGTGGTTATATTCTGCAGCAGGACAACGACCCCAAACATAAAGTCAATGTCATTGAGAACTATCTTCAGCGTAAAGAAGAACAAGGAGTCCTGAAAGTGATGGTTTGGCCCCCACAGAGCCTGAAACTCAAAATCATGGATTCTGTCTGTGTCTGGGATTACATGAAGAAACAGAAGGATTTGAGGCAGCCAACATCCAGCGGAGATCTGTGGTTAGTTCTCCAAGATGTTTGGAACAACCTACCGTATATACTCGAGTATAAGTCGTTCCGAGTATAAGTCGAGGCCCTAATTTACCACAAAAAAATGGGAAAAACTTATTGACCCGAGTATAAGACGAGGGTGAGAAATGCACAGCTACTGTAAGTGGAAAAGAGGGTAAACAATGCCCATTTGCAGCATCACTGTGCCCATTTGCATGCCTCACTGTGCCCATTTGCAGCCATAGGTCCCCTGAACTTCAAACTCGGTAGTTAAGAGTTCCTAGATGCCCCCTAGCTGCAGCCAAAATTTGGGGTCTCTGAACCCGAAGGGTCCTGAAATGACATTGCTGCAGATGGACACAGTTGACCGAATTTGGGGCCCCATATCTCGGGCCCACTTAGTGCTAAGAACCCCAAATTTGGTGTGCAAACCCAGTGGAACTAGCACCATAACATTTCCAAAGCTGGGGTTTCTAGCACCAAGTGGCCCCGAGATACAGGGTCCCAAAAATCAGTTCAGAAAATGTCAAGCACTTTTCTGCAGCAGAGAATGACATTTTCCAAACCGGTTTTGGGGCCCCCTATCTCAGGGCCACTTGGAGCTAGGAACCCCAGCTTTGGATATGTTATGATACCAGTACCACTGGGTTTGCAGGCCAAATTTGGGTTTCCTAGCACTAAGTAGCCCTGAGATATGGGGCCCCAAAGTCGGTTCAGAAAATGTCAAGCACTTTTCTGCAGCAGAGAATGACATTTTCTGAACCGAATTTGGGGCCCCGTATCTCGGGGCCACTTAGTGCTAGGAACTTCAGCTTTAGATATATTATGATACCAGTTCCACTGGGTTTGCACACCAAATTTGGGGTTCCTAGCACTAAGTGGCCCTGAGATACGGGGCCCCAAAATCGGTTCGGAAAATGAAATTTGTTGCTGCAGAAAAGTGCTTGACTCGAGTATAAGTCGAGGGGGGCACTTTCAGCACAAAAAAATGTGCTGAAAAATTCGACTTATACTCGAGTATATACAGTACCTTCCGAGTTCCTTCAAAAACTGTGTGCAAGCGTATCTAGAAGAATTGATGATGTTTGGAAGACAAAGGGTGGTCACACCAAATATGTGATTTGGATTTCTTCTCTGCTCATTTACTTTCCATTTTGTTAATCTGTAAAGAAAAAATTACTATTGCCACTTGTATTTCTGAAAGTAGTCTTACTTTACAGCATTTTTTCACACCTACCTATAACTTTTGCACAGTACTGTACACTGTGTCCTATATGCGAAAAAATAAACTATGCAAGCTTTATTTTTTGAATGCTTTATTGGCATGTCTCTCAGTGTATTTTGACATCTTATAGGTGATTATACTTTCGAATGTTCTCTTCCACCATTGGTGTTGTGATTCAATGTTAATTTGTACGTATGGCTCCTTCAACTTTAGAACATGTGCTGACCTTTCTGGAAGTTTTTTTAAAATTATTTTTCCGATCTTGAAAATCAAAATAATGATTTAACATAAAATCATACAATATAATAATTTGTGATTCCCAAAATCTAGGGAAGCTTGAAAAATGAATATCGAGCCATGGACAACTATTTTTCAGAGGTCTTGCCCACCTAATGCCGGCCATACATGGTTCAAATTTCGAAAGAATTTTCTTTCGAAAATCGTATCAAACAATTTTCGCACGAATTTCGCACCATTAGTGGGCTGCAACATCGGCAGGTTTTTTGAAAAACAAAGCCCAGGGCCAGCAGTAAATCTTAGGCTGTCAGAAGATCGACCTCTATGTTTTCGGCACAGTACTGAAATATAGAGAACAACTGAGCATGTGCAGAGCGGGGTGAGACAGTGTAATACTGGATTTTAAACCGTATAGGCAATTATTTTTTAATGTTTTACATACTGTAGCTATACCTGCAAAAGGGGCCAGCCTGAGGTGCTTTAGCAGGACTTAATTTTCTAACTAAAGTTCCACTTTAACCCCTTGCCGACGACAATATATGTCGGCACAATGGCACGGCTGGGCACATGGGCGTGCAGGTACGTCCCCTTTAAATGACGGCATTGTGGGCACGCGCATGTGCCTGCCGCGTACTCTGTGACCGTGGGTCCCACAGACTCGATGTCCGCTGGGGGCCCGCGATCGTGTCACGGAGCGGCAGAACGGGGAGATGCCTATGTAAACAAGTCATTTCCCTGTTCTGCCTAGCAACATGACAGAGATCTACTGCTCCCTGTCATGTTCTAGGGAGACAATCCCCTCCCACAGTTAGAATCACTCCCTAGGACACACTTAACCCCTTGATCGCCCCCTAGTGTTTAACCCCTTCCCTGCCAGTGTCATTTACACAGTAATCGGTGTATTTTTATATCACTGATCGCTGTATAAATGACAATGGTCCCAAAATAGTGTCAAAAGTGTCTGATGTGTCCGCCATAATGTCGCAGTCACGATAAAAATCGCAGAACGTCATAATTTTTTTATTCATTTAGCAAAAAATAAAAACCGCAGAGGTGATCAAATACCACCAAAAGAAAGCTCTATTTGTGGGAACAAAATGATAAAAATTTAGTTTGAGTACAGTGTAGCATGACCACGCAATTGTCATTAAAAAAATTACAGCATTGAAAGCTGAAAATTGGCCTGGGCAGGAAGGTGCGAAAGTCCCCTGTATTGAAGTGGTTAAAAGAGATATATACAAAAAAAATGTTAAACCCACAAGTGCTTTCTTTTTACCACTATTATTCCTTTATATTGGCTTTTGAAACTTACAAATGCAGCAATTTAGAAACTGGATGAAAGGTTTAGCACTGGGAAAAGCTTTTGGATAGATAAGTAGTGCATTTTATATACAACTATATAGATCAGACCAAAATGAGGGACAAATGAGGGGGAAGAGGGACAGAGGGGCTTTGTTCCAAATTAGGGACAGTCCCTCGAAATCAGGGACAGTTGGGTGCTATGCTTATGTATAACAGAAATGTGGGAATGAAGGGTTTTGAGTCATTGGGGGTTACCCGTGGCTTAGAATTGTGCATGGGAGCAAAGTTGGGGTAGAAGAATGCCTTTAAATTCCTTGTATTGAGGTAGAGAGAAACTATCTGGCCACGATGCTTGAAGTAATTTCGGATAAAATCTTTACCAGTTGTAGCTATATTACTTCTTGGTCAAAAGCCTGCTGCCCCATCTCATTTAATTTATGTGTTAGAGATTAGAGTTTTGAAGGTAAGTGAGGATCTTGTCTATACAGGAGGTAGTAGAAACATATTCCCGCACTGTACAGTGCACTGTGATGTTATTTATGAAAAACGTCTGTGATCTCTGTGGTTGTGTGCACTACAACATTCTTCTGTGTTTTCATTTTGGGGGTAAAGCATGCTCGTGCAAACCATTTATAAAATTACTTTAAGCTAAATACAGGCAGTCCCCGAGTTACATGTATCCGGCCCGTACTTGCAAATGGACAGAGACCACAGGAAGTGAGAGGAAATCTACCCCTAGAAATTCCGAACTTCAAGAACGCGGTGACGTACAACACGTACGACGAGCCGAGAAAAATGAAGTTCAATAGCCAGTGTGGCTCTTCTGCTTGATTCCGAGCATGTGTGGAACTTTGTGCGTCGGAATTATGTACACACGATCGGAATTTACGTTGTCGGAAGATTTGAGTTCTAGATGTCAAATTTTGTGTGACGGAAATTTCGATGGAAAATATCCGATGGAGCCTACACACGGTTGGAATTTCCAACAACAAGCTCCCATCGAACATTTTCCATCGGAAAATCCGATCGTGTGTACGGGGCATTAGAGTTATCATGGGGAAAAAGGTGTCTCCACTTAAGCTTTATCACCAATCCATATTTCCACAACAACCCAAAATGTTTTAAATCCATTATCACAGGGACAGAAAGTGATGTGAAATCTTCTGAACAGGGGAACAGACAGCAAAACAAATGTTACAGGGGTGTTAACCCTTCCCTATACCATACAAAAAAATGTCAAATATACTTTTTGGCTGGAGTTACACTTAAAAAATGGACCTGTCCAACTTCCATGCAAATGCAACTTAAAGTGGTTGTAAACCCTTGTGTTTTTTCACCTTAATGCATCCTATGCATTAAGGTGAAACAATACCTGGCAGTGACCGGCCCCCCAGCCCCCCTGTTTTACTTACCTGAGCCCTGGAGCTTTACCCGGCGGGGACGCGCTGTCCCTCTGCCTGGGGTTCTCGGCTCCTGATTGGATAGATTGATAGCAGGGCAGCCATTGGCTCCCGCTGCTGTCAATCAAATCCAATGACGCGGGTGCTGGGGGACGGGCCGAGTCCGGCATTCGTGTCTATGGACGCAAATGCTGGACTCGGGAGCGCGCCCGCAAGGTAAACCCCCCCGGGAGAGCGCTTCTCCTAGGGGGTTATCTTATGCGGGGAGGAGCCGCGAGAGCCACCGGGGGGACCCCAGAAGACGAGGTTTGGGGCCACTCTGTGCAAAATGAGCTGCACAGTGGAGGTAAGTATGATGTGTTTGCTTTAAAAAAAAAAAAACAAAAAAAAAAAAAACAAGCCTTTACAATCACTTTAAGAACAAACCTACAGAACCTGTATTGCAATAATAGTCTGATATACTGTCTGTGCTCACTGAAAATATACTATATTATGACTAAATTACCCGTGTAACCTCTTACATATCATTTCCTACTAGTAGCGGCATTCAAAAAAATAATTCCTTGCAATGATTCGAACAAAGCAATGTCCTTAGAGGCTGTGGAACCTCTTGGGAAGCTGTCAGTCATTCTGTCCAGAAGGAGAGAAAACTGATAGGTACAATGATTGAGAGCCCCAGATGGTCATTTGCAAAAGTCCTTCTAGTCCCTGTTTGTAATTATACACATACATATGTATTTTCATATAGATTTAATGAGACATAAATCCTTAAAGGTGAATTTGTTCCACTGTCAAAAGATATGTTATTTCCTTCACAAATATATACATGTGATGGGGTTCACGTCATGCTAGAGCTATGGATGTGTGACAGTGTACATAACCTTGATAGGTTGCTGAAAGAATGTTTATGTCTTCTACTCACACAGCCTTGGTAGGTCTCTTGAATAAAGTGGATTGTCATATTCAAAATTCATTTATCTCAAATAGATGCTTTGCACTAGATTACAAATAGTAGAAAATTATTACATGAATGCAAGTAATTCAAAAACAGTTGAGAGTTATGCCCTGTACACACGGTCGGATTTTCCGATGGAAAATGTGTGATAGGACCTTGTTGTCGGAAATTCCGACCGTGTGTAGGCTCCATCACACATTTTCCATCGGCATTTCCGACACAAAAAGTTTGAGAGCTTGCTATAAAATTTTCCGACAACAAAATCCGTTGTCGGAAATTCCGATCGTGTGTACACAAATCCGACGCACAAAGTGCCACGCATGCTCAGAATAAATTAAGAGACGAAGGCTATTGGCTACTGCCCCGTTTATAGTCCCGACCAGGGCCGTCTTTAATTTTGATTGGGCCCCGGGCAAACATTTCCTTGGGGCCCCACCCCTCCATTCTGAGACATACAAAAAATAGCAGGTAGACTCAAAATCAGTTTACTGCAGCAGATCACGCAGCAATTGCAATTGTTTGCCAGAGGTTACAGCCTATCCTTACTGCTCACTGGCTGGTTTCTAGAGGTTACAAGACATAATTTCTGCTTGCCGATTGGTTGCTAGAGGTTAATGTACATTATTAGCCCTCACTAATTGGTTGCTAGGGGTTACAGCACATCATTACCACTTACTGTTTGGTTGCTAGAGATTAAAGCAGATCACTACTGTTCGCTGATTGGTGGCTAGAGGTTAATGCACATCAGTACCTCTCACTGAGCAGTGGAGAAATCCCAAATAATTGAGCAAGTAAAGGGGTACATTAATACACATACTACAGGAGAGTGTCAGAGAGTGCAGACATACTACAGGAGAGGTTCAGAGACTGCGGACATACTGCAGGAGACAATCAGAGACTGTGGACATACTGCAGGAGACAATCAGAGACTGCGGACATACTGCAGGAGACAATCAGAGACTGCGGACATACTGCAGGAGATTACCAGAGACTGCGGACATACTGCAGGAGATTACCAGAGACTGCGGACATACTGCAGGAGACAATCAGAGACTGCGGACATACTGCAGGAGATTACCAGAGACTGCGGACATATTGCAGGAGATTACCAGAGACTGCGGACATACTGCAGGAGACAATCAGAGACTGCGGACATACTGCAGGAGATTACCAGAGACTGTGGACATACTGCAGGAGATTACCAGAGACTGCGGACATACTGCAGGAGACAATCAGAGACTGCGGACATACTGCAGGAGATTACCAGAGACTGCGGACATACTGCAGGAGACAATCAGAGACTGCGGACATACTGCAGGAGATTACCAGAGACTGCAGACATACTGCAGGAGACAATTAAAGACTGCGGACATACTGCAGGAGACAATCAGAGACTGCGGACATACTGCAGGAGACAATCAGAGACTGCGGACATACTGCAGGAGATTACCAGAGACTGCGGACATACTGCAGGAGACAACCATAGACTGCGGACATACTGCAGGAGACAATCAGAGACTGCGGACATACTGCAGGAGACAATCAGAGACTGGGGACATACTGCAGGAGACAATCAGAGACTGCGGACATACTGCAGGAGATTACCAGAGACTGCGGACATACTGCAGGAGATTACCAGAGACTGCGGACATACTGCAGGAGACAATTAAAGACTGCGGACATACTGCAGGAGATTACCAGAGACTGCGGACATACTGCAGGAGACAATTAAAGACTGCGGACATACTGCAGGAGACAATCAGAGACTGCGGACATACTGCAGGAGACAATCAGAGACTGCGTACATACTGCAGGAGACAATCAGAGACTGCAGACATTATATAGGAGATGGTCAGAGAACTTTCAGCAATGCACAGTTTTACAGTTGAATAACACAGCTCAGGGTTTCAGCAGTCAGGCATTTTATGGGTGTAAGGACATACCTGGCCAGCCAAACTCACTACATACATTCAGGTGTGTGGGCGGGGCTTCCACTCTCTGCTCTCACTACAACAGTTCCACTGACGCTTTGTGTTGGGGGCTGCATCATCCATGAATTGGGGCCCCAGATGACAGCTTTGCAGAGTGCACAGAGGATACGGGAGGATGTATTCCCGCGCTAGTCAGCTGAGAGGGGCGGGGCTGGGAGCTCCA
Source organism: Lithobates septentrionalis (assembly GCA_037952835.1). Classification (NCBI taxonomy): domain Eukaryota; kingdom Metazoa; phylum Chordata; class Amphibia; order Anura; family Ranidae; genus Lithobates; species Lithobates septentrionalis. Next base: position 995,617 of record JBBDGP010000554.1, read on the forward strand.
CTGACGCTCTGACCCCGCCCACGTGCAGCCTGTGTACTCGGAATAGAGCGTCTGTAGTGAGAGCCAGTGATCGGAGTGGGAGTTTCATTGGAGCTCCCGGCCCCGCCCCGGACCTCTGTATTCACCAGCCAGTATAGAGGGGGCGGGGCCGGGAGCTCCAGTGACACTCCCACTCCGATCACTGGCTCTCACTACAAGCCGTCACGTAGGCGGGATCAGAGCGTCAGTGGAGCTCCCGGCCCCGCCCCCTCTCAGCTGGTTAGCACGGAATACATCCTCCTGTGTCCTCTGTGCGCTCTGCAAAGCTGTCATCGGGGCCCCAATTCACGGCTAGCGCGGGTCCCCCAACAAAGATTGGGCCCAGGGCAAGTGCCCCGTTTGCCCTGCGCTAAAGACGGCCCTGGTCCCGACGTACGTGTTTTACCTCACTGCGTTTAGAATCGGATTTTCCGACAACTTTGTGTGACCGTGTGTATGCAAGACAAGTTTGAGCCAACATCCGTCGGAAAAAAATCCATGGATTTTGTTGTCGGAATGTCCGATCAATGTCCGACCGTGTGTACGGGGCATTAGAGAAAGGGTCTGTAATAACGATTAAGAAGCCCTAATTGAATGATGTATTGGGGTTGATTTACTAAAACTGGAGAGTTCAAAATCTGGGCATTGTAGCCATTCAGCTTCCCTTTTTTTTTTTCTGTTAAAGTTAAAGTGATTGTAAAGCTACGTTTTTTTTAATTTTTTTAAATAACAAACATCATACTTACCTCCACTGTGCAGTTCGTTTTGCACAGAGTGGCCCGATCCCCGACTTCTGGGGTCCGGCGCTGGCAGCTCCTCATATAACCCCCTAGGAGAAGCGCTCTCCCGGGGGGGGGTGTTACCTTGCGGGCGCGCTCCCGAGTCGCAGGCGCAGAATGCCGGACTCAGCCCCACCCTCCCGACTCCCACGTCATTAGATTTGATTGACAGCAGCTGGAGCCAATGGCTGCGCTGCTATCAATCTATCAAATCAAAAGCCGAGACAACTGGCAGAGGGGAAGAGCGCGTCCCCGGAATGGGAATTACAGGGCTCCGGTGAGTAAAATGGGGGGGCTGGGGGGCCTGTCAGTGACAGTTTTGTCACCTTAATGCATAGGATGCATTAAGGTGAAAGAACGCAAGGGTTTACAACCACTTTATTTGAACAAGCTGAAGTTAGAGGCTGATTGGCTACCATACAAAGCTTCACTAGATTTTGTACTCTCCAGTTTTAGGCCAACCATACATGGAGAAAATGTATTTTCTGCAACTACAGGTTGAAGGAAAGAAAATCGCTGGATTCCCCCATCAACACAGACAGTGTTTAATGCTGGAATCCCTCCTGCCGGGCCATTGTCTTCTCCAGTTGGGAGAAGCCGTCCTCACCTGGAGAAGACAGTGATTATTGCTAGCGGCTATAGCAGCCGCTCACGATAACTGCAAGAGAATCTGACAGTCTGGCTGTACCCAAGTTGATCGATCGATCAACTTGGTACATTTAGCCTGCCCATTGATGGTTGGAATCTCGGCCGGTTCCTGCTGATGCGAACCGTGTATGGCCAGCCTTTGTAACTCAGTCCCATAGTTTGCTAAAGCAAATCATAGGCTTTCATAGGCCTCTCCTTTTAGATTGTAAGCTCCATGAGCAGGGCCCTCCTATTCCTTCTGTATTGAACTGTATTGTAATTGTACTGTCCCCCTTTATATTGTAAAGCACTGTACAAACTGTTTGCGCTATATAAATCTTGTATAATAATAATAATTAATAATAATCACCATCATCGGCCTTCATGTAGGCAGTTGTATTTTTATTAACATAAAATAGTATTCACCCTTTTTGCATCTGTTGCTCAGAGCTGCTGATCTCCTGCAGCTTCTTTGCCAACACTTGCTCTCATCAGGCACTCTAGAGCTGGTTGCATGGTATTTCTCAGGGCGGATGCTCTAATGATGACAACAGTAGACCATTCATTCATGTGTTCTGAAATCTAAATTGAAAGCTGTTCACACCTATTAGGCCCCATTCACACCTGAGCATAGCGTTTTCAGGCAGAAAGTTGCGCGATTTTACCATGATTTTGTCGCGGTTTTTACGCCGGCTTTGCCGTGATTTTGGCGCGTGTTTGCTGCGATTTTGTGCAGGTCAAAAGGTCACCAATGTAAAAAGCAGAAAAACGCCCAAATCTGCCTAAAAAAAAAAAAGTTCCAGAACTTGTTTGAGCTTCAGGCGTTTTGGAGCTTCTGGCTTCAGGCGTTTTGGAGTGGAGATGTAAATTCTCCATAGAGAATAATTGATTTTTTCCCCCTCCAGCGTTTTGTAGCTTCAGGCTTCAAGCTACAAAACGCTCAGATGTGAATGGGGCCTAACAGGAGATGCCTAAACAAGGTCCTTCATGAATGGGTTTGCCTTTACTTAAAGGGCAATTTAGGTCTTCTTTAAATTTTTTTTTTTTAGATACTCCTTTAAATTTGATACAACCGAATGTTATCAATAGGTGCTAAAGAATCAGCCGACCCACAACTATCAATACTTTCCTGATGTAGGACAGTTAAATCCCCTGAAAGTCTCATTAGTCTCTCAGGGGCTTTATTGGTGAGTGCTGTGTGCTGAGTTCCTGGGTCTGCACACCTACCAAGGCTATTACGAGGGGGTCCCACCACCTTTATTGGATTTTTTTTAAATATTATAACTACAGATATGTTTATATTTTCTTATTAGCTCCTAAGTTCTACTGTATAACATTCCTGGTTTCCATACAGTAAACCAGGGTTCCCCAAATTTTCTAAACAAAGGGCCATTTTGCTGTCCTTCAGACTTTAATGCCCCGTACACACGGTCGGATTTTCCGACGGAAAATGTGTGATAGGACCTTGTTGTCGGAAATTCCGACCGTGTGTGGGCTCCATCGGACATTTTCCATCGGATTTTCCGACACACAAAGTTTGAGAGCAGGATATAAAATTTTCCGACAACAAAATCTGTTGTCGGAAATTCCGATCGTGTGTACACAAATCCGACGGACAAAGTGCCACGCATGCTCAGAATAAATAAAGAGATGAAAGCTATTGGCCACTGCCCCCTTTATAGTCCCGACGTACGTGTTTTACGTCACCGCGTTCAGAAAGATCGGATTTTCCGACAACTTTGTGTGACCGTGTGTATGCAAGACAAGTTTGAGCCAACATCCGTTGGAAAAAATCCTAGGATTTTGTTGTCGGAATGTCCGAACAAAGTCCGACCGTGTGTACGCCCTATAAGAGGGCCGGACTATGGTCAGTGGGAGTAGAAAATGCCCCAGGCTTGGTGGTCTGTGGAATTAAAAAAAAATACATAGCATCTGTGGTCAGTAAGAGGAGGAATAGTGCCCTATCACTGATGTCAGTTGAAGGAATAGTGGCCCATCATTGGTGTCACTAGAAGGAATAGTGCTCCATCCTTGGTGTCAGTGGGAGGAATAGTGCTCCATCCTTGGTGTCAGTGGGAGGAATAGTGCCCCATTATTGGTGTCAGTGGGAGGAATAGTGCCTGTGATTGGTGACAGTGGAAGGAATTATGCCCCATCAATGGCGTCAGTGGGAGGAATAGTGCCCCATTATTGATGTCGATGAGGGGAATAGTGCCCCATTCTTGGTGTCAGTGGGTGGAATAGTGATCTATCATTGGTGTCAGTGGGGGGAATAGTGCCCTGTTGTTGGTGTCAATGGAAGGAATAGTGTCCTGTGTTTGGTGTCAGTGGGAGGAATAATGCCCCATTGTTGGTGTCAGTAAGATGCCTTGTATCAATGAGAGGAATAGTGCCCCAAGGGCCGGATTAGGGCGAGCAAAGGGCCACAGTTTGGAAACCACTTTAGTAAACAGATGATGGCCAAAATAATCTGAAATAGAAATAGCTGTATGTAGTTTTGAAAAAATGGCTTAATATTTGCACTATACACCAGCGATTCTGGATGTGCATTTGACTGATCGTTGTAAGCACCCCTGCCAATGTTAAATGATTTGTCTCATCCCTGTAAACTGAAACAATCTGCAAGAGAGCTTGTTCTTCTTTTTTTTTTTCAATATATGTTTATTAGAAGTTTGGAACATACAAAACACGGTAAAAGCAAAAAATAAAAATAAAAAATGTCCTTATGATGCAACAATCAAGAGGTGTGAAAGTATAAAAGGCCTGTTGAAAGCCAAAAGCAAAAACAGTCTCATTACTGTATAAAGTAAAGACAGAACATGCTCCGACAGTTATACATTGGTAAGGTTTCACGCATGGGACATGGGAAAACGAACCCAGGGAAGGACTAGATGACTCTCAATTGACTAGTAATGAGCTATGACTTAAGAGGGGTACTACAAAGGAATAACATCAACATGTTTCTACACCTATAACAGAGAGAATATAGTAGAAAGAAATGGGGTGGGGGCTAGCCCAAAGAGGACACAGGTCATATATGTATATATATATATATATATATATATATATATATATATATATATATATATATATATATATATATATATATATATATATATATATACAGTAGGAATGGAAAGTATTCAGACCCCCTTAAATTTTTCACTCTTTGTTATATTGCAGCCATTTGCTAAAATCATTTAAGTTCATTTTTTTCCTCATTAATGTACACACAGCACCCCATATTGACAGAAAAACACAACAGAATTGTTGACATTTTTGCAGATTTATTAAAAAAGAAAAACTGAAATATCACATGGTCCTAAGTATTCAGACCCTTTGCTGTGACACTCATATATTTAACTCAGGTGCTGTCCATTTCTTCCGATCATCCTTGAGATGGTTCTACACCTTCATTTGAGTCCAGCTGTGTTTGATTATACTGATTGGACTTGATTAGGAAAGCCACACACCTGTCTATATAAGACCTTACAGCTCACAGTGCATGTCAGAGCAAATGAGAATCATGAGGTCAAAGGAACTCCCTGAAGAGCTCAGAGACAGAATTGTGGCAAGGCACAGATCTGGCCAAGGTTACAAAAAAATTTCTGCTGCACTTAAGGTTCCAAAGAGCACAGTTCAGTGGCTGATTTATCAGGGTCGCACCAGTCGCATTTGCGACTGGGCCCTTGAGGCTTGCCACTGTAGGGGGGTAGTCATTCACTTGGAGTCCCGGTCCGCTCCGCCCATCCTCGCCAGCTGCTCCGCCCATCCTCCCTGCCCGAACTCATTGGCACACTGCACATTCCCCGCCCATCCTCTCCACCCATCCTCTGCTCCCGCACTCACGGGGACAGTCCCCGCCTACTTCGCCCATCCTCTCTACCCATCCTCTCCGCCCGCACAGTCCCCGCCCATCTTCTCAGTCCCCGCCCGCTCCACCCATCTTCTCCGGCTCTGCCTTCACTCAAGTCCCCGCCCATCTTTTCTGTCACCGCCTGCACTCACGGGCCCCGCCCATCCTCTCTGTTCACCCAAGCAAGGCCGAGCGAGGAGGGGGTACCAAGTGATCTGCAAGTGAGTGGCACCCATCTGATCCTCCCCACACCACTGTTGCCACTAATCCCCCTCATACCACTGCTGTCACTAATCCCCCCCACACCACTGCTGCCACTGATCCCCCCCACACCACTGCTGCCACTGATACCCCCTACACCACCACTATTGCCACTGATACCCCCCACACCACCACTATTGCCACTGATACCCCCCACACCACCACTATTGCCACTGATACCCCCCACACCACCACTACTGCCACTGATAACCCCCACACCACCACTACTGCCACTGATACCCCCACACCACCACTACTGCCACTGATACCCCCCCACACCGACACAACTGCCACTGATACCCCCACACCACCACTACTGCCACTGATAACCCCCACACACCACCACTACTGCCACGGATACCCCCACACCACCACTACTACCACTGATACCCCCACACCACCACTACTACCACTGATACCCCCACACCACCACTACTACCACTGATACCCCCCCACCACTACTGCCACTGATACCCCCCACCACCACTACTGCCACTGATACCCCCCCCCCACCACCACTACTGCCACTGATACCCCCGCACACCACCACTACTGCCACTGATACCCCCCACACCACCACTGATACCCCCCACACCACCACTACTGCCACTGATAACCCCCACACACCACTACTACTGCCACTGATACCCCCACACCACCACTACTACCACTGATACCCCCCCACCACCACTACTGCCACTGATACCCCCCACCACCACTACTGCCACTGATACCCCCCCACCACCACTACTGCCACTGATACCCCCCCACCACCACTACTGCCACTGATACCACCACTACTGCCACTGATACCCCCCCCCACCACCACTACTGCCACTGATACCCCCCACACCACCACTGATACCCCCCACACCACCACTACTGCCACTGATTCCCCCCTCCCCCCACGCCACCACCACTGATACCCCCCAAACCACCACAACCACTGCTGCCACTGATCCACCCTACCATGACCACTTCTGCCACTGATCCCATCCCGCGACCACCATCCTTGCCACTGATACCATTCCCCTCCCCACCACTCATCCCATCCCACCCCCCCAACCACCACCCTTGCCACGGATCCCATCCTCCCACCACCGCTGCCACTCATCCTATTCAACCCCCCTACCACTGATCCCACCCCCCCCCAACCACAACCCTTGCAACTGATCCCATCCTCCCTCACTGCTGCCACTCATCCCATCCCCCCACCACCACTGCTACTACTGATCCCATCCCCACCCAACCACCACTGTTGCCACTGATCCCACCCCCCCCCCCCCCCACCGCTGCCACTCATCCCATCTCTCCCTCACCACTGCCACTCATCCCATCCCCCACCATCAATGCCACTGATCCTATCCCTCCCTCCCCCACCACCACCGCTACCACTCATCCCAGGGGCATAACTACAGGGGTCACAATTGCAATAGCGCACATGTTGCCCCTGAACATCTGGAGGGGGGCATTTAGAGGAACAAATCCCCTCAATTTTTCTCCTGCAGCCACTAAAAGTCTGCTTCTCCTCCTCTCCCTCTGATAGGCATTAAGTGGCTGCAGGAGGAAGATGGAGGGGAATTGCTCCCCCTCCTATCCAGGTCCTACTGCCCCCGGGATCAGTGGGAAGGGCCCGGGCTGGAGGTCAGGGGTGCCCTCCATGGTTTCTTGCACCGGGGCCCTGAAGGTTCTAGTTACGCCACTGGCACAGTGGCCTCCATAATCCTTAAATGGAAGACGTTTGGAACGACCAGAACCCTTCCTAGAGCTGGCTGTCTGGCCAAACTGAGCTTTCGGGGGAGAAGAGCCTTGGTGTGAGAGGTAAAGAAGAACCCAAAGATCACTGTGACTGAGCTCCAGAATTGCAATCGGAAGATGGGAGAAAGTTGTAGAAAGTCAACCATCACTGTAGCCCTCCACCAGTCAGGGCTTTATGGCAGAGTGGCCTGACGGAAGCCTCTCCTCAGTGCAAGACACTTGAAAGCCCGCATGGAGTTTGCTAAAAAACACCTGAAGGACTCCAAGATGGTGAGAAATAAGATTCTCTGGTCTGATGAGACCAAGATAGAACTTTTTGGCCTTAATTCTAAGCGGTATGTGTGGAGAAAACCAGGCACTGCTCATCACCTGTCCATTACAGTCCCAACAGTGAAGCATGGTGGTGGCAGCATCATGCTGTGGGGGTGTTTTTCAGCTGCAGAGACAGGACGACTGGTTGCAATCGAGGGAAAGATGAATGCGGCCAAGTACAGGGATATCCTGGACGAAAACCTTCTTCAGAGTGCTCAGGACCTCGGACTGGGCCGAAGGTTTACCTTCCAACAAGACAATGACCCTAAGCACACAGCTAAAATAACGAAGGAATGGCTTTACAACAACTCTGTGACTGTTCTTAAATGGCCCAGCCAGAGCCCTGACTTAAACTCAATTGAGCATCTCTGGAGAGACCTAAAAATGGCTGTCCACCAACGTTTACCATCCAACCTGACAGAACTGGAGAGGATCTGCAAGGAGGAATGGCAGAGGATCCCCAAATCCAGGTGTGAAAAACTTGTTGCATCTTTCCCAAAAAGACTCATGGCTGTATTAGATCAAAAGGGGCTTCTACTAAATACTGAGCAAAGGGTCTGAATACTTAGGACCATGTGATATTTCAGTTTTTCTTTTTTAATAAATCTGCAAAAATGTCAACAATTCTGTGTTTTTCTGTCAATACGGGGTGCTGTGTGTACATTAATGAGGAAAAAAATGAACTTAAATGATTTTAGCAAATGGCTGCAATATAACAAAGAGTGAAAAATTTAAGGGGGTCTGAATACTTTCCGTCCCCACTGTATCTATGAAAGAAGTAGCTGTAAGCTTGTTCTTTTGAAAAACAACAGACTTGCTGGCTGGATCACCAAATGAAAATAGAAGAATGAAAGCCTAAAAAAGAAAACAAATGAAGAATTGGTAAGCTACAATATAATAAATGTTTGCCTTGTGGTTTAATACCACTTTAACTATTCTGCTAAAGTGTATATATGTTCAGTGCATGCATCGCAGTCCCCATTTACAATGTATATTAAACACTGAAAAACAGCCAACAATTGTGGTTGGTTGGATGGTTACAGATGCTTCTGCTAATGGGGCCCTAATGATTTTTACATTTTGGAAGTCTGACAAATCGCCTATTTTACTGACTTACTCATACTAACCTCTGCTGAACACAATGGGGTTGGCTCACTAAAGGCAAATAGACTGTTCACTTTCCAAGGGAAGTTGCATTTTGCGAGAGAATTTTCACCAGAGCTTAGTGAATGAGATGAAGCTCTGCTGATGTCCATCATCTGATCATGTTATTTTCCTTGCGTGTGATTGGGCACTTTTTGCAAAGTGAAATTTCACAACATTCACTAAGCTCTGGGGAAATTCTCTTGCCAAGTGCAACTTCCCTTGCAAAGTGAACAGCCAATTGCCTTTAGTATATCAAACCCTATGTGTAATACACTGACATACAACCTAGAGAGAATTATATTACACAGAGAATTTAAAAAAAAAAAACAGGGTCTAATAATACTGGTGTTCATATACTTATGTTTGCTCCCCTCTCTTTCTAACTAAATGTGTGCTTTGCTGAATGTGTCATCTTTTGCTCTTACAGGTGGCGTTCTTGCATTTTTAGGACCTGGGCCCATCCACCTACGTGCTCATTACATTCTAGTGTCAGACGGCGGGGAACTCCTAGTGGGAGCAAATAATGTATCGTTCCCAGGAAAAGCCCACATCACTTTATATGGAAGCTCTTATACCACTCCGTTATATCCTTATGGGGTTAAATTCCTGGCTGTCCGAAACGCAACTATCTCCATGAACGGTATGTGTGTACCTACCTTTAATTACAGTGCCTTGCAAAAGTATTCGCCCCCTTGGCATTTTTCGTGTTTTGTTGCCTTACAACCTAGAAATAACATGGATTGTTTGAGGATTTGGATCATTTAATTTACAGAACATGCCCACAAATTGAAGATTTTTTTTTTTTATTGTGAAGCAAACAACAAATAGGACAAAATAACAGAAAAGTCCTTGGTACCAGAGAAAGCAATACCAATTATCGCCGTTCAGAGCAGCTGTCACTGCTCTGAATGGCGATGATTGGTATTGCTTTCTCTGGTACCAAGGACTGCTGCATTGCTTTCTACTCTTTTAAGATTTTTGGAAAATACTCTGACTATTTCAAAAATATTCGCCCATATAATTTTCTTTGCAAACTTTAAGCCAGCCTTCATTGTTTGCTGTATTCATTGGAGATCATGGCTGTGTTATGCAATTAAATTTCAATCAGACATCTTTCTATGGGCCCTGTCAGTGAGTGCATTTGGGGTGGATCAGTGTGGATGAGGCTGGACCCACCTTCCACCTTCCGGTCTTTCTGACATCGGGGTGGTGGATCCGCGTCATTTGTGCCGCCGTTGCTTCAGCAGTGAGATTCTCTTTCTTGGTGACCCTTTTCTGGTGTGATCCTGTTCCATGAAGGTACGTCTTTATAGTCTCGAAACACGTCGGGCCGTCTGGACAACTGTCATGTATTATTACCAACTACACCATTGCTTTTAATGGTTTTGTATTTTTGTAATATGTATATTGGGTTCTTCTTTAATTATATTGTGAATTTCAAATAAATCTTTTTAATATTTATAATTTTCTCTTGTGGTTGCCGTTAAAGTCCCAAATATTTGGGGGTACCCTCTTTATATTGTACTTGAGGGATGTTAGCAACCTTTATGGTCCAGTTGGATGTTAATCACTTTTTAGCTCATGGCAGTGTTTGGTTAGTGATGCCCCTTGCTTAGGTGTTGCAGCCTCTGGGGCCTTTCAAAAAGGTGTGTATATGTAATGACAGGTCATGTGACACTTAGATTGCACACAGGTGGACATCATTTCACTAATTATGTGACTTCTGAAGGTAATTGGTTGCACCAGAGCTTTTTATGGGCTTCATAACAAAGGGGGTGAATACATATGCACATGCCAATTATCATTTTTTTTATTTCTGAAAATTAGTTTTATGTATATATCTTTCTAATTTTACTTCACCGGCTTAGACTATTGTGTTCTGATCCATCACATATAATTCAGATTTAAAAAAAAACATTGAACTAAAGGCTGTAATGTAACAAAATAGGTAAAAAGACAAGGGGGTGAATACTTTGCAATGCACTGTATGTATGCAATGATATGTATACACTTTATCTCACAATTAAGGAGTAAGCATACGCCATAAAACATAATTCTTGTATCCCTCCCTCCATGTGGCTGGCAAAAAGGCAGGTTTGGCCGCCCCCATCCTAGAGTGGGCACTTGCCATTGAACCAGGCCCAGAGCATGATCAACATTGTGGGCTTAGCCATAGGATGCTGGCACCACCTGGCCTTGGGCAAGCCAGGGTTGTGATAACTAGGATTCTTAATCCCCTTCCTTCCCAGCCTCAATGCCCCTTTAATAGATTCTGTACACTTTGGGGGTGTTGGAAAGAACAACAGCATGGTTGCTAATAAACTGACAATACTGTATTCATTATACCTATCTATGCAGCAGGTGCCGCTGTAGTATTATAGTTTTATAGTATGTATTCTATGATATAACAGGATGTTTTGCTATCTATGTTCATATGCACTTGTTTGTGGTTAGTTCCTGTTTCATGCTTCTCATGCTGTAAGACATACATTGTAATCCTCCATAAAAGCAAAACTATTGCTGCAAACAAGAAGCTTCAAGCACACGATTTCAATACTCTGCACAACAGAGGGCAGGAAGGATCAGTGATCATGTGACCAGTGTAATTGACTGTCACAGTGGTCACACGATTGGGAGATGGTCTGTCCGGCTGATGATTGTTAATAGGGACTGAGAGCTGTCTTTGACAGCTCAGTCTCTGTGCTGGGAGAGCACTCTCAACATAGGAACAGTAGATACCCAGTGACACAAATGTGCAGCATGTGGGTGTTAAAGCCCACCCTTTTTCCATTGCACACATGTGTTATGCAGCCTGTAGACAGGTTGTAATGCATGTAGCTATTTCCTGCAGCTGGCCCAGGGTGGGGAAGGGGTTTGGTTCTGTTTTCCCAGGCTTTTGGTGGGCTCATCTGTGTTATAAAAGCAATTGTTATTCAAAGTGCGACAGCGCTGAAAGATGAAAATTGGTCTGGGCAGGAAGGGGGTGAAAGTGCCCGGTATTGAAGTGGTTACGCCCCTACTGCTGAGCATCATTACGTAGCAGGAAGCAGAGTATGCATATGTAATAAACAATTGTGTCTATTCCTATGTACCTTTACAATTACAAACAATTTATAAAAGCAATGCTGTCCTCGATAAATAAAAGACTGTGCATTCCCCTAAAAGCAATGAGAAATGAAAAAAAAATGCATTTGCCCTTCATGCCGACGTGACATCTAAATCAGGGTAGCATTTAAAGATCACAATCATTCGTGTCAATCCGTGTTTCTACATTGTGGTTTCTGTACGTTCAATATGTAAGAAAGAGAAAACGGTTATTGAAACATGACTGTTAGGCTGCACCCTCCTGTCACTTATCGGGCCGGGAAACACAGTAATCTCAAATGTAGACAGTGATAAATTTCCTAACTAAACAATCAATAACATTTTCCTCCGTCCCGTACAGGCTGCCTGTGCCGTGTCAGGGGCCGTGATTAAACTGTCAAGCCTTTCCCGTTCCCTCTCCAGAAAAATGACACTCTTTTAAACTGACATCTGATTGGCAGCCAGTTTATGGGTGGCTTGCCCTGATTGGCAGGAGGGCTTCCCATAGCCGAAGGCAACCGTAAAAAATTTCCCAACGCGCCTCGACCACCCGAGATCTAACCTGCCAGTCAACAGGAATTCTGGGAATTTTATTTTCCCATTTTTTTTTTTTTTAAGTTGCATTAACATATCAAAGCAAGGAGCTGACACAGCTCGCTAAACAGTCTGAAATTGTGCATGGCTGCGGAATAATTTCAACTTTCCGAAAAGAAAAAGAAAAAAAGACAAAAACTTTTTGTCTCCCGCAAGCTGGCTGAGAATTTCAAAGTCTGTTTGTTTAATGATTTTGAACTGTGATATCGGTCTAAAAAATAACACTGACATGGTCTCCAATTTGTTATGTGCCATGGAGCGAAATGGTATTAAATTAGAAGCAGCTCATAGCGTTCCTTTTGATGTAAAGCGCAGGCAAATTGATACAGCTCTGTTTTCCAAAAGAGGCTCGCTCGCTCAGTGTTAAATCGAGGATCGCACAAGTGTTTTCAATGATGTTTAATTGTAGCCATCCAACAGAGACTGTACTTTGCACAGAGCATTATAAAAAAAACTCAATAACTTGACTCGGTTCTGTATTATCTACTGTGAAAAAGAACCATCTGACGCTTTTATTTCCATCTCACATGGCAAATTAGACCTCCGTTCTTCCAGCACGCCATCAGCCGTACAGATGTAATGTGGTATCTCTTAAGATAATCTTTTGTTTAAAGTCTGCAATCCTCCTGACAATGATAAACCTGAATGTTTTTCTAGGTGTGGTAATCTAAGTCGGAGACGAGGAGGGCTGCTACAAATTTCTCTGCCGAAAGAAATCCCAGAGGAATTACAGAGCAAAACTAGTTGCTGGTTCTACTCTGTCATTCCATAGAGCAGGGGTTCTCAGCAATACATTATGTACCTTCCAGGAGAGCAGTTGTCAACTATGGGGGGGGGGGGGGCTCAACTGCGGTCCCTGACATCACCAAAGGCCTGCACGTAATGCTCAGTATATGAAATGCTTTGGAAGAGGGGTCTCCAAAACTTTTCAGTATGAGGGCCACCTCAAATATTTTACAAATATTTGTGGGGTAAAAAAAAGTCTCCGTTAGAGTCCCCCTTACATCAGGGTATCTATCAAAGTCCCCCTTATATCAGGTTGCCCCTCAAAACCCCCCTTATGGCAGGTTCCCCAGCAGCGTTCCCCCTTATATCAAGGTCCTTATCAGAGCTGCCCCTTACATAAAGGTCCTCATCAGGGTCCCTGTTTAAATCAGGTTCTTCATCAGAGGCCCCCTTACATCAGTGTCCTCATCAGAGTCCCCCATTACATCAGGGTGCCCATCAGAGTTGCTCTTTATATCAGGTTCTCTATTAGCAGCCCTCCCCCCATATCAGGTTCCCTCTCAAAGTACCCCCTTATGTCAGGTTCCCCATAAGCATCCCCCCCCCCCTTAGAGCAGTATCTCTATCAGAATCCCTCTTTATATCAGAGTCCCCTCATACCAGGAGTGGAGACCATAAGCAGCCTCATATCAGGGTCCACATCAGAGTCGCCCCTTACGTCAGGGTCCCTATCAGAGTACCCCCTTACATTAGGGTGCCAGTCAGAGTCCCTCTTTACATCAGGTTCCCCATCAGTTTCCCCTCTTACAGCAGGATCCCCATCAGGGTCCCCATCTGAATTCCCCTCTCATATCAGAAGTGGAAACCATAGGTAGCCTCTGCTGACCTTAATCCGCAATCAGTACCCTTAGAGGAAGCATATGCCACTGACCCTAACTGGGGGCCAGATAAAATCTTGTAGCAGGGGAAGATGTGGCCCAAATGCTGTGCTCCGCCCTCACAGCTGCATTATGCACAGAGGTCGGTGAATGAAGTCCCATCATCTACCATGGCAGATGGCTTGTAGTTCTCAATGGGCTGCGAGGGTGCTGATCAGTGCCCTCATAGTTCTTTGACACTTTCTCAAGCTTTCTAACGGAGGGCCCATAAAGAGGTACAGGCACAAAGCTGGAGAACATGATCCACTGATTCAGGTGAAGTTCTCAGTTTTGGTCATTTTCTAGGCTAACAGGCAAGGGATTGTGAGACAAATGGCCAGGGGGCTGGGCATTGCTATGGGTAACATGTACCAAAGCAAATAAAAAAGTTTAAAATGTAATTTGTCTGGGAGCAGTGATTTTAATAATGCTTAACGTGAAACATTAAAGCCGAGAAACTTCATGGGGATGCCCTGACCCTGCCTGTGAAGTGAAACATTTGTGAGATGTGTACAGTCACTACAGCAACACTAACATTTACAAAGAAAAACAGCCTCGTGTGGGGGTAGGGTGGGTATCTAGAAGCCCCCTTAGTATTAAAGGGGGCTTTCAGATTACGATAAGCCAACTGCTTGTAGACCCCCACAACCACTGGACCACAGTTGTGGGCAAGAGGCCTTTGTCCACATGCCCTCAACATGAGGGGGTAGCTTGGCAGGGGAGGATTATGTTATAAGTGATTTCTAGAGACCACTGACACGGTAGTCGCTTTACCAATGAGTTTTTCTACTACGGCCTGCTAAGGGTCCAGGAGCTGCAAAACAAGTACCAAAAGGGCCACATGTAGCCCTGAGGATGCAGGTTGTGCACCAGGGTTTTAGGTTCTATACTCACAATGAAACTCCAGATTATTTTTGTTCTTGTTTCTGATAGAATAAACAAAGAGACAGAACTTTTGTAAGGGTTTTTATCATTTTTCTGCTTTAGTTACTGTATTTGGCATGAAAAATTTTAATTTGTGTGCTCTGTTCAATTTACTTTTGATATGTGGGTCTTCTCCCCCTTTTTCTGATTAGCTAATATACAGTAGCTGTGTATATGAAAAAGAGGGGTTTCTCCTTTGAGCTACGAACCTCTCTTATATATTTTTTAATGCTGTCCATGTCCCTATTGTGCCACTTCCTGTCATGGTGACTCACGTCAGTCGGGTTATGGGATACTCTCTAATTGGGGCACACAATAATAATAAATACTTTCAATATCCAACTTTTTTTCGCCAATGAAAAAAAAAAGTTTGACTAGAGTACCATTTTGTTTTTAGTTATTTGTTTGCAATCCTTGACCATTGCTGTGCATAAAGCAAAGTGTTGTGTCCAGTTGTATGGTTTTATTGAGCTTTTTGGGGATCAAAGAAGAGTGCAGTGTGCTCTAAGTGTGATAGGGTAACAACACAGGTGCACAGCTGGGAGACAGGAACAGTGAGTTGTCACCCTATAACAGGAACCTGAGTGCCTGAACAAGAACCTTTTTTTTTTAGTTCTTTGTTTAAACAAGCACAGGATAAAATATATGGTTACAATCTTAGCAAAGCACTGTGCTGTGCTACAAAAATAAATGTACAGTACACCAAATTATAAAAATTAATAAATAAATAAACATATGAGTGAAAGTCCACAAAAGTCCAAAAAAGTGTAATAATACGTAGTAATAAATCCTCCAAATACCCAAAAGAAAAAAGGTGTTGTGATCCCTCGCCAGACTGGTCACCACCACCAGAAGGCTTATCGAAAAGCACTGACTCTGGTTAATGAGAAGTCACGAAGCGCTCTATATAAATGCATCCGGTGTTCATCCAGACTCTGCACTCTCATCCACCAAGTTGGTACAAATGGGGAAAATATCCCTTTAAGCATCCATGTCCAGTATTCACTCATGTGCACATACACATGGTAAAATAAAGAGGAGACCATGCAACCCACATAGTGTAAATCTGGATATTTTCATTGTTAAAAACAATCATTATACACTCACATATGAAAGAAGTAAAACCGCACTGCCGGTATACAATTTGGACCGACCCGGACCTAATTCCGGAGTCACTTCGGGGAGCGTGATTGCATCACGGCATTCAGCTCTGCCTGATACATTTTTTTCACATCTTCCGGAGCACTCATACAATTACAATAAACATATTGTTAAAAAACAAATGTTGGCTCAAAATTCCGAACGTGAGAACACGGTGACGTACAACACGTACGACGAGATGACAAAAAGGAAGTTCAAAAGCCAGTGCGGCTTCTTCTGCTTGATTCCGAGAATGTGTGAATTTGTACGACGGACTTGTGTACACACGACCTGAAATTCCGACAACAAGTTTTGTTGACAGAAAATTTGAGAACCTGCTCTCAAACATTTGTGTGCGGAAATTCCAACAGCAAATGTTCGATGGAGCATACACACGGTCGGACTTTCCGACAACAAGCTCATATCCAACATTTGTTGTTGGAAAATCTGATTGTGTGTACAGGGCAAAAGAACGATAGGATTACAAGAACAAATTACAATGAGATACCAAGAATTATAATCCATTGTATTCTAAAATAAAGGCAGTTAAGAGGTGTAGCAGCATCCCTGACCTCTAAAGGCCTAATGGTGACCTCCAGAGTTAGGGAGAGCTGATATCCTTCTTCACAGTATGGGTTACTATGGTGGGTGTAATGCAAGTTGAAAACATGGGCGCCAGTCACTTTTTGGATGTGAACAAAAGAGATTTATTGTCTCTTAACAAGAACTGAGGGAGAGAGGATTTAGGGCCAGGACACCCTTAGGCAGATGCAATAACAATTGGCAGACTCCGAGACAAAAACAGGCAGACAGCTATCCGGGTAAAGGGCCTTTAAGCTGGATGCGGCAACTGTATTGGTAGAACTGCTGTCTTCTTTGGCAATTGAACTTTGAACAGTCAATAGAGATCCATACAAGTAACTCACAGTAACCGTTATAGACCTCTTCTCACCTCTTACAGTATTCTACTGTAGATCTTCATTCGCTGAGCTCCCGGTCTCTCACTAGACTTCAAGATCCCAGTCATCACTGGATCCCCTGAGCTCTTCCACAGCTAACCCGCTGTATTCTCCTCAAGGCTTGACACTCTGCTGAAGCTTTCCCACTTGTTCACCTTCCCGGGTAGGGATGAGCGGAACACCCCCCGGTTCGGTTCGCAGCAGAACATGCAAACAGGCAAAAAATTAATTTGTACACGCAAACACCGTTAAAGTCTATGGGACACGAATGTGAACAATCAAAAGTGCTAATTTTAAAGACTTATATGCAAGTTATTGCCATAAAAAGTGTTTGGGGACCCGGGTCCTGCCCCAGGGGACATCTATCAATGCAAAAAGTTTTAAAAACTGACGTTTTTTCGGGAGCAGTGATTTTAATAATGCTTAAAGTGAAACAATAAAAATTAAATATTCCTTTAAATATCGTGCCTGGGGGATGCCCTTAGTATGCCTGTTAATTAGTGCATTTTTCTCGTGTTTAGAACAATACCACAGCAAAATTACATTTCTAAAGGAAAAAATGTCATTTAAAAATACTCGCGGCTGTAATGTATTGTTGGGTCCTGGCAATATAGATGAAAATCATTGAGAAAAAGTCATGGGTCCCCCCCCCCAGTCCATTACCAGGCCCTATGGGTCTGGTATGGATATTAAGGGGAACCCCGCACCCAAATTTAAAAAAAAATGTTGTGGGGGTCCCCTATGCCCCCAGGCACTATATATTCTGAACAGCAGTATATATACTATACGGCCTGCCCTATATACTCTGCAGAAAATTGGGCCTTTGGTGGTGGTGGTGGTACCAGAACACTTTAAGCCCTTACAGTTACTCTTGCTGGGCGCAGGAACAGGCTCTGCGTTGAAATATTATATCAAGAATTGTAATTACATGCCCCTGTTAAACAGGGGCAGAAACATTAGGCCTTGGGTGGTGGTGGTGGTGCCACAACACTGTAAGCCCTCACAGTAACTCTTGTTGGGCGCAGGAACGGGCCCTGCATTGAAATATATCAAAAAATTTAATTACATGCCCCTGTTAAACAGGGGCAGAAAAATTGGGCCTTGGGTGGTGGTGGTAGTGCCACAACACTGTAACCCCTCACAGATACTCTTGTTTGGAAGAACAGGCCCTGCATTGAAATATTATATCAATAATTGTAATTACAGGGGCAGAAAAATTGGGCCTTGGGTGGTGGTGGTGCCCTAAACCAAAATATTATTGGAAGCTAGCATCATCAAGATTGAGCAGGAATAGGATAGTCAGCATAGGCAGTCTTCAAGGCATCCCACACCCATAGAAAATTCAATAAGTTACATCAGCATCAGGTGCTTGATAGCTGCTGATCCAAGACTTTTATGAATGTGAGCCTATCAATGGAGTCTGTGGACAGACGCACTCTTTGATCCATTACAAACCCTCCAGCAGCACTGAATGTGCGTTCAGAAAGCACGCTGGATGCAGGACAGGCCAGTAGCTCAATTGCATATTGAGAAAGTTCTGGCCAGTGGTCCATCCTCAAGACCCAGTAACCCAGTGGATGCTCTGTTGGAAAGGTCTCCAAGTCTGCTCTTGCCCCTAGATATTCCTGCACCATGTAATGCAGACACTGGCGATGGTTGCTTGAACCGATCAGACCTTGGCGCTGTGGACTGAAAAATTGTTTAGAGGCATCGGTCAGCCGGCCATGTTCTCCACCGCTCTTCCTCTGACTGAACGAAGCCTCAGCAACACATTGTCCAGCACCAGAAAATTGGAACCTCCCAGGATCTAGAAATGCATTGCACAAACCTTTCTTCAAGGCCTCCTGAAGATGTTTCATCCTCTGCTCCCTCTGCGAAGGCAGGATGAGTTCTGCAACCTTACTCTTGTAAGGTGGATCAAGAAGGGTTGCCAGCCAGTAATGATCCCTCTCCTTGATACCACGAATCCTAGGGTCCTTTTGCAGGCTTTGCAGAATCAGGGAGGCCATACAGCATAAGTTTGCAGAGGCATTTGATTCTGAGTTCTCTGAGTCACTAAGGATCACATGATCCGAAACTGCCTCCTCCCAGCAACGTACAACTCCTTGGGTTTCTGGGGATTTAAAAACATCCCTTGAAGACTGCTGCTGAGTGTTATCCTCTACATACATGCTGACACAATCCTCCTCCTCCTCTTCTTCCTGTGTGTTTGGCGGGCCCACAGGAATGCTATCTGGATAAAAGGGGGCCTTGAGAGATAAGGAAGTCCTCCTCTTCTTCCCGCTGTTCTGCCTCAAGTGCCCTGTCCATTATTCCATGAAGCGCGCGCTGCAACAGGAAGACTAGTGGGACAGTGTCACTGATGCATGCATTGTCGCTGCTCACCATCCTTGTGGCCTCCTTAAACAGTAGCCACTGGCGTGGCGAAAAGAAGCCAAGCTCCCCTGACCCTGTCCTGGTACCATACTCGCACAGGTACTTGTTGATGGCCCTCTGCTGTGTGTGCAGCTGCTGCAGCATTGCCAACATTGAGTTCCACCTGGTGGGCATGTCACAAATGAGGCAGTTGATGGGCAGGTTGCATTCCCTTTGAATGTCGGCCAGCCGAGTACTGGCATTGTATGACCAGCGGAAATGACCACAGACTTTTCTGGCCTGCCTCAGGAGATCCTGTAAGCCTGGGTTCCTGCTCAAGAACCGCTGCACCACCAAATTTAGGACGTGTGCCAAACATGGAACATGGGTCAAGTGTCACCGTCGGAGGGCAGAGAGAAAGTTGGTGCCATTGTCACATACAACCATTCCTGGCTGAAGCTAGCATGGCGTCAACCACCTCTGAGCCTGCCCCTGCAGAGTTGACAGGATCTCTGCCCCAGTGTGGCTCCTGTCCCCCAAGCAGACCAACTCAAGCACCGCATAGTATCTTTTTGCCTGACTGCTTGCGTAGCCCCTTGAACGCTTATGGAGCACTGCTGGTTCAGAGGACAAATCTGCAAAAGAGGCCACAGAGGAATAAGAAGAGGAGGGGGTGGAGGAGAGACCTGTAGCAGAATCACCACTAGCATTTTGGAGGCGTGGTGGCGGAAAAAGCTCCAACAATACTGAACCCTGTCCTGCATCCTTCCCAGCTGCCAGCAGAGTTACCCAGTGCACCGTGAAGGAAAAGTAACATCCCTGCCCATGCCAGCTGAACCATAAGTCAGCGGTAATATGCACCTTACTTCTGACCGCCCTGTCCAACGAGGCCAAAACATTGCCTTCCACATGCCAGTAGAGAGCTGGAATGGTCTTCCGTGAAAAGAAATGGCGTTTTGGAACCCGCCACTGAGGTACAGCACATTCCACAAATTCACGAAAGGGGGCAGAGTCTACCAGCTGAAAAGGCAGCAGTTGCAGTGCTAGCAATTTGGCCAAGCTAGCATTTAGACGCTGAGCATGTGGATGGATGGGATCAAATTATTTTTTACGGTTCAGCAACTGGGTTACAGAAATTTTCCTGCTAAAATCAGATGGTGGTGTACTGCTAGCAGATTGGCTGCAAGTACTTGGGAAACCTATTGCTATACCTTCATTCCTCTCAGTAAAAACAAGAAAATCCCGGACTGCTGCGCTCTGATAAACGATCATTTTTATTCCATCTTTATTCCATAAAAACAACAAAAGTCATCCACACAGACAGGAGGTAGCAATAGCTAACGCGTCCGAGTCCGGGATTTTCTTGTTTATACAGACTTGTGCACAGTCTGCACCTGACCCTCATCAAGGGTGGATAATTTTCAGCCATTGTTAGCAGAGCTTGTGGAGCGGCATTACTTCTGCTTCATTCCTTTCAGTGCAGGTTTTTGAGAGGACTGGAGGTATAGTGGGGTTGGAGATCCCAGATGAGGAGCAAGGAGAAGTCCGCCTTTTTCTTTGATGTGGGTGTTTTAAGTGCTGTTGCCAACAGACTGCATGGCAGGTCATCATATGTCTGGTCAAGCTTGTGGTGCTCAAGTGGCTGCTGTTCTGGCCACGCTTGATCTGCTTCAGACAGGTTGCAAACAGCAACGGTGCGATTTGCTGCACATGAGTCAAAAAAGACCCACACCAAGGAACTTTTAAAAGACAGTGAGGAGTCAGCAGCACCCTGCACCTGCGGAGCTCCGCGGTGTGATGCAATAGGGTGGCTGCCCTTAAGCTGCCCCCTAGAGGACACCCTGCCTTGTTGGAGTTGTTTCGCCTCCTCCTCCTCTCTTCTCTCAGGCACCAAAGTACAGTCAGTGACCTCATCATCCCCTCCCTTCTCGTCACTGGAGCAAACTTGGCAGTATGCTGCAACTGGGGGCACATGACTGCCAGTTTCTTGTCCTTCTTGGGCACCCCCTCTCTCTAGGCTCACTTTGCTCCCTTCCTCAACTTGGGAACCAACATTGCAGCCTTCAAATTGCTGTGCATCCTCCAGCAGCATGTACCCGACACTGTGGTCAAATAATTCTGGAGACTGCTCTGTGCATGATGGTGGGGCTATGGAAGGAGTGACTGTGGACAAGGAGCCAGTGGAATAAGCCGCTTTGGCAGCTGCGTTGGAAGGCAAACTACTCTGAGCCTCGGTGACAGAGGATGGGGAGGATGAGGACAGCTTTGTTATCCACTCCACCAACTCTTCTGCATGCTCTGGCTCAATAACACAATTAGCAGCAGAAAAAAAGGACAAGGGTGCCCCACGGCCACCTGCAGAGGATGCACCATGTCCACCAACAGCACTGTTGACTGTAGACACAGAGGCTGCTTGCCCTCTTTTAGTGGCCTGTGAGCATCTGCCTCTCCTTGGTGGCCTTCCGGACATGATGTATATTTTGTTTTGCAACACCACACTGCACTGTGTTAGATACTGTGTACACCACCAGAAGTGTATTAGAAACTGTACACACTGTATTAGATACTGTGTACACCGCCTGCACTGTATTAGCAAATGTACTACGGCTGCACTGTATTGTGTACACCACCAGAAGTGTAGTAGAAACTGTACACACTGTATTAGATACTGTGTATACCGCCTGCACTTTATTAGTAACTGTACTACTGCTGCACTGTATTGTGTACTGTGTACACCACCAAAAGTGTAGTAGAATCTGTACACACTGTATTAGGTACTGTGTACACCACCAGAAAAGTAGTAGAAACTGTACTATGGCTGCACTGTATTGTGTACTGTGTACACCACCAGAAGTGTAGTAGAAACTGTACACACTGTATTAGAAACTGTGTATACCACCAGAAAAGTAGTAGAAACTGTACTACAGATGCACTGTATTGTGTACTCTGTACACCACCAGAAGTGTAGTAGAAACTGTACACACTGTATTAGATACTGTGTACACCGCCTGCACTGTATTTTATACTGTGTACACCACCAGAAGTGTAGTAGAATCTGTACACACACTGTATTAGATACTGTGTACACTGCCTGCACTGTATTAGCAACTGCACTTTGGCTGCACTGTATTGTGTACTGTGTACACCACCAGAAGTGTAGTAGAAACTGTACACACTGTATTAGATACTGTGTACACCACCTGCACTATATTAGCAACTGTACTATAGCTGCACTGTACTGTGTACACACTAAGGAGTCACACCGAGAAGGGAGAATGGCTAATTGGTCCCAATTTGGACATTTTCACTTAGGGGTGTACTCACTTTTGTTGCCAGCGGTTTAGACATTAATGGCTGTGTGTTGAGTTATTTTGAGGGGATTGCAAATTTACACTGTTATACAAGCTGTACACTCACTACTTTACATTGTAGCAAAGTGTCATGTATTCAGTGCTGTCACATGAAACGATATAATAAAATATTTACAAGAATGTGAGGGGTGTACTCACTTTTGTGAGATACTAATATATATATATATATATATATATATATATATATATATAGTATGTGTGTGTGAATGTATATACACACACATACGAGACTGTATATATATATATATAAATACACCACCTGAAGTGTATTAGAAACAGTACACTACGGAATGCACTATAGATATAGGCTGCACTGGATGCAGAGTATATATATATATGTATGAGACATGACTGTATATATATATCAAATACACTGTCACTAACTGAATAACTTGCCTGCCTAATCTAACTCAAGTTACCTTTCTGTCCACACCAACAACACTACACAGGGCCGCCGTGTAAGCTGCCTTATACAGTGTGGGGCGTGGACTTAGCCCCCTGAGTCATGACTGACCAAAGGCAGCCTACCTTTGGCCAATTATGGCTCTCTTAGCAGAGGGCGCTGGGATTGGCCAAAGCATGCAGGTCAGGTGCATGCTTTGGCCAATCATCATACAGCAATGCACTGCACTCTCGCAGTGCATTATGGGGCTTTCCGCGGCGCTCAAATTTGCGACGAATGCCCCATAATGTTCGCTCTTAGGCAAACGGACGAACACCCGATGTTCGAGTCAAACTTATGTTCGACCCGAACATCAAGCTCATCCCTAGTCCCGGGTAGTGAATAAGGCTGCTCTGATATTTCTTCAGACTTCCATAACTGACCTCTGATAACTGGAGTTGTTGTCCCTTAATGGCAACTGTGTCTGCTTTATCTCTGACCTTGATCCTCACTTGCCTCTGGTAAAAGGAGTGGTCGTCCCATGTGGCATCTGCTTCTCCCTCACCACTTGCAATGATGCGGTTCCCCATCCCGTGGGACCTCTGCAACTTGGTTGGGCTTCCGGACTGCTTCTCTCAATCCTGGATAGGCCTCAGATAGCCTAGCAGCTAGGTGCTCCTGGGGGATAGGCCTCAGGCTTCTGGCCTAGCAACCCGGAGCCTTGTGACACACATCTACCCAGACAGCCATCCGGGTGGCACAGAACAGCGATCACCTGATTCCTCATGAATAAAAAGGCTCTCCCAGCAGGCCAAGGGACTAAAGAAACCCCTTCCAATTGGCTGAGACAACCCATCCACTCCTAGTTTGAATTTACTATGCCCTAGTCATTCTAATGCCACGGGCAACAATGCCACCCAGTGACAGAATTGAAAGGTGCATCAAATCCAGAGTTAGGGAAAAGACAGTGAATCCCTTATCAATCAGCCAGGCTAGTTACCACCTAGCAAGCTAAATTTGTTAGCAACCCTGGCTACTACCTGGTTGCTACATCTGTATATTTTCATTCATACATTCAAGTGCATATTCTTATCAAAGAGATCTCCATTTTGTTCTTAGTGGTGGTAATGACTTTTCCTTCTTACCTGAAGTAGAACGTTCAAGGCAGGATCACCAAGTATTATTTTAAGCCGCAGATTTAAAAATAGAATTATTAAATTAAAGTAACATGTTACTCTCATTTGAGATTTTAGGGATTGCCTTTAAATTTTTTTAAAATATGATGCGGGAATGGAGTCCTAAAGATGATTTCCACTTCCAAAGAAGAAAATCCATACAATGCAGGAATGCTAAGAAGGTGTATTTAGAAATCGAAATATCACTTAGTTTGGGTTTAGATGTAATTTAAGCTGATCACATTTGTATATATATATATATCCAAAACATGGCAAACTTACTATTGTTTCATTTTAAACACCTTGTTTCTCTCCTGGCAGTCATAATCCGAGTAAATACTTAATATGCTTACCCTTCTAACAGCTACAAGGCCTAGCTGGAAAATAGTGATAACACATGGAAAGGATGCTACGGTGGTATCTGGTCATCTACCAAAGAGCCCTGTTTGTCATTAGGTACTTAGACTCTATCTGGATACATCAAAGCATTATTTTCTGAACAAATTGAGTCACTGCTCCCTCCCAGTGCTCCAAAATGACAGGTGCTCTTGACATGTCCATTTTGTATGCTTTAACCCTTCAGCATCATGATTTCTCTCTTTACATCTATGTACATTCTTAAAGTTAAGCTGTGCAGATTGAGGCATATGTGAAAAAATACTCCAAATATCCAAACCTCACAAATGATAATATATTGGGTCATAAATATTCACGCGACATTCGTTTCTCTAACTTTCTTTGTGAGCTTTTAAAAATTATTTCCTCCCTCCTCGGGGGTCATGTGTTTCCCCAGCAAATTGTCCAAAATTGGTCATAATCGGGCACATGCTCAACGTTGTGTAACTGACAGCTTTCCATTAACAATAATGCGTAATTCAATTGACAGCCATGAAAATTTACCTAGCAATATGTTGTCGTTAGAGCCAACTGCTCTTAGCATTTAAACGATCCTTTCAGCGAGCCTGCTAATTCCTGCAGGCAAATATTCCTTGTCGCATTCAATAGCACCATAGATTAAGTGGCAATAATGGAAAAGCAGTGCCAGCTGTATGCAGAAAGCGCTCAGGATAAAGTGCTTGGGTGCCATGAGTGACGACGGCATAACTGCCTAATAGGGATCACACATATTTTTTTTCTGCAAAAATGCCTCAGATAAAACAGGAATTGTTTAAAGTGAACCTGTGTTTTCTCAATGTTCGACTTATGTTCTCCTTCCCTTCACTCCCCCTTGATTAATTCTCTTTTAGGGATGGGGGGGGGGGGTGTGTGTGCAAGAAAAGCAACCTTTATTTGTATGGGGTACATGTGACTCCCCTACCTCTTATGTGATAGAGCTGGTACTTGGTGACGACATGGTGCTGTCACATGGTTGACGGGAAAAAGTCACTGTTTAAGCTTCAACTAAGATTGACTTGGCGCTAACAGAGGGCTCCTTACCCTTGCTCTCAGCTGCAAATGAATAGGGAGGGGAGTGAAGGGAAGGTTAAGTATGAGCCGCTGCTGCAGACAGCTTTAGACCCCATGCACACTTGGCATTTAATCCTGGTTCATGGGGCACTGGCACTTATCTGTAGATGCACTGTGCATCCCTTCTGCCAACAGCCTGTCAAACTCTATGATAGGCTGACAGTTGCTGCAGCTAGACCGGGATGGATGGTACATCTAGCGTTTTGAACATTTAGGGCAGTATGCGCCCATGGGCGAATGCCCGGAAAGCAGACTGCTTGCGTTCTGGACATTCTTCCCTGGACACATACTGTTCTAAATGTTCA
This sequence comes from Lithobates septentrionalis, assembly GCA_037952835.1. NCBI lineage: Eukaryota > Metazoa > Chordata > Amphibia > Anura > Ranidae > Lithobates > Lithobates septentrionalis. The sequence goes on from JBBDGP010000554.1 coordinate 1,021,773, forward strand.
AACCGCTAGTGGCACCGTCCAGGCTAAACTGTCTGTCCACTAGCCTCCAGCTAGAGCTGGCTCTGGGTTGAACATTGCACTGACAGTGACTGCTGTGACAGCGATGCTGGATTTGGCTGGGCTTCAGTGGCTCACTATAGGGTCCACCCGGCTGATGTCGCTGGTCCTGGGGGGGCAAGACAAAATATCTGGGGGTGTAGCCCACCCCTGCACGCCCCCCCCCCCACAATATCTGGCCCTGCTCCTGCAATGTATGAAAGCCTGTGAGGTAGAGTGGCAAAACTTGGGAGACAGGGGGCAGAGCGTTGCCACCCTATAGCAAAAAGTGCCTTTCGAAGGATATTCATGCCGGGATCAACAGGTATTATTTTTAATAAATACAAAACAATATAAAAGAAGGTCCTAATCCTTTAGCATGTTTGGTTAAACCAATGTGCCACAAAACATCACATAACAATATTGTGTATCAAACTTAGAAAAAGTCCATAGATGAAAATAGGAAAACAACCCAAACACCATGCTGTGGAGTGAGTGGTATTTTCTTCTATTGCATCCAACCAGAGTGCTTCCACCATATATGTGTAAAGTGCTCACTTACCAACAGTAAATGGCCGAAAGGCTTAACGAGCTTTGCAGACACCATCTAATATGGAATGGATATGATGGACTCAGTACCTCATTTGCTAATCCACTTTCAATATTGCCCAACACCAAGGATCCAAAGAGAACAATCCTCGTAGTGCAGCAAGTTTTTATTTAAAATGAACAAACTTAAACACAATTGCATTGCACTAAAAGGCACCTCCACAAACCACTCTCACTTAGTACCCAGACATGCGCCGCTTGTAACCACCGATCCGGTGTGCGCTCCAAATCCCAGACGTGACATGAAGACATAGGCGGGGGTGATGACAGCGGCGTGCCTCAATGCAATTCGCACATCTGTGCGTCCTCAGGAAGCTTTTCTTTAGAGCACATTATTTTATTAAAAGCTGTAGATATAAAATATTGATAATGACTTTTGAAATTAATAAGTTAAATCTATCAAATTTTAGAGGTTAGGTTTACATATTCTTAACTACCCTGGATAGAAAATGTAAAGACTTTTATACTCTTATTTTTCAGGCTGGGTTCCAAAAGTCATTTTCACACACTTGGCAACTGCAGCCAGAGCCAATGACACAGACCTGGTGCTAGTGGATGCAGTTGACTGGCGTGTAGGGGATGAAGTTGTCATTTGCGGAGGAAGGTTTGAGGGTCTCATCAGACAGCAAGAAATTCTGAACATACAATCCATTAATGGCACACACCTCTCTGTCAGCCCATCTCTGAGGTGAGTCACACTTCAAATTCATTAAAACCTCAGGATGCCAAAGCTGTTTTAAAGGCAATATAGACAGGTTTAAATTTTACAGAACCTCCATTGTTTGGAAATGCCTTCTGTAAACTGAGGTGCTAAGTGAAGGAAAAGTATATTTCTCTGGATTGCAAGCTTCTATGGCCATGATGCTTTCTTCTATTGTGTTGTGCTTTTAGTTAATTATTTTTCCTACAATTTGCATGTGTTTATCACTGGATACATTATGTTTATTGTTTTATTTGTGTTACCCAACCTTATAATTATTTTTGGCATGGATCTATGAACTGGCACTATAAAGGTTTTCAGTTTGGTTTTTTTTAACATGATGCCCACTTTCTGTAATAGTCACTTATAAGCTTGAATTCTGAATTTTTAGGTGTCTTTTAATTTCAAATTTTTTGATTACAGGTATTCCTATGACATTGTGAAGCAATTTATCGAAGCAGACTGGATAATTCTAAGACCTGTTATAGCTTTGCTAAGCAGGGATATTGTAGTACAAGGGAATCTAACAGATGAATACATCAGCCACTACCAACGATGTCAGCAAGTAGGAGTGTCAGGTATACATTTATATATCTTGTAAGGGGGGCAGGCTCAACTGGTAGTGACAGTGGTAAACCATGAAAGAGACAGGAATACCCAAAAATAGTCCGAGCAGGTTTGTCCTACATTTTTTTTTACGTAAGGAAGCAAACAGTTTTTAAAGCAGAAGGGCTAGGAGGATATGGTAAAGCAAACCCACAGCATAAAACCAACGAAACACCTGCTTCTCCGAGTTAATAACTAAACTCAAGTCAGTTTCTGATAAACAGAATGCCTCCTAATGGGTTCCCCAATGGGCAGCACATATACCTTTTTAGTGTTTTGTCAGTAGTTAGCATTTTCATAGCAGAGAGATTGAGAGAAAGAGCCCCAATCATCAGTCAGCTCTCATTTGCTGTTACATGAGTAGAACCCCATTACTGTACTTTTATACCCTTCCTCAGGCTGACTTGCCAGCCATTCCCAGGATGTATGAGGTCACATAACACTAATAATGAGACATGAGCCCCCAGGCCTGTATTCGTTTGGATAGACCCCAGACTACGGATGTAATAAATATTGGTTGATTGTATGTGTTACAAGTAGTAGGTGTGGTTTAATGCCATGGAACAGGGGCTACTCATGCCAAGGCAGGAAATAAACAAGAGCAGTCAGGAAACAAGCACAAGGTCATGCCAGGGCTTAGACAGGAATCAGTAATCAAGATCCAAAATCTTGAACAAAAGCAAAAAGAAATTAAGATCAGATTCTAAGACTGGACAAGTCATAGTGAAACTAGTAGAATAACATCTTTATATGATAATTTTCTAGTGCACTTACAATGCAAAACAGAAACTTTTGGTCAGGCACATTAATAACAATGGGGATACTATGGGGACCTGTTAGAGCCCTAGGTCTCACGGTAACCCCATATGTACTGCTATTTAATTCTACTAGTTAATAAATGTCTAGCAGTACATGTGATTATTCTGTATATACATACAAGTAACATGTCCTAATGTGTTTTTTTTTTATTTTTTTTTATTTCTGTTTAGATATTTCTGAGTGCCCCTATGACAGAAGTGAGAAAATTTTGGGATCTCAAGACCTAGGTTTGGTTTTCATGGCACAAGCTTTTGAAAATGAGTTGAATCTAATCCACATATCTGGAGTCCAGTTCCTCCACACAGGCCAGGCTTTTAATAAGCCCCTTGGTGCTATAAATATTATTGGCCCACTGTTCGGTATGAAACTAAGGCACCATAATTACATAACAACAGAAAAACTTTGATTAATGCAACAAATATGCACATTGGTTAAAGATACCAATGGAGGATTTGAGGGTCGTTGGAAGTATAACTGTAATCAAAGCTAAACGTGATGTTGATACCTATATAGAGAGGGAAGCAGCAGCCAAAAAAAGAAAGGTTGGATTGGATGACTGTCACCATGTCAATAGCTGGCTTTAATGTCAAATGCTATGGCCTTACAATACTGGAGAACTGTGTTCCCCCATGGAACACTATCTGCATGTGTATGTGTATAGTTCTCCAATTTTGCATGGGCCTCCCCTGATTGTTCTGTTTACTTTTACATTTCAGAAACATACTAGTTAATAAACTGCTTCTGATCACACTGTATGATTATATGTACATGTATGATATTAGTCAGGGATGTTAGATTGTAACATCAGCAGTATTTAATGAATATCATACTATATATACTAAAGAAATAATGAATTACTAAGCAATGATTCCACCATAAAGCATTTCAGTTGCAGTTCCACATTCCAAGAACAGTTTAAAATTCCAACATGGAAGAAATTTAACCAGATTAAACCCTGGAATATTAGAAAGCATGTTGTAATATAAATAAATCCCACAAGTTATATTAGAGCAATACATTTGCTATGTTCGAAAGATCCAAACTTGGGTATCAGATGGCACGCACATACAGATGTGGTAAATTTCAAACAATTTGTACAAATTGACTTTCCACTCAAATAATAACATTTTTTTATTTTTAATCTTTGGCTTAATTACTTTGACCCCAGTCAAATTTTAAAGTAGAACTACAAGAAATACACATCCAAGCTCTTCTTAAATAACAACTTTCACTAGATCATTGCAATACTCACCCCTACAGAAGGCCCTATCCCATGAACATTTTATTAGAAACGGAACGGTTGCACACTCCCCTGGAAGCGTGAATACTTTATTGAAGTGTCAAATATAGATTAAAAAATCACAGCACTGGAGCACTGACAGGTAGGAAGGTAGACGCATTTCACGCACAGCAGCGCTTATTCATTTTGGTAAGGAATAAGTGCTGCTGTGCGCCAAATGCGTCTACCTTCCTACTTGTCAGTGCTCCATTGCTGTGCTGTTTTAATTTGTATTTGACACTTCAATAAAGTATACGCACTTCCAGGGGAGTGTGAGGCCATTCCATTTCTATTGTCAGGATCTCAGAGGCGAGCCGAGCTGAATCGAGCAGGCACCTCTGTCTATGGATCACATATGGGTCTGAGTGTCCTTACCTTACCTTGTTGCTGTTTGTGTGAACATGACTAGATGTTGCTAGTAGGGATGAGCTTCGAGTTCGAGTCGAACTCATGTTCGACTCGAACATTGGCTGTTCGCAAGTTCGCCGAACAGCAAACAATTTGGGGTGTTCGCGGCAAATTTGAATGCCGCGGAACACCCTTTAAAAGTCTATGGGAGAAATCAAAAGTGCTCATTTTAAAGGCTTATATGCAAGTTATTGTCATAAAAAGTGTTTGGGGACCTGGGTCCTGCCCCAGGGGACATGGATCAATGCAAAAAAAAGTTTTAAAAACGGCCATTTTTTCAGGAGCAGTGATTTTAATAATGCTTAAAGTCAAACAATAAAAGTGTAATATCCCTCTAAATTTCGTACCTGGGGGGTGTCTATAGTATGCCTGTAAAGGGGCGCATGTTTCCTGTGTGTAGAACAGTCTGACAGCAAAATGACATTTCGAAGGAAAAAAAGCCATTTAAAACTACCCGCGGCTATTGCATTGCCGACAATACACATAGAAGTTCATTGATAAAAATGGCATGGGAATTCCCCACAGGGCAACCCCGAACCAAAATTAAAAAAAAAAAATGACGTGGGAGACCCCCTAAATTCCATACCAGGCCCTTCAGGTCTGGTATTGATATTAAGGGGAACCCCGGACAAAATTAAAAAAAAAAAATGACGTGGGGTTCCCCCTATATTCCATACCAGACCCTTCAGGTCTGGTATGGATTTTAAGGGGAACCCCGCACCAAAAAAAAAAAAAAAAACGGCGTGGGGTCCCCCCAAAAATCCATACCAGACCCTTATCCGAGCACGCAACCTGGCAGGCTGCAGGAAAAGAGGGGGGGACGAGAGTGCGGCCCCCCCCTCCTGAACCGTACCAGGCCACATGCCCTCAACATTGGGAGGGTGCTTTGGGGTAGCCCCCCAAAACACCTTGTCCCCATGTTGATGAGGACAAGGGCCTCATCCCCACAACCCTGGCCGGTGGTTGTGGGGGTCTGCGGGCGGGGGGCTTATCGGAATCTGGAAGCCCCCTTTAACAAGGGGACCCCCAGATCCCGCCCCCCCTGTGTGAAATGGTAAGGGGGTACTTACCCCTACCATTTCACTAAAAAACTGTTAAAAATGTTAAAAATGACAAGAGACAGTTTTTGACAATTCCTTTATTTAAATGCTTCTTCTTTCTTCCTTCATCTTCTTCTGGTTCTTCTGGCTCTTCTGGTTCTTCCTCCGGCGTTCTCGTCCAGCATCTCCTCCGTGGCGTCTTCTATCTTCTTCTCCTCGGGCCGCTCCGCACCCATGGCATGAGGGGAGGCTCCCGCTCTTCTCTTCATCTTCTTCTTCATCCTCTTCTCTTCTTTCTTCTTCTCTTCTTCATTTTCTTCTCCGGGCCGCTCCTCACCCATGCTGGCATGGAGGGAGGCTCCCGCTGTGTGACGGCGTCTCCTCGTCTGATGGTTCTTAAATAACGGGGGCGGGGCCACCCAGTGACCCCGCCCCCTCTGACGCACGGGACATGACGGGACTTCCCTGTGGCATTCCCCGTGACGTCACAGGGAAGTCCCTGTCAAGTCACCGTGCGTCAGAGGGGGGCGGGGGTCATCAGGTGGCCCCGCCCCCCGTTATTTAAGAGCCGTCAGACGAAGAGACGCCGTCACACAGCGGGAGCCTCCCTTCATGCCAGCATGAATGCGGAGCGGCCCGGAGAAAAAAATGAAGAAGAGAAGAAGAAAGAAGAGGAGAGGATGAAGAAGAAGATGAAGAGAAGAGCGGGAGCCTCCCCTCATGCCATGGGTGTGGAGCGGCCCGAGGAGAAGAAGATAGAAGAGGCCGCGGAGGAGATGCTGGACGAGAACGCCGGATGAAGAACCAGAAGAGCCAGAAGAACCAGAAGAAGATGAAGGAAGAAAGAAGAAGCATTTAAATAAAGGAATTGTCAAAAACTGTCTCTTGTCATTTTTAACATTTTTGACAGTTTTTTAGTGAAATGGTAGGGGTAAGTACCCCCTTACCATTTCACACAGGGGGGGGGCCGGGATCTGGGGGTCCCCTTGTTAAAGGGGGCTTCCAGATTCCGATAAGCCCCCCGCCCGCAGACCCCCACAACCACCGGCCAGGGTTGTGGGGATGAGGCCCTTGTCCTCATCAACATGGGGACAAGGTGTTTTGGGGGGCTACCCCAAAGCACCCTCCCAATGTTGAGGGCATGTGGCCTGGTACGGTTCAGGAGGGGGGGGGGGCGCACTCTCGCCCCCCCCTCTTTTCCTGCAGCCTGCCAGGTTGCGTGCTCGGATAAGGGTCTGGTATGGATTTTTGGGGGGACCCCACGCCGTTTTTTTTTTTTTTGGCGCGGGGTTTCCCTTAAAATCCATACCAGACCTGAAGCGCCTGGTATGGAATTTAGGGGGTCTCCCACGTCATTTTTTTTTTTTTAATATTGCCCTGTGGGGAATTCCCATGCCGTTTTTATCAATGAACTTCTATGTGTATTGTCGGCAATGCAATAGCCGCGGGTAGTTTTAAATGGCTTTTTTTCCTTCGAAATGTCATTTTGCTGTCAGACTGTTCTAAACACAGGAAACATGCGCCCCTTTACAGGCATACTATAGACACCCCCCAGGTACGAAATTTAAAGGGATATTACACTTTTATTGTTTGACTTTAAGCATTATTAAAATCACTGCTCCTGAAAAAACGGCCGTTTTTAAAACTTTTTTTTGCATTGATCCTTGTCCCCTGGGGCAGGACCCAGGTCCCCAAACACTTTTTATGACAATAACTTGCATATAAACCTTTAAAATTAGCACTTTTAAATATTAATGTTCGTGTCCCATAGACTTTAACGGTGTTCGCGTGTTCGAGCAAACTTTTTTCCTGTTCGCATGTTCTGGTGCGAACCGAACCGTTCGGCTCATCCCTAGTTGCTAGTCTTTAGCTGGCCACATACCTGTAGATTTTGTTTAAAAATTCTTGTTTTCTGAACCTTTGTTCAATTATCTAAGAGTTTAAAGGGTTTACTTAGCCTCAGCAATCACTTTTAAGCAGACACACTGAAGGACAAGGATGGAAATGTTTTATGTAATCCAATGGTGACAAATTAATTTCTATTGTTTAAATTGGCTCCTGGCAAGAAAAATCAAAACTAGTGTTATTGATCTGGTGCTCAATTGAAAAGTTGTTCGAAATTAGTTGAGTCTATGAAAGCACCATTGAATGCTTGAAACGATTTTGATCCTTTCTCGTCCAAACGTTCAAACAAAAATGTAAGGCCAGCTTTGTGGGCTGAATTATGGCCAATGTCATTCAACTCACTTCCTGTGAGCCCAATCTGTTGTGGACAGATCTTCTGGGGGTGCATCATCAAGCTGACCTGAGCTCAGAGCACTACTGCCTTGAGCACCTCTCAGGCATCATTATGTTAGCTCCATTTAATGCCAGAGGAAGGATTGTCCACCACCGACATTGGAGTCGAAAGACCTGTAACATTATTGGACAAGCCAGAAGACTCTTGAGACTCTTGGAAAAGAGATAGCTATACAAACATAAAAAAATAAAAGAAAAAAGTGAAGATAAGCTTGGTGGGGGATGGAATAAAGTCCTGATTTAATTGCTGTGATTTCCCCTCACTTCCTGTCCCGGGGACAACTTGTGCTTATAAAAAAACTTAAAGCTCAAACTTAGTTGGCAATGGCCAGGAGACATCAGGTCATATGTGTAGCCTATCTTTATTTCAGCAAAGCATTTCGTAAAGTTCCATATAATGATCTAAAACAAAAGTTGTACAAGCTAGGACTTGGGTGGTTCAGTGGAAAGGTTTGTTGGGTAAGGTATGTCCTTTTGCTGATGACACAAAGGTGTGTAATAGGGTTGATATCCCTGGAGGTGTCTGTAATATTGAACATGATTAGGTTGAAGATTGGTCAAAGCAGTGAAAACTGCAGTTCAATGTTTCTAAATGTAAAATAATGCACTTAGGGAAAAAGAATCCCTTGGCAGAGTACAACTTTGGGGGAAAAGTGTGGGCACTACAGAGGAAAAAGATTTGGGGTTACTTATTTCAGATGATTGCAATATGAGCAAACAGTCCAGGCAGTGGAAAAAGCAAATAGAATTCTAGGATGCATCACCAGAGGGGTCATTAACAGGAGGAAAGAGGTCCTGATTCCCCTATATAGATCTTTATTGAGGCCTCATTTAGAATACTGTGCCCAGTTCTGGAGATCTCACAAAAAGATATTGATAAGATAGAACAAATCCAGAGATGGATAACAAAAATAGTGAACAGTTTGAGGGATAAAACTTATCAAGAGCGACTTCAGGAACTTAACCCCTTCACACTGACCGTCTCCCAGCCCTTTAAGAGTTCTAAAAGCCAAGAGGCGGAGGCGGGCATTCATGTCATGTGACCGCTGTAATTGGCTGTCACAGTAGTCACGTGATCACAAAGCTCCTGATCACAAGTATGCATTGGGAGCTTACCGATCCCATGGGAAGTTGTTTACACAATGGCCGCAGCGTTAAGGCCCACCCGCCGAGAGGCCGCATATATGCGTGCGGCTGGCGCGAAGTGGTTTATCTGTACAGTCTGGAGGAAAGAAGGGAAAAGGGGAGACCTGATTGAAACCTTTAAATACATCAAGGGCTTGAGTAAGGTTCAGGAGGACAGTAATTTCAATATGAAGCCAAGATCGAGAACATGTGGACATGACCACAAACTAGCACAGAAAGTTCAAAACTAATCTTAGAAAGTATTACTGAAAAGGTAGTTGATACTTGGAATAGACTTCCAACACTGGTAATGAGTCAGTCAACAGTAAGTGACTCCAAACATGCTTGGGACAAAAGCATAGATCTATACTCAGACAAAAATAAAGCAAAAAAAATTAAATAATGTATATAATAAAAAAAAATCTCAAAAACGCGCAGACTCAATGAACCACTTGGTCTTTTTTCTGCCATCACTTTTTATGTTTTTATGTGTATATAATAAATTCTTCAATATTTGGGTTGGTGTTAAAATACTGCATTCTTTGCTCTTGATACAGATTCTTATATACAGAGATCCATTGTGAAGAATTCCTTTGCACGAGGTGGCATTCTGACTGGAGTTTCACATTTTACAGTGGTGGAGAATATCTTCTATGATATTCAAGGTCATGGCCTGATTGTTGGTGAGATATTTAATATCAATGATAACAGTCATTTTTTAAGATGCAGTTTTATGTAATTTGGCTGAATTATGACCAAAATGATTGTGTTTTGTTCATGCTCTATCTTGCTTCTTACTTATTACCTCCATGTCCCCGATTCACTTACATTTCCTTCAGGGCCCTTTAGGAGTATTTGCTGCCCTAGGCTCCAATAAGCATTTCACTCCATTCTCATAAATGTTCAAAGAAGATCCAATCTAATGAGTTTATGAGTGCATTGAAAATTCTCATTTATTTTGGTATACAGTATATAGCTGTTCCCTCACTTCAGCAGTTCATGCCTTTTGTATAATTTGTGATTCCTTATTAGACTGCAAGTTCCGATGAGCAGGTCCTCTTCTATCTCTTGCTAGGTTTGAACTATTATTGTATTTTTAGTATGTTATTTATGTTTCCTTTAGATACCTCTCAAATGGGCATACCGTCAATCCACTTATGACCTGTGATAAGACGCATCAAAAGCAGACTGCAATTTTAACTTAGCAGGGGATCCATAGACGGATCCCCTTCTGAGACAGATAAGAAAAGAAATGGATACCACATTGTTAACATCCGTGTTCATTCTGATTCTATTCTGTTTCTCCTCCATCTTGTGATGGGGCCTGTTCAGGTCCGTTGGACCGAACACAAAAAGTTTTTAACCAGGTTGATTTTGTGGAAAAGAACAATAAGGAACGGATATAAATGGACATACAGTGGGGACGGAAAGTATTCAGACCCCCTTAAATTTTTCACTCTGTTATATTGTAGCCATTTGCTAAAATCATTTAAGTTCATTTTTTTCCTCGTTAATGTACACACAGCACCCCATATTAATAGAAAAACACAGAACTGTTGACATTTTTGCAGATTTATTATAAAAGAAAAACTGAAATATCACATGGTCCAAAGTATTCAGACCCTTTGCTGTGACACTCATATATTTAACTGAGGTGCTGTCCATTTCTTCTGATAATCCTTGAGATGGTTCTACACCTTCATTTGAGTCCAGCTGTGTTTGATTATACTGATTGGACTTGGTTAGGAAAGCCACACACCTGTCTATATAAGACCTCACAGCTCACAGTGCATGTCAGAGCAAATGAGAATCATGAGGTCAAAGGAACTGCCTGAAGAGCTCAAAGACAGAATTGTGGCAAGGCACAGATCTGGCCAAGGTTACAAAAAAATTCTGCTGCATTTAAGGTTCCTAAGAGCACAGTGGCCTCCATAATCCTTAAATGGAAGACGTTTGGGATGACCAGAACCCTTCCTAGAGCTGGCCCTCCGGCCAAACTGAGCTATCGGGGGAGAAGAGCCTTGGTGAGAGAGGTAAAGAAGAACCCAAAGATCACTGTGGCTGAGCTCCACAGATGCAGTCGGGAGATGGGAGAAAGCTGTAGAAAGTCAACCATCACTGCGGCCTTCCACCAGTTGGGGCATTATGGCAGAGTGGCCTGACGGAAGCCTCTCCTCAGTGCAAGACACATGAAAGCCCACATGGAGTTTGCTAAAAAACACCTGAAGGACTCCAAGATGGTGAGAAATAAGTTTCTCTGGTCTGATGAGACCAAGATAGAATTTTTTTGGCCTTAATTCTAAGCGGTATGTGTGGAGAAAACCAGGCATTGCTCATCATCTGTCCAATACAGTCCCAACAGTCAAGCATGGTGGTGGCAGCATCATGCTGTGGGGGTGTTTTTCAGCTGCAGAGAAAGGACGACTGGTTGCAATTAAGGGAAAGATGAATGCGGCCAAGTACAGGGATATCCTGGACGAAAAACGTTTCCAGAATGCTCAGGACCTCAGACTGGGCCGAAGGTTTACCTTCCAACAAGACAATGACCCTAAGCACACAGCTAAAATAACAAAGGAGTGGCTTCACAACATCTCCGTGACTGTTCTTGAATGGCCCAGCCAGAGCCCTGACTTAAATCCAATTGAGCATTTCTGGAGAGACCTAAAAATGGCTGTCCACCAACGTTTACCATCCAACCTGACAGAACTGGAGAGGATCTGCAAGGAAGAATGGCAGAGGATACCCAAATCCAGGTGTGAAAAACTTGTTGCATGTTTCCCAAAAAGACTCATGGCTGTATTAGATCAAAAGGGTGATATTTCAGTTTTTCTTTTTTAATAAATCTGCAAAAATGTCAACAATTCTGTGTTTTTCTGTCAATATGGGGTGCTGTGTGTACATTAATGAGGAAAAAAATGAACTTAAATGATTTTAGCAAATGGCTGCAATATAAAAAAGAGTGAAAAATTTAAGGGGGTCTGAATACTTTCCGTCCCCACTGTACATCCAATTAAATCCACCTGCCAATAGAGACTGCATAGGCCTGAAACTGGACAGAATCTGAATGAACAAGGATGTCTTGTGTAATATCCATTTCTGTTCTGATCTGACCTAACAGGGGATCCACCTATCTATGGAAGAGGACTTTGGATATCAACAAGGACAGCAGCCACCGGTGCAAAGGGCACTTCTCATTAGGGTTGTCCCGATACCGATACTAGTATCGGTATCGGCACCGATACCGAGCATTTGCCCAAGTACTTGTACTCGGGCAAATGCTCCCGATGCTTCCGCCGATACTATGACAGTCAGCGGTGATCGGCGTGTGGGGGAGTTACTAGCTTCCCCCCCGCGGCTTTCAGTGACATACAGCGGTGATCGGTGCTTGTAACTTCCCCACGCGATCACCGCTGACTGTCACTGCATCCTCATCCATGCCCCCTCTGTTCCTCTGTCCCCCTCTCCTCTGTCTCCCTCCGTTCCGTTCCTCTGTCCCCCTCTCCTCTGTCTCCCTCCGTTCCGTTCCTCTGTCCCCCTCTCCTCTGTCTCCCTCCGTTCCGTTCCTCTGTCCCCCTCTTCTCTGTCTCCCTCCGTTCCGTTCCTCTGTCCCCCTCCGTTCCGTTCCTCTGTCCCCCTCCGTTCCGTTCCTCTGTCCCCCTCTCCTTATCTGTCCCCCTCCGTTCCGTTCCTCTGCCTCTCCGCTGTCCCCTCCGTTCCTCTGTCCCCCTCTCCTTATCTGTCCCCCTCCGTTCCGTTCCTCTGCCTCTCCGCTGTCCCCTCCGTTCCTCTGTCCCCCTCTCCTTATCTGTCCCCCTCCGTTCCGTTCCTCTGCCTCTCCGCTGTCCCCTCCGGTCCGCCGTCCTCCTCCTCCTTCCTGTGTGAATGGAGAGAGTCAGCTGACTCTGTCCATTCACATAACTGAAACATTGTAATCTCCTTTGATTACGATGTGTCAGTTTATGAATGGAGAGGAGCCGCTGTCTTCTCCATTCATTCTCAGTGCAGCTGAGGCTGCAGAGAAAGGGACTGGGGAATCTCTATCCTCTGTCTCTTTCTCTGTCTCAAGGGGGAGATATCAGGGGTATCTCACCAAAGCCCCCCAACAGGGCTGATTTAAAAAAAAAAAAATATTGCAAAAATGAATAAAAAAATTATTATTGTAAAAAATAAAAATTGTAAATAAAAAAAAAAACACACAGACACCGTTCACCCCCCCCCCCCCCCCCGAAAAAAAAGAAAGCATTGTTAAAAAAAAAAAAAACTGTCACGTGACATAAAAAAAAAGTATCGGTAATCGGTATAGGCGAGTACTTGAAAAAAAGTATCGGTACTTGTACTCGGTCCTAAAAAAGTGGTATCGGGACAACCCTACTTCTCATTAAGCCCAGACTGCCAATGAAACATCCCCACAGGGTGTATAGCCATGCGGCCTGGGCTGACAATGGAAATCTGAATCGACTCACATAATAAAACATGCAGGAGGCGCTACAGCTGCCGACTTGACTAGTTACATTACTATGCTGAAGACACTGGGAATAAGGCTATGTATCCTTGGAATTTTTTTTAAATATATTGTGTGGAGGGTTTCAAGAAGAAAAGGAGGATAGATTAGTAAATGGACCAGAGGTTTGCTGTAGGATGAATAATTTTGTGTTTAATTATTAAAAATGTTATTTTATTTTAGGAGAACCTTTCCATGCACCACTTGAAATTAAGCATAATCTAATGATAAGGATTTCAGGCAGCAATGGTCTCTCCAATATTGAAATACTGGCTCCAGCTGCTGTCTATATCAAGTCACCTTCCAGCACCATAGAGGTAGTAAGACATTGACGGAAAGATGGTCTGTTAATAATGGAATGCCATGGTCTCCTCTCCTTATTATAGGACTGTCACTCTTTTAGACAGCCTAATGAAGAACAAAGCTAAACTGTCAATACTGGTCAATGACGTGTGTCGATATGTCAAAAAAATAAAACTGATTATTCTGCAGCCATCATCTAGCAATAACCTATGGCAGGGCTCACCAAACTTTTTACTTTGAGGGCCACATCATATATTTTACAGATATTCGCAGGCCAAAAAAAAAAAAAAGAGTTCTTTATAAATGGATCCTCAGCCATGGAATAGAATAGAATTTGAAAGGCTGCCATCAGCAAGGATGGATGGTGCACCTGTATCCTCCACCCACACCTAAATGCTCGTGCTTCCTGCACCAGAGCCAAGCATTTAGTGTGCATAAGGCCTTACACCTGTGTTTCTGCCAAAGTCACACATTTATGTCCCCATCAGGTTCTCCCTGCCCATTTTTGTCTCCATCAGAATCTCCCCATACATCCGTGTCCCCATCAGAGACTCCCTACGCATTTATGTCCCCATCAGAGCCTCCCGCCCATTTGTGTCCGCAGCAAAATCTCCCCATACATCTGTGTACCCATCAGATTCTCCCTACCCATTTGTGTCCCAATCAGAGTCTCCCCATACATCTGTGTCCCTATCAGAGTCTCCCCATACATCTGTGTCCCAATCAGAGTCTCCCCATACATCTGTGTCTCTATCAGAGTCTCCCTGCCCATTGAGTCCCCAGAAAAATCTCCCCAGACATCTGTGTCCTCTGCAGATTCTCTCCACACAATCGTGTCCTCATCAGACTCTCCCTGCATGATTGTGTCCTCATTAACACCCCCTTGCACATTTGAGTCCCAGTCAAAGCCACCCCCTGCACATTTGTCTCCAATCAGAGCCCCCACCACACACTTATGTCCCCTCAGAGCCACCTCCCCACACCCATTAAAACCCCTCGTGTCCATTTGTGTCTCCACCACAGCCCCCACATTTGTGTCCCACATCAGAACCCCACCCCAAACATTTGTGTCTCCATCAGCACCCCCTGCAGACTTGTGTCCCTATCAGAGCCCCCCTGCACACTTGTGTCCCCATCAGAGCCCCCCTGCACACTTGTGTCCCCATCAGAGCCCCCCTGCAAACTTGTGTCCCCATCAGAGCACCCCTGCACACTTGTGTCCCCATCAGAGCCCCCACTGCATGCGTGTGTCCCCCATCAGAATCCCCCCATACTTGTGCCCCCCCCACACTTGTATCTCCATCAGAGCCCCCACTGCATGCGTGTGTCTCTATCAGAGTCCCCCTGCACACTTGTGTCGCCATCAGAGCCCCCCTGCACACTTGTGTCCCTATCAGAGCCCCCTGCACACTTGTTTCCCTATCAGAGCCCCCCTGCACACTTGTGTCCCCATCAGAGCCCCCCTGCACACTTGTGTCCCCATCAGAGCCCCCCTGCAAACTTGTGTCCCCATCAGAGCACCCCTGCACACTTGTGTCCCCATCAGAGCTCCCACTGCACACTTGTGTCCCCCATCAGAATCCCCCCATACTCGTGCCCCCCCACACTTGTATCTCCATCAGAGCCCCCACTGCATGCATGTGTCTGCATCAGAGCCCCCCCCCACACCTGTGTCCCCATCTGAGCCCCCTAAACATTTATATCCCCATCAGAACCCCCCTGCACCCTTTTGTCCCCCACCAGAGTCCACATCCCTCATTTGAGTCCCCACCAAGAGCCCCCTCTGTACATATGTGTCCTCCCCAGCACATTTATTTCCCCATCAGTACCCCTGCACTGTCTTCTATTTCCCCTGTGTCTATTACGAATGCAGTACTCCTCTGAAGGGCTGGCTTTAGTGCAGCTTGGGCTTTGTTGGGTTTCTCAGGTTGCAGGACTTGCACTGCACACCCCCTCACTGCCTGTCAGTTTGCAGAGCAAGCACCGCAACCTGTGCAGAGTCCATACCCTGCAGTGAGTCTGGTGATTCTGCTGTGGGCCGGAAAAAACGTCCTGGCGGGCCGTACTTTGGAGACCCCTGATCTACTGGAACGCTTGTCCTAAATCTATATATTTTTCTTAGTACAGTTTTACTTTAATATAACCATCCAGGTTATGGTGAACAGGGACTAAATGAATCAAAAATCCCTCCACCTGAATCAGTATGTAGCACAGTAAAGCATTCTTAGAACAGAAAGTATTCACATATACGTATCATTCCATCACATATTCCACAAATAAGAGGATTATTTCTCATTTTCGGAGAGTGGGCAAAGCCATGCAAATTATTCCTTTTTGTTCCATCTGTCCCATTTTTAGATGTGTACCCAGAACTGTGTCTCTCAGACTGCAGCCAGATCTAAGTTAGCTGCATCGGCTCACTCCACTCTAAAGCAATAGTAAACACAGGGATATGCAATTAGCGGACCTCCAGCTGTTGCAGAAGTACAAGTCCCATGAGGCATAGCAAGACTGACAGCCACAAGCATAACACCCAGAGGCAGAGGCATGATGGGACTTGTAGTTTTGCAACAGCTGGAGGTCCGCTAATTGCATATCCCTGGTATACAGGGAGTGCTTCTTCCTCACCTCTGGCGAAGGTGAACGCCATGAAGTTAAGAAATCATTGGTTTTGGGGCCCGGGCCCATATTAACGAGTTGTACTGGCTACTAAACAGCAGCAACAACTCGTTGGTTGGGGCCCGGGCCCCCTACATGTGTATGGGCCGTCCCCCACTGATGGAAAAAGGGGCCACATAGTTTAAAATTTTAATCAATTAAATGTGTAAGTAAGGTTCAGGGGACAGTATTTTTACCATAAAGCTAGAATCCAGAACACAACATGACCTTAAACTAGCCAAAATAGAGTTCAAAACTAACTTTAGTTAGTATAAAGTATTACTTTATTGAAAGAGTAGTTGATGCTTGAAATAGACTTCTAGCAAAAGTAGTGAGTCAGCCAACAATAAGTGAATTTAAACACGCTTGGGACAAGCATAGATCTATACTCAGACAAAAATCATATGAAAATAATAAATAAAAAGAGGAAAAATTGATGAACCATTTGGTCTTTTTTTGCCATCACTCCATTCCATATTTGTACTCATGAAATGTATTTTCCTTTTTTTAAATTTATTATAGGTGCATCATGGTGCTCACTTTTAAAGCATGTATTTTGGCAACCAGCGCTGGGGCCTGTGTCAATAAGCTTTTGCTTGCTTCAAATGGGTTTTACATTGGTATGAAAGTCTATAGTTTTGCACAACCTGCTTACAGTGGGTCTAATTCTGCTTACTGCGATGGCCAGCTATAGATGGGGGCAGTGGCACTTTTTTGTATCACTGTATATTGTTGACGCGTTTTGCCAAACCCACAAGGCTTAATCATATGACCTTTATGACTAATGCCCTGTACACACGATAGGATCTTCAGACAACAAAATCCATGTTTTTATTCCCGACAGATGTTGGCTCAAACTGATCTTGCATACACACGGTCACACAAAGTTGGTTGGAAATTCCGAACGTCAAGAACGCGGTGACATACAACACGTACGACGAACCGAGGAAAAATGAAATTCAATAGCCAGTACGGCTCTTCTGCTTGATTCCAAGCATGCGAGCATGCGAGAACTTGCGAGAACTTTGTGCATCGGAATTGTGTACACACGATCGGAATTTCCGACAACGGATTTTGTTGTCGGAAAATTTGAGAACCAGCTCTCAAATTTTGTGTGATGGAAATTCCTATAGAAAAAGGGGGATGGAGCCTACACACGGTCAGAATTTCCGACAACAAGGTCCTATCACACATTTTCCGTAGGTTATCTTTTGTACAGGACATAAGCCATGTGGGCGGAGTGAAATGCGTAAGCATGGTGTGGACTGTGAGGAGCCCAGGCTGAGGCCATTTTCCATTAACTTACACAGCATATGGGCATGTGGCATCCTTGAGTTACATTTTGTTCAACAGGCTAGGGTGGGCGCTTCAAATGCTGGAACCCAGGTATACTGTAGTGGATTACCGCAGGAGTTTTGTATGGGCAATAGGAACAGTGCTCCAAGAGGTTGAGAAGGGCGGCAGGATGCTGTGATGTTTACTGTAAGCCATGTGCAGCATTTTGCCAGCCCCTCCCACCAGCTATGATCTTCCTGCATTGAATAGAGAAGCACTGAGACCCAGTGATGATATCACTGAGTCTCATATAAGGTTTGTGATAAAAATGAGGTGTTATATAAAAATTGAATAAACATGTTGAAAAGTATTTAAAAGAGGAACCAGGGAAGGCAAAGTATACGCAGATTAAACTTCCTAAAGAAGGCAAAAAAAGTGGAACCCTGTAATGCCAAAATAATACCTATTACATGGGGCATGAATATGAAATATAGGTAATATTGTGGTGTTTCTTTTTGTCTCATTACACATAATGACCTTCCAAATGCCAGCCTCTGTTTCTATATCTTGGGATATGCGAGACTACGCTATATCTGTGTTGGAGCGAGTGCATTAAGCCATTGCTCTATGAGACCGAAGTTTGTTCAGGTGAGATTGGAAGCTGGTGTCAAGTTGTCCCCAGGCGTTCATAGATTACTCACTTTCACCTAAAATTTAACCTGCAGAACGCTGTAAAAAATGCATTCAAATCAGAATCCAAATTGATTTGCACACAAACTCTCTGCTTGCCTAAACCGGCATCAATACGAGGGAGGACGCCTATATGAATGAGTTGATTTAATGACCAGACTTACACAAAGTACTTTCCTCCAGAAGAAGTGCAATTTGGAAAATGGCATAAGGTAATTCTGGAGCCCGATCCTGCCTAAAGCGCCAGTACTGATGTGGAAACAGACCGTGTCAATGACGAAGTTTGGTGAGCTTATTTATATTCTGAAAAGCGGCGGAAGGAATCCCTTTTATCTATTATGCAAGGGCTACGGAGCCAATCAGCTGGAAAAACTCCACGTCGCTGGCAGGTACAGGTAATACTCATTAGGGAAATCCCCTGTACTTAGGGAGGTACAGAGAAATGTATTTTCTGCTGGAAGGTTAAAGTTAAAGTGTATGTCCAGGCAGGACTTAAAGTAGAACTAAAAGCAACTTTTTTTTCCCATTTTGTATAGCGTAAGAGAGGGTTATAACATAAGTAGGGTTGCACCGATACCAGTATCGGTGCCGATACAAAGCATTTGCCCGAGGAACAGTACTCGCGCAAGTGCTCCAATACCTGAAACTGATACCTTCAGGCTCGGTTCTTTCAGCTGTCAGCGGGATTCTCTCACTGACAGCTGAAATGTAAAAAAACCCCCCGAAAATTACCGGTTGTTATGGAGCGGGGCTGCGGCATCCTTAACAACTGATGACTCATTCAGCTGTTAGTGGGATTCCACTTTGACAGCTGAAGTGTAAACTAAGCAATTGGAGGTGTAAAAAAAAAAAAAAGAAGCAGCCTGACAATGTTTATCAACAACATTGCTCAGCCGCTAAAACAGAAAGATAAAAAGAAACCTTGTTTCATTTTGTATCTTTCTATTTATTCATCTACAGATCAAAGGGAGGAACTTCCATCTGTAGATGAAGTCAGTTTAAAGCAACCTGCCAAGTAAAAGAAAGTTTTTTTTTTTTTTAAATGTTCCTCTGTTTAACCCCTTATTAACACTTAATTTACTCTAATCAGCCTTAAATAACTTCTTATTCTCCTTCCTTATTTAATTATTATTTTCCTGCTGATTTTTTTTGTTCACTTCTATTTTATAAACTAAACTATAAGGCCTCATGCACACTGATGCTGTTAAACTCAATTTTTTGTAAGTTTACGCATTTTTTTCTGGACTTAAACGCCCCTCTATGTTATCCTATGTGTCCATGCACACATGGACGTTTTTATCCGTTTATCAGCCGAGGAATTTATAGGCTGTTTTCTGAATGCCCAAAAAACGTGTTCAGGAGCGAGCATTCTGACCACAAAAAATGCTGAACGCTCCTAAACGAGTTTAAACGTTAGGCACATTTAGCTTTTATTTATTTCAATCGCCAGAATAAATAAAAATTCTGGCCAATGAAATAAACAAACTCCCAAACTCTATCAAACTCGCCTAAACTGTTTTGAAAAAATGCAGTTTAGGTGAGTTTTTAATGCTGATTTTCTCCTGTGTGCAATTTGTTTTGTTTGCTTAGTTCGTTAATATTTTTACACCTTTAACATATATTTACACATTTCACATTGAAAAAAGTGCAAAATTTGTAAAAAATAAATGTATTTAATTTGTAAATAACTTTTCATTGCTTTGTACCATTTCTGAGAGCTGAAGTGTAAACGTTGCCGGCAGGTATCGGTAATTGGTATTGATGAGTACTAAAAAAAAAAAAAAAGAAAAAAAGTATCGGTACTCGTACTCGCTGTAAAAAAATGTTAGTGGTGCATCCCTAGTTATAACACAATTTCCTGGTGCCTCCATGGCAACATACACATGGTTGGTTGCTCTGCCCACAACCAACCCACAAGACCACTTTAACTCAATAAAAGAAAGAGTTGCCCCCCCCCCCAAACGTCATTCTTTTTTCTGTCCTCAAGCCTGCAGGATCACCGGGATCAGCCCTTACCTCACCACCATGTTGGTTCATGCTCCCCTGTAGTATGGAGTCCCAGGACGTAGGCTGTTAAATGCACCAATAAGTATTTTTTCTGTGGATCTTTTTTTGGGGCAGAAGGGACCACGGGGTCAGATCTTCTCTTCCCGCCTTCCCCTGGTCATCTATTTTAATTGTGGAAGCTATCCCAGTGGTAGTTTGATCAAAATCAAGAAAGGATCTTTCATGGATATGCATCTGCATTACTCCCAGGAGGTGACAGCAGTTTCTTAATTAGAGTTCCTATGGGATACCTCATGGCACCTCCATCATGCTGGTATCTGCTCCCCTGGGAGACACGCTTCCATGCTGCTTCATACCCCCTTCTCCGATCTCTGCAGTGCTTCATGCCTGCCGCTTGGGGCTCCTTTTCCCAGTTTCAGAAGGCAGGACCTCAGCGTCGCCGGATGACATCATCAGTGCATGCGTGATGGTTGAATGCCATCTTGAATGCCATCTTGGTACACCCAATGTAGGTGTAGGTTTTATCACAGTTGACAGAGAACTTGTCAGAAGTTATCATGCTGATAACAGAAGAATGCAGCAGGAGAAAGCCACAGGACTTAGAACTTTGAAGAGAGATAAGAAAACACTGCAGATATATGTGCCCAGCTCAAATTTCATGAATTGGGTTTACATATACTTTATATATATTTTAAAGCAGGGGTGTCCAACCTGCAGCCCGCGGGCCACATGCGACTAAAGAAGGCTATGAATGCGGCCCAACACAAAATCGTAAACTTACTTAAAAATGTTGATTATTTTGGGGAATTTTTTGTAACAATGTGTTTACACTTAGGGAACACATGTGGCAAAAGTAAAATTGGAAAGTGTCTCTTTTATAGATTTTATCTTTCCCTCGAAAAATCCCCCACTCTTCACAATCTTGCCTTATTCATGTCATCAGTTTTCGGCGGCACCTATTTTTGTGAACTATTTTCAAGGATGAAGCACATGCAGTGCAAAATGAGAACCAAATTATCAGAGAATTCATTGAGAATTGCAACTACAGCTATTGAACCAGATATTGATGTGTTGGTTTTTTAAAAACAGATATCTCACTACTTTTATGTTGCCCTCTTTTACTTTTATAATATAAAATATCAAACAAAAATGTTATTATTTATTTAGCTTTATTACTCTGATAGGTACAGTCAGGGGAAAAAAGTATTTGATCCCCTGCTGATTTTGTACGTTTGCCCACTGACAAAGAAATGATCAGTCTATAATTTTAATGGTAGGTTAATTTTAACAGTGAGATACAGAATAACAACAAACATATCCAAAAAAACACATTTCAAAAAAGTATATAATTGTAAAGTATAAATTGATTTCACCTCTAAATAGACTATCCTCACTTCAGTCCATCATGAACGCTGCTGCCAGGCTCATCCACCTCACAAACCGCTCAGCGTCTGCTACCCATCTCTACCAATCCCTCCATTGGCTGCCACTCAGTCACCGAATTAAATTCAAGATACTAACTATAACTTACAAAGCCATCCACAACCTGGCCCCCAGCTACATCTCTAACCTAGTCACAAAATACCAACCTAATCGTTCTCTTCGCTCCTCCCAAGATCTCCTGCTCTCAAACTCCCTTGTCACCTCATCCCATGCTCGCCTTCAGGACATCTCCAGAGCCTCTCCCATCCCCTGGAATGCTCTACCCCAATCTGTCCGATTTTCTCCTACTTTATCCACTTTCCCTGAAAACTCATCTCTTCAGAGAAGCCTATCTGGCCCCCACCTAACAACTGTACATTTATCTTCTCAATCAGCACATCGCCCACAGTTATTACCTGTTGTATTTCTTGACCTTCCCTCTTAGATTGTAAGCTCTAAGGAGCAGGGCCCTCTGATTCCCACTGTATTAAAGTGTATTGTATTTGTACTGTCTACCCTCAAGTTGTAAAGCGCTACATAAACTGTTGACGCTATATAAATCCTGTATAATAATAATCAGGGCCGTCTTTAATTTTGATTGGGCCCTGGGCAAACATTTTCTTGCCCCCCCCCCCTCCATTCTGAGACATACAAAAAATAGCAGGTAGACTCAAAATCAGTTTACTGCAGCAGATCACGCAGCAATTGCAATTGTTTGCCAGAGGTTACAGCCTATCATTACTGCTCACTGGCTGGTTTCTAGAGGTTACAACACATAATTTCTGCTTGCCGATTGGTTGCTAGAGGTTAATGTACATTATTAGCGCTCACTAATTGGTTGCTAGGGGTTACAGCACATCATTAGCACTTACTGATTGGTTGCTAGAGATTAAAGCAGATCACTACTGTTTGCTGATTGGTTGCTAGAGGTTCATGCACATCATTACCTCTCACTGAGCAGTGGAGCAATCCCAAATAATTAAGCAAGTAAAGGGGCACATTAATACACATACTACAGGAGAGGTTCAGAGACTGGGGACATACTGCAGGAGACAATCAGAGACTGCGGACATACTGCAGGAGACAATCAGAGACTGTGGACATACTGCAGGAGACAATCAGAGACTGCGGAAATACTGCAGGAGACAATCAGAGACTGCAGAAATACTGCAGGAGACACTCAGAGACTGCTACTTTAGTGAGAGCAGAGAGTGGAAGCCCCGCCCACAGTCCTGAATGTATGTAGTGAGTTTGGCTGGCCAGGTATGTCCTTACAGCCATAAAATGCCGACTGTTTAAACCCTGAGCTGTGTTATTTAACTGTAAAGCTGTGCATTGCTGAAAGTTCTCTGACCGTCCCCTGTATAATGTCTGCAGTCTCTGATTGTCTCTTGCAGTATGTCCGCAGTCTCTGATTGTCTCCTGCAGTATGTCCGCAGTCTCTGAGTGACTTCCTGCAGTATGTCCGCAGTCTCTGATTGTCTCCTGCAGTATGTCCACAGTCTCTGATTGTCTCCTGCAGTATGTCCACAGTCTCTGATTGTCTCCTGCAGTATGTCCGCAGTCTCTGAATGTCTCCTGCAGTATGTCCGTAGTCTCTGATTGTCTCCTGCAGTATGTCCGCAGTCTCTGATTGTCTCCTGCAGTATGTCCGCAGTCTCTGATTGTCTCCTGCAGTATGTCCGCAGTCTCTGATTGTCTCCTGCAGTATGTCCACAGTCTCTGGTAATCTCCTGCAGTATGTCCACAGTCTCTGGTAATCTCCTGCAGTATGTCCGCAGTCTCTGGTAATCTCCTGCAGTATGTCCGCAGTCTCTGAGTGTCTCCTGCAGTATATCCGCAGTCTCTGAGTGTCTCCTGCAGTATGTCTGCAGTCTCTGGTAATCTCCTGCAGTATGTCCGCAGTCTCCGATTGTCTCCTGCAGTATGTCCGCAGTCTCTGATTGTCTCCTGCAGTATGTCCGCAGTCTCTTAGTGTCTCCTGCAGTATGTCCGCAGTCTCTGGTAATCTCCTGCAGTATGTCCGCAGTCTCTGGTAATCTCCTGCAGTATGTCCGCAGTCTCTGAGTGTCTCCTGCAGTATTTCCGCAGTCTCTGATTGTCTCTTGCAGTATGTCCACAGTCTCTGATTGTCTCCTGCAGTATGTCCGCAGTCTCTGATTGTCTCCTGCAGTATGTCCGCAGTCCTTGATTGTCTCCTGCAGTATGTCCGCAGTCTCTGATTGTCTCTTGCTGTATGTCCGCAGTCTCTGGTAATCTCCTGCAGTATGTCCGCAGTCTCTGATTGTCTCCTGCAGTATGTCTGCAGTCTCTGAGTGTCTCCTGCAGTATTTCCGCAGTCTCTGATTGTCTCCTGCAGTATGTCCGCAGTCTCTGAGTGTCTCCTGCAGTATGTCCGCAGTCTCTGAGTGTCTCCTGCAGTATGTCCGCAGTCTCTGAGTGTCTCCTGCAGTATGTCCGCAGTCTCTGATTGTCTCCTGCAGTATGTCCGCAGTCTCTGATTGTCTCCTGCAGTATGTCCGCAGTCTCTGATTGTCTCCTGCAGTATGTCCGCAGTCTCTGATTGTCTCCTGCAGTATGTCCGCAGTCTCTGATTGTCTCCTGCAGTATGTCTGCAGTCTCTGATTGTCTCCTGCAGTATGTCCGCAGTCTCTGAGTGTCTCCTGCAGTATTTCTGCAGTCTCTGATTGTCTCCTGCAGTATTTCCGCAGTCTCTGATTGTCTCCTGCAGTATGTCCACAGTCTCTGATTGTCTCCTGCAGTATGTCCGCAGTCTCTGATTGTCTCCTGCAGTATGTCCCCAGTCTCTGAACCTCTCCTGTAGTATGTGTATTAATGTGCCCCTTTACTTGCTTAATTATTTGGGATTGCTCCACTGCTCAGTGAGAGGTAATGATGTGCATGAACCTCTAGCAACCAATCAGCAAACAGTAGTGATCTGCTTTAATCTCTAGCAACCAATCAGTAAGTGCTAATGATGTGCTGTAACCCCTAGCAACCAATTAGTGAGCGCTAATAATGTACATTAACCTCTAGCAACCAATCGGCAAGCAGAAATTATGTGTTGTAACCTCTAGAAACCAGCCAGTGAGCAGTAATGATAGGCTGTAACCTCTGGCAAACAATTGCAATTGCTGCGTGATCTGCTGCAGTAAACTGATTTTGAGTCTACCTGCTATTTTTTGTATGTCTCAGAATGGAGGGGGGGGGGGGGGCCCAAGAAAATGTTTGCCCAGGGCCCAATCAAAATTAAAGACGGCCCTGCGGGTGGGCCTACATCACCCGTGAATTGGGGCCCCGATGACAGCTTTGCAGAGCGCAGAGGACATGGGAGGATGTATTCCGCGCTAGCCAGCTGAGAGGGGTGGGGCCGGGAGCTCCACTGACGCTCTGACCCCAGCCTGTGTACTGGGAATAGAGCGCCTGTAGTGAGAGCCAGTAAAAGGAGTGGGAGTGTCATTGGAGCTCCCGGCCCCGCCCCCGGAGCTCTGTATTCACCAGCCAGTATAGAGGGGGTGGGGCCGGAAGCTCCACTGACACTCGCACTCCGATCACTGGCTCTCACTACAGAAGCTCTTTTCCGAGTACACAGGCTGCACGTGGGCGGGGTCAGAGCATCAGTGGAGCTCCCGGCCCCGCCCCCTCTCAGCTGGCCAGCGAGGAATACATCCTCCCGTGTCCTCTGTGCGCTCTGCAAAGCTGTCATCGGGGCCCCAATTCACGGCTAGCGCGGGCCCCCCAACAAAGATTGGGCCCAGGGCAAGTGCCCTGTTTGCCCTGCGCTAAAGACGGCCCTGATAATAATAATTTGCATTTTAATGAGTAAAAGTTTTTGACTCCTTCACAAAACATGACTTAGTACTTAGTGGCAAAACCTTTCTTCGTAATCACAGAGGTCAGACGTTTCTTGTAGTTGGCCATCAGGTCTGCAGACATCTCAGGAGGGATTTTGCCCCACTCCTCTTTGCAGATCCTCTCATTAAAAAGGAGTTCCACCCCCCCAGCAAAAAAATTTAAAGTCAGCAGCTACACATACTGTAGCTGCTGACTTTTAATATTAGGACATTTACCTGTCCTGGAATCCAGCAATGTCTGCACCCTAGCTCTCGGGTGCTGCTGCCAACATTCGTAGTGATGGAACCCGGCAGTGAAGCCTTTACGGCTTCACAGCCGGTTCACTGCTGCCAATTCGCGAAGCACGCTGTGCTTTCTGAATGGCCCAGCGGCAGGGGAAGGAGGATGTGGCCGAACTTCCAAGTGATCGCACCGCGACGTGATTTCTCGGAAGTGGGGATGGGTAACTGTCAAAAAGAGGTACCCATTCCTCCCTTCCCCTCGACAGGTGCCAAGTGTGTCATCAGAGGGGGAGAGGAGGCTGATAAGCAGAGCTTCCAATTTTGGGTGGAACTCCGCTTTAAGGTTTCGAGGCTGACATTTTGGAACTCGAACCTGCAGCTTCCTCCACATATTTTCTATGGGATTAAGGTCTGGAGACTGGCTAGGCCACTCCAGGCCCTTAATGTGCTTCTTCTTGAGCCACTCCTTTGTTGCCTTGGCCCTGTGTTTTGGGTCATTGTCATGCTGGAATACCCATCCACAACCCATTTTCAATGCCCTGGCTGAGGGAAGGGGGTTCTCATCCAAGATTTGATGGTACAGGGCCCTGTCCATTGTCCTTTTGATGCAGTAAAGTTGTCCTGTCCCCTTAGCAGAAAAACACCCCCACAGCATAATGTTTGCACCTCCATGTTTGATGGTGGGGATGGTGTTCTTGGTAGTCATAGGCAATATTCCTCCTCCTCCAAACACAACAACTGGCTTGCACAGAGTCCTGACCTTAACCCAATAGAACACCTTTGGGATGAATTAGATCGGAGACTGCGAGCCATGCCTTCTCATCCAACATCAGTGCCTGACCTCACAAATGTGCTTCTGGAAGAATGGTCAAACATTCCCATAGACACACTCCTAAACCTTGTGGACAGCCTTCCCAGAAGAGTTGAAGCAGTTATAGCTGCAAAGGGTGGGCCAACTAAATATTGAACCCTACGGACTAAGACTGGGATGCCATTAAAGTTCATGTGCTTTTTGACAACATAGTGTATGTTCAGCACCCTAATGGCTGCTCCCACCAACCATGGTCTGAATGCATTGCATAGGAAAGAAACGAGACCCAGAGATGATTAGAGATGTAAAAAAAAAATGATTTTAGTTAAAAATGTAACCAACATGTTTATGGGGAGGGTTAAACCAGGGATGGCAAAATATAAGCAAAAAATATAAAGTAGTATTCAGCGAATAAAACAGCGCATACAAACTCGTGTACAACAAGTGTTGCATAGTGCTTGTGCTGATAATTAGGATGGGTGCTGGAGTGAGGACAGGCGGACATATTCCTTTGTGTTTTGTCTGGGGATATATATCTGCCTGTTTGCGGGCAGCCATTAACTGGCTCTACAGGGGACCCTTCACACCTTCATGTGGCCTTTGATCACACAAATATGGCATGGGGGAAGTTAAAATGTGAAAATTGTTACAAAAAAAAACCTCTAGGAAAGATTTGTAACAGTAAGGCCCCATTCATACTTTGCGCAGTGAGAACATGAGCTCCCGCTTGCATTTATTTATAAATGAATATGTTGGAATGGACTCGTATGCTGCTATATATGAACTAAAACTAAAATAAATAAAATGAATGTGAATATGTGATGAAAAGGTTTTTTTGTGGAACTGCTGCAACCACTAACCAAGTGTACTGACACACTTATAAGTTTATAAACAATAACATATACTAAATGGTCCGCTCTCTATTTAAATAAACAAAAAATGAAAAAATGTAAATCACCAATGTAGGTATGCAAGTGATGCTATCTCAGACTACAGTATGCTGGGACTCTGAGGAAGTCACGTGACCAGTGACGCAACACATTGAGTGAAACCGGTGACATCACTTCTGGTTGACGCACCAACCGGAAGTGTGGTAGGAAAACTATGTTTATAATGAGATACACTGCTCGATTTGTATTATTTGTGAGTGCATCTGCATTTTAACCTCTTTGCGCCAGCCGCATGCAAATATGCGGCCTCTTGGTGGGTGGGCCTTGGCACTGAGCATATTTGCTAGCATTAGTGCAAATACAGCTGTGCCTAGAGAGTGCACCCTGCATGCTCCCAGCACAGTTACTTGTGGCTACTTGTGGCTAACGGATCCTGTGACAGCCAATCATGGCAGTTACATGATCATAAATCTTTCCCCGCCTCCTGAAATCCTAAACCCCTTAAAGGGCCGGTAGGCGCCAGCTCCAAGGGGTTAATAAATAATTAAAAAAAATATATTACACAGTGCGCTATGAGAGTTCTCCCCTTCTTCATTTGAGCTACATGTTGAGTGGAGGCAGCGAGGACAGATCCCATAAAAGGACCCCTCATGTGAAGTGGCTTTTATTAGCTAGAGGTGGAGTTGCAAAAGCCACACAATAAAGCGCAAGTGACCTATTTTATATAGGTCAGACTTTAAGGTGAGCGGGCACTGCACCCATTGGTGGATTGGTGAATTAGGGCGCTGAAGCACACCCCTTTGAGCACTATTGGAAATTATATTATTACTTCACAGAATGAACACTTATACCTGGATATTTGATTTCATATTTAAGGACATTTGCTATGGGTGAAAAGTGATTTTATGCATGACAAACGTGCCAAAGAAGCTCATGTGCCAAATTTTAGCATTGAGACAAGTGCGTTTGGTGCCGCGTTTTGCTGAGATTTGTGCGCATTTTGTTGTGTGACAGATGCAGCAACATTTCAATGCGTTTGGAGTGCCATTAGGAAAAACAAGTGCGTTGTGCGTTTTTCCGCGTTTCTGAAAACCCAGACAGAAACGTGCAATTCTACCTGCATTTTCATAACAGCATAGTGTGAACGCAGTATAATTCAGTCAGTGATCTCTCTGAAACTATGTGATTATTAAAGTGTACCTTTTAGACTTTATGACGTGTCACAATAAACAAAGCCAAGTTTCAGCTCCAGTCAAGTGACTTTGCTTAGCCTGAGATCATCAGTCTGCTTCAGGGGAAGCATTTCCTCAGTACACCCTGCACTCTGTACACAGCACACCCCTGAACTCTGTACGTAGTGCACCCCTAAACTCTGCAATCTGTATATAGAGCACCCCTAAACCCTGCACTCTGTACATAGCACAACCCTAAACCCTGCACTCTGTATATAGTGCACCCCTAAACACTGCACTCTGTATATAGTACAAGCCTAAACCCTGCACACTGTATATAGCACATCCTTGAACTCTGCACTCTGTAGGTAGCGCACCCCTAAACCCTGCACTCTGTATTTAGCACACCCCTTAACCCTACACTTTGCACACCCCTGATCTCTGTACGTAATGCACCCCTAAACCCTGCGTTCTGTGTATAGCGCACCCCTAAACCCTGCACTCTGTACACAGCGCACCCCTAAACCCCCGCACTCTGCACATAACGCACCCCTGAACTCTGTACGTAACGCACCCCTAAACCCTGCACTCTGTACGTAGTGCACCCCTAAGCCCTGCACTCTGTACATAGTGCACCCTAAACTCTGCACTCTGTACTTAGAGTAATCCTGAACTCTGCACTGGGTACTCTGTACGTAGCACACCCTGTAGCCTTTTGTGGGCAACCATACTGCTCATGCAGCCCACAATGTATTTGGGTTTGACACCCCTGCTCTAAAAGAAGTTTCTAGAGCTTAGGGAGGCAGAATTCAAATAACCAACCTGAACATTGATCGGGGCCTAGCCCTTGCCCAGATGAAGGCTGGGGAAGCTAGTAAATAAGCTGGAGGCCTGGAGAGATGGTTCTTTTCCCTGGACGAGAGTCCCAAGCTACTAGGGCCCTAGCAGGCAGCCTGCGGACTGATTTGTTGATTTTGGGGGTCTCAGCTGTGGCAGGACTTCACCAAAGGAAATCTGGTCTGGAGAAAGGATTGTCTCCCTCACTGGGTGGTGGCCAGAGTAAGCTGTAAGGTAGCAGCTATCCTGGGGTTCCAGGATAATGACCCTGAATTGATTCTTGGTGACTGTGTGCTTTTGGGGTATACTGTAAGTGCCAGTGGAAGCTTTGGACTGAGACAGCCTCTGTACTGTTTGTAAAAGAACCAGTTAATATCAGCGCCGCTGTGGGAGTAGTGCTACAGCTGTATATTGTGGCATGTCAAGAATTCATTCATGCACACTTGTAAAGCTACTTTAAAGCTGCAGCTTTATTGATTAAAAAAAAGATATTCTTCTCCAAAGTTCAATTTAGAAGGTTCTTTTTTAAATTCATTCAATCACAAAATGACTTGGAGCAAGACTTGAAGGATTGCTGGATTCTCTTTGTGCTTATGTTTTAGGATAACTGGGTATGCAGCTCTGGTTATGGTTATTTCTATCATCTGTCACCATCTGGACCTTCCCAAGCGGTCCTGGGCTCATTCAAGAACAACGTGGCTGAATCCTGTACAAGGTGAGGAAAGAACCCTGAGATTAAACTGGATGTAGTAATTTAGTATCACTAACACTTTGCTTAGTCACGTGTTATTTAAATAGTCAATGTGGATTTCCAGCCAAAGTCCAAGATGGAGCAGCAGGGGTTCATTTAGGATACTGGACAAAGTGAAGTAAGTCAAGCAGAAATGCCTAGGATGTCAAGGTTGGCATTTGCCAGATAGAATGGTCTGTCTGCCTGAAGGTCATAGTTGGATGATGTGAAATGTTGGTGGCTGTACATCCTGACTTTCATAGTTATGTTGTTCCATACCTGGCTGGGTAGGTTGAGAATAACTCTAGTAGCCTCTGCTACTACAGTGATCCTTGTTGTCTACCAGGTCCCGCCCTGAGCAACTTCCCTGCCGCATGGTGACCATAGGGGGTTTTCCGCTTCACACGGGTGCCATTCAGAGAACACCTTCCTTTTTTTCTCAATGAATACAAGAGGTTTTCTGATTGGACAAAGTGGAGATTGTGATATCACTGGCATGCCTCCATACCTTGTGTAATCAGAGAACTCTTTGCATTCATTGAGGGAAATGCAATGCATTCTTTGAATGGTGCACATTTCGAGCGAACAACCCCCTGTGCAGGGCAACTGCTCGGCATAGGACATAGAAGACAAGGATCACTGTAGTAGTTGTGGCTACTACAGTGATTCTTCGCTTCTACATGGATCAGCCAGGTATGGAATATGTATACTTACATTGGTCTACACCACATGTGCAGTCTGGTGAAGGAAAACTTCAAACAAACTCAATAGTTTTAGCTAGATGGCATTCCCGCTGCAAGGCTTTGCCATTGCTTACCCGACAGTATCTCAATCCATAGAAATACAGAAAGGAGCACCAGACCAAAAACAGATGAACAAGTTCAAGATAATTTTACTTGTTGGTAACTAGATCAAATAAAAAAAGAAAACCTGTTTGGGGGAAAATCTCTACCCCTTCATCAGTGCTCAATACACGATTAAACTTGAAACAATGGTCACACACATCTGTTTCAGGATAGGAATTAAACTGTCTTTGTGGTATAACAATTACTGATCGGCAATAGAAATTCTAATGTGGTTTAGGGTGTGGTGGTCACAAGGAGGTCCAAGAGGTCTGGTCCCAAAACGACTGACCAGCGGTCTCTGTGGTAGTTCAGGTTGTAAACTGGAAAACAAACGAAGGAGACGGGAGGGCCTTTGCAGTGTAGTAGGTTGGCCCAAAAAGAGACATTTATCTCAAAAGGTTGGATAAATAGGAAAAAAGAGAGAATAACTTACATGTGTTAAGATGCGGTCACCCTGTGGGCTAGAAATATGCAACCTCAATGCAGTATAAATTTGGTTGCTCTTGATGTCACAGGGGTCCCAATCCTGGATCCACTTGTGGGGTTTTCAGGTGGATGGTTAAACTAGGTAAGTTGGCTGAGGTCTAAAAAATGCAGTTGGTGGTCCAATTGGCAGAGGCGCCTTTTTTTGAAGGATAGCTCATAGTCATCTGATTTAATGAACATTAAGATACTTTATTTCACCAATAAAAGGCATTTTGTGGCTTTAAATTACCACTTCCTCAGGTCGGGGTGATACAGATATGTTTCACTTTTTCGTATCACTGTGTGTTGTCCAGTGGGTGGGTGTTATCCAATCCATGTTTTGAATGTTTTTAGTCCACCTACAGTTAAATAGATTTTGGATATTTTCACCTGGCACTCTGTCAAGAGTTTGCACAAATCAAGGTCTACTACAGGCAGAGCTTCTAGCCTCCATGCAAATAGAACCCATGGTGGGAATTACCCAAGACCCCACACTTGCAGCAAACCAAGGCAAATTCTTGTGTCACATGTTTTATGACATTCTGAGTTTACAAAAAAAAAATCATATCTATTTCTCCAACAGATCTGGCTTCTGGATCCACCCTGAATACATGCCCATCACCAATGAGGTCCTGGCCATGTTTCAAGACTTTACGGCCTGGAAAAGCCGAGGTGGAGCTCAGGTACCAAACGACAAACCCTATCTCTATCTCGAAATTGCGTTTAATTAGGACATGTTTCAGTGCCACCGCTTGGCACACGCCTCACAAACTGCTAATGTTTACTGCAAATCTCCAAATGTCTTTTACAAATTGGCACATAGAACGGAGAAAGAAACGAGCGCTCTTTCTTCGAAATCACACAAAGACATGAGGAAAATGGCATCCCTCCTAAATGGGGAAGATTAACATACTTTAGTGTTGCAAACAATCTGGTTAAATGATTCTAATTCTCATTTCTGGCTTGGCTTGCAGTTTAAACAAAAGAATGATTGGCTACAGTTCAGAGCGGCATTAGGAAAGATTAGTAGAGACTGGGGAAAATATCCAGATAAACCTGTTAAAGGGATACTAACCTAAAATAGGGTTCTCTGGTTAAAATATAGCTAAAGCCAACACTTTTTTCCATTTTGGATAAAGTAGAGGAGGGCAAAAACTGCCATCAGGTTTTTATGCCATCTGTGTCTCATTATGGAGATTTCCCTCTACTTCCTGTTCTGTAGACTCAACAGGAAGTGATAGGATATCTTGTCACAGTTAGAGCCTAACTACAGCTTTGCTATCACTTTAAATTGTTTGGGAAAATGTACATGACATGCTGCCACTGTAAGTGCTGTGTACTGTATGAGCTACATACAGTGTACAGCGATGTTCTGGCAGTAGCACAGAGGCTTCCTATCCCATTGCTGGAGCTAAACCAAGTCAGTTTCACCATTCACTGGAAGCCTCGTATTTTTAATAATAAATGCACAGTTTCTTCTGATTGGCTGAAGTACAGATTGTGACATCATCCAGCCGTCTCTCTACCTAAGCCTTTCAGAGGATGCCTTGTGTTCATTGATAGGATACAAGGCTTCCTGTGAATGGTTGATAGCGCTAGCCAGACATGAGTTTGTTTTGGAAACGGGACAGTAAGTCTCAGTGCCATCTACTGTATAACCACCTCAACTCTGGAAGGTTTTACCCCTTCATGACGAGGCCATTTTTTGCTATTCAGCACTGCGCTATTTTAACTTGTAATTGCGTGGTCATGCAACACTGTACTCAAGCAAAATGTGTATCATTTTTTTCACACAAATAGAACTTTATTTTAGTGGTACTTGATCACCACTGGGTTTTTTAATTTTTTTTATATAAACGGAAAAATACAGAACACTTTGAAAAAATAAACAATATTTTTTACTTTCTGCTCTAAAATATTTCCAATAAAAAAAAAAATGTCTACATAAATTTAGGCCAAAATGTATTCTGCTACATGTCTGTGGTTAAAAAAAAAATCCCAATAAGTGTATATTGATAGGTTTTGATTGAAATAGAGTCTACAAATTGTGGTACAGTGCCTTAAAAAAGTATTCATATCCCTTGACATTTTCCACATTTTGTCATGTTACAACCAAAAAATGTAAATGTATTTTATTGGAATTTTATGTGATAGACCAACACAAAGTGGCACATAATTGTGTAGTGGAAGGAAAATGATAAATGGTTTTCCAAATTTTTTACAAATACATTTCTGAAAAGTGTGGCATGCATTTGTATTCAGCCGCCCTGACCCAATACTTTGTAGAACCCCCTTTCGCTGCAATTACAGCTGCAAGTCTTTTTGGGGATGTCTCTACCAGCTTTGCACATCTAGAGAGTAAAATTTTTGCCCATTCTTCTTTGAGAGTAAAATTTTTGCCTATTCTTCCTTGAAAAATAGCTCAAGCTCTGTCAGATTGGATGGAGAGTGTCTGTGAACAGCAATTTTCAAGTCTTGCCACGGATTCTCTATTGGATTTGGGTCTGGACTATGACTGAGCCATTCTAATACATGAATATGCTTTGATCTAAACCATTCCATTGTAGCTCTGGCTGTATGTTTAGGGTCGTTGTCCTGCTGGAAGGTGAACCTCCACCCTAGTCTCAGAGTCTGCAAAAAGACTTAACAGGTTTTCTTCTAAGATTGCCCTGTATTTGGCTCCATCCATCTTCCCATCAACTCTGACCAGCTTCCCTGTCCCTGATGAAGAAAAGCATCCCCACAACATGATGCTGCCACCACCATGTTTCACGGTGGGGATGGTGTGTTCAGGGTGATGTGCAGTGTTAGTTTTCTGCCACACATAGTGTTTTGCTTTTGGGCCAAAAAGTTCAATTTTGATCTCATCTGACCAGAGCACCTTCTTCCACATGTTTGCTGTGTCCCCCACATGGCGTCTTGCAAACTGAAAACAGTACTTCTTATGGCTTTCTTTCAACAATGTCTTTCTTCTTGCCACTCTTCTATAAAGGCCAGATTTGTGGAGTGCACGACTAATAGTTGTCCTGAGGACAGATTCTCCCACCTGAGCTGTGGATCTCTGCAGCTCCTCCAGAATTACCATGGGCCTCTTGGCTGCTTCCCTGATTAATGCTCTCCTTGCCCGGCCTGTCAGTTTAGGTGGACGACCATGTCTTGGTAGGTTTGCAGTTGTGCCATACTCTTTCCATTTTCAGATGATGGATTGAACAGTGCTCTGTGAGATATTCAAAACTTGGGATATTTTTTTATAACCTAACCCTGCTTTAAACTACTCCACAACTTTATCCCTGACCTGTCTGGTGTGTTCCTTGGCCTTCATGATGCTTTTTGTTCACTAAGGTTCTCTAAACAAACTCTGATGGCTTCACAGAACAGCTGTATTTATACTGAGATTAAATTACAAACAGGTGGACTCTATTTACTAATTAGGTGACTTTTGAAGGCTACTGGTTGCACTAGATTTAAGTTAGGGGTATAAGAGTAAAGGGGACTGAATACAAATGCACGCCACACTTTTCAGATATTTATTTGTAAAACATTTTAAAAACCATTTATCATTTTCCTTCCACTTCACAATTGTGTGCCACTTTGTGTTGGTCTATTACATAAAATCCCAATAAAATCCATTTACATTTTTGGTTGTAACATGACAAAATGTGGAAAATTTAAAGAGGTGTGAATACTTTTTCAAGGCACTGTATATATACTGTAATTTTTATTTTTTTAACACTACTAATGGCAGTGATCAGTGACTTAAAATGGGACTGCGATAGTGCAGCAGGCGTTCTGACACTGTCACTGACATCTCCAGTGACAATAATAAGTGATCAGTGATAATACTATACACGGTCACTGTAATAATGACACTGGCTAGAAAGGGGTTAACATCTAGGACAATCAGAGGGTTAAATGTGTGCCTAACAATGTGTAATGTGTGTATTAGATGCTGCTTTTACTAAAGATCTCTTTGTTTCTTATCCCGATTGGCAGGGATAAGAAACAAAGAGATTGTTCCATCTGTAAAGAGCCCTGTGTTGATTGTCAACACAGGACTCTGGGCTGTGATTGGACACAGCTGATCAGCAGGTCCCGGTTGTGAATCATTGACCGGGACCTGCTAACAGATTCCTGCTGTGTACAATCACCCAGTGTATAAACCTGGAAACAGGCAGGAATGTATCAATATATCGATTTGCCTGTACAGGCTGCCCGTCCACAGCACATTGCTGGCAGGTGGTCCTTAAGTGGTTAATTAGTAAAATAAATACTTTGTTTGGGCCAGCTTGAGTCAAAAAAACAATTTAAAATGATAACAAAGGGATGAGTTCATCATTGTGCTATTTCCCCTTTACTGTCCAGTCACAAGCTGGGGGGTGGGTCCATGACAGCCTGGGTGAAGAGGAAGTGGGTTGAATGATGCTGGCTGTCATTCAGCTTGAAAGACTAAGGAGATTTGGTGACATAAAAGAAAAACAGCTCTGGAATGCTCTGGAATGACAGTGTGTATTATTTTTGTTTTCCAATTCACTACAAGTGTTAATTGTGAAAGGCAATGTGGTCATCAAGGACCCTGCTGACTAGTGACCAGCACAGAGGTCCTGCACTGCCCTCATGAAGATCAAACTCCATTGGCCACTTTGATTTGTTATTTACCCAAATGTACCAAAACATTTTATAACTAAAATTCACGAGGGTGCAGTACAAGTCCACCAATCAAACTGCACAGCAGCTGTATACCCTAAATGTTTGGTTTATTGTTAGCAAGAGGGTCCTTTACAGTAGAGTAGCTTAACTTACACAGGAAGCCCACAAGACAAGACTAAGGGAGAAAAACTTGACTTTTGTGTTGAAGCTTCCCCTGCCTCAGTACAAAAGCTGTATGTTAATAGGGATAATATCTTTACCGTGCTTTTAGCTGTCAATATGCTTTTACTGCCTAGATCTCTCGATGTGGAAACATCTCATTTAAAGGCTTCAAGATCTACTCCTGCCAAGAATTTGGGATTAATATCAGCGAAAGTAGAGGGAACACCGAGATTTCAGATAGTTTATTGCTTGGCCATTTTGATGGGGAGGTAAGTGATGAAATTTAATCTTTCCGTTCAGAGTTAGCAGGCATAAATAACCTTTTGACAGTTCCACTAAGACCAACCCGTCCGCTATGCTGTTGCCATATCAAAAAAACAAGGCGAGTATAGCTCTAAGCTGTGGAGACAAATTTGATAAAAAGTAAGATTCCCGGCTTCACTTTTACTCATGTCTCAATCCTTCAGCATGTTTAATAACGGCAAAAAAATATTGTATTTTATTAGCTCGACTAATAATAACACAGTGTTTTTTTTGTCCTGGAGCATATAGGTGATGGCTTGAACTGTATTTCATTATTTCACGCTCTCTAGGGATTAGTGCGATATACAAAATCTTGGGGATAAGCATAGCATACAGAATATATATATATATATATATATATATATATATATATATATATATATATATATATATATATATATATATATATATATATACTACTTCTGGGAAATACTTCTTGATGCTTGACATGTATGGCTTGTTGTATGCGCATTCAAAATGGGTCAAAATCCACTCCAACACTGGCTTGAAAGTAAACTTGACTTGAACTGATGTCCATGGGCCTCATAATGAGTCTGGCCAAAATAATACACAAAGTTAATTTTTGCTTTCCATGCCTCCCCAATGTCTTTCTTTTTGGATAGTGTAGGGAAGGATTAGAACCTCTGTCAGGATTTTGAGGATGATTTCCCTTCATGTCCTGCCCTGTAACCACACAAAAAGTGAAGGGTTTGCTTTCCAATGAGGGCACCGGCAGAGGTTCTAATCCCCCCTCACTCTATTCAAAATTAAAGTAAACTTTTCGATATAATCAATACTACAAGTGTGTAGCTGGAATACTAATGCACATACCTTTCAACTGCATGACTGCAGCATCACTCCTGTCAGAAGGAGCAGCGGCCGATAGCTGCTGCTGGAGGTAGGAGTCCGCTTTCTCATTCCTCCAGCCTGCATGGGTAAGAAAAGAGCTGGTGCTGAGACAGAACTGTCCTCAGTCTCGACGTGGCACTGATGAGGAAGGAGCGAGGACTGTGTGCTTGATGGGAGAGAGGAAGGACGTGCTGTAAATACCAATCTCCCAGTACAAGGAGGAAAGGGGAGGGGAAACATGGGGACACATGATGTACAGGGGTGCTCTATTGGGGACACCTGATGTAAAGGGGGACGCTATTAGGACCACCTGAGGTAAGGGGGGACTCTATTGGGGACACCTGATGTAAAGGGGGACTCTATTGGGGACACCCGATGTAAAGGGGGACTCTATTGGGGACACCTGATGTAAAGGGGGACTCTATTGGGGACACCCGATGTAAAGGGGGACTCTATTGGGGACACCTGATGTAAAGGGGGACTCTACTGGGGACTCCACCTAGTGAGGGGGGGTTCCACAATTTTCCATCTTCGTCCTGGGTGCTTGATGACCTTGATCCGCCACTGATTGCCTGAAACGTTTTGTCAAAGTAAAGCACCTTGGATTTCATTGTAGAGATTGTAGAGTTGGCCTGGTCTCACAAAAATGTGAAGATTCATATGCAATTCATCAAAATTACAATGAGTTTGCCACCTTCATTTTGCAGCAAAGACAGCTTTCATTCTTTTGGGAAGGCTTTCAACAACTTTTTGAATGTGTCTCTGGGAATTTACGCCCATTCAGCCAAAAGAGCATTTGTGAGGATACGTACTGATACTGGAAGAGAAGACCTCAGTGACTGGAATTTAAATTCATCCCTAAGGTGTACAGTAGAGTTGAGGTCAGGACTTTGTGCAGGCCACCCAGATTCCTCTACACCAAACTCATCCAAACACAAGGCTTTGGAGTGTGTCTGTGGGAAATTGTGCTTATCTAGCCAAAAGAGAGTTTGTGAAGTACGGATGTTGTCACAATTAGTGTGTTAATTTCATCCTAAAGTTCAGTAGCGTTGAAGTAGTTCCTCCACACCAAACTTATCAAACCATGTCTTTATAAACTGGCTTTGTATAAAGGGGCACAGCCTTTGTAAAACAGAAAAGTGCCCTATTCAAACTGTTTCCACAAGGTTGAAAGCACAGAATTGTCCAAAATGTTTATGTACAAGTTAAAGTGTCCCTCACTGGAAGCCCTGATTTGGGAGGGAAGCCTACATACTTTTGGTCATATGTAAGTGTAGAGGTCAGGTGTCAACCAACCTTTGGTCATATATTGTAGCTGCACAGAGCTTGGAGTCAGATTACAAGAATCCATTTAATTAATAATTCTTTTTTCAAGTGAGATCATTTTGCACGGATAAGCCCCCTTGCACATTGGGCATTTAGCCCTAGTGCAAAGGGCCCTGGTGTTCTTACTCTCATAGAGTCTGACCGGCTGTTGACAGCAGGGCTCAGAGGTGCACCTGTGCCCTACTACCACAGCTAAATGACATAGCCCCATGCAGCAGGGCTAAATGCCCAGAGTCCATGGAACCTAAAGACATGTCCCCATTGCAGCTTTCCTTATAACACATACAGCCTATTTACAAGCCTCTGTTGTGTATGGCTTAAAGCTTTGTTTGTGCTTTGATGTATGTTGTGCCAAGGCAACTCTTCAAAGACACATAAACACATATATGCACTTCTTTACTTCTTTTGGACAACACAGTACACTGCAAAATATTCATATACAGGTGTACAGTGCATTGGTTGATACATATGGGCATTGGGTTTCCATTCAGCACATACGCACAACACATTTGCACGTATACTGTACAATAATTTGTAGTGCAGGTTTTAGCGTGCGTAACTGTTCATGAAAGGATTTGAACCTAGCCTTAGCATGATTAAGTGATTACAGCAAGTGCAATACCCCCACCCCATTTTGCATTACATTTAGAAAATACTGGCCTATACTACATTCCCCAGAACAGAAGCAGACAAGAATCTGCAATAAAAGTTGCTAAAATCCTTGTACTTTACAGTATATACTCCATCTGGCCCAATTAGCTGCAGCCATCAAATTCCTCACCCTGCAGCTACACATAACAAAGGGACGAGGTTGCTGGTGACATCACTAACCTAATACGGCCACATGGTCACATTTGGTCAATGACGTTATCCAAATATGGCCATGTATTCATAGGTCAATGATGTTACAAGAATCCCTGCTCCTTTGTTGTATGTGGCTGCAGGGCCGTCTTTAACACAGGGCAAAAGGGGCAGCTGCCCATGGCCCAGTCATTGTGGGGCCCAAAGCAGCTGCCCCTCGAGCCCGCACTGCCTGTAAATAGTTGATAAGTGGATTCGGGAGGGCCTAAGAAAATGTTTGCCCAGGGTCCAATCAATATTAAAGACTGCCCTGTGTGCCCTAAGGGAAATTCTATGGCTGCAGTCAATTGAGCTGGCAGGCTCCCGCGTGTTCAGCCCAAACCTTAGCCCATCCCTAAACCCCACCTGTCTAAACGTTGATGTAGACTGGTGTCAGAGCTTGGACATGGGGATGGCAACATGGCACCCCACGCTCAAAAGTGTTTGGCTTTGGTGATTGGCTGCTCAAGCACAAGTACTGTCACATAGGGGAGGTCACATGCTCCTGCATACCCATAATCCCTGTTTTAATAGCAGGGGCTCCAGAAGTGTGGTGAGGCGTCAAGGAAGCATGGCTGGATAAGTATACATGCCTGAGGGGGGTGGGCTATGTGCAGACATAAATTGGCAAAGTGACAGTGTCTCTTTAAGCACGGGAAATCTTTTGCATGGCTGCACACTGATGGAAATGACTTCTCATAACTCCAGTGTATTTTTAGCCTAACTAAACCGCTGTGACTTCATTACCGCTGTTTCTAGGTCAGGTTCCTGAGGTGTGCATGGTTTTTTGTGAAAGAGGCGCAGTCCTCCTTTTTTTTTTTTTGCTATTGTTGGCTGAATGGTCCTTTCCAGCCCCGGAAAGACTGAAATAGCTGCGGCAGCACATGTGGCTTTTAATATTCCTGGTAAATTCAGCAGCTCGCGCAGCGCGCGTGTTGGAAACCTTGGGGAAATGAGACACTTTGCCGTCAGTTTTGCCAGGGGTTCAATTATAATTGTTATTATCTTTGTTATCTCATAATAACATCCCCTGTGACATAATTTGCATCTTAATTTATGTAACGCTCCCATTAATAAGGATGTCTACTTTGCATCAATTAGGTAGCAGTGACATTCACGTTCCTCGCTTCTGCCACCGAGGCAATGGGACTTATTGTAAGATAAATATCTGGAATTAAAAAATATGTCTCTTCGTACAAGTAATTGCTGGAAATCAGATTAGCCAGTTAGCAAAAATAGGAATGTGATCATTATGATGTTTTTCCTCACCTTCTGTTAATGTTTATTCTCTAGAAGTAATATGAACATGCATCTAATGATACTAAAGAGAACCTGTTTTGTTAACGTCTACCATATCCATAGCTAGATTGTCTACCATACCATATCAAGACTAAGACCATACCAAGATACCATATCTATAAGGTGCAGCGCTTTTCACTCTGCTATTCTGTTTGCAGTATTAATACACCATAAATATGCATAAAAAAAACAATCCAATAAAAACCAATACGAATAAAACAAAATAAATCTCTGAGTAATCCTATGACTTGTGGTTCACCAAACAATTAATAAAGTCTCTTAGACAATCCTGTGCATTGTTTGTGATTCACCCAACGTGCTTCAATAAAGCTTGTGACCACCACCAATTGTGTCCTCACCTGGACAAACTGACCTTACATTCACTGTAGGATCAAAGAAGGCTATTGTTCCACTCTGTGGACTCGTATAAGCTCCATGAATCCAGTGGTGTCTTTCTTGTATAGGAGTAGAAAAGCGCTGCATTATATAGATATGGTATTGTGGATAACACATACATGTGAATGTGATAGAGTGTTAGTGGCTTTTATAGAGGAGCACTCGTTTTTTTTACATATTTTGTCATGTTACTGCACAACCAAAAATGTGAATGTATTTTATTGGGATTTTTTGTGATAGACCAACACAAAGTGGCACATAATTGTGAAGTTGAAGGAAAATAATAACTGGTTTTCAAATTTTTTTCCAAAAATGATCTGAATAGCGTGGTGTGCATTTGTATTCAGCTCCCTTTACTCTGATACCCCTAACTAAAATCTAGTGGAACCAATTGCCTTCAGAAGTCACCTAATTAGTAAATAGAGTCCACCTGTGTGTAATATAATCTCAGTATCAATACATCTGTTCTGTGAAGCCCTCAGAGGTTTGTTGGAGAACCTTAGTGAACAAACAGCATTATGAAGGCCAAGTAACACACCAGACAGGTCAGGGTTAAAGCTGTGGAGAAGTTTAAAGCTGGGGGTTAGGTTATAAAAAAAACTATCCCAAGCTTTGCACATCTCACAGAGCACTGTTCAATCCATCATCTGAAAATGCAAAGAGTATGGCACAACTGCCAACTACCAAGACATGGCCGTCCACCTAAACTGACAGGCCGGGCAAGGAGAGCATTAATCAGAGAAATAGCCAAGAGG
Source organism: Lithobates septentrionalis (assembly GCA_037952835.1). Lineage (NCBI taxonomy): Eukaryota > Metazoa > Chordata > Amphibia > Anura > Ranidae > Lithobates > Lithobates septentrionalis. Next base: position 1,063,952 of record JBBDGP010000554.1, read on the forward strand.
CCCATGGTAACTCTGGAGGAGCTGCAGAGATCCACAGCTCTGGAGGGAGAATCTGTCCACAGGACAACTATTAGTCGTGCACTTCACAAATTTGACCTTAATGAAAGAGTGGCGAGAAGAAAGACATTGTTGAAAGAAAGCCATAAGAAGTCCCATTTGCAGTTTGCAAGAAGCCACGTGGGGGACACTGCAAACATGTAGAAGAAGATGCTCTGGTCAGATGAGACCAAAATTTAACTTTTTGGCCTAAAAGCAAAATGCTACTTGTGGTGGAAAACTAACACTGCACATCACCCTGAACACACCATTCCCACTGTGAAACATGGTGGTGGCAGCATCATGTTGTGGGGATGCTTTTCTTCAGCAGGGACAGGGAAGCTGATCAGAGGTGATGGGAAGATGGATGGAGCCAAATACAGGGCAATCTTAGAAGAAAACCTGTTATGCCGCATACACACGATCGGAATTTCGGCCCGCAAAAGACCGATGAGAGTTTTTCGTCGGAAAATGCGTGTATGCTACATCGGACTTTTGCCGGCCGAATTCCAGCCAGCAAAAGATTGAGAGCATGTTCTCAATTTTTCGGTCAGGAAAAGTTCCTATCCGAAAATGCGATCGTCTGTGGTAATTCCGACGCGCAAAATTCCTACGCATGCTCGGAAACAATTCAACACATGCTCGGAAGCATTGAACTTCATTTTCTTGGCTCGTCGTAGTGTCGTACGTCACCGCGTTCTTGACGGTCGTAAGTTGAGCGAACTTTTGCGTGACCGTGAGTATGCAAGGCAAACTTGAGCGGAATCCCGTCGGAAAAGCCGTCATATCTTTTTCCGACGAGAAGTTTGATCGTGTGTACGCGGTTCACCTTCCAGCAGGACAACGCCCCTACATCGACAGCCAGAGCTACAATGGAATGGTTTAGATCAAAGCATATTCATGTGAATGGCCCAGTCAAAGTCCAGACCTAAATCCAATTGAGAATATGTGGCAGGACTTGAAAATTGCTGTTTCCAGACACTCTCCATCCAAACTGACAGAGCTTGAGCTATTTTGCAAAGAAGAATGGGCAAAAATGTCCCTCTCTAGATGTGCAAAGCTGGTAGAGACATCCCCAAAAAGACTTGCAGCTGTAATTGCAATGAAAGGCGGTTCTACAAAGTATTGACTCAGGGGGGCTAAATAAAAATTTGCAAAAAAGTTTGAAAACCATTTATAATTTTTCTTCCACTTGACAATTATGTGCCACTTTGTGTTGGTCTATCAGATAAAATCCCAATAAAATACATTTACGTTTTTGGTTGTAACATGACAAAATGTGTAAAATGTCAAGGGGTATGAATACTTTTTCAAGGCACTGTATACTCGTATATCTAAAAATTGAGCAATCCTGATGTACTGACAGCTTCTCATGTACCTCTCATTTCTTGAGAACTGAAAACATCAGAACGGAACAAATATCCCCCAAAATACCCCTTTTTGGAAAGTAGACAGTCCAAGGTATTTAGTAAGAGGCATTGCAAGTTTTTTGAAGTTGTAATTTTATTTTTTTTATTTTTATTTTTTTTATGATTTCCTTTCCTCATTTCCATATACTGTGACCAGAGCAATATAGTGTTACCATAGTAACATTGTACTACTCTGGGTAAGTAATCAGGATTTTTTTTTTTTTACACACTGTGATTGCTTATACCAGTGAATTTCATTGTTATAAGCAACCATTTTTACTGAATAAAATTGATTCATTCAGTGTTTACTGCTGTAGTTAACTGTGATTGGCCACTGGCAATCACATGGTACAGATGGGCTGTGATTGGAGGGAGTCACCTTTGATCAGGCAGACTCCGGCTCCTGGGTTTGCCATGCTTTATGCAAATGGCTAGTGTAGGGACAGGTGCCCTGTCTGGCAGGGACAGTACTTAGCCGTAAAGGGAAAGGTTCCGGAGGAGAGGGGACAGTACCGGGACTATGTCTACCTTGCTTCAGGAAGCTTTCCCTTTGGGTGTGGACCGGCCAGGCCGAATGTACAGTATTTCTGCAGCGGAGATCACAAATGTTTAGGATCAGCCACAGTGATTAAGCCCATACAAATCAATGACAGGCTGACAGATGCTGCTGCTGTTCAAATGCAACTGCACATCTGAGTGTTTACATGCAATTAGTGACAAATAGATGCGCATTTGCATGTGGACGGCTGTGGGACCTGTCAGCCTGTCATTGATTTGTACATGTTGAGTGACCGCAAATATGTGCAAACACTTGTGATCCCCACCACCAAAATATGTTGATTCTTAGTGGTGTACTACCCTTGTGAATAAGGCCTTAAAGTGAAACCGTTGCTTTGCCCTGCATTGGGTTTTGCTACTTCCTGGCACAAGTATACAGTTCAATGAATTGTAGAAGTATATACAGTATCTCACAAAAGTGAGTACACCCCTCACATTTTTGTAAATATTTTATTATATCTTTTCATGTGACAACACTGAAGAAATGACACTTTCCTACAATATAAAATAGTGAGTGTACAGCTTGTATAACAGTGTAAATTTGCTGTCCCCATTTTCCCTCCCTGGTGTCATGTGACTCGCTAGTGTTACAAGGTCTCAGGTGTGAATGGGGAGCAGGTGTGTTAAATTTGGTGTTAGCACTCTCACTCTCTCATACTGGTCACTGGAAGTTCAACATGCCACCTCATGGCAAAGAAGTCTCTGAGGATCTAAAAAAAAAAAGAATTGTTGCTCTACATAAAGTTGGCCTAGGCTATAAGAAGATTGCCAAGACCCTGAAACTGTATGGCCAAGACCATACAGCGGTTTAACAGGACAGGTTCCACTCCTGTTCAGTTCGCAGCAGAACATGCGAACAGTCAAAAAAATCAGCAGAACGTTAAAGTCTATGGGACATGAACATGAATAATCAAAAGTACTAATTTTAAAGGCTTATATGCAAGTTATTGTCATAAAAAGTGTTTGGGGACCCGGGTCCTGCCCCAGGGGACATGTATCAATGCAAATTTTTTTTTAAAAATGGCCATTTTTTCGGGAGCAGTGATTTTTTTAATGCTTAAAGTGAAACAATAAAAATGAAATATTCCTTTAAATATCGTGCCTGGGGGTGCCTATAGTACGCCTGTTAAGTGGCGCATTTTTCCCGTAATTAGAACAGTACCACAGCAAAATGACATTTCTAAGGGAAAATTGTCATTTAAAACTGATCGCGGCTGTAATGAATTGTCGGGTCTCAGCAATATAGATACAGATAATTGAAAAAAAGAGCACGGGGTGCCCCCCTCCATTACTAGGCCCTTTGGGTCTGGTATGAATATTAAGGAGAACCCCAAATCAAAATTAAAAAAAAAATTGCATGGGGGTCCCCCTAAAATCCATGCCAGGCCCTTCGGGTCTGATATGGAAATTAAGGGGAACCTGGCGCCAAATTTAAAAAAAAATGGCATAGCCCCCCCCCCCCCTCAAAATACATACCAGGCCCTTCAGGTCTGGTATGGATTTTAAGGGGAACCCTGTGCCAAAATTTAAAAAAAAATGGCCTAGGGGTCCCCCCAAATCCCTACAAGACCCTTATCCGAGCACGCAACCTGGCAGGCCACAGGAAAGAGGGGGGACAAGAGAGCGCCCCCCTCCTGAACCGTACCAGGCCACATGGCCTCAACATGGGGAGGGTGCTTTGGGGTAGCCCCCCAAAGCACCTTGTCCCCAAGTTGATGAGGACAAGGGCCTTATCCCCATAACCCTTGCCCGGTGGTTGTGGGGGGACAAGTCCTTTATTAAAAAATTTTTTAAAAATTTATTAAAAAATTAAAAAAATAAAAATGTCCCATGAAGTAAGTTCACAGCTCCCGACAGACCGGAAAAAAAAAAAGCCGCAACCGATCCGCCTCCATGGGAGGCTTCCGCCATCTGACGCGTCTTCGCTGTGACAGCTCTTAAATAATTGAGGGCGGGGTCACCCGGTGATGTAACTGGGTGACCCCGCCCCCTCTGACGCCACGGGGACTTGCCCATGGCTTCCCCGTGGGGTCAGAGGGGGCGGGGTCAACCCTTTATGTCATCGGGAGGCCTAGCCCCTCTGAAGCCGTGTCCCCTGGGGCAGGACCTGGGTCCCCAAACACTTTTTATGACAATAACTTGCATATAAGCCTTTAAAATTAGCACTTTTTATTTTTCATGCTAGTGTCCCATAGACTTTAACGGTGTTCCAGCAGCTAATGAATTTGCCGCGAACACCGCATATTGTTCGCTGTTCGGCAAACAGACGAACACCCGATATTCGAGTTGAACTTACGTTCGACGCGAACATCGGGCTCATCCCTAGTGAGGAGTACAAAGACAAGTGTGTCTTGCCTACAGTCAAGCATAGTGGTGGGAGTGTCATGCTCTGGGGCTGCATGAGTGCTGCCGGCACTGGGGAGCTACAGTTCATTGAGGGAACCATGAATGCCAACATGTACTGTGACATACTGAAGCAGAGCATGAGCCCCTCCCTTCAGAGACTGGGCCGCAGGGCAGTATTCCAACATAACGACCCCAAACACACCTCCAAAACGACCACTGCCTTGCTAAAGAAACTGAGGGTAAAGGTGATGGACTGGCCAAGTATGTCTCCACACCTAAACCCTATTGAGCATCTGTGGGGCATCCTCAAACGGAAGGTGGAGGAGCGCAAGGTCTCTAACATCCACCAGATTTGTGATGTCGCCATGGAGGAGTGGAAGAGGACTCCAGTGGCAACCTGTGAAGTTGTGGTGAACTCCATGCCTAAGAGGGTTAAGGCAGTCCTGGAAAATAATGGTGGCCACACAAAATATTGACACTTTGGGCCCAATTTGGACATTTTCACTTATAGGGCGTACACACGGTCGGACTTTGTTCGGACATTCCGACAACAAAATCCTAGGATTTTTTCCGACGGATGTTGACTCAAACTTGTTTTGCCTACACACGGTCGCACAAAGTTGTCGGAATTTCCGATCGCCAACCACGCGGTCACGTACACCACGTACGACGAGACTAGAAAAGGTCGGTTCAGAACCAAGCGCGGCACCCTTTGGGCTCCTTTTGCTAATCTCGTGTTAGTAAAAGTTTGGTGAGAGACTATTCGCGCTTTTTCAGACTCGTGGCTTTCAGATCGTTTTCTGCCGTTCAGTTTGTGCTTGTGGGTTTGTATCTGCTTTTCAGTGCGTGCAGCAAGTTCCGCGTGACTTTAGGTAGTCATTGTATTCTTGTTCGTTCGTTACTGGTTTTCAGGTCGCTCTTCACAGGCCTTGCTGTTCTTCAGTGCGTTCTGTTACTTCGTTCTGAGCAGCCGACCGTTTCCTATCCATGTTTCGTATGCGTACTCCTCGTAGGGTTCGTGCTGTGTGGGGGCTTGGTGTTGGGGTCCTGACCTTGACACAAGTCCAGTCCATGAACAGGGTGGGGAGGAGTTCATGGACCAAGAATTGGTTGCTTCAGCGTGACCAGTTCTGTCATATGCCTTTGCTCCGTGAGGATAATCCTGATGATTTCAGGAACTTTCTCCGGATGACGGACCCCGTGTTTCACCATTTGTTGGCTTCGCTGACCCCCTATATCAGCAGGCAGGATACCTGCATGAGGCAAGCCATCACTCCGGAGCAGAGGTTGGTCGCTACCTTGCGGTATTTGGCCACAGGGAGAAGCCTGCAGGACTTGAAGTTCTCGACAGGCATCTCCCCCCAGGCTCTGGGGATCATTATCCCAGAGACCTGTTCTGCCATCATACAGGTCCTGCAGAAGGAGTATATGAAGGTAAGATTTTTATCCTTTAATATCACATTTTATTGTATTGAATGTTTGCTAATATATTGTATTTCTTTCCTCATTCCCTAATTCCCATGATTGTAATATGCTGTGAATGTCCCCTTTGTCCTCATGCATGTTGGATTTTTATGTAATTATTATTTTAGGTCCTTCATACATCTTTGCCCTTCAATAACCTCCCCAGCATGGTGTCTCCTGGCCTATATTCACCTCATGTAGTCACTTAACAATGTATTTAATCTGCTCCATAGTAGTGCTTTACCCCAAACACCCCCTAAAATGTTTGGTAATGTTATTTTTGATTTAAATTCAGGCAGAGTGCCAGAGGCTTTTTTTTGTGGTGTCCCCAAATTTTTTGTAACCCTCCCTCCCCCCAACTGCTAAGTCAGCTGATCCCAATTCTCTATCCTCAATCATCTATCTGCTGACTTTGCCAATCCCATACACACTATACCCATCTCTTTACTGGTCAGATTTATGGATGAATTCCCCAAAGCATGTAGTGCAAGGGCCTGCCTGTATAATTTCCAATAGTACTGTTTAAAGTTTTTGTATCCTATTATTATCTTGACAGGTAATAGCAGAATGTTCAAATGTGCTCAAGTGTGTATTTATATCTTTGTATTCAGACACTTCTTACCTGTTCAGTGGTCTGCCAATAGTGTAACTAAGGAGGGGCTGTTCCAAGTAATACCCATTATTTAGGCATTCATCTCTCAATGAAGTGAAGAGGGTTACCTGTCCAAGAGTCCCCCCCCCCCTATAATGTTAGAAATGGCCCATGAGAGGGGGGGAGGGGGAATATGATAGGTGTACCTTATACTTTGGTGTTGTTAAATTCCCCTTAATAAATGCTATCTGGAGGTTGCCCCATAATGTTTGTGTCTAATCTGCTTGCCATGTTTCTGTGAAAAAATAGTAATGTTTATAGTTTTTTCCTCAACAGTTTCCTTCAACGCCCCAGGAATGGCAGACTGTGGCCTCCCACTTTGCCCAGTGGTGGGACTTTCCTAACTGCGGAGGGGCAATTGATGGGAAACACGTCCACATCGTCCCACCACCCAACTCGGGGTCGTACTATTATAATTACAAGGGGTTTAATAGTATAGTGATGTTGGCGGTGGTGTCGGCTAATTACGAGTTCCTGTATGTGGACGTGGTGAAGAATGGCCGGATGTCTGATGGTGGAGTCATCGCCCAGACGGAGTTCTACAGGCGTCTCCAGAATGGCAGCTTGGACTTGCCAGCTCCAGAGGACAATGTTGAAGGTCTCCCATTTGTGTTCGTTGCTGATGAAGCATTTGCGCTGGGGGACCACCTGATGCGGCCATTCCCGATGAGGACCCTCACCCCGGAACAGAGGGTTTTTAATTACCGTCTGGCCAGAGCCCGAAGAGTGGTGGAGAACACATTTGGAATCCTGGCCAGCCGGTTCCGACTATTTCTGACACCCATCCATATGGCGGAGTATAAACTGAACCATATAATACTTGCCTGCTGTGTTCTCCATAATTTTTTAAGAAAACATTCAGCCAACTATGCTGGCTCAGTTGGGCCTGAGGCCGGAATCCAAAATCCATCAACACTGACGGCGCTTGAAAGTGGCCGTCCTGGCTTGCCCTCCCTGAATGCTCGTGATGTCCGGTTACGATACCTGGAGTTCTTTGCGGGTAGGGGGGCTATCAATATGCCAGACAATCTGTGAAACCTTTTTCAAATAAAAAACAACCAAAAGAAATTCTTTGTGGACATTTACTGCTTGTGTTTGTTTTAGCTGACCCTGACAGAAATGTGTTGAGTGCAGAAAATGTCGTGATTGGGTAACCTTATAAAAAACACTGTTGGCTGGTACTTCCTAAATGCAAAAACACATTTCACTACAAGTGCACTTGCAACTGCACTGAAACTGCACTTGTAGTGCAAAGTGTATTTGCCCTTAGGAAATAACCCCCATGTTTGCATAAAACAGCAATTACATCACCCCAAAAGTGTTGTAGTGTTGAGACAATAATCCACACATTCTTGAGTAACAAACTTTTTTATAGCTGCACAATCACATGTGCATTTACCAAAGGTTTTTAAAACAAACCAACATGTTTGTTGTATAACAATTTTTGCTGTAGCATAATCAAAAATCGAAATGTCCTTTTCTGATAAAACAGGCCTGTGTAAAACCAACAAGAAAGCCAAAAAACTTGAACTTACAAAGTTCACATATGGTAAAACCTGAAGGCTATATCAGTCATGAGTATTTAGGAACTGTGTTTGATATAGCGTTCAGATGGGGGGAAATCACCCCTGGAAAAGCCAAATTTGGAAGATGCACACCAAGTTCAGAATGTCAACATGTGGTATCTGCCATCAGGGGGGATCAAGGGACGTGTTTTGGGGGAGCAAGCCCTTCCTCACCGCTACTTTATAATTGAGGAAGGTGTTGCACCCCCAAAATGCGTCCATTGATCTCCCGTGATGTCAGATAGCACATGTTGGCACACTGTGTGCATCCTCCAAATTTGGCTTTTCAAAACATTGCAAAAAGATTTAAAAGATTGGACCACAATCCAAAAAGTGATTTTGTGGGCTTTTAAATTCTCCCCAAAACATCAATGATGTTATTATTTTTTTTAATAACATCACTGATTTTTTGCTGTATGTTGTGCAATTCGAGATTACACCCCATGATCTCCCCGATCAGGATCTGGGCACTTTCTGAAGTAAAGCGTTCTGGATCCCTCACATCATGATCACCTAAAAAGAGATAAAGAAAACAAAAACACGTATCAAAAATCTGCCACCATCCATCTCTTTTACCTGAGCCTGTGGTCGCAGACACTCACCTGTTGTGGTGCCAATCTCCACCACGTCTTCTTCTTCTTCCTCCTGCTCTTCTTCTTGGGTTGGGGATATTTCACCTTCTTCCATAGGTGGGGGGTCTGTGGTCTCCTGGGATGAGGGGTGTCCTCCGAGTCTTTTCTCCCCTATGTAAAACAAAAATGGTATAATTAGCACACAGATATTTGATGGCAGAACTAGAAATAGGAAACATTGCTTGGAAGTGGGGTAAAATTATCGATTTCAGCCGAGTTCCAAGATGTAATTTTCTTATTGCCCTTTGTCAAGCTGCAATACTTTACCGGTTTAGTACAAAGTTCACAGATGTAGCCCCCCCTATAGTATACACTGGAGCACCTGTGTGGCCCCCCTAATAAAAATGGTGTTCTTGTGTCCCACACTAGTGCTCCAGTGTCCAGATGTGAAAACAGCTGCTCAGTGTCCTCTCCTTACACACAATCTAGTTGGCATTTCATTCTAGTAACAAACCCATCTACACAAACAAATATTTGGCATCCAAGTAGGCCCAAAAAAAAATGTGGGAAAATGCATATGGCCTAAACAATGGTGTTTTAAAGGCCCAAAGAAAAATGTTTGATACGAACGAATAATGGGCCCATGAACATTAAAGTTGCCCTTTTAAACGTTACAATTACTAAAAGTATATGGAGCAGAACGAACGGAATAAAGACAGAAAGAATAGGAACACAGCACAACTACTTACTTTTTTGCAGCACTCTCCGGATCTTTCGGTACTGCTCTGGCTCTCTTAATTTCAGGTCCGACCACCGCTTCCGGAGCTGATCTTTTGATCTTCGGACCCCGAAATTCCTCTCAAGACTCCTGACCACTTTCGCCATGATCTTGGCCTTTCTGATGTTGGGGTTGGGGTAAGGCCCATACTTCCCGTCATAGTCGGACTTCTTCATGATGCCGACCATCTCCAACATCTCCCCAAAGGACATATTTGTGGCCTTAAAACGTCTCCTTCTGGATCGGGACGTGTCCGGATCCGGGCTTTCCTCCTCCTCCTCCTCGTTCCTGCAATTAGCACGCACCTGCTGTGACTCCGCCATGTGCTCTTCCCCCACTGCGCCGAACGAAAAGGGGCGGGGAATAGACTAGAAAGAACGTCAGGGGCGGGCGGAGTTACACACATGCGCAGTGTATATAAAGCGTAACACGCGTGCGTATTACGTACGATCTGTGAGCGGAGGAAGGAGCATTGGAGGCGCCGATCGTAAGAACGAAGGTAAGAGACAAACTTGTGCCTATACTGCTTCTACATTGAGGCCTATATTGTAACAAGATTAGGAGAGTTTTGTCTGACATTAGGCTTTGTCTTGTGTTGTGTCTTGCAGTGAACATGGATATGGTACTCAAAGATAATGACTTCATGTCAGTATTCATAGATATGCTAAGGGAGCTGCCCTGTCTGTGGGAGATTAACCACCCCCATTTCAAGAACCGAGCAAAGAGGAAGGCAGCACTCGTGCAATTGTTGGTAATTGTGAAGCAGGTGATCCCCACGGCAGACATCACTTATTTAAAGATCTTAATTGGTGGCCTGAGGAGTACATATCTGAGGGAGCGCAAGAAAGTCCTGGATTCACAGAGATCCGGAGCAGCAGATGACATCTATGTCCCCAGGATGTTGTCCTACGACAGGCTGCATTTTCTGGCAGGCCAGACTGAACCCAGGCCATCCCTCTCAAGTCTTCCTTCCACGCTTCCTTCCCCCCGGCTGAGGCTTCTGACGCCCAACCTGGGCATTCTAGGCCACATGTGGAGGAGCCCAGATTGAGCCAGGTATAGCATTCTTCTAAATATTTCTGCTTGTCCAATCAATGATGTTAACTACCGTATATACTCGAGTATAAGTCGAATTTTTCAGCACATTTTTTTGTGCTGAAAGTGCCCCCCTCGACTTATACTCGAGTCAAGCACTTTTCTGCAGCAAAAAATTTAATTTTCCGAACCGACTTTGGGGCCCCGTATCTCAGGGCCACTTGGTGCTAGGAACCCCAAATTTGGTGTGCAAACCCAGGGGAACTGGTACCACAATATATCCAAAGCTGAAGTTCCTAGCACTAAGTGGCCCCGAGATACGGGGCCCCAAATTCGGTTCGGAAAATGTCATTCTCTGCTGCAGAAAAGTGCTTGACATTTTCTGAACCGACTTTGGGGCCCCATATCTCAGGGCTACTTGGTGCTAGGAACCCCAAATTTGGTGTGCAAACCCAGTGGAACTGGTACCATCACATATCCAAAGCTGGGGTTCCTAGCACCAAGTGGCCCTGAGATACGGGGCCCCAAATCCGGTTCAGAAAATGTCATTCTCTGCTGCAGAAAAGTGCTTGACATTTTCTGAACTGATTTTTGGGGCCCTGTATCTCGGGGCCACTTGGTGCTAGAAACCCCAGCTTTGGAAATTTTATGGTGCTAGTTCCACTGGGTTTGCACACCAAATCTGGGGTTCCTAGCACTAAGTGGCCCCGAGATACGGGGCCCCAAATTCGGTCAACTATGTCCATCTGCAGCAATGTCATTTCGGGACCCTTTGGGTTCAGAGACCCCAAATTTTGGCTGCAGCTAGGGGGCATCTAAGAACCCTTAACTACTGAGTTTGAAGTTCAGGGGACCTATGGCTGCAAATGGACACAGTGATGTTGCAAATGGGCATTGTTGACCCTCTTTTCCACTTACAGTAGCTGTGCATTTCTCACCCTCGTCTTATACTCGGGTCAATAAGTTTTTCCCATTTTCTTTGTGGTAAATTAGGGTCTCGACTTATACTCGGAACGACTTATACTCGAGTATATACGGTAGATGTTAGTTTGGAGTACTAATTTATGATTGTGATTGATGAAGCAAAAACTAAAACCATGTCCCTTTTTCATACACAGGGAAGTCTCAGCCAGGAGGTGGCCAGGCCGAGCCGGCTGGCTGATCTGCAGGTCCCTCCACGCCCCCTGTAAAAGAGAAAGTGGCAGTAGGAGGAGTGCCCTAGAGGAGGCTACCGGAGGAGTCTTTTGCAGGGCTACAGAGGTCCTGGGAGCACGACAGACCGTGGAGGAGGACATTGCAGCCGTCATTGCATATAAAATGCAGAGGATGGAGGAGGGACAACAAGTAATGTGTGAGGCCCTCATATCGGAGGCTCTGGAGAAAGGTATGAGGGGCCAAATTACACCTGAGACACACCTTTGTGATGGTCCTCCTCCTCCTCCTGCAGGTCCTCCTCCTCGTCCTCATTCTCCTCCAGGTCCTCCCAGTCCTCCTTCTCCTCCAGGTCCTACTCCTCCTCCTGCCACATCTCCAACTGCACAGCCACAGCCCGGAAGGAAGCGTGGAAGGAAGACCAGAACGTGAGGACCCTGGATCCAGTCTGGTCGGCCAAAAAATGCAGCCTCTTGTGGTACCACAGCCTGGGGACACAGATGTCATCTGCTGCTATCTGGATCTCTGCGAATCCCGGACCAGACTGCCCTCCCTTATATATGGACTCCTCAGGCCACAAATTTTGATGTTGAAGAATTGATGTCTGCCGTGGGGGTCCCAGGCTTCACTAATTTCTCATGTTGATCCAGTGTTGCCTTCCTCTTTGTTTGGTTCTGATACCTTAATAAAGGATTTTTGTTTTGAATTATACTCTCCTAGGTGTTTTACTTCAAAAATGATGTTTTGTTTGTGAGGATTCAGGTACATTTCAAATATACAATGTGAAATGAACAAGGGACACCAACACCAAACAATCTCCTGGAGATTAAATAATAAAAGATATCAATGGTGTTGGGGTAACTTGACACACAAAACACACACAAAAATATTCTGGAGTAAAAATAAAAATAACATTGAACAAAGATCAGCCTTGGAAAAAATCCAAACATTACAGAAAAAAAAAGGCGTAAAATAAAAAACAAAAAAATATATAAAAAAAAAACTGTCAGATGTGACAACTAATAACAATATATTGAGGGAATCCCAATAAAAAAACACAAAGAAAACTTTGTGAGAAGTGTGTGTGAATATGAGCAGCAAAACTACTTAATTCTTGTCACATTATAAAGAAGAAGAGAGTGCGCTGTATTAAACCATTTTTAACATTGCAGCGTGACGAAAGTGCTGTATCCATTGCGAACGCTAAGTTTACCAGAACGAGCTGTCCCGTGTCGGAATTTCTTCTGAGCATGCGTGGCACTTTGTGCATCGGAACAGGCCACACACGGTCGGAATTGACGCGATCGGATTTTGTTGTCGGAAAATTTTATCTCCTGCTCTCCAACTTTGTGTGAAAATCCGATGGAAAATGTCCGATGGAGCCCACACACGGTCGGAATTTCCGACAACACGCTCCGATCGGACATTGTCCATCGGAAAATCCGACCGTGTGTACGGGGCATTAGGGGTGTACTCACTTTTGTTGCCAGTGGTTTAGACATTAATGGCTGTGTGTTGAGTTATTTTGAGGTGACAGCAAATTTACACTGTTATACAAGCTGTATACTCAGTACTTTACATTGTAGCAAAGTGTCATTTCTTCAGTGGTGTCACATGAAAAGATATAATAAAATATTTGCAAAAATGTGAAGGGTGTACTCACTTTTGTGAGATACTGGGGGTTATTTACTAAAGGCAAATCCACTTTGCACTACAAGTGCATTGCAAGCACTTGGAAGTGCAGTCGCTGTAGATTCGAGGGGGACATGCAAGGAAAATAAAAAACAGAATTTTAGCTTGCACATGATTGGATGATAAAATCAGCAGAGTTTCCCCTCATTTTAGATCTAACCCTCAGATTTACAGCGACTGCAATTCCAAGTGCACTTGTAGTGCAAAGTGGATTTGCCTTTTATAAATAAACCCCACTGTATAAACTATGACCTTGTAAAACAACCCATTCAGTTTAAAATAGAAATAAAAGGCAAAACATTTGTGCATAGATATAAAAAATATTATAAATAACTTTTTTTCTCTTTTTTATAAGTGATCACATACCCTCTGTTTTTTGCTTCTCAGAGAGTTCACAGAGCTGGGGGAGGAGAAACAGCAGAGCAGTACACTGATCTTCTGAGTAAATGGCTGTGTAGGGTGTGTGTTTGTGTGTGTGTGTGTGTGGGGGGGGGGGGGGGTGCACAAGTCTAGTCATTGGAGGAGAGCGGGCTGAGAATCCCTGCACATCTAGAAAACTGACCAGGCTGTGCTCACATGCCTAGTGTGGTCAGTTTTTTTAATTGTAAAACACAGGGACTGGCAGGGACACCAGGGATTTCACACAAAGGAAGCAATACAAAGAGAGCAGAATACTTTTTTCATACAAGTACATGGTACAGCAGGCTCATATCAGGATTGTGAAATGTTGGGTTTACATATTCTTTAAGTAGTGGAGTAAGGATGAACTTGGAAGCCCTGGAGATTAAACCCTCAACAAGAAGTCCTCAGGGGCAGATCTCATGATTCTGTTCTGATAGCTTAATTTTATGTCATATAACGTACTTTCATCATAAGCCTAATTACAATAAATAACTGTCATGTGCAGTGCCAAGACAAGGTCATCCAGCGCCCAGGGCAAAGACACCAAACTGTGCCCCCCCTTCCCTTATGGTTAGAGTTAGCAGTGATGTTGCTGTCACTACTCCTGTCAGCCTTGCAACAGAAGCAACTGGCACAGGGTGCCCCATCCCTGCAATAAACCATTGCACCCTGGGCAGCCACTCCTCCTGCCCACCCCTTGCCCCGGCCGTAGTAACATGTAACTTGCCTTTTATATTTTTCTTTTATTCAAAATATTCTTTGGAGTGTGTAAAAGGAATATTAAGGTGCCCAACAAATAAATACTACATCATATTAAAATATTATCCATTGTATTGCAAATTTCAACATTTAAAATCATCATAAAAAGATTTTTATTAAGTCACATGCAATCTAGATGTACAGTACAGTGGTTTCTGCTCAACATGTTTCACCAGGACATGGCTTCTTCAGGAGACTTTTGGTTTACTGTACACAATATCACTAGAACTATGGAAAAAGGATAGAAACACAATAGAAAAACAAATGTTATACAAATGTATACATCCATACAAGTCTAACTTCACATATAGCCAGTGTATTGTGTGATATTGTGTGCAGTTACTCAAAAGGCTCCTGAAGAAGCCATATTCTGGTGAAACATGTTGAGCAGAAACCACTGTACTGTACATCTAGATTGCATATGACTTGATATACATCTTTTTATTATGATTTTAAATGTTGAAATTTGTAATAAATTGATGCACTGGCTATATGTGAAGTTAGCTCTCCGAAGAATATTTTATCTGTTTCCTGGGTGCCCCGGGCCTCTGGTTGATAGTCAATTTACATTTTTCCTTTATTCATTCACAGGACATGCCTTGTATGATGTCTGGTGTTGCTACTCCAAAAAGGTTCCAGTTGGTCATCTCTAACACAACGTTTATGAACTTTGACCGTCAGACGTGCAGCGCCTTGAGCACATGTACCGGCTGTATGAGGGGACAAGGTGAGGGGGAGGAGAAACACATTTACACACTGCTTAAGATCTGAGCAGCAGTCAAGTATGAAAGACACAAATGAATGCATTTCTATATTCATTTCATTTATTTATGGAAATGCAAGTAGTGTAAGTACCTGAATGTGACTTGATATCAACCTCTTGCATCCCCTGTACAGTACAGCGCAGCTCAGACTGTGGGAGGGAGAAGCAGCACACAGAGCCAGTCGGTTTAAAAGCATGCTGATAGAAGGAGAAAACAGAGTGACAGAGCTCATTGCTGTGCTGCTTCTCCTTTCACTGTCTAGTCACAGGCTTAGGGCGGGTCCGTGAAATGTTTTGAATGATGTTGGCAGTCATTGAACATGGATGACTGAGGACATCTAGTGGCAGAATAGAAGTACTGAGAAATACTTTTTTTTTTTTTTATTGGGAAAGGAATAGACCCTCTGTCAAGTTTTTGCAGGCTGGGGTCTGTGTTCCCATTGGGGTGATTTCTCTTCGCTTCCTTGTACAGGAACATACAACAGTCATTATTGGTTTTGTTTAATGGGCTCCCAATACGCATACAGACAATAGGCAAACAATGTCTGTATTCTGCGTACTACAATATACACATCAGAAAACACATTCAGTGCATTAGGGAAAAAAAAAAGAATAGGGAACTTTCTTTCACTGAGGACCCATAGGATATAGATGGCTGCAATTATTACAACATAGCATAGATGCAATTATTACAACATGTACATAGATGTAAATGGGCCCAAAAGCATTCACTTATTCACCTATATTCCAAAATGTTATACTTAGCAAGTGAGGATTTCAGCCTAAAGTCCTCCTTTACATAATATGAAGTCTGCCCTCTGGCATGTGTGTGTGTATATTGTTACCACCCCAACTGCAAACTAGGGCTAATAAAAATTATAAGAACATCTGAAAAAACAGCCAACTGTGGGACTTTAAAGGTGTCAGTAAATAAAGAATATAGTATTTTTAATTATAAAAATATTTTATTAATGTCATTAAAAACATTTCATTAAAAAAATCCCTCATTTGCATGTCAAGTTCAAATCATATATCTGTACAGACACTACCGCTCTACATGTTTCGCTTCGAATGAGCTTCTTCAGGAGAGAAGAATATCCATAGGGGGAACAGGGAAATGTACTAGGTCACAATTAATACTTTTTGTTTTGCGGCTTTGAAACCCTTTTTACTTTACTTTATATTATTTGAATATATCATATAGGGTTGCACCGATACCATTCTTTTATCTGCAAGTACGAGTACCGATACTTTGCGGAGAGATTTGCGTCAATACTAAAAAATTTGGCGCAAATCGCACTGCAAACAATCACATGCGATTTGAACAGGAATGCGGTGTGATTCCTGTCTGAATCGCATGCAGTTTCCCCCACTGCTCCTGTGTGTGTGTGTGTGTGTGAAAGTATAGAATGAGAAAAGTACCATCTAGGGGGGAGTTTATTAACCACTTCAGCCCCGGAAGGATTTTCCCCCTTAATGACCAGGCCATTTTTTGCAATACGGCACTGTGTCGCTTTAACTGACAATTGCGCGGTCCTGTGGCGCTGTACCCAAACAAAACTGACGTCCTTTTTTCACACAACTAGAGCTTTCTTTTGGTGGTATTTGCCCATCTTTGCGTTTTGTTTTTTTTTTTTGCGCTATAAACAAAAATAGTGACAGTTTTGAAAACAAAACAATATTTTTTACTTATTGCTATAATAAATATCCAAAAAAAAACATTTTAAAAACGATTTTCTTCATCAGGTTAGGCCAATGTGTATTCTTTTACATATTTTTGGTTAAAAAAAAAACCCAATAAGCTTATATTGATTTGTTTGCACAACAGTTATAGCATCTACAAAATAGGAGATAGATTTATGGCATTTTTATAGATTTTTTTTACTAGTAATGGCAGCAATCTGCGATTTTTAGCGGGACTGCGACATTGCGGCGGACAGATCGGACACTTTTGACACATTTTTGGGACCAGTGACATTTATACAGCAATCAGTGCTATACAAATGCACTGATTACTGTGTAAAGTTCACTGGCAGGGAAGGGGGTAACACTAGGGGGCGATCAAGGGGTTAAATGTGTTCCCTAGTTAGTGTTTCTAACTGTGGGGGGGATGGGACTGACTGGGGGAGGAGACATATCGCTGTTCGCAATTACTGCAAGCAGCAGACCTGTCTCTACTCCCCTATCAGAACGAGAATTTGTGTGTTTACATACACAAATCCCCATTCAGGCTCTCGTGCCCGCGATCGCGGGTGGCCGGCAATGCGCATCGGATCCCCGGCGTGCAGCGGGCGCACCTGCTATGGCTCTTAAAGGAGCCGCCATACTTATACGGCGATTTGCGCAGGAGAGCCAACCTGCCGCCGTATACTGTATGTACAGGAGCTGGTCGGGCAAGTGGTTAAAAATGTTAGAGCTCACAGTACATATCTGGCCAAATGCAAATTCTGCATAGGTGTCCCGGTCCTGCCGATGATAGCAAATCACAGTCGCTGGAGGTGCTCACAGGGCTGGAAGAGAAGTTCCGGAATACGTGGGTATATGGCGGACCGCCTCTACATCTCCTTCAGCCCTGTGAGCACCTCCAGTGGCCATGATTTGCTATCATTGGCGGGACCAGAACACTTCTGCAGATTTTGCATTTGGCCAGATATGTACTGTGAGTTCTAACATTTTTAATAAACTGCCCTCTAGATGGCGCATTTCCCTTTCTATACACACACTCAGGAGCAGTGGGGCAAATCGTATGCGATTCTTTGCAGTGTGTTTTACACCCATTCATTTTGTATTGACGCAGAGTATCATTTTCGGTATCGGGAGCATTTGCACGACTACCGATAGTCATGCAAATGCTTGGTATGGGCACCAATACCAGTGTCAGTGCATCCCGAATGTCAAATATTGCTGTTAAGGAAGACCTGTACTGGGAGCTGTTATAATTAAAAAAAAACAGCTGGAGGGGTGGAGGAAGCACAGATCCACAGAACGGATAAAGCAAAAGTGAGTAGATGCTTGCACTGCCATTCTCCAGGTACAGCTTCTCCTTCAGCAAGGAGAACAGTGATCAGAACACTACTGACATCACCAAATCTTGCCCCATATATGGTGAGACTGGCAGTCAGAGGCTACAGTGCCTTAGATCAGGGCTTGACAAATTTGCTTGGAATCTAGGAGCCAGCTAAAAAAGTTAGGAGCCAGGTTTTTTTTTTTTTTTAAACGACCGACAAAGCTTTATTTTCAATATAAAAATTAACCAATCTTAAATTTACACAGAGATGACTAGAACGAATGTGACTGCTTTTATTTCCTGCCATGCAGGGACACAAGACCACCATATTCCCGCTAAGAAACCAATCAGGTCCGCCTGAAAAACTGACAGGCGAACCTGATCAGACAGCCCGTGTGAAAGGGGCCAAGCAGGGAGATAATAAATTCATTTTAATTAACCACTTCCTTCCCGCAGGACGACTATATACGTCCTGTCTTTGAAGAGAAATACCGTTGTTATGGTAGCAGCTAGCTACCATAACCCCGGTATTCTCTTCAAGAGCCGGCGGTTCTCTTTCAGATAAAAGTGGTCTCTGCAGCAGATTCGCAGCGAGATCACTTTTATCGGCGGCAGGAGAGGGCCCCCCCTACCGCTGCGCTCCGGTGCCCTTCACCGCTTACCGTGGCCGTCGGTAACGGCGGAGGCGATCCGGATCTGTCCCTGGCCTGACATGGAGACGAGTAAGGGGATGATGGCCCCCCCGCCCATCTCCAAGTCATTGCAGGGCGGAAGCGACGTCAAATCGTCACTTCCACCCATAGCTCTTAAAAGGGACATTTTATTTTTTTTTTTTCAAATGACAATTTTTTTTTTTTTTTTTTAATGCATTTTAGTGTAAATATGAGATCCGAGGTCTTTTTGACCCCAGATCTCATATTTAAGAGGTCCTGTCATGCTTTTTTTTCTATTACAAGGGATACATTCCTTGTAATAGGAATAAAAGTGACTTTTTTTTTTTTTTTTTTTTAAAGAACAGTGAAAAAAAAAGTTAAAATAAGAAAAATTTTTTTTTTAAATGTGCCCCATCCCTTGTAATAGAAATAAAAGTGACACAATTTTATTTATTTTTTTTAAACAGTGTAAAAATAAAAAATAAAAAGTAAAATATATAAGAAAAAAAAATAATTTTTTTAAACGCGCCTCGTCCCGCCGAGCTCGCTTGCAGAAGCAAAACGCATATGTGAGTAGCACCCGCATATGAAAGCGGTGTTCAAACCACACGTGAGGTATCGCCGCGATCGTTAGAGCGAGAGCAATAATTCTAGTCCTAGACCTCCTCTGTAACTCAAAACATGCAACCTGTAGAATTTTTTTAAACGTCGCCTATGGAGATTTTAAAGGGTAAAAGTTTGTCGCCATTCCACAAGCGGACGAAATTTTGAAGCGTGACATGTTGGGAATCAATTTACTCGGCGTAACATTATCTTTC
Source organism: Lithobates septentrionalis (assembly GCA_037952835.1). NCBI lineage: Eukaryota > Metazoa > Chordata > Amphibia > Anura > Ranidae > Lithobates > Lithobates septentrionalis. The sequence goes on from JBBDGP010000554.1 coordinate 1,083,613, forward strand.
ACAATATAAAAAAATTGGACTAACTTTACTGTTTTCTTATTTTTTAATTAAAAAAAGTATTTTTTCCCAAAAAAGTGCGCTTGTAAGTCCGCTGCGCAAATACGGTGTGACAGAAAGTATTGCAATGACCGCCATTTTATTCTCTAGGGTGTTAGAAGAAAAAATATATATAATGTTTGGGGGTTATAAGTAAAGGGAAGGAGATGAGTAGGCAGTGAAAACAGGCAGGGGAAGCTCCATTAGCATTGGTGGATGTCTTGTCATACCAACGGCCACCACCAGAGGGCGCCTGATTGCAGAAGGAACCATAGGACTGCAGTAGGCCGCAAAGCCGGGGCCTCAATTACCGGCGCGGCCCAACGCGATCGCCGGGAGTGGGGGGGTGTTGAACGGACACAGGATACCCCAGCTGTGCCGCCCCAGGCGCCAGGTCGCTAATTCTAGTCGCAAATGCGACCTGGCGCCCGGGGTTTGTCGAGCCCTGCCTTAGATGATTTCAAACTGCGCATTTCTAGCTAAAGGACAGGAGTGCCTAGCCATGGGAGATGCACTGCTTTATTTCAAGAAGTATTTAAGACAAACGGGCACTGCTTGGGCACAATTAACATTTCTAAATGTTCCCTATAACACATCAATCTTCTCTTTTTGAGTTCAAGTCTAGTTCTTTTTCTGTTGCCGCCATTGTTTATTTCTTGATCATACCACATCTTCCATATATTTGTCTTAGGTGGCTTCACAGTAACATACCAAAGACTTTCATTCATAAACTCGCCCAGAAAATCGGTCTTTCCATTTGCCCACAGTGCCTTAATGAAAGACATTGATGGCTCTTTCTTTGGCTTGGAAGGGAGCCACCTGCTGGCCACCACGGATATCCTCCCAGGCTGCTGCCTCGCAAAGGTTGACATCAGCGGTAGCATACCAGCCAGTGTCTGCCCAGCCGACTATAAGTTCCACCGCACGACCATCTCTCTGTAAGTAATGGCAGCAGATGATATGAAGTTGTAAATCTGGCTTTTCCTAAAGTATAAACTTTTCTTTTGGTTTTGGACAGAAAGAAAGAAAAACAGTAAAATTCGAAATAATAACTAACTAATAATAACTAACTATTAAATTATAGGTATTGGAATTTCCTTTCAAATTTGGCTGTTAGTGAACGTAACGAATACAAATTTATCTGAAGTTACGATTTATCCGAAATAATGAATGCTGCATCTAAACAAATGGAATAGAACAAATTAATAATAAATAATAAAAATGTTTTATTATTATTATTATTATTTATTTATTATTAGATCGTTACGTTCCATTCTTTTAGATATGGCATTCGTTATTTCAGATAATTCGTAACTTCGGATAAATTCGTACTCGTTACGTTCACTAACAGCCAAATTTGAAAGGAAATTCCAATGCCTATAATTTAATAGTTGTTATTAGTTAGTTATTTCAGATTTTCGAGTTTTCAAATTTTCGGATTTTCATTCTTTTGAATTTTCAGATTTATATTCTTTTTTTTGAATTTCCAAATTTCCGAAATTCCGAAATGTCAAATTTTCCAATTTCCGAAATTAAAAAATTTCGAATTTCCGAAATTTCGAATTTTTGGAAATTTCGTAAATAGAATGTTCACCTTTATACTTATGATCTTAGTACCTCTATGGTTATGTCTGATTACTTTTCTCTCTGTCTTATTCTGAATTTAATAAATGTCTGCAGATTTTTACTGAATTCCAGGCAAAAAACCCCTCAAATTTAGCCACATTAAAATACCCACAAAGAATTTAAATCCACTTTTTTGTGCACCAAATGCCTTTGCAAATCCAGATATTACCTTGTAAATGTAACAGTGGCATAATCACTGTGCTGTAAATAGTTTGTACAGAGAGCAGAACTGTGGGAGGGACCCAACAGGCCCCACCCACTATAGGCTGCCTGCCCAAAACTACAGGAGGGGGCGGAGACAAGACCAATCACCCTGCACAAGGAGAAAGAGCAGCAGTGAGTGGTCTTTATTACAGGAAGCCTCACTCTAGATCACTGCACAGATCTGGAAGAAATGCACAAAGCGCACCAAGATTTTATATACAGTAAAACCTCGGATTGTGAGTAACGCAGTTTACAAACGTTTCGCAATACGAGCTGTTTTTTCCATTTTTAAATCCTGACTCGATTTGTGAGCGTTGTCTCGCAAAACGAGCAAGATTCAAGCCTCTGAGGTGTGCAGTACCGTATGTGGCCAGAGGTGGGGGGGCGCTGGAGACACTCGGAGACGCTAGGAGACCACTCAGAGACACTCTTAGACACTCTGTTCCCGAGTGTCTCTGAGCGTCTTCGGCGCCCCCCACCTCTGACCACATGCGATACTGCATACACTAGCAGTGACACTGGAAGGAATTATCTGAGTTTTCAGTGATTCCTATGGAGAAACCCGCTTTGATATACGAGTGCTTTGGATTACAAGCATTCTTCTGGAACAAATTATGCTCGTAATCCAAGGTACTACTGTATAGATAATATTTGTTGATCCTGGAGTTACATTTTAAATCTCCCCCACCCGACCACATTAACCACTTGACTTGCGGAAGGTTTACCCCCCTTCATGACCAGGCTATTTTTTGCGTTATGGCACTGCGTTACTTAATTTATGTCCTTTTTTCCCCAAAAATAGAGGTTCTTTTTTATTTTATGCACCGTAAACAAAAAAAAGACTGGCAATTTTGAAAAAGAAAAATTTTTTTTTTACTTTCTGCTATAACACATATCCAATAAAAAAAAAATAACATTTTATTCCAATATTCCGTATTCTACTACATATTTTTGGTTAAAAAAATGTGGTTTGCACAAAAGTTATAGCGTCTACAAACTATGGGATAGATTTATAGAATTTTTATTTGTTTATACATTTTTTTACTAGTAATGGCGGCGATCAGCGGGACTGCAATTTTGCAGCGGACAAAACAGACACTAAGGGGTTTATTTGCTAAAGCTACAGAGGGCAACATTTGTCACGATTCTGCAGAGAAACCAAGCAGCTTCTAACCTCAGCTTGTCAAACGTGACACTTTTTGGGGACCAGTGACACTAATACAGCGATAAGTGCTAAAAAATATGCACTGTCACTGTACTAATGACACTGGCTGGGAAGGGGTTAACATCAAGGGCGATCAAAGGGTTAAATGTATGCCTAGGGAGTGCTTACTTACTGTGAGAAGGTAGAGATCCAGGTTCCTGGTTTGTAGGTAAACAGGATCACAGCCTTCACTGCTCACAGAACGGCGAATTGCCTAGTTTACATAGACAGACCGCCGTTCTGCCTGTGTCCCGAATAATCTTTTTTTTTTTTTTTGTGTATTTCGGCAGACATGCGGATTGGCTCCCGCTGTGTCCAATCACAGTGGGAGTGGGTCACCGACGGCGCACAAGCGCGCCCCAGACCCGGTAGGGCAGCATCACATACAGGTACATTATCCTGCCCAGGGGAGCCACCTTGCCGCCGTATATATGCAGAATATGCAGTACCATTTGAGCAAATCCTGCTCCTTCTCCTCTGTTCTCCCTTCCCAGTGTTGTATGACTTATCTATAATTGTAGTGGCCGTTCATTCAGCACTGATACAGCACACATACAGCATTACAGTGCATCCGAAAAGTATTCACAGCGCTTCACTTTTTCCACATTTTGTTATGTTACAGCCTTATTCCAAAATAAATTAAATTCATTATTTTACTTGAAATTCTACAAACAATACCCATAATGACAACGTGAAAGAAGTTTGTTTGAAATCTTTGCAAATTTATTGAAAATAAAAAAATGTACATTCACATATTCACAGCCTTTGCCATGACACCCAAAATGGTGCTCAGGTGTGTCCTGTTTCCACTGATCATCTTTGAGATGTGTTTATAACTTGATTGGAGTCCACCTGTAGTAAATTCAGTTGATTGTACATGATCTAGAAAAGCACACACCTGTCTATATAAGGTCCCACAGTTGACAGTGCATGTCAGAGCACAAACCAATCCATGAAGTCCAATGAATTGTCTGTAGACCTCGGAGACAGGATTGTATTGAGGCACAGATCTGGGGAAGGGTACAGAAACATTTCTGCAGTATTGAATGTTCCCAAAAGCACAGTGGCCTCCATCATCTGTAAATGGAAGAAGTTTGGAATACCAGGACTCTTCCTAGAGCGGACCACCCGGCCAAACTGAGCGATCGGGGGAGAAGGGCCTTAGTCAGGGGGGTGACCATAAACCCGATTGTCTCTCTGACAGAGCTCCAGCATTTCTCTGTGGAGAGAGCAGAACCTTCCAAAAGAACAACCATCTCTGCAGCACTCCACCAGTCAGGCCTGTATGGTAGAGTGCCCTGACGGAAGCCACTCCTCAGTTAAAGGCATATGATAGCCCACCTGGACTAATGACACCTGAAGGACTCTCAGACTATGAGAAACAAAATTTTCTGGTCTGATAAAACAAACATTGAACTCTTTTACCTGAATGGCAAGCGTTGTGTCTGGAGGAAACCAGACACCGCTCATTAACCTGGCCAATACCATCCCTACAGTGAAGCATGGTGGTGGCAGCATCATGCTGTGGGGATGTTTTTCAGCAGCAGGAACTGGTAGACTAGTCAGGATCGAGGGAAAGATGAATGCAGCAATGTACAGAGACATCCTTAATGAAAACCTGCTCCAGAGCACTCTGGACCTCAGACTGGGGGTTCACCTTCCAACAGGACAATGACCCTAAACACACAGCCAAGATAACAACAGAGTGGCTATGGGACAACTCTGTGAATGTCCTTGAGTGGCCCAGCCAGAGCCCAGACTTGAATGCAATTGAACATCTCTTGAGAGATCTGAAAATGGCTGTGCACTGATGCTCCCCTTCCAACCTGTTTAAGCTTGAGAGGTCCTGCAAAGAAAAATGGAAAAAACTGCCCAGAAATAGGTGTGCCAAGCTTGTAGTATCATACTCAAAAAGTCTTGAGACTGTAATTGGTGCCAAAGGTGCTTCAACAAAGTATTGAGCAAAGCCTGTGAATACTTATGTACATAGCATATTTTTTTTAATTTTTATTTTGAATAAATTTGCAAAGATTTCAAACAAACTTCTTTTACGTTGTCATTATGGGGTATTGTTTGTAGAATTTGAGGAAAATAATTAATTTAATCCATTTTGGAATAAGGATGTAACACAACAAAATGTGGAAAAAGTGAAGCGCTGTGAATACTTTCCTGGAATCACTGTATATATATATATATATATATATATATATATATATATATATATATATATATATATATATATAGATATACTCTATCTATCTATTTATAGATAGATAGAGGTTTATAGGAACCTGATTTTACTCTGCTGCAGCAAAGTAGTACTCCTACAGTAGGTCTCCGTCCCCAGCCTTTGAATGGACAGTGAAGGAGAATCAGCAGACCAATGAGCTCAACTCATATCTCTTTCACTCTGCTGTCTCCTCCCATCAGCATGGTAGCACATGTACACTGCAGCACAACTGACTGACTCCTTGTGTTGCATATCTTTTACACAGTCTAAACTCTGCTTTGCAATCACTATTAACCTTACACAGGTAAAGTAGCGCTATAACATCAACATTTGTACCCAGAAAATAAAACACACACAATTGTATATAAAGGAACAAAAATGTAATGAATATATGTAAAAAATTACAAATTTAAAAAACATACAGCCAGTGTCCACACGTGATTAAAATGTCCAAAATAAACATAAATATCCTTCTTTATAGATGGAATCCTCTTCAACAATCCACCACATGCTTTAGTGAAACCCGCTTTCCGCTCCCCGCTCCCCGCAGGACACTCACTCACCAGAATGTATTGCTTTTCATTCTTATGATAGGCTAAATGCGCTTTTATTCACATAGAATTTATTAATCATCAGCTGGGTCATCCACTCATCCCTCTTTCGATTGTTAACAGAAAAAGAAGGAAATCTAAAATAGTGTGATATTGCTAAAACACCTTTATTGAAATTTCCCCGCCATCACTACTACTCACAAGCAATTATAGTAAAAGGAGCCTATTCAAAACATCCTCCATAGAAGTATCCAACATAAATTCCTCCCTCCGCCAGAGCTGCAAATACAGGAGCATGGACTGGTGTATACAGACACTCTCACTATCTCACCAGAGCCAATACCTCCGTCAAATCTGGTATGTCACTTTCGGTGCGGTGTATGTCCTCACTTCCAGTTGCTGTACAGCCATGCACTGACGCGTTTCGTCATTACGACTTCTTCCAAGGGGATTGACTGTACGGCTCGGCAAACTTCCATTTATGCCCTCCTGGGATAGACCTGTTAACACATAATGTGCCATGAGCAATCAACACCAAGTGAATGAACTTAAAGATGGTGTCTACCTCAACATCAGGGCATAATTAAAATACCAGATACTAATATCATTCATATTAATACTAAATACATACATTTTATGGCATATGTAATACAAAGTCCATTATTCAGCCGACATTAATATCGTAAAACAACCAAATTTATCAACATACATTACTCATTTAACCGCTTAAAATAGGACCTTAAAATCAGGTCGCTCCTACTATATAAATAAAACCTATTTAAAATCTATTAAAATGAAGTAAAACAATATAAAATAACCAATAAAAAATTAGGCTGGAAATAATGTGACTTATAATCCTACTATTCATAAATAATCACACTTATAAGAATACTCAACGTTCATGAATACCCCACTAATGAACTTATAATCACACTGACTCACTAATTATTATTCACTGATAAAACAATTTATATCCAATTCTATTTTCAAGCCTCTTGGATTCAGGGACTCCAACAAATACAGGTGCATCTCAAAAAATTTGAATATCATCAAAAAGTTTATTTATTTCAGTAATTCAGTTCAAAAAGTGAAACCCATATATGCTTGAAATATATCACTCTGTGTGTAATGAATTTATATCATTAAGTCAATTTTTAAATTGACTTAATTAAATAAATTAACATTTTTGATGACATTTAAATTTTTTGAGATGCACCTGTATTTCCATTTGGTCGCTTTCTCTTGGAGAGGTCTCTAACTTGATTAGATCCTTCCAAGAGGAATACACCCTATCTACCGCCCAAAACTGTAAACCCAAGGGGTCTTTACCATGAGCTCATTTAAAATGCAGAGATACACTGTGCTGCCTATAACAATTTTTACTATTCAGTGTTAACAGTAACATTTGGGACCTTTTTTTTATATAAATTGTGGATTTTTTGGTAACACGGGACCTAAGTCCCTATCAATACATAATATATGCCAGTATTTTTTAAATATATAATTCTACTTTCTTGGTAATCAACAACCCCATTGTTGATCTTTATTGTTTATAACTACTCAGTCCTCTCTAGGAAATCCATCCACCTCCTGTATTACCTTGTCCAAATTTTGGGGGGAATAGCCCTAGGCTCTGCTTTGCATTGCAAAAGGGTGACCCAAATTCAGGCAACTGAATCATTTGATTAATTTATTGAATCAATTTATTAATACAGAGTGGCATTAAAGTGAAGTTCTGCCCACCCCCACCCCCCAGGAAAAACATTTAAAGTCAGCAACTACTGTACACATACTATAGCTTCCAATTTTGGGTGAAACTCAGCTTTAATATCTGCCTGGAGTTCAGCTTTAAGACTCTCGGAACAGCAGCTACGAGCAGCTGCCATTTGTCTTTTGTTGATGTCTTTGGACCTATGCACACTGGGCATTTAGCCTCAGTGTATGCGACTCCAGTGTTTATCTGAGGGTGGAGGGCAAAGGCTGGACAGACTTTCGGCAGTGGGGCCAAACGGTGCACCTGGGGCCTGGGCCCTCTTCCTGCAGCTAAATATCCAGTGTACATGGGGCTTTTATTTTAAGATAAGAAAAATGCAAAAGATGGAGTTAGGAACTAAGTCATAAAGCTCTCACTGGATACAACCAGCAGGCTGGTGAATTAGCTCCACTTATATCTAAAATATAATTTTTAGATTGTTCGGCTTTCTTAGAGGTTGTTAACCACTTGCCACCCCATGTACATAAATGGACGTCCTTGGGTTGCAGTGGTTATACCGGGATGATGCCTGCACCTACAGGCATCAACCGGTATCATTCTTTTCAGCTAGAGAGCCGCTTGATCACTTCTGCGGATGGCGGAACGGGGGTTCCACCCCCTCCTGCCGACGCTGCCTCTCCCGGACTCTCCTGTCCCATTGTGAAGGCCAGGAGCAATGCGGCTGGCGGTGGTGGTGGACCTGTACAGAAAGAAAGGAACTGACGTCATTCCCCTCTCTCTGTAACCCTGGAAACGACAAGTAGTTTGTCACTTCAGGTTCTGCCTCTTTGTTTTTGGAGGGATGGTCCCTGATTTCGAGCAATGTCCCTCTGTCCCTCTTTCCCCCTCATTTGTCCCTCATTTTGGTCTGATCTATATAGTTGTATATAAAATGCACTTTTTATCTTTTTATCTTTCAAAAAGTGTTTCCTAGTGATAAACCTTACATCTAATTTCTAAATTGCTGCATTTTTCAATTTAAAAGCCAATATAAAGGAATAGTAGTGGTTTTAAAAAAAACACTTGTGGCTTTGATTACCTTTTTTTTGGCTGTTTCCCCTTTAAGGGGGTATGACATGGGGCGTATTTTGCACATTTTTTGCAGGTAAAATTGATCTAGTAATAATTTGATTGGCAGAACAGCACTGTTTTGGTATATACCCTGTTTCCCCGAAAATAAGACCTAGCGTGTTTGTCGGTGATGGCTGCAATATATGCCCTACCCCCCAAATAAGCCCTAGTTAAAGTCCTTGTAGGTCTTATTTTCAGGGTAGGGCTTATTTTCAGGGAAACAGGGTAGGTTATTTGGGGGGTAGGGCTTATATTGCAGCCATCACTGACAATCACGCTAGGTCTTATTTTCGGGGAAACAGGGTATGCACAGTCTGTTTGCCTTTAATAAATCAACCCCTAAATCTCTTTTCCTCTAAAGATAAAGAGTGCCCTCTTGCCCTCTGTGATGACCTTAAAGTGAATAACTCAACACCAATTTTACTATATGGACCACTTATGTATTTTTAGATGTTGATCATAGTTGCCAACATTATCAAAAAATGTATAGGAACACTTTTTTGTCTGTAGGCGGAGTCTTGTTATAATTAGGGGGTGGGGCATCCATTTGTAGGCGTGTCATGGGGCAGGGAAATGTGCCACGCACAGCGTGCTGTGGTGAAAGATGGGCGTGGTTTAAACATAATATTGGGCGTGGCTTAAAGGGGGTGTGGTTAGTGTCTGGGATGAAAGAGGGATGGAGGAAGAAGGAAGAGAGGGATGGAGGGAGAAAGAAAGGGAGAAAGAGAAGGAGAGAGAAAGAAAGAAAGACAGAAGGAAACAAGGAGAAAGAGATAGGGGAGGGAAGGAGAGAGAAGGAAGCAAAGAAAGAAGGAAAGAAAGAGGGATAGAGGGACAGCAGGCCCAGATCCTTCACCACAATAGAAATATGTGCATTCCAGAAAGTTTAACAATCAGCAGGTAAAGATACTCCAAACTCCTAGTGTTGATGCTTCAACCATCATAGCACCATGATTGTTATGGTGTCAAGATGATTTAAGCACATTATTTCTTATAATACATTGTTATATAAAATGAAATAGTTCAACTCATCATAATGCAGAATCACTGGGAGCCCTGAGTGTGTCACTTGCCACGTCGCCCGCCACCAGATGCAGCATGCCACTTGCCCCTTTGCCTGCTACCAGATGCAGCATGTCACTTACCACCATTGCTAGCCACCAGATGCAGCATGTCACTTGCCATGTCGCCTGCCAACAGATGCAGTGTGTCATATGCCATGTCGTTTGCCACCAGATGCAGCTTGTCACTTGCCATGTCGCCTGCCAACAGATGCAGTGTGTCATATGCCATGTCGTTTGCCACCAGATGCAGCTTGTCACATGCCACGCCGCTTGCCACCAGATGCAGCTTGTCACTTGCCACGTCGCCTGCCACCAGATGCGGCTTGTCACTTGCCACATCGCCTGCCACCAGATGCAGTGTGACACTTGCCACATTGCCTGCCACCAGATGCAACGTGTCACATGCCACGTCACTTGTCACCAGATGCAGCTTGTCACCAGATGCAGCCTGTCACCAGATGCAGCATGTCACCAGGTGCCGCTTGTCACAAGATGCAGCGCTCACTTGTCACCATATGCAGCTTGTCACCAGATGCAGCATGTCACCAGATGAAGCATGTCACCAGATGAAGCATGTCACCAGATGCCACTTGTCACCATATGCAGCTATATATATATACAGTCAGTCTAGTGTGTATATATATATATATATATATATATATATATATATATATATATATATATATATATATATATATATATATATATATATAAACACTCTGCATCCAGTGTAGCCTATATCTACAGTGCATTCCTTGGTGGCTGGCAACCATTCTTGATCCACATTACAAGGGTAAGGTTGCAGAACTCATCCTGCCTTTGCAGAGGGAGCAGAGGATGAAACATCTTCAGGAGGCCTTGAAGAAAGGTCTGTGCAAGGCATTTCCAGACCCTGTGAGGTTACAATGTCCTGGTGCTGAACAACGTGTTGCTGGGGCTTCGTTCAGTCAAAGGAAGAGCAGTGGAGAAGGTGGCCGGCTGACCGATGCCTTTAGACAATTTTTCCGTCCTCAGCGCCAAGGTTTGATCGGTTCAAGCAACTATCTCCAGCGTCTGCATTAAATGGTGCACGAATTTCTAGGGGCAAGAGCAGACATGGAGACCTTTCCAACAGAGCATCCACTGGGTTACTGGGTCTTGAGGATGGACCACTGGCCAGAACTTGCTCAAGATGCAATTGAGCTACTGGCCTGTCCTGCATCCAGCGTTCTTTCTGAACGCACATTCAGTGCTGCTGGAGGGTTTGTAACGGATCATAGAGTGTGCCTGTCCACAGACTCCGTTGATAGGCTCACATTCATAAAAATGAATCAGTCTTGGATCAGCAACTATCAAGCACCTGATGCTGATGTAACTGATTGAATTTTCTATGGATGTGGGATCCCTTGAAGACTGCCTATGCTAGCTTCCAACAATATTTTTGGTTTAGGGCACTACCACCACTGCCTAAGGCCCAATTTGTCTGCCCCTGTTTGACAGGGGCATGTAATTACAATTTTTGATCTAATATTTCACAGCAGGGCATGTTCCTGCGCCCCAACAAGAGTATCTGTGAGGGGTTACAGTGTTGTGGCACCACCACCACCCAAGGACCAATTTTTCTGCCCCTCTTTAACAGGGGCATGTAATTACAATTTTTGATATAGTATTTCACAGCAGGGCCCATTCCTGTGCTCACCAAGAGTAACTGTGAGGGCTTACAGTGTTCTGGTACCACCAACACCTAAGGCCCTATTTTATGCAGAGTATATAGGGCAGGCCGTATAGTATATATATACTGCTGTTCAGAGTATATAGTGCCTGGGGGACCCCCACGCCATTTTTTTTTAAATTTGGGTGCGGGGTTCCCTTTAATATCCATACCAGACCAAAAATGGTAATGGACTGGGGGGGGGGGGGGGGACCATGCTGTTTTCTCAATGATCTTCATCTATATTGCCGGGACCTAAAACACGGGAAAACTGCGCCACTTTACAGGCATACTATAGACACCCCCCAGGCCCAATATTTTTATTGTTTCACTTTAGGCATTATTAAAATCACTGCTCCCGAAAAAACGTCCATTTTTGAAATTTTTTTTTGCATTGATACATGTCCCCAAACACTTTTTATGACAATAACTTGCATATATGCCTTTAAAATGAGTACTTCACATTCATGTCCCATTATCTTTAACAGTGTTCGCGTGTTTGAACAAACTTTTTGCCTGTTCTCACGTTCTACTGCGAACCGAACCGGGGGGTGTTCGGCTTATCCCTATTGGCAAGTATGCTAATGCAATAGGCTGCGCACACCTACGATCATCTTTTAATTATTTCTTCAAAAGCTTTGTCCCAAAAGGAAAAAAAAATCTATATGTTTGATGTGTCTGATTATACAATGGAAACTTGGAGTTTGACTTCAATTTGTTAGTGTATCTACATCTGCTAATACATTTAACACTACTCCCTCCCCCCCCCCATCACAGACTGACAGTGCTGCTGTCTGCTGTGCTTCCTGTGCTCCTTTATCTACAGTTGAGTCTCACTAATACAGGAGATGTGTTACTGGACAGATCACCAGGTGAAAACAGAGGGGAAAAGCCCAAAAGAAAAGAAAACTAATGCAGCCACCACTTCTAATGAGTGGTAAGCTGCAATATATTACATTTTGGTTTTGGGTTTAATACTGCTTTAAACATTGTGATAGCTCATGCGGGAGTAGAGAGATGATGATTGCTTTAAAAAAAAGGCCTGGCTTATTTCCTTAATGTACATATTATAACTGGATACTGACATTTATAGGTAAAGTTGATCCAGGGAATATCGGATTGCCTTTCGGGGGATCAGGAAGGAATTTTTTCCCCTGCTGTAGCAAATTGGATCATGCTTTGCTGGGGTTTTTCCCTTTCCTCTGGATCAACTGTGGATGAAGGATTGAGTATATGAGATTGTATGATATATTTGTTTTTTTTTTGTTTTTTTTAATGGTTGAACTAGATGGACTTATGTCCTTTTTCAACCTGACTAATTATCAGTGGTGGCCCGTCTAGGGTTGACACTTTTTCTTCACGCCAAACCCAAACACTTTAGAAGCGCACAGCAAATTTTTTTTCCCCCCCGAGCCCGCCATGCTGGAAGATGGCCGCATCAGCTCCGACCGCTGCTCTCACTGCCTGCATCCAGGGTAAGAACAGCGGGTGGGGGGTGTAGGTTGTGCTAGTGCCACTACACCAGCGTCCCGGAGGGGGGGCGGTGTTTGCCACCCCCCTAAAAAAAAAAAAAACACCAGCCGCCACCACTAACTATGTGACTATGATAAGCAGAAGCTTGTCAGGACCGGTATTAATGGGTCGTTTATGTTGACCTCTTTCTGTAAATTCCAGGTGTCTGGCTGTCATGATGATGCTCTGGCTTCAAAACTGTCCCCGAGTTAGAACAAATATTCAGATAAGGATATGTGACCTCACCTGCTGTATATTTATACTGAGTTAGTGATTCCAAAATTGAAGTGAGAGGAGCAGCATGACAGCGAGAACACCAGAAATGGACAGACGGATGTCTATTTCACTTCCTGACCTGTAGACACAACAGGAAATGAAAGGAAATCTCAGAGAACAGGTGCGGGTACTCCCCCTTTTCGTGTCACCCCTTGTCTCTGCCCCTACCCACCTCCAAGCACCGTCCCTTGGTTCCACCCCCTACCTAGGGGATACAGAACCAGGTATCATTTTTGATGCTAAGTAGCTTGTATAGGGAGTCCCCAAGCAAAAAATAAATAAAAAAATGAGCATATGGACAGCATGACAGGGTGGACAGTTTAGTACTGCTTTAACTCAGGGGTAGTCTGAGGCTGGGAGGGGTCCCAGGAAGTTTAGGGGGAGGGGTGAGCGGCGATGGGCCAGTCAGGTGCAGCACAGAGAAGAAGAAGCTTCCCGCCCTCCCTTTGATTGTGGTGTTTCGGCTATGTGGTTGTCATGGCAGCCTGGCAGTGGTGGGTCTTTGGAGAAAGAGGAAAATTCAGAAAAATAGAATGGTGGGGACCCATCAGTGGTATGGGGTTCTCAGGTACATTCCGGTTAACAAAGGGGTTTATCTCGGAATATTTAAATGGAGGTCGCTGTGGATAATGAGAATGGTCTCCGAGCCGGTGTGTTGCGGCTGGAGGCCTACATTTAAGAGAAGGTTGTCGCAGTGAATAGGTTGTGTGTTGTTGCCCTCAAAGACCACCAAGCTTTATTTTCTCAGTTTCTGTCTAAGGAATGTTACGTTGGTTTATGTTATTTATTGGAAGTTATTTATTTTGTTAAATAAAAGGCTGCAATGGCCATTTTACTCCAAAAACCTTGTTGTGTCTAGGCTTGGGTCAACGCTGGAGGTTATCTATTCTACGCATGTCAGAAATTTACTAATGAACGGCAGTAGGTCCCCTGCAGCCAGCAACATATACCCCCTCAGCAACAATAGATCTCCCCAGAAACTACAGACCTCCCACAGCAACAATAGATCCAATCTGAAACAATATATCTCCCCAGCAACAATAGATCCATCCAAGCAGCAATAGAGCCACCAAAAGATCCACAGCTAAATACCCCCAGCAACAATAGATCCCCACAGTAACAATATACCCCATCGACAACCATAGATCTCCCCAGCAACCATAGATCTTCCCAGCAACCATAGATTTCCCCAGCAACAATAGATCCTACAGCAACAATAGATCTCCTCGGCAACAAAAGATCTCCCAAGCAGCTATAGATTCCCACAGCAACAATAGATGTCCTTAGCAATAATAGATCTCCCAAGCAACTGTAGATGCCCACAGCAACAATAGATCCACTTAGAAACAAAAGATCCCCAAGCAACAATAGACCCCCCCCCCCACAGCAAAATACCCCCAGCAACAAAAGATCCACCCCAGTAACAATAAATCTTCCAGTATCCAGCATCAATACACTCCCCAGCAGCCAGCAACAATAGACTCCCCCCTCTCAACAGTAGATCTCTTCCATCAACAATTGATTCCCCAGAAACAACAGATCTCCCCCACCAACAGCAATAGACCTCCCCAGCAATGATAGATCCCGCGGCGACAATAGAGCCCCCAGCCAGCATCAAAAGACCCTCCAGCCAGCCTCCAGCTCCCTTCAGGCGACCCTCCAACATCCCTTGGCATAATACACGTTCAGCGCTGGGGTGCCAGAATTGTGTTCCCCTGTGTTACTACTGAAAAAAAGCCCTTGTCATTGAAATGTTTCTACTTTCTTGTCCCATCTCTACCCCATTTGATAGATTTCTCTCGCCTTCCTATCCTATAGACACAGCAGGAAGTGAAAGGGAAGGAAGAGAAAAAAAAAACTTGGACTGTTGTCACCACACAAGGTGACCCCCATATTTCGTCTCTACCTTGTTCCACGGAAAACTTTAGGCTACATTTAGACTTGCAGTAGGGGGGGCAGCAAACAAGACATGGGGTATAATTTTTGCCGCAGCCATGAAGCAAAGTATCCAATACTGCGGCATGTTTACCACCCCATCCAGCTGCTGTTTTTGGTTAAAATAGGTGGTTGTGGGGGTGGTAAAACTGCAGCTCAACCACCTATTTCTATTGCCCCTGCCTGCTGTAAGTGTAAAGGGGGTCTAATGGCTCTTAAAAGCTATACAAAATTGAAAGGGAAACAATTTTGGCTTTACATACAATTGAAAGTAAGACTTGTACCATGCGTTTCGTGATGCAAGAATAAAGTATTGCTTCCCAGAACAGATTGTTATAGTCCCGACCTTACATTTCCGTCTATTATTTGTCCGTTTTAAATACAAGGCATTTAGTCCCCCTTTATTGACAGTGCAGACAGGCGGCTAACACTTCAAAGCTGGTGTTTTAGGAGGCAGTGAAAACAGAATACATGGCAAAGCAGAAACATAACAGATCTATTGCACCTCGCAAAAGTCAACTTGTAAAAGTCACCTCACCTTCCAGTAACGGCTTCTGGGCCTGCGAAGGGAGGATTAGAATGTGCGGTTCATTTTCCTGGTTACTGGCTAATAAAACCAAACATACAGCCCATTAATACACACATACATGTGTAAAAATTATTTATATCACTGAAACGGAAGTCTCAGAATCGAACAATTAAACATTTAATATGGCGGGCAAGGAAACAGTAAATACAATGGAATGCCTTGTATATAAATACCCACATCGGAATTTCACTATGTGGTCAAGTATGTGGACATCCCTTCAAATCATTGAATGTTTCGAGTGAAGGGTTCTGTTAATCTACATCATACAAAGACATTTTTAGACAATTGTGCAACCTTGTGGGGACATGAAGGCCCTTTTCTGTTCCATCATGACTGTACTCCTGTGTAAGAAGCCAGCTACATAAAGTCATGGTTTGATGAGTCTGATGTGGAGGAACCCCATTGGCCTGCACAGAGCACTGACCTCAACCCTACTGAACTTTGCGATGAACTGGAACCATAATTGTGACAACATTCTTACCTAACAAAGGCTCTTTTGGCTAAACAGAATAACAAAGAGAGAAAAGGAGGTGCTATCCAGCTAAATCAAAAAATTGTTGCCAACATCCCCAAGGTCAGGATACATAATTGGTTACCCCCAAAAAGATTCAAGGGACTTTAACGGCAACTCATCTTAAAGTTTTTTTAAAATGTAATTTATTAAATGTATATAATGAAAAACATGAAAAAGAATTGACAAAACATGACAAAATATAATCATAAAATCAATAAGAGACTATACAAAAATATACTGGTATGTAGGAATGAAGGCTATGTTCAATAGTCTTGCCACGAGACTTACGCGTTTCGGGACTAGAACAAATGTCCCTTCATCAGAGATAGATCGTGGAACATAATAATATTTGGCTAAACAGGCACAATTTCCCATAGACACACTCCAAAGTCTTGTGGTTTGTTGTGGAGGAACCTGAGAGGCCTTTTCCTTCACCCTACTGAATTTTGAGAAGAATTGGAACGCTGTGTCAACATCCATACTTCAAAAATGCTCTTTTTGCTAAAGAGACAATTTCCCAAATATACACTCCAAACTCTTGTGGTTTGATGAGTTTGGTGTAGAGGGTACTGTTAATACTACACCATAAAAATGTATGTTTTTAGACAATTGTGCGTGTCCAACCTTGTGGGAACATTTTGGTGAAGGCCCTTTTCTTTTCCATAATGACTGTGGTCCTGTGTAGGAAGCCAGCTAAAGACATGGTTTGGTGTGGAGGAACCCAAGAGGCCTGCACAAAGTACTTCCCTTCACCCTACCGAACTTTGAGATGAATTGGAACCCTAATGCCGCGTACACACAACCGGACTTTTCGGCATCAAAGGTCCGACGGGACGAATCCGTCGGACAATTCGATCGTGTGTGGGCTTCATCGGACCTTTTCTGTCTAAAAATCTGACGGACCTTAGAAATAGAACAAGTTTCAAATCTTTCCGACGGTCTCAATTCCTATTGAAAAATCCGTTCATCTGTTTGCTAGTCCGACGGACCAAAAACGACGCTAGGGCAGCAATTGGCTACTGGCTATGAACTTCTTTATTCTAGTCCAGTCGTACGTCATCACATTCGAAATGATCAGACTCTGGTGTGATCGCGTGTAGGCAAGTCCGTTTCATTGGACCTCCATCGCAACTCCGTCAAAGTCCTTCAGTCCGACGAGAAGTCCACTCGTGTGTACGCGGCATAATTGTTTCCCACAGACACACGCCAAAGACTTGTGGTTTGGTGTAGAGGAATCTGAGTGGCCTGCGCAGAGTCCTGACCTCAACCCTACTGAACTATTTTGAAATGAATTGAAATGCCAGTCACTGAGGTCTTCTCTTCCAACTTCAGTACCTGACCTCACAAATGCTCTTTTGGCTGAATGGCATAAATTCCCACAGATACGTTACAAATACTGTGGAAAGCCTTCCTAGAAGAGCAGAGGCTGTCAGAGGCTGTCAGAGGCACAAAAGAATGGCAACTCTATATTAATGCCCATGGTTTTTAAAATACGATGTCCAACATGCATATGTGTGATGGTCAGGTGTCTGCAAACACTTGGCTATATAGTGTAGACGTTGTGTACTATCAACCTCTATTTTTATTGTCTCTACTCCACTTTTTTGTTACAGCAGTTGTGCAGGGGGTCTAAATATGACTATGCAGGGACATAGGTTTCTGAGTTAAGCTTGCCATACATGGATCGAAATTCAGCCAGTTCATCAGGGACAGGCCGCATTTCATTCCATCTATGAGAAGGCTTGTTGTACACAAGACTATCTAATGATCAACTTGTGTACAACCAGCCTATTGAAAATTTTTATTTCAATCAGCACAGCCGGCTATGAGGCCTAAGCCTTCCCCACTCAATCAAAAGCAAACAAAAATAATTTCGCCTATAGATATGCTTTAATGCTGATGTAATACAAGAGAAATGTATATTTCTACTTAACTGCTTTATGACCGCACCATGGCAGATTTACGTGATTCTGCACTTCTGGGTTTTGGGCGCGAGTGCGCGCTGCAGGTGGCTCACTCCAGCTGGCTCGCTCCAGCTGTTATTTTAAGCAGCTGGAGCTGATCAGTGGGTCCCGCGGACCCGCCGATCATTTGCTACTCTGACAGAAGGACAGTCTGCCTATGTAAACAAGGCAGACTGTATTTCCGCGAGTACAGAAGGCATGGATCCTGTATTCCTGCGAAGAAGGAACACTGATCCATGTCTTCAAGTAGTAAAAGCATCTGCCTCACAGTTAGTAAGCACTCCCTAGGCACACATTTAACCCTTTGATCGCTCCTGATGTTAACCCCTTCCCTGCCAGTGTCATTAGTACAGTGACAGTGCATATTTTTAGCACTGATCACTGTAATAATGCCACTGGTCCCCCAAAAAAGTGTCAAAAGTGTCAGTTAGTGTCCGATTTGTCCGCCGCAATATCACAGTTCTGCTATAAGTTACTAGTAAAAAAAAACAAAAACGAAATCCCATAGTTTGTAGACACTGTAACTTTTGTGTAAACCAATCAATATACGCTTGTTGGGATTTATTTTACCAAAAATGTGTAGCAGAATACATATTGGCCTAATCTAATTGAGGAATTAGATTTTTTACTTTTTTTTTGGGATGTGTTTTAGAGCAGAAAGTAAATAATATATATATATCAGGGTTCGACAAACCCCGGGCGCCAGGTCGCATTTGCGACTAGAATTAGCGACCTGGCGCCTGGGGCGGCACATCTGGGGTATCCTGTGTCCGTTCGACACCCCCCCCCTCCCGGCGCGATCGCGATGGGCCGCGCCGGTAATTGAGGCCGCGGCTTTGCGGCCTACTGCAGTCCTATGGTTCCTTCTGCAATCAGGCGCCCTCTGGTGGTGGCCGTTGGTATGACAAGACATCCATCAATGCTAATGGAGCTTCCCCTACCTGTTTTCACTGCCTGTTCATCTCCTTCCCTTTACTTAGAATCCCCAAACATTATATATATTTTTTATTCTAACACCCTAGAGAATAAAATGGCGGTCATTGCAATACCTTCTGTCACACCGTATTTGCGCAGCGGACTTACAAGCGCACTTTTTTTGGGAAAAAATACTTTTTTTTAAATTAAAAAATAAGAAAACAGTAAAGTTAGCCCAATTTTTTTTTATATTGTGAAAGATAATGTTACGCCGAGTAAATTGATTCCCAACATGTCACGCTTCAAAATTTCGTCCGCTCGTGGAATGGCGACAAACTTTTACCCTTTAAAATCTCCATAGGCGACGTTTAAAAAATTCTACAGGTTGCATGTTTTAAGTTACAGAGGAGGTCTAGGACTAGAATTATTGCTCTCGCTCTAACGATCGCGGCGATACCTCACGTGTGGTTTGAACACCGCTTTCATATGCGGGCGCTACTCACATATGCGTTCGCTTCTGCAAGCGAGCTCGGCGGGACAGGGCGCGTTTAAAAAATTATTTTTTTTCTTATATATTTTACTTTTTATTTTTTCACTGTTTTAAAAAAAAAAATAAAAAATGGTGTCACTTTTATTTCTATTACAAGGGATGGGGCACATTTAAAAAAAAATTTTTTTTTTTCTTATTTATTTTAACTTTTTTTTTTTTTTTAAAAGAACAGTGAAAAAATAAAAGTCACTTTTATTCCTATTACAAGGAATGTAAAAATCCCTTGTAATAGAAAAAAAGCATGACAGGACCTCTTAAATGTGAGATCTGGGGTCAAAAAGACCTCGGATCTCATATTTACACTAAAATGCAAAAAAAAAAAAAAAAAATTGTCATTTGAAAAAAATAATAATAAAATGTCCCTTTTAAGAGCTATGGGTTTAAGTGACGATTTGACGTCACTTCCGCCCTGCAATGACTTGTAGATCGGCGGGGGGCCATCTTCCTCTCACTCGTCTCCATGTCAGGCCAGGGACAGATCCGGATCGCCTCCGCCGTTACCGACGGCCACGGTAAGCGGTGAAGGGCTAGCTGCTACCATAACAACGGTATTTCTCTTCAAAGACAGGACGTATATAGTCGTCCTGCGGGAAGGAAGTGGTTAATTAAAATTAATTTATTATTTGTCATCTCCCTGCTTGGCCCCTTTCACACGGGCCGTCTGATCAGGTTCGCCTGTCAGTTTTTCAGGTTGACCTGATTGGACCCTTAGCGGGAATATGGTGGTCTTGTGTCCCTGCATGGCAGGAAATAAAAGCAGTCACATTCGTTCTAGTCGTCTCTGTGTAAATTTAAGATTGGTTAATTTTTATATTGACAATAAAGCTGTCGGTCGTTTAAAAAAAAAAAAACCTGGCTCCTAACTTTTTTAGCTGGCTCCTAGATTCCAAGCAAATTTGTCAAGCCCTGTATATATATATATATTTTTTTTTTCAAAGTTGTCAGTCGTTCCTTGTTTCTAGCGCAAAAAATAAAAACCGCAGAGTTGATCAAATACCACCAAAAAAAAGCTCTATTTGTGAGATAAAAAAGTACAGCGCCGCACGACTGCGAAATTGTCAGTTAAAGCGATGCAGTGCTGTATCGCAAAAAGTGGACTGGTCAGGAAGGGGGGGGGGGGGGGGTGTAAACCATCCGGAGCTGAAGTGGTTAAATCTTGGTGTGCTTTGTGTATTTCTTCCAGATCTGTGTAGTAATCCAGTATACTCCTCCGTACAGCAGCTTCCTGTAATAAAGGCCAGTCATTGCTGCTCTCTCTTCTTCTGCAGGGTGACTGGTCTTGTCTCCACCCCCTGCTGTAGTTTTCTGCAGGCAGCCTGTAGTGATTGGATACTTCTGAGCTCCTCCCACAGCTCTGCTGTCTGCAGATGTACAGCACAGTGATGATGTTACCGCTACTTTTGCAAGGTAATATCTGGGTTTGCAAAGTCATTTGGTGCACACAAAGTGGATTTATATCTTTTCTGGCTATTAAGAAATATATTCATATGAAAATATATATGTATGTTTTAGAACTGACAAAACCTTTGTCACCTTATGAAGCATGCAGAGCATCTCCCCAACCCTGTCTAGTCACTTAGCAAGAAGAACTTTGTGAATGTGATTTGTGTATCTGTTTTCTCTTTTTTGATCTGTTTTAGAGGACACGCTCCCATCGTTGGTTACAGCCTGACATTTATCAACAGCAGAAATGACAGCAGCACTGTGAACTATGTGGAAGACACTCTGTCCAGCTTATACGGCTGGCAGGCCCTGCTCCTGGATAAAGAGACCTATGCCATCATATTCAATTCCACAGACAGCAGGAACGCTTTACACGTGAGCCGATCAGCAATTATAGAGAAATACAGTTCGTACACACGATCGGATTTTCCGAGAGGAAATGTTCGATGTCAGGCTGTTGGCGTTAAATCCGACCGTGTGTACGCTCCATCGTCAATTGTTGACGGATTTTCCGCGGACAAATGTTGGATGGCAGGTTTTCAAATTTTCCGCGGACAAATGTCTATTGTCGTATTTTCCAAACGTGTGTACACAAGTCCGTCGGACAAAAGTCCAAAGTACAAACACGCATGCTCAGAAGCAAGGACGAGCCAGAAGCGTTCAGTCTTGTAAACTAGCGTTCGTAATGGAGAATTAACATTTGTGACGTGGCAAATTATGAAATCTCGAAATGCAGCGCACAATTCTCTTCTTCGGGATAATAATGAAGCTGCTTTGCTGGTGATACTGATGGAGTTATTGCAAACACAATAATATTATTATGTTTTTTTTTTTTTTTTTATTTGGGCAAGTTACCACAACACCATTTTCTCGTAGTTTTTAAGATCAAAGATACAACTATGTTGGTGTCCCTTGTCAATTTCACATGTATTTTTTTAAATGTAACTGCCTACTCCCAAACTGTCATTTGAAGTAAAACACATTTTTTTATTGTGCATTAAAAAAAGAAAACAAATACAATTAGACATGCTATCTGCCAATAGAACTTAACCAAAAAGTGCATTCTATGCATCCAAAAATATAGAAAATATACCAAATCAAATCAAATAAATAATGTCAAAGCAATAACTCCAAGGCCAATAATAAATAACACGTTATCTCCTCCAATTCCACAACATGTCTGGTTGACAAACAGCCGTTCAGAAACAAACTGAAAAGCATGAACAGAAAAGCGCGAAATGAAAAACGTGAAATTAAAAGTGCGTAATGAAAAGTGCGAATAAACACTCACCAAACTTCTACTAACACGAAATTAGCAGGAGTCCAAAGGGTGGCGCTAAAGAGCTGAAAAACAACGTAGTACGTCACTACATTCGTATTTGTTGGCCAACAATTGTGTGGCCCTGTGTATGCAAGACAATTTTGGGCCAACGCCCTTCGGACAAAAGTCCACGGTTTTGTTGGCCAACAATCCGATCGTGTGTACGAGGCTTAAGAAGGAAAGTTCAAAACTAACACTTAAAATGAACTCAGGGGTTGGAGGTAGGAACCAGCTTTCAGCAAGGGACATAGGCATTTGACACTCCCAGAAGTGTCAAATGCTGAAGGTACTGATGGAGGCTACAGCACTGGAACGGAGCAAATGACATATATGATGCTGTCTATCACTAGATATAACACAGTGGGATTTTTTTTTCTGAATTCCCCTTGAAATAGTAGGGGCCTGCCCTATAATGTTAGTGCCCCTAATTAAATTTAGTGGATTGTTGCTAGACTGTAAGCAGCCTGAGCTCTGTTTACATTTTTCTGGACTCTGCAGGTTCCCCTGAGCCCCATGTGTTGATTGCTTCTGTCTGGTACTGTTAGGACTCATTTACACTAATGTCGACCCCTGAAAAGAGACCAGCAATGGGCGTTTGACAGGCCTTGAGGAGGCCTTTTGTCGATTCACTGCCTATTTTAACTTCTTATAGCCCCCATAATTGCACCAAAATCGCATGCATTGTACAAAGTTGTGGTGTGCTCCCATTCACTTGCATGGGTTGTGTTGGTGGGTGGTACTGCTGCCATTACAGCTCAGGAGGGTGGTCATAAAAATGCAGCTCAACCATCTGTTTTTATTGACCCTAAGACCCCTTTCACACTGAGGCATTTTTCAGGCGCTACATCGCTAAAAATAGCGCCTGCAAAGCGCCTGAAAAAAGCCTCAGCTGCAAACCCAGTATGAAAGCCAAAGTGCTGGCAGGGCATCACAAAGCCCTGCCAGCAGCTTCTTTGCAGCGGTGTAGTAGCGGTAAGTACACCGCTCCTACACTGCTCCTGCCCATTGAAAACAATGGGGCACTGCTGCTATACCGCCGGCAAAGTGCCGCTGCAGCTGCGTTTTGCGGGCGGACTTAACCCCTTTTCGCCTCTAGCAGGGGGCTAAAACGACCAGGGCGGCTCAGTGTGAAAGGGGTCTACAAATAGGGCCTTAGAGAGGATCCAGTAATCAGTAAGGAAATGATATTCACTGAGTTATAAATATTTATTTGAGCCAACTGTTCTCTGAGGGCTCTGTTCAGAGGTATAGTTTAGGAAGATGTTATATATTAGGTGCATCTTTCCGCAGTTCTCTTTGTTCACCTCCTGGGCTTTTGCCTGGAGAGGATGTCTGCACAGAGTGTCCTCTCTTTTGGGCCTTGCCTCAGCCTTGTGCTGGAGGTCCAAGGACTTTAGCTTCCTTGCTGGAGTGTATATTTGGAGAAAGCTGGGTATGAAGGAACTCCTTGCCAGGAATTTTTTTGCAGAAGAGAGTCACAGAGGAACTGGATAGAAGCTTCTCTCTGGACATTGTAAGAAGGATTCAATGCTCACCAACCCAGGTATCATTGACTATTATCTGAGGGTCAAGAACCTTATTGCTTAGAAAGAGATCCACTGCACCTGATACTGTAACTGCTCTTAGAAGGTCAAAGATCTGTCTGGTGGCTCTCACAGGGCCAAAAATTATCAAGAGGCTGCTCCTAAAGGGCCTACTATTATCAGAATATCTGTCCTATTTGTATATTCTTTTTGGGTACCCTGCACCCCTAAACCATCTCTCTTGAACTTGAGTTCAGCAATAAATTGTAAAACCACTGGTGCTCAATTTATTTTTACACCAAGGACCCTAAGAGGAGGAGTGCTACATATAATAGTTGTATTGCCTGTTGATCCTGCCAGTAGATCTTTTATTCATCTACTACACTGAGTGGCATCCTCTTATTCTAACTGCGACCCGTTACAGTTTGGAGCACCGCTCAAAGTGCCAGACATTACCACTCTGGTGATCCACCATTCAGAAGGGTGCTGGTGTGTAAGATACTTACCCAGAAAGCATAATGTCCATGTAGTGTGAAGACGCTGCACAACCACAGTTCGATATTAAATCATGGTGAGAAGCAGCCTCAGAGACAACTCCTTCCCTTCCCTCTTAGGCCATTTCGGGCCACCCCCATAGCTTAGCCATAGAGATAATACCTATACTGGGGGTAGGGTGAACTACGTCATATGGCATGGCCTAGGAGAAGTTAAAGCTGAAGCCACTTCTCGCCATGCTTTTACATTGAATTGTGATTGTGCTGCGTTTTCACACTACATGGCCCTCTTATTTGTAATATATATCATTTAATATGAGTGCCAATTAAATAGCAGTAAGGGAATAGGGAGTTAATGGGAGCCAAAAGACTGAAACAGAAATATTGTCTATTTACAGGCGTTTTCTGAGACACTAGGGCAGAATGAACAGGCTGCATATCACTTGATAACATACTGTAGCTGCTTACTAATCTTTTATGTGACAGATTTTTCTTTGTAACTGGCTGATGTTTTTCTCCAGCCTCCATTATCGCATTGACTTTGTCGGGATACAAGCCCAGTGACCGATAAGTGTGGAATGCCATGAAATGATGTTAATGGAAAACCACACTGTTGACCAAAGCACACATTTCTGGCCTTATCGATACTCTTAGCAATCTCTTTATTGTGCCTTTTTATATTTTAAATCACCTGTTCAGATATACCATGCTAATGTTAGCATTTCATTTTTCATGCATACAGTATTCTGCCACTTTTGACGATTTTGAAGCTGGAAATTACATGTTGGTGCAGAACTGGAACCTGCCGAGATCAGTGAACATCTCTATAACTTGTGGGCTGAAACCTGGGAGACCTCAACAGTTTGCTCCTCTGCCAGGGAAGAGTGAAGCCTGTGACTGGCACTACAACAGTACTCTCGGGATACTGACCTACATTGGTAAGAGGGTCATTCAAAGGGGAAATAGCCCATGAGTTTGGAAACTGATAGTGGCTAAATTCCAAAGGGGTGCTAGTTCTGGGGTAAATCAGACAAATTAGACAGATGGCATGCTAATGAACAATGGTGCGTTGTAGTTTAAGTGTGTTTTTAATTTTTTCACTCATAGATTTAATGTCAATGGCAAGTTAAACTTATTAATTATTATATAATGATCAGTGACATTAAAATGCTATTAGCAGTACAGCTAGATCAGCCCCCATGCATGCATGTCAGACCTCAGATTGGCCCTAATACATGCACTTCAGACCTCAGATTAGCTCCAGTACATGTCCTTTAGATCTCAGATCAGCCCCAATACATGCACTTCAGACCTCAGATCAGCTGCAATGCATAAACATGAACAGACCTCAGATTAGATAAATGCAAGAAATTTAGGCAACAATAGTGTGTTGTAGTCATAATTTGTTTTTGTACTCATGGTTGTACTGCTAATGACAGTTAAATTCATTCGTTATTATATAAAGATTAGTGATTTTCAATTGCCATTAGCACTGTAGTACAGCTATGAGTACACAAAATGATTAACTCGGATCAGCCCCAATGCATATATTGTAGACTTCAGATCAACCCCTGTGCATGCACTTCAGATCCCAGATCAGCCCCAATGCATGCACTTCAGACCTAAAATCAGCTCCAATGCATGCACTTCAAACCTCAGATCAGCCCCAATGCATGTACTTCAGACCTCAGATCAGCCGCAATGCATGCACCTCAGACCTCAGATCAGCCTCAATGCATGCACTTCAGACCTCAGATCAGCCTCAATGCATGCTCTTCAGACCTCACATCAGCCACAATGCATGCACTTCAGACCTCAGATCAGCCTCAATGCATGCACTTCAGACCTCAGATCAGCCCCAATGCATGCACTTCAGACCTCAGATCAGCCACAATGCATGCACTTCAGACCTCAGATCAGCCTCAATGCATGCTCTTCAGACCTCACATCAGCCACAATGCATGCACTTCAGACCTCAGATCAGCCTCAATGCATGCACTTCAGACCTCAGATCAGCCTCAATGCATGCACTTCAGACCTCAGATCAGCCACAATGCATGCACTTCAGACCTCAGATCAGCCTCAATGCATGCACTTCAGACCTCAGATCAGCCTCAATGCATGCACTTCAGACCTCAGATCAGCCACAATGCATGCACTTCAGACCTCAGATCAGCCACAATGCATGTACTTCAGACCTCAGATCAGCCACAATGTATGTACTTCAGACCTCAGATCAGCCCAATGCATGTACTTCAGACCTCAGATCAGCCCAATGCATGTACTTCAGACCTCAGATCAGCACAATGTATGTACTTCAGACCTCAGATCAGCCCCAAATCCTGTACTATTAGGAGCACAGGATATCACTGTAGACTTATAGGGAAATTTCTTCCGCACAGCACGCCAACATCATCAGTTGCTGGCAGGCTTTCAGTGACATCAGGGAGGTGGATGGGGGCCATTCTTGTTTTCATTGCCACAGACTTGTACGGGAATACAAAACCTGTTAGAAGCCTGGCAACACAGATGTTTATAGTGGTAAAACAAAGCACTTGTGGTTTTGACCAAGCTTTCCTAGACCTTTTTCTCTTGGGGTTCCTCCAGAGACTGCTAAGGGGTCCTTGAGAAGTGAGAAGGGGCAGCTTAATCTCCTGCCTATCTTGACCTGTAAATGCAAGGGATCACTTCACTTTGACCATCAGTGGAAGGAGTCTCTACAATATTCTTTTCTGTCCATTGCTTAATTTCATAATTAACACTGATGATACACATGGCACTGATGACAGATGGCACTGATACGTGGCACTGATGACACGTGACACTGATGTGGCACTGATGACAGATGGCACTATTACGTGGCACTGATGACATGTGGCACTAATACATGGAACTGATGACAGATGGCACTAATACGTGACACTGATGACAGATGGCACTAATACGTGGCACTGATGACACGTGACACTGATGACAGATGGCACGTGACACTGACAGGTGGCACTGATGACAGATGGCACTGATACGTGGCACTGATGACACGTGACACTGATGACAGATGGCACTAATATGTGGCACTGATGACATGTGACACTGATGTGGCACTGATGACAGATGGCACTAATATGTGGCACTGATGACAGATGGCACTAATAGGTGGCACTGATGACACGTGACACTTGTGTGGCACTGATGACAAATGGCACTTATACGTGGCACTGATGACAGATGGCACTAATACATGGAACTGATGACAGATGGCACTAATACGTGGCACTGATGACACGTGACACTGATGACAGATGGCACGTGACACTGACAGGTGGCACTGATGACAGATGGCACTGATACGTGGCACTGATGACACGTGACACTGATGACAGATGGCACTAATATGTGGCACTGATGACATGTGACACTGATGTGGCACTGATGACAGATGGCACTAATACGTGGCACTGATGACAGATGGCACTAATAGGTGGCACTGATGACACGTGACACTTATGTGGCACTGATGACAAATGGCACTGACAGGTGGCACTTGGGACAGATGGCACTGACAGGTGACCCTGGGGACAGATGGCACTGGGGACAGGTGGCACGTATTAGTGCCATCTGTCATCAGTGCCACATCAGTGTCACGTGTCATCAGTGCCATGTATCAGTGCCATCTGTCATCAGTGCCACGTGTCCTTGTCCTGGTGCTCCAGGGACTTCAAAAGTGTAATAAGTAGTCAACAAGTTAGATGTGTAATTTATGCTCCTAGAACACCTGATGGTGCTCCCTGCATGTTGGGCCTCTCTATGTGGCCAGGCTGTGAAAAAGTCCCACACATGTGGTATCCTAATACTCAGGAGGAGTAGCAGAATATATTTTGGGGTGTCATTTGTGGTATACACATGCCATGTGAGAGAAATAACCTATTACAATGACAATTTGTGGGGAAAAAAAATCTTCATTTTGCAAAGAATTGTGGGAAAAAATGACAACATCAAAAACCTCACCATGCATCTTACTAAATACCTTGGAATGTCTACTTTCAAAAAAGGGGTCATTTGGGGGATATTTGTACTTTCCTGGCTTGTTCGGGTCACAAGAAATGAGATAGGCCATCAGTACATCAGGTGTGATCATTTTTCTATGATTTGCACCATAGCTTTTAGACTCTCTAACTTTCACAAAGACCAAATAATATCCACTAATTTGGGTTATTTTAACCAAAGATATGTAACAGTATAAATTGTGGCCGAAATTTATGAAGAAAAATGAATAATTTGCAAAATTTTATCACAGAAACTAATGCCGCGTACACACGAGCGGACTTTACGGTAGACTTTGCCCGGCGGACGGGATTTCGTCGGACAATTCGATGTGTGTGGGCTCCAGCGGACTTTGTTTTCTCAAAAGTTGGTTGGACTTAGATTTGAAACATGTTTTAAATCAATCCGTCGAAATCGAGTCCGGTCGAAAAGTCCGCTCGTCTGTATGCTAGTTCGACGGACAAAAAGCCACGCTAGGGCAGCTATTGGCTACTGGCTATAAAACTTCCTTTTTCTAGTCCGGTCGTACGTCATCACGTACGAATTGGACGGACTTTGGTGGATTGTGTGTAGGCAAGTCCGTTCATTCAGAAAGTCCGTCATAAAGTCCGTCACAGTCCGCCGGGCAAAGTCTGCCGTAAAGTCCGACCGTGTGTACGCGGCATAAGAAAAATGCGGGTTTTTTTCAAAACTTTCGGTCTTTTTTCATTTATAGCGCAAAAAATAAAAAACCCAGAGATGATCAAATACCACCAAAAGAAGCTCTATTTGTATGAAAAAAAGGACAAAAAAATCATTTGGGTACAGTATTACATGACTGAGTAATTGTCATTCGAAGTGTGAGAGCACTGAAAGCTGAAAATTGGTCTGGTCACGAGGGGAGTTTAAGTGCCCAGTTGTCAAGTGGTTAAGGGCTGATCCATTCACCCTACCAGGACATTTTGCCTGGGGATTGGTAGACTCCCCTAGGTGTGCAGATTAGAATCTCCTGGTCTCCACCTACTAACTTCCAGAAGCTTCTACAAGCTGCTGGATCCAAGGGGAGGTGCCAGAGACCTGCCTCTGTAGAGCCATCCAACCTGACCTGCAGTAACCCTGACCCAATTTCTGACTCACAAAACTTACCATTAGTCACCAGCTTAAATTTGCCTACACCGGCACTAGTAACACACTAGAGGGTTCTACATTAGGGAGGCAAAATAAGTAATACAAATGACCAGTACCTACTTAAAAGTTGGCCATAGATTGATCAAAATTCTGCCAGTTCAGCAGGAGCCGGACAAATTTTAATCCATCTATGGGCAGGCTGGTTGTACTAAAGTTGATCTATTGATCAATCATCCTGTTGGGGTTTTTTTTTGTACAATCACGGCTGCTTTAGCCGGCAAGTAGTGATTATTGTATTCTGCTGCCAGGGAAGCCTCCTGCTGTCAGAATTCAATAGTGTACTGGGAGGGATTCCTCCATCAACACTGCCTATGTTGATGGGGGAATCGAGCGCTTTTCTTTTTTTTAACCTGTGGTTGAAGTATAGAAAATTGCATATTTTTTGGATAGCCCCAGATCTGAATTTCAGTGGGCTTACCCTTGAATATACAGTGTCTGATAATACTAATAGCTGGCAAGATGTGCATCGAGGACCCACAATAAAACCAAAACCACAAGGGAACCTAACAATGTGGGACCTTTTCAGGGACAAAAAGTTCCAAACATGGGGACTGTCACGGTAAATTAGGGACAGTTCTTTCTTATTTCTTTGGCCATTATTGTGAATTTCTTGCTCCATTTTTTTGTGAGGGAAAATGTCAATACAGTACATGACCCCCATGTCTTACTTTATTTGTTTACAGAAGAAGCAAATTCTAGTTTTAAAGGGAAAGTGCGGGGTGATGGCGAGGTTACAGAAAGCTGCACAGCTGCTTGAGGTCAATAGAGAGAAGTCCCTGAACTGCTGGTTTCCTACTGGCTACAAACACTGTCCTATTTTAGAATATACCATTCAGAACAGAATCTGTAAGAAAAACATGAAATACAGAATAATAGAATATGTATCCAGCTGGCAAGAGGTTGCTTTTGCTCAACAGAGCATATGGTGGCCATACACTTTGATAAAGGATTGATTTCTTTTCTTATCGGTCTCTTCTGATCAGAATAATTGTTCTATAGTCAACAACCCATTTGATCGATATGCCACAGTGCATTTCAAATAAACTGTTAGGATGTGATCGTAATTTATGAGCATAACTTATCGATCACATTTCTTTTTCCACCATGTAATCTCATAATCTGATTGATCCTATTCATGCACAAAGTATATAACCTAAACCCGCTCATCCATGTCTTTATGGACTTTGCTTTGTGCACTGATGCACAGTCATGTTGAACAGGAAGGGGCCATCCCCAAACTGTTCCCATAAAGTTGGGAGCATGAAATTGTCCAAAATGTCTTGGTATGCTGACGCCTTAAGAGTTTCCTTCACTGGAACTAAGGGGCTAAGCCCAACCCCTGAGAAACAGCCCCACACCATAATCCCCCCTCCACCTAATGATTTGAACCAGTGCACTGCAGTTAGTTTTCCTTTATTACATTTATGATATTCTTTATCATGTGCTACAGGAAGTTATATAGCATCCCTTTTCATCCAGGGTTTTATACGGCCCTAGGCTTATGAACTTTTTAGCTGTCTGTAAGGGGGGGGGGGGAGTCATTCCACCGATCAACTATGTAAGTGTTCTTCCACTGACCACAGAAAGATGTGGTTCTTTTCCCACTGACCACTAAAACAAGGGGGTCCTTCTTCTACTAACAACAAAAATAAGGGTTTTTTTTTCCCACTGACCACTAAAATAAGGGTGTTCCTTCTCCCACTGACCATTAAAATAAGGGAGTCTTCCCCCCACTGACCGATAAAATAAGGGGGTCCTTTTCCCATTGATCACTAAAACAAGGGGATCCTTCTTCCACTAATCACAAAAATAAGGGTTCCTTCCCCCACTGACCACAAAAATAAGAGGGTTCCTTCCTTCTCACACTGATCATTAAAATAAGGGTGGTCCCTCTACCACTGACAACTAAAATAAGAAGGTCTTTCTCCCACTGACCCTAAAATAATGGTTTCTCTCTCCCACTGACCACTAAAATAAGGGATTCCTTCTCCCACTGACCACTAAAATAAGGGGTTCCTTCTGCCACTGACCACTAAAATAAGGGGGTGTTTCTCCCGATGACCACTAAAATAAGGGTGTTCCTTCCCCCACTGACCATTAAAATAAGGGGGTCTTCCCCCACTGACCGATAAAATAAGGGGGTCCTTTTTCCATTGATCACTAAAACAAGGTGATCCTTCTTCCACTAATCACAAAAATAAGGGTTCCTTCCCCCACTGACCACAAAAATAAGAGGGTTCCTTCCTTCTTACACTGATCATTAAAATAAGGGGGGTCCTTCTACCACTGACAACTAAAATAAGAAGGTCCCTCTCCCACTGACCCTAAAATAATGGTTTCTCTCTCCCACTGACCACTAAAATAAGGGTGTCTTTCTTTCACTGACGACTAAAATAAGGGGGTCTGTCCCCCACTGACCCCTAAAATAGGGGATTGCTTCTTCCACGGACCACTAAAATAAGGGGGTCTTTCGCCCTCTGACCACTAAAATAAGGGGTTCCTTCTGCCACTGACCACTAAAATAAGAGGGTTCTTTTTCCATTAACCACTAAAAAAAGGGGGTCTGCCTCCCACTGACCACTAAAATATGGGGGTATTTTTCCCACTGACCACTAAAATAAGGGGTTCCTTCTGCCACTGACCACTAAAATAAGGGTGTTTTTCATTCACTGATGACTAAAATAAGGCAGTCCTTCTCCCACTGACCTCTAAAATAAGGGGGGTCTCTCACTGACCACTAAAATAAGTTTTTTTTTCTCCCACTGACCATATAAATTAAGGGGTTCCTTCTCCCACTGACCACTAAAATAAGGGTGTCTTTCTGCCACTGACCACTAAAATAAGGGGGTCTTTTTCTCACTGACCACTAAAATAAGGGGGTCTCTCACTGACCACTAAAATAAGTTTGTTTTTTTCGCCCACTGACCACTAAAATATAGGGGGTCTTTCTCCCACTGACCACTAAAATAAGGGGGTTCTTCTACCGTTGATCACTAAAATAAGGAGATTCTTCTCCCACTCACCATTAAAATAAAGGGGTTCTTCTCCCTTTTCCACTGACCAACTAATTTAGGCTGGTGCTTTTCCACTGTCCATCAGTATAAAGGGGCTTAACAATTTGTTCCTGCCTGTGCTGCTTTTCTGACCATTATTATTAATATTATACAGGATTTATAAAGTGTTCACAGTTTGCGCAGCACTTTACAAAAAAAGGGGAGACAGTACAGTGTAAATACAAATCCATTCAATAGGGCCCGGAGGACTTTGCTTGCAAGAGTCTTTATTTTTATACTATACCTTTTTTGATTATTACTAAAAATTAATGTGTCAACAAGAGCAAAAGGGATGTTAAAAATGATTTGCTCTGGGTGTCAAATAAACTAGGTAAGTCACCTCTTTAATTTCTTATTTATTCATTTATCTTAAAATTATTGATTATGATAGTGCACCAGGAGCTGTAGTAATCATTTCAAGGGTTCCTCTGTATTAAAAAAAAATCTTAATAAAGGTGGGTATGTAGGAAGAAAATTTATAGTATTTTTTTCTAGTGTGTCGTACTTTAAAAATGAACATTGAAGGAGGTTAAACAAGGGGCAATGTAAATACTATAGCTAAATAGTCCCGTCCTAAATAATATTTATAAGTTTCATACATTTAAACTTGCAATTTCCTTTGTCAAAACCCCTCACCTCTTTGCTTTAATGTATTTTTAGAGCAAAGGCTATAAAAAGGTAAGCTGATTTTTTTAAAATTAATTAATAATGAATTTTAGGAAAAAGTTACTCAAAACGAACCCAAAAATATCTATGGAGGGAGAAAAGCGTGTATTATAAAACATTGCACAAGTCTTAGCTATAGTGCCGTACTAATTCTGGGAACATTTTTTGCTGCAAAGTCTAGTTTTGCAAAGATGTCAAATTTCAGAAGAATACATAATAAAATAGGCTACAGAACAATAAAGTTTAAAAATGGAAGACAAATGAATTGAAATGTCAAAAGCCACTCAAGTTTTTATATTTAGGACAAAAAAAAAAGAGGGAGATAAAATAGAGAAAAAAAAGGGAAAACTGACAATTTAAAACTTTATAAGTAGGCACCAGTAGAGTATTTTAAATGTTTCAATTTAACTTAATTATTAAAGTGAACAATCTTCATTTATTAGCTCTCCACATTTACCCTCTGTTATTTGCATTTTCTTTTAACATTTGGCAAATTGGTATTTACAAAGCAGATAAGTTTAGAATTTTGTAAGAAATAAAAGCTTGAGGATTAATATATCAGATGTAAGTGGTGCACAAATTTATTGCAATACAAACCTCTCCCTTTACCTCAAAAAGACTTTGCCATTTTTTTAAACTTTGCCTTTTTTTTTTTACTTTCTCAACACAAACGAGCTGTTCCTGTAGATCTCTGTTTTTATAGCTACATGGGGAAATGTCCTGTAAAGTCTAACGGAAAACCAGCAAAGCAAGGAATTGTGAACTTGATGCACTTTCCAATCCCTTCATAAATAAATCCCCTTAAATATGTATAGTGTTTCACATTACCACAAAATCATATCCTGTACTTGCACCCAGTGATAAAACAACAACCACAGCAATTAAAAGAGAAGAAATAAAATACATAGCCATGAAAGTTTCCGATATTTAAAAAAAAAAAAAAATTACAAATCTCTGAGATATCTAACTTCGGTAAACCTTCATCAATTCCTGTTAGCAGAATTTTTTTTTTTAATGAAGATTTTTTTTTTTTTTTTTTTTTTTTTTACTTAAAGGTTTCTTTCACACGGTACTTTTTAATTAGGACATAGGAATGATATATTACAAGGAACATTCCTAAATCATTAAAAAGATTTTAAATTTTTGTCTTTGTCAATTTTCCGTTATTTTTAGTCACATTTACGCCATGATATAATTAGTCAACCAAATAATCCAGTTTACAAGCTTTGTAGAATTCTTAGGCTGCCAGTCAAGGAAAAAGCCCGAGGCCTCTCCATCAAGTTTCCCCATGCATGTGACTCGGTCTCCATGGCTACGGGCTACATCTGCTGACACCCAGCTTACTATTTACTGCTTAATTAAGAATTTCACGCTCAGACCTTTTTTTCTGCCTTCAAGAACAAGAAGTTACTGTTGGAGAAACTCCACATTTTCAGATACCGTACAAGGAATGTCTTTTCTTGAAGACTTGACAGTTAAGAGTGCATAAAAAAAATGCCCTTTAAGCATCGAAGATGTCACCCTTCCATCAAAAAAAAAATAAAAATGAAATGGGGTAGGGATAATGAGCGTGTAGGATATCAAACGAAGGATGTTTGCTTGAGCTTTGGAGAAAGAGAGGAAAAAAAAAGTGGAAAAGGCCTTCAAGCATTTGCCACTTCAAAAGGAGAGGGTCCGCCTTGTCAGCAGCCTTATAAAGCATCATTTGTTCCCATTTGACTTATGCAAAAGGTCTGGTATGTTAGTGTGCTAGTGTCCCCCCCCCCACGTCTTGCAGACGCAACTCCCCTCTCCGAGTCCCGTGCGTCAGCAGTTAGGCAGCTGGGCCCAAAACAACATCACTCAAAGCGTATAATCACTTGACTAAGTGTTAACAATGGAGACTTGTAGGGGGGCGGCTAGGGGAGGTCTTCATTACAATAGAAACACAATTATTGCAGCTGCTGGGAGGGCAATAACTCTTCATATAAAAGGCTTGAGACCTCATGAACGAGGGGGAAGTCTGACTTTATTATTTATATCCTGACTTTTGGACGCACGGTGCCAGTGCCGACGGGGTGCCTCCAGCTGCCCGTTCTTCCACCTTCCCCAGTAATTGTCCATTCTGTCAGGGGTTAAGTTACTTTTGACCCCACGTCTTTATCTCAATGAACGATTTTTAAGGGTAACACTGTTAAATAGTAGCAGGGGTGCATTAAACCACAAAGGGATGGTTATAAATTCATATCAGATGCTACTTGATTCACAAGTGGGCTTGTAAATTCACACGGGCCTGTCTCAGATGGGGGGGACGTGAGGGGACAAGGGGATTATTCAGAGACTGAGCAGCTGAAAACAAGGTTGTCAATGATGCTTTTTGTTACGCCTCAAATAAGGAACTTCGATCGAGAGGAGAACCTGGATCTTTAGTCCGTGTAAGGAAACGTCTGCAATCAAAGTGAAAGCGAACATAAACAACCCAGATGCTACAAGTCACTTAGAGCCCTCCCATCCCCACTAAGCTTATACACAGAGGCAATGAAACTGAAAAAGAACATCCCTAGCACAACAGTTTTAGGCTGTGGATGTGAAAAAGTGAGGAAAAAAAAAAAGGATTGCCTTTAAAATGAATGACTATACAATATCTAATAGAAAATAAACAAACAAAAAAAACAAAAAAAGAAAGTAGATTCATAGATTTTTTTTGCAATACATTTAATAGATAAATGGATAGATAGATTAATAGACATAATTTTAATTAAAATATGTATTTTTTTTGCAATACATTTAATAGATACATGGATAGATAGATAACATACATCATTTTAATTAAAAAATATGCATGTAAACATATGTAAAACAAAACACAAAAAGTAAATAAAAAGTAAAAAAACGTATACATAATTAACAGTAGTAAACAGAAAAAAAAAGTTTTGTTGTGTGCTGCTCTGAAGTTTTTTGTTTGAAATCGTTTTTTTTTTTTTTTTTTCTTTTGCTGTTTTGGCCACAACTGATTTTTCAAATAATCTACTGTACCTCCATATATTTTTACACACAAAATAAATATGAATCTTTTTTTTTTGTTTTTTAATGGTCACATATTCTTTTTTTTTTTTTTTTTTTTGCTGGGAGTTCCTGAAAAATTGAAACATTATTTATGGAAGAAATGTTCTGTAATGGGACCAGATCACAAACTACTGAGGTTCTAGCAAGAAATATAAGAACTATAACAGCTATTCAGAGTCTTGAGATGAGTGATCTTATTTTTCCTTTTTATTGTGGTATAATAAGTAATTAATTAAAAATAGATTTTCCTTTAAATTAAAGTATTTTCTGTACATGTACATAAAATATAATACAGAATATACATATATGTTATACAGAAAATTTAACACAAATATCTCATGGGGATTTAAGGCCCCTTAATACAGGGGAATAGGTTATTTTAAAGAGTACCCGTCTGAGTAGTCATTGTAGCATTTACACAATACAAAGTCATTTTTGCTTTCACTTTTTTATTGTTTTGCTCACTGCTCTATATTTTTAATACTGAACTTCAAATTTGTACAAAGATTTGTGGGTGTTCCCTCTATATCAGCAAATGTGGTCGGCATCCGTGAATAATAACTGCTAAGATAAGCTCAGTTAACACTATAGACATAGGCGTGCGCACAGGGTGTGCCAGGTGTGTCTGGGCACACCCTAATCACCCTATGTGGTGCAGATTCCGACCATTGATATTTTACCATGCACCCTAATGGGGCTCCTAAAAAAAATGTACAAAAAAACAAGAATTGTAAAAAATAATGAAATATAAAATAATAAAAATAAAAACTACTGACACCATCCACTGCCCTACTGACCAATCTCTGCCTTACTGACACCATCTATTGCTCTACTGAAACACATGTACACACACACACGCATATGTGTTTGATTTTTGGGGTGCACACCCTAATGCAATTGGCTGTGCACACCTATGACTATAAAGGTGTGTTGTTTCCAGTCACCTTAGACTTGGTCTTCAATGTTCATCAGCTTCGTCCAAAACATGTGATTATAAATTTTACAAAGTGAACATACTTGAGGCCCATTTACATTTGTGCATTAAATAATGAGCATTGCATTAAGGCAATTCAGTAAAAATAATGGGCTACTAATGCACCAAAAGGTTCCTAATACTGGACATGCCATAAAAGTTTTTAAAGCAATGCACTGAAACACTATGATTTGTTGCCATGGGTTGCAGCAGATATCTTGCCTTAGTGTGTTGGGGAGCAATTCAAAATGAGTGACACCGCAATAGATGTAACGTGTGTTGCGTCTCATTGTGGAAACACGTGTTAAACCGGGTAGGTGTACACACACTTCAATTTCCTTTTTTGTTTTACCAGTACGCTGAATGAAAAAAAAAAAAATGGATTCCCCTATCCACACAGGTGTATTCTGACAGTGGGGATCGAATTAAAGTATATATAAACTTTAAAACATTAGTACACTTATCAAATTTTTTGCATTGGTTTGATCTGTTTTTTTTTTTTTCTAAACTTTTTTGGTGTATGAGTATAGATCTAAATGCTCAAGACAAACATAGATCTATACTCAGACAAAAAGGTACAAAAAAAAACATAAACTAAAAAATAAAATAAAAAATGGGGCAGACTCAAGGGACCACTTGGTCTTTCAACTGCCTAATTTGCTCTTTTATAGTTTGTTAAAGTAAAACTGAAGGCAAAACTTTTTTTTTTTTTTTTTAGTTTTGGATAGAATGGAGAGGAGATTAGAATACCTGCCAGTTTCTTATTGCTGTCTGTGCCCTCATTAGGGACATTCACCCTCTCTATTTGTCCGTGTTTACTATTACCATTGAAAGTGAAAGTAATAGAAAATGTCAAATGTTTGGGTTGTTGCCAGAAAGTTAATAGAGGGAATATCTTCCAATGGGGACACTCGTTACTCGAGATTTCCTTAATTAGCAGGGATTTCCTCTCACTTCCTGGATATGGGACAGGGAGTGAAGGTAAATCTCCCCAATAGGTCACAGATGGAAAAAATAAACCTTACAGGGGTCATAACTCTCCATTACTCTATCCAAAATGGAAAAAAAAAGTTTTGCCTTTAGTACTACTTTAAGTTATTCCAACAGTCCCATTCAACAGAGGTTCTGTCGAACAGGGAAGGCAATACATGAATCAAAATTCAGCTGCTTCAGAATTTTGATTATTATTACCAAAGACAAATTTGTCATATAGAGTGTGTGTGTTGGAGGAGGGAGTTAGGTACATCCCATTATTTCTCTTTTATTTAAAATTCGGTACAACCTGCTGAATGCGCTAATGTACCAGGAGGCGTGGACATTATTTTTAGGCGGGGTCCTGAGAACTAAAAACAATTTGTTGCATTCCTCCATTAAGGTAATCTGTTCTAGAGTCTCCCTTTTAAATAGAGAACTGGCTTACCATTGGAAGATATTGGAAGACATGCCCTCTATTAAATTAACTTTCTGGGGACAACCAAACATTTGAGATTTTATGTTCACTTTCAATGGTAATATAATCCTTATTGCAAGCAACATCATGCCGTCATTTAAATATAAAAAAATTAAAGTGAACTAAGAACTAAAAACAATTTGTTGCTTTCCTCCATTAAGGTAAGCTGTTCTAGAGTCTCCCTTTAAATAAAGAATTGGCATACCACTATAATATAATCCTTATTACAAGCAATATCATGCAGTCTTTTAAATGAAAAAAATGAAAGTGAAGTCCAGCTAAAAATAACATACAATTGAATTGTCTAGATAAAAAATAAAACAGCAAAGCTAGCTTTTGCTGTAATATTTCCCTTCAATCCAGAGGTGTCCCCCCGACATACTGCCACTAGATATCCTCAGTCTAATGGACAGCATCACCCCATTTACACCACTTTCTCTGATTTCAGCCCAGCCTGTGACTGGACAGTAAAAGTAGAAGTAGCACAGTAGTGAGCTTATTTCTCTGTCACTCTGCTCTATCTTCCTATCAGCATGCTTCTTGTTAGCAACTAGACATGTGCGATTCGTTTCGTATGTTCGTTCGGAAGCATCCGAAATACGAATTGCTATGCTTCCGAATTTTATACGAAATTTGAAATTTCGTTGGCGAATTTCGGATCCAAATTCCGTTACAACAGAAACGTGACTGGTGTTTTGTTGACCAATCAGAGGTTTTCTTCTGCAGCTGAGTGAGTGTTGGGAAAATGACCTTTTTTAATATGGGAGTGAGACTGGTACTGGTAGTCGATGGGAGATTCAGAATCGGACAAAATAAGAATATTCGTTAATATTGTTTTATACCGTTTGATTATCGTCATAATAATTACGATTATTCGTTATGGTAAAGTAAAAAACCCAGGAAGTCAGCACGGCACAGGGATGGTGGGAGCCCCTCATAATGAGCACAGCAGGGGTACAACCCAGGAAGTCATCACAGCACAGGGATGGTGGGAGCCCCCTCATACACTCATTTTTAAAACCAATCTACTTCCCCCCCCCCCTCTCTTTTACTTTCCCCCCTCTCCCCTTTTTTCCAATAAATCAACTTCACCATGGTCAGCATGCTAATGCGAATCCATTTGTCATTTACTTCTTAGAGTATATTTAATCCCAAGAACAAAAACATATACATTGTACCTTACCCGTCCTTAGATATGGCGAATTACATTTTTTTTTCCAGGATTTTATTTTCATCTGTCTGAAACATTCTTCCTAAACTGCATTCACAACATTCACTCAGTGTTCTGTATCTGATGAGATATATATATATGAAAGTGTTGTCACCCTTAGGACAGGAAGTCTGTTAGGACTACAGAACACCTCTCCCTTTCCTCATGTTTGTAACACAGAGGGGAGGTGCTGTGTAGTGCACAGAAAAAACTGAGAAAAATGATAACTGATAAAAGTGCAACACTTGCAGAGAGCACAGGAAGCTCACTGAATTTCTGACAGGAGCAACAGGTATTTACAGATATAACAAAGTAATTTTAATGGCATATGTAAAGTAGAATTATAGGTAATATACATGTTTTGTTTTTTTTTTTTTGTTGGATAGAGCAAGGGTTGTAACCCCTTTCAGATTTTATTTTTTCTTTTACCACCTGTGTCCCATTGCAGGGATTTCCCTTCACTTCCTGTCCCAGAGCCAATCAGGAAGTGAGAAGAAATCCCTGCAAATTAAAGGAAATTTTTGAGATTCTAAATTGAAAGATTCCCCCCCCCCCTATTACTTTTTTGAGGACAATCCAAAATTTGGGCTTTTCTTTTACTTTCACTTTCAATAATAACAGTAAACAGGATAAATAGAGAGGGTGGATCTCCTTAGCAGGGACATGGACAGCAATAAAAACGAACAAGCGTTCTAATCCTGATCCACTCTATCCAAAACTAAAAAAAAAAGTTTTTCCTTTAGTTATATTTCAAAAGAGCAAATTAGAGAGTCAGAAGACCAAGTGGTCCATTGAGTCTGCCCTATTTTACTTTATTTTTTTTCTTACATTTTTGTCTGAGTATAGATCTATGTTTGTCTTGAGCTTTTGGATAAACAAAAAGTTTAGAAAAAAAAAAAAAAAAACAAAAGAAAAAAAAATTAAATGCAAAGAATTTGCTAAGTGTACTAATGTTTTAAAATGTAAAATGATGTCTAATTATATTTAGCAGATCAAAAGGGAGAAATTAGAGAAGTGCATAGTTCAAATTTATATACATGTAAAGGAGAACTGTAGTTTACTTTAAAAGTATTTGGGAACACACAGCAAAGAGATCATAGAAAAATGATAGAGTGACAGCAGAAGACAACCAAGTGGTCCATCAAATATGCCCTCCCTTTTTTTGTTTTGTTTTGATGTTTTTTATTCAACTTATTTTATTCTATGTTTAAACTTTTTTTGTCTGGTTATAGATCTATATTTATCCCAAGCATGTATAGATCTATACTCTATCTATCGAATATGTGTGCTATTGTTGTAAAAACCGTTTTTCTACATATAATCTATAATTATATGTAGCAGACTAAAAGGGCCACAAATAAAAGAAGTTAATTGTTAGGATTTACATACTCTTTAAAGGGGAACAGTATTTTATTTTAAAAAGTATATAGACACACAAAGAAAAGAGATCTTAGAAACATAGAGTAACAACTGAAGAAGACCAAGTGATACATCAAGTGTGTCCCATTTTTTCAATTTTATTTAATTTATTTTTAACTTTTTGTCTGAGTATGGATCTAAAGTATGCGTACCCTAGGGATGTTTGAATGTCTACTTTCTTTTAAAAGTATTTAGGCGCACACAGCTAAAGGATCATAGAAACATAAATCAGTGAACGTGGAAAAAGACCAAGTGATCCATTGACGGTTACTTTTTTGTATGTTACTTTTATTTAACCTTATTGTTTGATTATAGATCTATGGTTATCCCAAGCATGTTTGCATCTATACTTTCTTTTAAAAGTATTTAGGCACCCACAGCAAAAGGATCATAGAAACATAGAAGAGCGATGGCTGAAAAAGACCAAGTGGTCCATTGAGTTTGCCCCTTTTTATTTATTTTTTATATAATCTTATATGTGTGCCAAAATT
The DNA here is from genome assembly GCA_037952835.1 of Lithobates septentrionalis. NCBI lineage: Eukaryota > Metazoa > Chordata > Amphibia > Anura > Ranidae > Lithobates > Lithobates septentrionalis. Next base: position 1,125,596 of record JBBDGP010000554.1, read on the forward strand.
TTAGAAACACTCTGGGATTGGTTTACTAAAACTGGAGAGTGCAAAATCTAGTGCAGCTGTGCATGGTAGCCAATCAGCTTCTAACTTCAGTTTGTTCAGTTCAGCTTTGACAAAAATAACTGGCAGCTGATTGGTTTCTATGCAGAGCTGCACCAGATTTTGCACTCTCCAGTTTTTAGTGAATCAACCCCTATCACTACATATAATTTACAATTATATACATACATGGAATTGCTAATTACTTGCTAATTACTTTTGAAGGCTCTGCTTTGTACTAGTGCCATGCTGCTCACCTTATTGGCTACTAGACGAAGTTTGTCTGATGCAAATTTAAAAAGAAAAACTGCGCTTAAAGAAAGAAAAAGGTAATAAAGCTGCGGTTATAAGTGAGGCACACCAAAACAAAACAACATACAAAAAACCGCGCTAAATAAATAAATGTGTGATATTAGTGTGACATTACAGCCAAGGATGATAAACATTATTTTTCACTTAAACTTGCCCAATTAGGGGGTGTTGCTAAGTGTCATTCTTTTCACTCACCCTGCCTTACTGGTTTGCATGATTGCATGACACTCACTTATCATCCTTGGCTGTAATGTCACCTTTGGATGATTTATGATTTTTATGATTATATTATATTGAGTGTTACACTTTTTTCACAATTTGAGTTTTTTTTTTTTGTGTGGCAATAATTATCAGTATTACGCTATGCTTGTATTATTTATTTTTGGATAAATATCCCCATGGATCGGGCACACGTGACGAGTGTGAACATTTCGATCTGTCCAGAACATCTGTATAGAGGCCCAGGCTGGGTTTAAGCCATCTGCCTATATTTGGCTTACGTCTGGTAAGCGCAACAATTTGGTGTTTTTTCCAGTTTCACTGTTATTACCTTATTGGATGAACTTCAAGAAATATACATAACAGTCTACCTTTTTCATCTTGATGTGGACACTTTTATAGGATCATAAAGACTCTACTAATATCACACATTTATTTATTTAGCGCGGTTTTTTGTATGTTGTCTGATGCAAAGCAAGAGATTCTGTATAGTCTGTAATGAAAAACATACACAACAAAAAAGACACTGAGAACGTTCAAGGACCTCCAAAATGAATACCATCTCCCAGAATCTGAAGCGTACACACACGTAAGAATCAGCCACTTCCTTAAAACCTCTAAACTCTCCTCATCAGCCTCCATCCCTGAAACACTCCACAGATTGTACTGTCAACTCACATACCCTAAACATGGTATATCCACAATATAAACTGCCCTAGTGGACCAACGTCCCCACACCCAAATTAACACCCTATCCAAATGGAAAACAGAACTAAACCTCACTGCAACCCCTCCCATGTGACAGAACGCCTTCAGATTAACCTACGCGGCATCCCACTGCTCCAATCACTGGAAAACTTATCAAAAAACCCTACACAGATGGTATCTAACACCCTATAGACTGTCCAACATATACGCTAACTCACCCTCTACTTGTTGGAGGACCTGCGGCAGTATAGGTACAATTGCACACCTCCTCTGGTTTTGCAGATCCTTTAGCTCCTTTTGGAGACAAGTCCTCTCCCTAATCTCCTCCATAACACAAAACCCTACACAACCCTCCCCATCACTAGCTTTATTCCATTTGGGCATAGAAAAATTTGCTCCCAAACATTACCAGAAAACTACCAAACCCCCTTCTCTAAAGTCGACACTAGCTGATTTTAACTACCAGTGTGAAATGGAAAAAACAGTAGCCAGGAAGAACCTAGCCATGGACAAATTCCTCTACAAGTGGTCCTCTTGGCTGTCCCAGTTGTACTGTTCAAGTTTAATGACCTAAGAAATTTGCTGGTACCTTCCTCTGTCCCCACTTCTTCCTTTCCCTTAACCAACCCCCCCCCCCACCCCCACCTTCCTCTGGAACCTCTTTACCGCTACCTCCAGTTGAAGATACACCTATAGGTATATGTGTTGAATTTATTTATTATAATGATGCTATAAGTTGTCTTCAATATTACCCATTGTTATACTCCAGTTGGAACATCAGCCAAGTTTTCACATGTAACACAAAATGTGTACTTCAAAACCCAAAAAAGAATATTGAAAACAGAAAAAAAAAGAAACATACGCAATGCTCATAGCAGCCAGAGATCTAACCTTTATTTTTCATTTTGGAAGGGTTAAACCTGTGAGGCGTGCCCTCACTTTTTGCCCTGAATATACTACAAGCCAGAGAAAATCCCTTCCAAGTGAGCAGAAATTTCAGTTGTCATCGAAAGATTTCATCTTTTTTTTTCTGTTCGGGACAATGATAAAATTTTGGATTTACCAACTTGGTTAACAGGACAAAGAGAGAGGGTGAGGACACGGCATTAAAAACCTAACAGGGGTTCTAACTCATCCACACTCTTTCCAAAACCAAACAAATTTTTTTGGCTATAAATACGCCTTTTTTTTTAAAACAGAAAATAAATACACCTTTAAAGCTGACCTTCACCCCCTTCCTTAAGGTCCTCTCTCCTACCAGCCCCCCCCCCCCCCCCCCCCATCCTTACACAATTGTAGACTTGATAATGTAGTTGATCCCTGTGTATAGACAGAAACAGCTTGGGTCTTTGCTTGTAGTATGGCTGAGCTCCCCCCCGGGGTGTCTTCCCATGCACACGATTTGCCGAATTGCCTCCTGGGATGTGTGATTTAAATATCTCCGGAAGCATTTCAAAAGATTTTCTGCAGCCATATTACTGGCACAGACACAAGCATATTCTGAGTTGCGTTGAATCCATTTACATCATCCTCACCTAGGATTGAGGATATAAAGTAAAGAAGATGAAAACAAGGTTTTTTCCTGTAAAAAAAAAAAAAAAAAATCTGCAATTGTGTAAGCATGGGCTGAGGGGGTGAGGTGCAGGAGAGAAGGACTATGGGACCTGGTAGAGACCCGCAATGTGTCTGCACATGTGCCAGATCTCATTTCAAGATGGTAGCGCTGGAGGAGAGTGATATAGGGAGAACTTTGCCTGCAAATATGACAATGCTGAAATCCATGGACTAACAAGTATGTTTTTTTTTTTTACGATTTTTTTATAGGGACATGTGTTAAGTATATCATTTCTGATAGGTAGGGTGGAGTTCCTCTTTATTACACATTTTGGTGCAAAGTTTGAAAATAATGTCGGTCTCTACAGGTAATAAAATTAGTTTGTTTGGCTGTCATCATAATCTTATGGCTTCAATGTCCCTGATCCTTTACATCGGGGTTTCTCAACTAGGGTTCCTCCAGAGCTTTCTAGGGGTTCCCTGAGCAATTAGCAATTTTTGCCTCTCAGATAAGTTCTCACTGACCTCATTGATCTTTTTAGCTATCAGTAAGGGGGGAATTCTTCACAATGTCCACAAATGTAAGGAGCGTTCTTCTCACTGACCATCGCACTAATGTATCATGAGTTGTAGAATTTGAAATTTTTAACAGGGATTCCCTGAGACCAGAAAGTTATTTCAATTTCCACTGCGTAGAAAAGGTTGAGAAAGGCTGGGACATTTTTGCCGATCAGAAATTCATGCATTAGATACCGTTAATTAATTTATTCAGTGGCAAATTTAGTGTTGCAATACCCTTATTTGGTCACAAGAGGGCGTCAAAGCATGGCTACTGCTCAGCTTCTATTCTAGTCCCATAGCCTGGAGCAATGACATACTTGCCTGAGGCTATTACAAAGTGGAGCCAAGTGATAACATTTATGCATGATTCCCATCTCCCCTAATATTCCATTGCTTGAAAACCCAGTGTTGTTTGAGGAAGGACCATGGGCCACTGTCTTCAGGGTCCCATAATGAAAGCATGAAGGCTTTTGTAATGCAATTATTAATAACTTGTACAGTTAGAAAAAAAATGATATATATATATTTTTTATACAACATATATACACACACACACACACATATATATATATATATATATATATATATATATATATATATATATATATATATATATATATATATCTCTATATATATCTCTATATATCTATATCTATCTATATCTATCTATCTATCTATCTATCTATCTATCTATCTATCTATCTATCTATCTATCTAGATATATATATATATCTGTATATCTATTTATATATATATATATATATATATATATATATATATATATATATATATATAGATATCTATATATAGATATCTATATATAGATATCTATATATATATATAGATATATATTTATATATATATATCTATATATATAGATATATATATGTGTCTATATTGTAAGATTCCAGGGTGATTAAGCTCTAGTGGTGTATGCGATTTCAGGAACACGTGTCAGTCCAGACTGTATTTTAAAGGATTGGCAGCCCACTTTTATTTTAAGGAAACAAAGTTCAAAGAAAATAACAGCAATTTCCCTCGCAGGGGGTTCCATCATTACTGTATATTTCAAACCTTCAGCCACCTGGATTACTCTCTTGCAGCACTGCTGCTTCAGGCTTCAAGCCCATAGCTCCCAACTGTCCCTGATTTCAAGGGACTGTCCCTGATTTGGAGCAATGTCCCTCTGTCCCTCATTCCTCCTCATTTGTCCCTCATTTTGGTCTGATGTATATAGATGTATATAAAATGCACTTTTTATTTATCAAAAAGTGTTTTCCAGTGCTAAACCTTTCATCTGATTTCTAAATTGCTACATTTGTAAATTCCAAAAGCCAATATAAAGGAATAGTAGTGGTAAAAAAGCACTTGTGGGTTTAACCAATCTTATAGAAAGGTTTTTGATGGGGCGGGACTTTGAGTGAAGCACACGGATGCAGTAAAGAAATGAATTGAGAAGTGGTTTATTAATTGAGTATATTTTTTAGAACATAGATTGAAAATACATTGCATATAGTATGTCATTGTTTCAAGATAAATCATCACATATAGATACATTACCAATTCCATACTTGCACTTCCCATTTACTCCTTTTTTATATTTTAATTAATGTTGTTTTTTGTGCAAAGTGACTGCGCACAGGGGTCACCGGCCACTGATTTTCTCTTCCTGTGCCGCCCTTGTCTTGTCCTGGAGCTGTGACGTGCACTGGGGGCTTCCCCCCCGCCCCTTCTCGCACGGGGTGGGCGGGGTTTCCCCCACTGCTCGTCAGCGTCATGCCTAATTGTCAGCTGGTTGGCGCCTTCGAGACGCTTATTTATCAGCCGGCATGGTTTACCATCCTAGCAGCGGGGACTTCTGGTTGGCGCCCATGGCTGGACACGCTGGGTTTGGCGGCCAGGCATCTGGTGTGTCCCCCGCTCCCCATCCTGCGGGGATGACGTTGGAGGCTGGTCTGGGTTGGCTATCCATGCTGGGGCTTCCCTCCCTAACTGTGACCTGCACCTGCATTTCGGACTTTCCCCCATACCACATCAATTTCCTTTTGGCACACCGGCCCAACTTCACCCACACTAGGTAACGCAGTCTTCACCTTTCTACTTCCATTTACCATTTCCAGCTTTCTCCCCCTCTCTTACCCCTCCTCCCCCCCCCCCTTTCCCGTCTTTTTCCCCTCTTGCTTTCTTTTCTTTCCCCATTCCTTCATTTATTTTTCTTTGCTCTTCTTTAGCACTTCACCCTTCCACTTCATTCTGTTCCTAACTTTTTTTACTCTTTTCCTCACCTCATTTTTCACTCACACTCTCCTTTATCCCCTGTGCATCACATCCACACGCCCTCTTTCCTTCAGTAGGTCCCTATAATGGGGCCTCTTAGTTCATTTCTTTTTCTCTCTTCCACCCATTCTCCATCCTCACTTCTCCACTTTTACCAATTAGGGATGTTGCCGCTGCTGGTTTATGCTGCCTGGACAGGTCCCCTCAGCTCCGGGACTGACACTAGTGGCCGGGTTGATTTGCACGGAGGTGTCCCCCCTCTGCGCAACCACACGCATGTAAGTAGTAAGGACAAATGTATGTACGTGTGAGGGGATGTTGCACATTCCCTGCATTTGCCCACCCATTTTCCAGATTATCATAATGTCCTCATTATTATTTTTATTCTCTTAGATGTTTTTTACGGTCTTGCTCCTGACGAGTGACTTAAAGGTCCCGAAACGCGTAGAGATAACAACTACCGTTACAACTACCCATTCATGAATTCACTACGGCCGTTCTTTCCTACCGAGTATAAGTTCTCCTTTTTTCCTAATGTAATGCTTTAATGCATCCTTTTTCTGATTTCAGTATTACCTACACTGCAATTAATCACGCCCTTATGTGACCCGTGCAACTGTAAAATACTGCCTTACATTTTCTATTAGAGTCCAGATGCAAGTTTTTAATATTATTTTCCTACTTATCTTATCTCAACTATTATTTCTAATGACGTTTTAATGCGCAAGCTACTTTTATGAGTATTCCTACAATACAATTAATCATGTTATTACGTGACCTGTGTATCTGTAAAATACTGTTTTATAATATGATAATGTATCTATATGTGATGATTTATCTTGAAACAATGACATACTATATGCAATGTATTTTCAATCTATGTTCTAAAAAATTGACTCAATTAATAAACCACTTCTCAATTCATTTCTTTACTGCATCTGTGTGGTTCACTCAAAGTCCCGCCCCATCAAAAACCTTTCTATAACATTAAACGGGAAGGAGGATGGGATGTAGTCGGCCCCCCATCCTCACTCAAAGTCCCACTTTTTCCATTCCTTTGTTTAACCAATCTTTTTTTTTTGTACAATTCTCCTTTAAGGGGGCGTGGCAAGGGGTGTGTTCTATGCCTGCATACCTTTGCAGATAGGTGTCCCTCATTCCCATCTCAGAAAGTTGGGAGGTATGCACGCCTAGGCCCTTGGGTTGCTCCTCAGAGCGTATGCTTACCCTGCCAACTGCAGCCTACCTCTCCTAGGGAACATGGGTGTCCTCCTGACACTCATACACAGACGTCGTGTAGAAAAAAGGTTACAGGAGAGGGAGCTCCAGCACACATCTTGCGTTTGACAGCCTCAGCTCTGTTCCAGTGTGCTATGTGAAGGGGGGGGGTGTTCCTCCCCTCCAATCACCTCTCAGAGCTCTTCTCACTGAGCCCTGCAGAGTGTAATTTCAGCTCTTGGTCGTCTTTTTTTTTTTCCGCCAGCTCAGACAAGCTTTATACATTCTGCACTTTGAACAGATGTGGAGAAGAGAAGACAGCAGATAAACAGGTACAACTTGTGTAGGAGGATTTGTTTCATCTCTGTGAATCACCTGAGTCCAGCCTCTCCACTGGGTATATATGAGCCTGGGTTCACACTGAGGGCCGGTTTGAAACTGTGCGAGTTCAGCTGAACTTGCATGACTTCAGTCCGACTTCCTGGGCGATTTGACAGACATCTGTGCGGGTTCCTGCATAGATGTCTATTCAAATTGCCCCCAAAGTCGCCAAAAGTAGTGCAGGAATCGGTGCGGAGCCGCAAGGTCGGTGTCGCACTGATTCGGAAGGTCCTGTTGCCAACAATAGATGGTGATTTGACATGTCAAATCGCATGTCAAAACGTCCCGATGTGAACGTGGGCTTAGGCTTTATAACCACTTTAATGCCGGGGAGGTGCTGCAGCTTTTGCACCATGTGACCACTATGATTGGCTCTTACAGCAATCACATGATTGGGATCCTGTCCTGCTGATTCCCGATTGAAAGCCCTTGACCAAGGGCTGTTGGTGACAGCTTGGCATACATCCTCAGGCCACTGTGGATGCATATGTTTGGTGGCTGGGCATTAAAGCCCATTTGGCACAAATGCATTAAACAGTTGGCAAAAGGTTAATGATCTAAAAGTAAAAATGGAAGAAAAGGCAAGTTAAGCGGACCTTCAGTAATTTTTTTAATCTTTCCATCTATTAAATCTTCTGCCCTTGTTAATTTAACTTTGGATAGTAAAACATTTTTTTTCTGCCAGTAAATTTCTTATACAGCCCACTTCCTGTTTCTTGTCTGGTAAAAAGCCTAGACTTATGACATCATACACAGCTCTCTCTCGTGAGAGTTTGCTAGGAAGGAAGGGGGTGGGGTGAGTCATAAGAGGGCCAATGAGAGCTGCAGAGCTGGAGGTGTGCCTCTGTGTATCTATGTAAATCCAGGAAGTGAACAGGCAGCAGCTTCAGCTGCCCACAGTTAAAATAGTTTCAGCCAGACTCAGTGGAGGGAGATTTCTGCAGCATATTTGGCAAGTACAGAATCACAGTATATATAAAATAATATGAAAAGTGGTTGGAGGGAAGCTTCGGAATGGCAAAGATGTTTTTATTACAAATTATGTGAGCAGACTGCAGTTCCTCTTTAAGAAGCAGACCCCCCTACCACATGTGTGAGGAGATGTCAGAGATCTGCTGGTAGTAGATTCCATAGAACTGATATAAAAGTATATTGTAAACCCTAACAATGGAAGTTTATATCTTCCTGCCTGTTTGACCAATATACCATTGGAAGCATTTTGTTATATCTGTTCAATAAGTGTAAAAAAATACCCATTGATCCTGCCAGATATCCAGTGCCATCCTGTGTACTCTGCTGTATTATCCTAAACAATGTTATCAGGATTCACCACCCCAGTTCCAAAAAAGTTGGGCCGCTGTGTAAAATCTGCATAAAAACAGAAGGCTATGGTTTGCAAATCTCACAAACCCGTATTTTATTTACAATAGAAAAGAAAAAAACATATCAAATGTTTAAAAATGAGAAAAAGTACCATTTTAGGAAAAAAATAAGGTCACTTTAAAATTGAAGGCAGCAACAGGTCTCAAAAAAGTTGGGACAGGCCCTCTTCTTTAACCACTTGCCCTCTGGAAAATTTGCCCCCCTTCATGAACAGGCCATTTTTTGCTTTACGGCAGTGTGGTACTTTAACCACTTCCCGACCAGCCGTCGCAGTTGCACTGCGGCGGGTTGGCTCTCCTGGGCGAAACGCCGTCATTGTACATCGGGCGTGTACATGGCTACCTGTGGCCGCGGGTGTGCCCATTCGCTAGCGGTTGGAGCCAATCGGCAGGTCCGACGGACTCGATGTCTGCCGGCCACCCGCAATCGCTCCACAGAGAGGCAGAACGGGGACCTGCCACTGTAAACATACCAATCCCCGTTCTGTCAGGGGAGTAGAGTGAGATTGTCTGTTCCTAGTGATTAGGAACAGTGATCTCACTCCACTCCCCGTCAGTCCCATCCCCCCACAGTTAGAAAGCACCTCCCTAGTGTTAACCCCTTTCCTGCCAGTGTCATTTATACAGTAATCAGTGCATTTTTATAGCACTGATCGCTGTATAAATGTCACTGGTCCCAAAAAAGTGTCAAAAGTGTCCAATCTGTTCGCCGTAATGTCACAGTCCTGCTAAAAATCGCAGGTCACCGCCATTACTAGAAAAAATGTAAAAAAAAATAATAAAGATGCCATAAATCTATCCCCTATTTTGTAGTTAGATAACTTTTGCGCAAACCAATCAATATACGCTAATTGCGATTTTTTTTTACCAAAAATATGTAGAAGAATACATATTGATGGGGGCAGTATGTACAGGAGAGGAGTGTGGAGGGTATGATGGGGCAGTATGTACAGGAGAGCAATGCAGAGGGTATAATGGAGGCAGTATGTACAGGAGAGGAGTGTGTTGGGTATGATGGGTGCAGTATGTACAGGAGAGGAGTGTGGCAGGTATAATGGGGGGTATGATGGGGGCAGTATGTACAGTAGAAGAGTACGGAGGGTATGATGGGGGCAGTATGTACAGGAGAGGAATGTGGAGGGTATGATGGGGCAGTATGTACAGGAGAGGAGTACGGAGGGTATGATGGGGGCAGTATGTACAGGAGATGATTGTGGAGGGTATGATGGGGGCAGAATGTACAGGAGAGGAGTGCGGAGGTTATGATGGGTGCAGTATGTACAGAAGAGGAGGGTGGAGGGTTTGATTGGGGCACTAGGTACAGGAGAGGAGTACGGAGGGTATGATGGGGGCAGTATGTACAGGAGAGGAATGTGGAGGGTATGATGGGGCAGTATGTACAGGAGAGGAGTGCGGAGGGTATGACGGGGGCAGTATGTACAGGAGAGGAGTGCGGAGGGTATGACGGGGGCAGTATGTACAGGAGAGGAGTGGGGAGGGTATGATGGGGTCAATTTGTACAGGAGAGGAGTACGGAGGGTATGATGGGGGCAGTATGTACAGGAGAGGAGTGCGGAGGGTATGATAGGGGCAGTATGTACAGGAGAGGAGGGCGGAGGGTATGATGGGAGCAGTATGTACAGAAGAGGAGTGCGGAGGGTATGATGAGGGCAGTATGTACAGGAGAGGAATACGGAGGGTATGATAGGGGCAGTATGTATAGGAGAGAAGTGTGGAGGGTATGATCGGGGCAGTATGTACAGGAGAGGAGTGCAGAGGGTATGATGGGTGCACTATGTACAGGAGAGGAGTGGAAAGGGTATGCTGGGGGCAGTATGTACAGGAGAGGAGTGTGGAGGGTATGATGGGGCAGTATGTACAGGAGAGGAGTGCGGAGAGTATGATGGGGGCAGTATGTACAGGAGAGGAGTGCGGAGGGTTTGATGGGGGAAGTATGTAGAGGAGAGGAGTGCGGTGAGTATGATGGGGGAAGTATGTACAGGAGTGGAGTGTGGAGAGGCGGTTGTTGGAGTTTTGGGAGAGGAATGTTGTCCCATTCTTGCTTGATATAGGATTCCAACTGCTCAACAGTCCTCTGTCGTCTTTGTTGTGTTTTTCATTTCAAGATGCATCAAATATTTTCAGTGCATTGTGGGTGCAATGTACAGATTCTATGTTTACCTCCGGACCCAGATCTGTACAAAGGTATGGACTAAGGGGCCAATTCACACTATGGGCAGTGACATACAGTGGGGACAGAAAGTATTCAGACCCCCTTAAATTTTTCACTCTTTGTTATATTGCAGCCATTTGCTAAAATCATTTAAGTTCATTTTTTTCCTCATTAATGTACACACAGCACCCCATATTGACAGAAAAACACAGAATTGTTGACATTTTTGCAGATTTATTAAAAAAGAAAAACTGAAATATCACATGGTCCTAAGTATTCAGACCCTTTGCTCAGTATTTAGTAGAAGCACCCTTTTGATCTAATACAGCCATGAGTCTTTTTGGGAAAGATGCAACAAGTTTTTCACACCTGGATTTGGGGATCCTCTGCCATTCCTCCTTGCAGATCCTCTCCAGTTCTGTCAGGTTGGATGGTAAACATTGGTGGACAGCCATTTTTAGGTCTCTCTAGAAAAGCTCAATTGGGTTTAAGTCAGGGCCCTGGCTGGGCCATTCAAGAACAGTCACGGAGTTGTTGTGAAGCCATTCCTTGTCTTGTTGGAAGGTAAACCTTCGGCCCAGTCTGAGGTCCTGAGCACTCTGGAGAAGGTTTTCGTCCAGGATATTCCTGTACTTGGCCGCATTCATCTTTCCCTCGATTGGAACCAGTCGTCCTGTCCCTGCAGCTGAAAAACACCCCCACAGCATGATTCTGCCACCACCATGCTTCACTGTTGGGACTGTATTGGACAGGTGATGAGCAGTGCCTGGTTTTCTCCACACATACCGCTTAGAATTAAGGCCAAAAAGTTCTATCTTGGTCTCATCAGACCAGAGAATCTTATTTCTCACCATCTTGGAGTCCTTCAGGTGTTTTTTTAGCAAACTCCATGCGGGCTTTCATGTGTCTTGCACTGAGGAGAGGCTTCCGTCGGGCCACTCTGCCATAAAGCCCCTACTGGTGGAGGGCTGCAGTGATGATTGACTTTCTACAACTTTTTCCCATCTCCTGACTGCATCTCACCAAGGCTCTTCTCCCCCGATAGCTCAGTTTGGCCGGACGGCCAGCTTTGGTCATCCCAAATGTCTTCCATTTAAGGATTATGGAGGCCACTGTGCTCTTAGGAACCTTAAGTGCAGCATAATTTTTTTTGTAACCTTGGCCAGATCTGTGCCTTGCCACAATTCTGTCTCTGTGCTCTTCAGGCAGTTCCTTTGACCTCATGATTCTCATTTGCTCTGACATGCACTGTGAGCTATAAGGTCTTATATAGACAGGTGTGTGGCTTTCCTAATCAAGTCCAGTCAGTATAATCAAATACAGCTGGACTCAAATGAAGGTGTAGAACCATCTCAAGGAAGATCAGAAGAAATGAACAGCACCTGAGTTAAATATATGAGTGTCACAGCAAAAGGTCTGAATACTTAGGACCATGTGATATTTCAGTTTTTCTTTTTTAATAAATCTGCAAAAATATCAACAATTCTGAGTTTTTCTGTCAATATGGGGTGCTGTGTGTAAATTAATGAGGGACAAAAATTAACTTAAATGATTTTAGCAAATAGCTGCAATATAACAAAGAGTGAAAAATTTAAGGGGGTCTGAATACTTTCCGTCCTCACTGTATATTCATACCTCCCAACTTTTTGAGATGGGAATGAGGGACACCTATTAGCAAAATTATGTACACATAGGACACACCCCTTGTCATGCCCCTTAAAGGAGAATTATACAAAAATAATATTAGATAAACCCACAAGTGTTTTTTTTTACCACTACCATTCCTTTGTATTGGCTTTTGATATTTACAACTGCAGCAATTTAGAAGTTGGATGAAAGGTTTAGCACTGGGAAACACTTTTTGATAGATAAAAAGTGCATTTTATATACAACTATATAGATCAGACTATCAGAAATGAGGGACAAATGAGGAGGAAAGAGTGACAGAGGGACTTTGTTCCAAATCAGGGACAGTCCCTCAAAATCAAGGACAGTTGGGAGCTATGGATATTTTACCACATGGTACAATGTCTGTCAACGCAGGGACACACAGGAAACAATTGTATCTTATGTGTCCCATCCACACTACAACGCAGTCTAGTGCTGCGATAAAATAAAGACATGCTGCATTTTATCACAATGCACCATAGCACACGATAATGCTATGGTAAAAGTATAAAAAAAAAAAAACAACTGACACCAGTGGTGGAACTATCAGTGTCGCAACCAGGGTCACAAAGGTCACACTTGCAATTGGGCTCTGGTGTTCCGCCACTGTGGAGGGGATGCCAAAGGAGGAGTAAGATGGCCCACTGCGGGACCATAATAAAGGGTCCCACGAAAGGAGGAATTGGACCCCGGACTCAGTGGAAAGGGCCCTGGTCGGGGGGTGGGGGCCCTTCATGGTTTCTTGGACTGGGTTCTATTTACGCCTCTGGGCATTAGAGATTTGGCACAGTCAGGTTTTCTGCAGTGCAAGGAACATGCCGATAGGAGAGATCAGAGTGACAGAGAGATGCTCCCATCAGTGTCCTGTTTCTCCTTTTTTAAACTCAGTTTATTGAAGGTTTTATAATAAATTACAACATCAAAAATGGGGTGAAATATCCACCCACAAAGAGGCGCTCACCTGAGAAAAGAGGTGCTAAGAAAGCACCACTGCTAAACAACAAAACCTGTGTGTGTTGGCTCATGCTATAAAGAGGCGGGACAAAGGAGTACCTTGCATGGAACGGGTTGGAGTCTCCAGAGAAGCAATAGTCCTGTTGAGTTGTTCTCAAGCCATTTTGACCATACTTTGTCATACTTCCTAGGGGTACCTCTGTTGATGTAGGTTTCTTTGCTTAAAGGGTTAGTTTATCTTTAGGCTGGGTTCACACTTTTGCGAATTGGATGTGGGTTCCCTGCATCCAATTCTCAATAGCAGGAGATTTTGACCGTCTCTCAATGGAACCGATTCACATATCTCCGCTGCGGCTCCACTGTGATTTGCACAGGAGCCCTGTGTGTTTTTTGGTCCATTGCAGATCCGAATTTAGCCCAAAAATTTGGTCTGAAATCGGACCTGAAACGGTGAACGGACCTAAGCTGTGAGCTGCTCCGTACTGCAGTGTGAACCCAGCTTTGCTAAAAAAAACTGCCTATGTGGATAAGAGGAACCTGTAGATAAAAACAAACTGTGCAGCTTTGACCAAAGTTGAATAATGCCCTTGCTATAGGTGTAGACCATCTACGTATGTACTTCCCAAAGCCAGGCCAAAAAAAACCCAGAGTGATTTAGCAACAAGGAAGGGTGGGATGATGCGATCTCTTTTTTTGTGAGGTACATAGATGGTCTACACCTATAGCAAGGGTATTATTCAACTTGGTTGCATAATGAACTAACCCTTTAAGCAGATTAGCGTTTACAAGTTGTTTCCAAAATGTTTTAGAACAGTGGTTCTCAACTCCTGTCCTCGGGACCCACCAACAGGCCAGGTTTGCAAGATAACTGAAATACATCACAGGTGATATCAATTGCTGCTCAGTGATTGCAGTATTCCAGTCTGCATCTCCCCATGGTAATACTTAAATTCTGGCATGTTAGTGGGTCCTGAGGACCGGAGTTGAGAACCACTGTTTTAGAAGGTGGAGCAGGCTTTTCCAGTACAGGCTTATTCCTTCCTTAGCATAGGATAGAAGGAGTCCCAGAAAGGTCCTTTCAGCTATGGTGGGGACCAAACCCTCAGTGAAGCCCAACAGACGCATACGTGTGGAGGAAGTAACGGCGATACTGGTAGTTTTTACAATTTCTTCCCAGTAGTGGACTGTGACGGGGAAGGTCCAGAAGACATGAAAAAGTTGCTGCTTCTCTTTTTACTGTCCAGTCACAGAGTGGGGGTGGGGAGTAGAAAGGGGATCTATAAGTTAAAGTGAAACTGCAGCAGTTAAAGCGGACCTTCAGTCATTTATTTTCAACTTTGCATATATTAAATCTTCTGCCCTTGTTGTTTTAACTTTGGATAGTAAATCATTTTTTTCTGCCAGTAAACATTATACAGCCCACTTTCTGTTTCTTGACTGGTAAAAAGCCTAGGCTTATGACCTCATGCACAGCTCTCTCACACTCTCGTGAGAGTTTGCCAGGAAGAGTGGCGGGGTTCATAAGAGGGCCAATGAGAGCTGAGCTGCAGAGCTGCAGAGCTGGAGGCGTGCCTCTGTATGTCTGTGGAAATCCAGGAAGTGAACAGGCAGCAGCCTCAGTTGCCCACAGTTAAAATGGTTGCAGCCAGGCTTAGTGGAGGGAGATTTCTGCAGCATATTTGGCAAGTACAGAATCACAGTATATATAAAATAATATGCAAAGTGGTTGGAAGGAAGCTTCAGAATGGCAAAGATGTTTATATTAAAAATTATGTGAGCAGACTGCAGTTCCTCTTTAAAGATCAGGTCCGCCCTCCTGCTAGACAAGTCTGCTGTAGGTTCAAGCTGTGAGTATTGCTTCAATGCATTTTTTTCAAAACAGAGGTGGGGGAATTATAATGAGAAAAAAAATCACTGGAGTTCTGTTTTAAGTGCGAAGCCCATGATCGGTTCTCTTTAAAGCTTTACCTTGCTCCTATTTTCCCCGTTTATCTCCTTGCATTGTATAACACACCTCTTGGGGTTTTTTTATTTATAACCACAAGGTAACAGCTTGTGTAAACTGAGCATCAATCAATGCTACACTATAATGGGATTTTACACCAACATTAACAGCCATGATAAATATATCAGTTTGTTACAACGATTCTCGGTCACAAGGCACTGCATTCTGTGACTTGGGGGGGCAAAGTCAAAGTAAACAATAGATACCGTCAGCCTTGTGCCAACAATTGCTCCTCTGGAACACAGCTAGGGGGCATTCTCTGATACAAGGAAAGCTGAATAGAACACTCCGCACTGACCATGACAATGGCTTTGGTATATGTCTTGTTGTTCAGGCCATTTTGTGTTATGAAAATTGGGCATTGCGTTATACATTACTATACCTTACAAGTAGGGTGAGTGAGATTGAAAGTTTTCCCTTTACCAAAACTTTTAGCAAAATGTCTCCATTGGAGGCAATAAGAAAAAGAAAATTAAAAGGTAACGAAACCCAAACCCCAAAAAAATTGCAGCTCTTTAGCCCTTAGATGTGGTGATACTGCCAGTAACACACTTCCTGTTCTAGGGTGTAGGCAGGTGCAGTCCACTTTCTCCACTGCAGGTGGCGCTCTTGGACTGAGTAAATGACGTTGCCGTCACACCGCGCTGCACCCAACCACACGTATTGCTTCACTTGTGTGAAATCTCTTATGTTCCTGCCATTCCCTCTGCTTTCCTATTAAGACTGACCACACTAAGCAGGAGAAAACACTGTTGTCAGTTCTCTAGCTATGCTGGGAACTTAGTGTACTCTCCTCCATTGATCAGGCTTGTCATGACATACCTTCCCGCTGCACAGCCATTCACTGGGAAGCTTAGTGTGCAGCTGCTTCTCCTCCCCAGCTCTTATGCAGCTGAGAACAGAGGGAATGTGATCACTTATAAAAAGGGGGAAAAAATTGTTTAAAATGTTTTTCTATATCTGTACACAGTTGTTTTGCCTTTCATTTCTATTTATAACTGAATGGGTTGTTTTACAAGGTGATTGTTTATAATCACTTTAACGTGAGTACCACTTGGTAGGGTGTTCAGCCCCATCCAGTCACAGTGTATTTCAGTCTGCCATTAATTTTTTTAGGCTGTGGGCCGTAGGGATGGACACTGCACCTGCACCTCCCAGGCACACTAAAATGCAGCTTTGGATGCACAGGGGCTAGACGCCCTGTGTGCAAGAAGCCAAAGACTTTTCTTGCACATGAACTGCACATTGAAGAAAACTCTATAGTAGCTATAGCAGCTAGCCATTGACCACCTTCTCAGCACAGGCCCAGTGGTCACATGACTTTGTTAGAAAATTAAGCCATGTTTTTTTTTTTCCAAGAAAATTTTCCCTAGTAGTCAGCATAATGAAATTAAAGGGTAATTTTCGGTGACACTTTGGAGAAGACAAAATTAGTGATTTTCACTGCAAAGTCACTCCGCTCATCCCTGCTCACAATTTCTTAAGAAAGAAAAAGGGAATACTCCTAATTCAGCCACAATTTTAAAAGAAAAAAATTTGGATAGGGCAGGGAGGATTAGAGCTACTCTGTGTCTTCTATTCTTCTACTGGGGCAATTTCTCCTCACTTTTGGTCAGAACAGAAAATTATAGGAAATGTCTTCAATGGGGATCCAGGCAAAAACTCACTCTTTGCTTGGAGCAGTAGCATTGGATCCCATGACAAAGTTATGCCTTCCTGTCCTGGTGGCAAACTCACCCCCCTCCTTACCCTGTATGGTCTTTACAAGAATATAAACTGAAGGAAAGCCTTCCCGATGGGATCACAGGCAGAAAAAAGCACCTAACAAAAATGTTAAAGCTGAAATACAATCTGCTTTTGACCCCTTTGCGCTGGTGTCTCCTTGCCCTTTAAGAGGTTTCAGATGCCAGTACGCGAGGCTTATGATCATATGACCGCCGTGTTTGGCTTTCATGGCGATTACATGATGGGAAAGCTCCGGATCACTTCTTGCAATTAGCCGCCAGTAGCTGTGCTGGGAGCACACAGGTGGAGCGTGTCTGCAAATTGGTGCGCAAATATGCGGCCGCTCGCCGCCAAGGCCCACCCACCATAGGCCGCATATTTGCATACCGTCGGCGTCTAAGGGTTAATATTTCTTCCCTGGTACCCCTCCAGTGTTGCCAAATCCCTGAAGTGAATATTACTGACAGGACGCCCACAATTTACAATCCTCAACAATTTTTTTTCGAATAAAATTCATGAAATTTACTGATAGACACATTTTTTACTGGCACTTCAAAAAAGTAGAGAAAATGGCAGTTTTGAGTACAAAACAGTGCAAAGATCAATAATTAAGCTACAAACATGTAGCTAGTGCTATTAGCAAAAAAAGTCAAAAAACATATTTCTCCATTTACATGAAGGTCAGGTTAATATAACCCAGCCAGCAGAGAGTTCCCACTTACATCAGAGTCTGCAGGATTCCCCCTTACAGTGCAAGGGCAATCCTGTGTAAAGGGGAATGCTGCGGATCATGAGGTACAGTAAGGGGGAATGCTGAAGACTTTGGTATACAACAGAACTCTGATGTAAGGGGTCCACAACCTCTCCTTTACATCAGAGTTCCCACTTAGATCAGGGTCTGCAGCATTTCCCTTTACACCAGAGTTCCCCTTTACATCAGGGTCTGCAGAGTTCCCCCTTGCGTTGTAACCCCCTCTCAAGTGCACTATGCGGGGCTCAGTCAGAAGGTCCTCTCCGGGCTCCAGCTTAGCGGCTCTAATCTATATTCTCCTCTTCACAGTCCACACATGTCTGACTCCTCCCATGACCCCTGTCACAGTGGCACTCCCACTCTTGACTCATCTCCAGGCTCCCCTCAGAGACTGCCGACATTATACAAGACAAGAGATAGTCAGAGACTGTGGACATGATACAAGAGATGGTCAGCGATTGCAGGCATGATACAAGAGATGGTTAGAGATGATGGACATGATATAAGAGATGGTCAGAGACTGCAGACATGATACAAGAGATGGTCAGAGACTGTGGACATGATACAAGAGAAGTTTAGAGACTGCAGATATGATACAAGAGACAGTTAGAGACTATGGAGGACATGATACAGGAGATGGTTAGAGGCTGCAGAGGACATGATATAGGAGAAATTTAGAGGCTGTGGAAGACATGATGCAGGAGATGGTTAGAGGCTGTGGAGGATATGATACAGGAGATGGTTAGAGGCTGTGGAGGACATGATACAGGAGATGGTTAGAGGCTATGGAGGACATGATACAGGAGATGGTTAGAGGCAGTGGAGGACATGTTACAGGAGATGGTAGGGAGGCAGTGGAGGACATGATACAGGAGAAATGTAGAGGCTGTGGAAAACATGAAGCAGGAGATGGTTAGAGGCTGTGGAGGACATTATAGAGGTGGTGGTTAGAGGCTGTGGAGGACGTGATACAGGAGATAGTTAGAGGCTGTAGAGGACATGATACAGGAGATGGTTGGGAGCTGCGGACATAAAAGCTCACCAGTGCCTGCCACCTCCTGTCGGTCTGATGTAACATTCTGCTGGCCTGTCTGTGCCTCCTCAAATCCATCCATAGCAGCGCCAGTTCCAACATCCTTCTCCAGCAGTCCAGAAGAAGCGGCCCATGCTCACAGTGGCAGAGTGCATGGAAGTGGGCGGGGGTCTGTCAACTGCCAAATCCAGGCTCCAGCCATGAATGGATGGTGCGGGTCAGAGTCTGGGAGGTGCTCCCGCTGATGTGCTGCCCTTAATTCAAAAATGGTGCCATGATGTCACTGACTCACTACGCCTGTGCCTGCCTGGCCGATCATGTCCGAGCTTGCCCGAGCCCAGCCGTCTTTGGAACTGAGCAAGCACAGTTCCAAAGTCATCCTGCAGCCATATTTTTACGGGCAGCTGCTGTCCATAATGGACATTTACGGACAGCCCCTAAATGGGTTGAAATTTACAGGCTGTCCGTAAATTTACAGGTGGTTGGCAACCCTGTACCCCACCCATCAAGATGCCAAAAAATTTGTGAGTAAAACATTTCCATTTTCATTACATCATTTGGTCTCTGTGCTTCTTTTTGCAATGTGAGCATATCATGGCTGGTAAGCGGGGCCAGAAGGGTGTTTTACATAGCTTCCTAAAATCATCACAGCACCCTGCCTTAGTATTCCTCTAAAGAGCCTTCAGCCCTGGTGCAAACAGTGGGCTGGTTCTTGAGAGGAGCTTTTCAAATATCAAAATGCTTTGATGGGTGAACGCCAGTCCGGAGAAGTAAGCATTCCTAGGAAGGATGCATTTGCAAGCAGGGCACACTAGATAACACCCTCATGTGATGCTGAGCCTCCATAGTTGAAAGAACTAAAATTTATTAAATGAAAGGGGGTGGGTCAGGGACAGTAAGGCTGTTTGTCCTCCAGCCAGGAAATGACACGGCTCTATCTGACTTGCTGTAGTTTCTAATGCACACTCTGAGAAGCTTACAGTGTGCAGTGATTTCAGAATAAGCAATTTTAGTACAGGAGAGAAGCTTGTTCAACTGTGAAAGATGGAAGGGAAGGCTGGAGTTCAACTTTAAAGTCACCTACTAATTTCTTATCTCTCTGAGGGGTTCCAGCAGTGAGATCTCTCCTCTGCACTGAATGCCTGGTATGGATAGTTTGAGGGGATCCTGCTCTGTTGTTTGATGCGAACAGAGATATGGAAACATCAAAAGTTTAGTGGAAAGGTCAAAAATTCCAAAGAGGATATAGAAGAGGAACATCTCACCCATTATGAAAATCTACAAAAAATGGGAAAAAAGGCACATACAGTAGACTCTATCTTTTTTTGGTTGGACTAACCCTCTAAATTCCATTACTGGATCTTCTTGAGCAGTCTTTCACAACCAGGGTTCCATGGAACCCTAAAAACCCTGTACACACTATCAGAATATCGTACAAAAAAATACCACTTCCAAAGTGATTGTATGATAATCTGATCATTAGTAAACAGCTGTTGTCGGAAATATTCCGAAGGGACAAACATGAAAATTTTTCTTGTATGATGCCAGATCGTACGATTTTCATCCAATCAGTACAGTATTCATCCGAAAATACAGTGCAAATACATTACATTACTTTCGAATTTTTATTCTGTTGTAAGATAATTTTCGTATTTTAGTAACCTATTCATTTTCGATATGGAGACTAGCATCCAAAAAAAAAACAGAGACGATCATTCGTCTGATAATCTCATCGTGTACACGGCTTTAGGATCCTCCAGAGGTTGCTAGAAGGTCCTTGAGTAATGAGTAATTTCTGCCTCTCAGATAAGTAAACAATGACAGCAAATTATCTTTTTAGCTATCTGTAGGGGGGATTCTTCCCAATGACCCCAAGTGTAAGGAGCATTCTTCCAAGTAACCATAACACTAATGTACCATTAGGTGTAGATAGTGTAATTATTAGCAGGGGTTCCCTGAGACTGGAAGGTTATTTCAAGGGTTTCTTCATTTGGAAAAGGTTGAGAAAGGCTGTTTTAAAAAAAAACCTAGAAGATATAAAACCAATACTATTCAAATTTCCAGATTATTTCTGCCTCGATTGAAGTTCTCTATTAAGGTTGCAGGAAGGCTTTGGGGCTCATTGAGAGTGATCTCCAGCAGTTTTGGGAGTCCGTCCAAGCTTGCCATGCTAGGTATCTGTCCCAGATTCCTCATTAATTAGGTGTCAGGTTAGCCAGTGCTGATTATTTAATAATGACATCCTCACCGGGCATTTCACATATGCTACGTTCCAAGGCTTATCCTTTCTCTGACAGCCAAGTGTAATTATCTGAAAGATTGAAGTCTTCATTATTTCCACTAATTTATTGAACTCTTAAAATTAATGAACCTTTCGTCTTTTTTAAATGTGCATGATTACCATGGGAACGCCGGGCAAAAAAAAAAGAAAAATTAGTCATTTCGCCAAAAAGATTGATGAGGAATAAATGGATCTTAAATTATGCAAAATATTTTACACCGAAAAGTCACACAAAAACACGGGGTGGCTGAAGAGGTGATGGATGTTGAAGGCTGATAGGGCAATGTAGGAAGAACGATGGCATGAATTTGACACCGTCAGTGTATTTTTATTGTTATTAGAAATAATTTAAGCACATGTCATGACATGATAGAGACTGAGTGCATAAGTTCTGAGAACGGATCAAAGAAAAGAAGTGTGATAAATAGGAATGAGCAAAACTGGGAGTTTTGCTTTGCTGAAATTTTTGTGAACGAACAGGACATTTTAGTAAAATTAGCCATTTTACCAAAAGGCATTGGAGTCAATGACGAAGGAAAAATTAACTGCATTTAACTACATTTACTGCGGGCGAGAGGCACAGCCAGGCTATATCACATACATGTATGTTTCCCATCTTTTTCCGAGTTCAGTGTGCCCATGTGCGTGCCCCCTGCTGACCAGTGTTGTTACTGACCACTGCGCAATTTTGTCAGCAGGTCCCAGCCAATGATTTTGGCATGGACCTGCTGATTGGCTGTAGCCAATCATAGAGCAAAGTCCTGTGTTTTTACAAACACACAGGACTTTGTACACAGAGCAGTGATCTAGCTATTTCTTCCCTGTGCAAAAACTTGATTGCTCCTACGGTAGATGTTAACCTCTTCCCAGCCAGCATCATTATTACAGTGTACAGTATTATATCTGATCATTGTATTAGTATCACTAGCGAGGTCAGTGTCAGTTAGTCAGTTACTGTACCTCCCAGCAAGGGACTGTTAGCACCAGATTTCCCACCACCCTATCACAGTCATGCTATAAGTCGCTGATCACCTCCATTACCTGTATAGCGTAATGACTGGGAAAAAAAACAAAAAACACTTTTGCAGTGGCTGACCCTTTAAATTAACAAGGCGCCACACAGGACAGATTATCTCCAAAAAACTCTGTTACAGAATAACTAAAGACTTGGCTGGCCTGCCCAGGATATCATTAATGATTTGAGAGACTCCTAAAATAATTCTATTTGACATTGGAAGTGTAGTAAGATCTGCAAATTATTATATATTGAGTCAGGGCTTTGATGCTGATCACCATTTTTGGAGACATCAGATTTTCAAAACATATTAAAGAAAACACGGCAAGAACAGCCCGAGCAAATTATCCACAGATGGTCAGGAGGGCTTAAAAAAAATTCTTTCAAAAGCTGTTTTATTAATAGAGCTGGAGAAGAGCGGATAATGGCTCTTCTCACTCTTATCACCAACAGCTGTGTAATCTGTATGTGTTTCTTTTGCAGTCTCTGGTGAAGGCCTAATCAGAGTGACGCTTACAGTAGAAGAGAGTATGGCACCACCAACCACACCTGGTATGTTCATGTAGTTTGTCTTGTGCGCAGGTAACTTTAGTAAGGAATTTTCCATATACTCATATGGGGCTTGCCCCAAAGGTCTTTGCTTTGTAACAGCTACTACAATTGGCCATACCTGTAAATTTTAGTTGGAATATCTCACAAAAGATATACCGTATATACTCGAGTATAAGTCGAGTTTTTCAGCACATTTTTTTGTGCTGAAAGTGCCCCCCTCGCCTTATACTCGAGTCAAGCACTTTTCTGCAGCAAAAAATTTCATTTTCCGAACCAAATTTGGGGCCCCGTATCTCAGGGCCACTTAGGGCTAGGAATTTGGTTTGCAAACCCAGTGGAACTGGTACCATAACATATCCAAAGCTGGGGTTCCTAGCACTAAGTGGCCCCGAGATACGGGGCCCCAAAGACGGTCAACTGTGTCCATCTGCAGCAATGTCATTTCGGGACCCTTTGGGTTCAGAGACCCCAATTTTTGGCTGCAGCTAGGGGGCATCTAGGAACCCTTAACTACCGAGTTTGAAGTTCTGGGGACCTATGGCTGCAAATGGGCACATTGAGGCATGCAAATGGGCACAGTGAGGCTGCAAATGGGCATTGTTGACCCTCTTTTCCACTTACAGTAACTGTGCATTTCTCACCTTCGGCTTATACTCGGGTCAATAAGTTTTTCCCTTTTTTTGTGGTAAATTAGGGCCTCGACTTATACTCGGAACGACTTATACTCGAGTATATACGGTAAGCCAATTTCAACTCACAAGGCAAATTAAGAGGTCTACTTTAAATTAGCCCTCCCTCCAAGAGCTCCAGGTGACCTTGCTTTCACTCCACGGCAGTGAAGGAAGACTTTATGTAAGCTATGAGTGACAACCTGCACAGGTCTATGGTCGCCCCATGTGACAGCGCTGCTTGGCCCATTGATGTCAGACGGAGTGTGTTTCTTGCTCCTCCGTACCTGGAAATACCGGGTATTTCTTTCAGCTCTTGTCTCAATGGAGCAGCAGGGGAGTGAAAGTAGATGTAGAAGAGGGTGAAAAATTAAGCAAACCTGTTGCTGTCCCCTGAATGGGCACAGATTTGCTTTAAACCCTGAATGTTCTTTAGCTTAACACATCGAACACAATAAAATAAACATTGCCCAGTAAATTATCTATTAAAAAAATGTACCTCAGCACTAGCAGTTTACAACTTTCTGTGCTGCTTCCCTGAATTTCTAGTCCTAACAGGAAAGAGTTAAAGTTCTTCTAAAGTCGAGGAGGTCACTCACGTGCATATTTGGTGGACATGTCCAGTCGTGCAGCAATTCTGGGCTAAGGTTTTCTAAATCCTGACTATCTTGATAGAAAGGCCTCTCCCTCCTGACCCTACCTTCGCATAACTGAATCGCTGTCACTCATATCTCACGAAAGCACAATTGAAACTCGCTATACAAATCTTGATAGCTTCTAAGCAAACTATAGCTAAGGCTTGTGTATCCCCATCATTATGTCTCTTGGAAACTAAAAACAGGGTTACCCAAGCCATGGTCCATGGTTAGATTGAGGCTACCATATTGGATAAGATTCCACAGCACGTGAAAGTTTGACAGCCTTGGGTGAAGCACCCAATTTTGATCTCTCGCTCAGAGAACCATAATTTCCGTATTTTCCCTGTATAGCAGACAGATAACCCCCTGCCCCTTGGCAAGCTGGCAGCCTCACCCTTTCCCTTCTTCTCTTTCTCTCCTCTCTTTTCTTGCTGTTTTTCCCGCTCGCTCTTTTTCTGCTCTTTTCATCTTTTTCTTTCCTATATGCTCAGGACCTGTGGTCCTGGCCATCCGTTTAATGTTTTATATACCTTACCCACTGTACGGAATCTTACAAAATTCTAGATGGCACACGTACCTAGATTGCATTCTCAGCATTAAGTTAAAAAAGCCCCACTACTATTCCTACCCACCCCCATCCCTAAACACGTACCTGACTCCTGTCACCGCTCCAGCACTGACTCGGCTGCAGCACTGCTTGCCTCACTTCCTGCTTTCACCGGAGGTATTGTTGGGTCATGTCCTCCTTGAGTCGTGTTTTGGAACAAAAGGGGGTCCTACCCCATATTAGGTGGGTGGTCTTAAAGTTATATCTGATCGGTGTATATATTCTATGGCTATTAAAGAACATATTTAAATTTTAAAAAGTGTGCCCGATGTTCAGCTTTAACATTGTCAGGTGCTTCCCATTTATCCAATCACATTTTATATCATTGTATTTTTCATTCTCTTGCAGCACCCGATCCTCTGCCTCCTCTGGTCCTCTACTGGTCCTCTGCAGATTCATGGGTTGGGGTTGGAGAAGGTTGGGGAGGACATGACTCAACAATACCGCAGGCAGGAGATGATGTTATTATCTTACCCAGTAAGTACACTAGGAAAAAAAAAAGTTCTTCAAGAACTAAAATTTCAATAAACCATTGCCGGGGGCACACAGACCCTTTATTATGACTATGGTGTCTTGCTGTGGGCTTGCAGTTTGTTGCTAATTTACGAGCCACCCAGTATTTGGTTGTAATCTTTCTTTGAATACCGTTTCCTCGTCTGTATCAGGTTATCTCTGGCAGATGGAAGTCACTATCCAGCTTGAAGATGATCAATATGGGGAATATGATTCAAATCATTACCAAAGTAGTTGGCAGACCACTACATGTCCCTTCTGGCAATGATGGAGCAAATTTAAAACAAGAATAAGAAAAAGGAGTTTATCTCATCTGACAGACTGGATGATGAGAAAAACTGAATGCTTTTTAATGTATATTTTTTACACACATTTCCATTTAATTAAAGTGTTTGTTAACCGCCCCAAAAAATGCAGATTTTGGTCCCTTAAAGAATATTACACAGCACAGCGCTTGTGCCGTGTAATTTGCCCCCCTCTAAACTGTAAAAAAAAACCCCCTGAACTTGCCACTTCCTGTATAACCTCTCTAAACAGACCACGAAAATCAGGGCTGCTCCGCTCTGATCACCGTGGTCAAGTTTTTAAACAGCGGGCGGTCCGCTTTCCGGTAACAATAAAGACGATCGGGCCCTTTCCCCTCTGCGGCATGGAGTTGAGTGAGGGAAAGATGGCCCCCACTCGGCTCCACACCAGCCCCCACTAGTCAAATGTCACTTCTGCCCAATGGTCTTAAAGGGGAATTTTTTTTGTTATTAAAAAAAAAAAGACTTTTTTTTTTAATTTATTTTTATTGTGATATCTGAGGTCTTTTTGACCCCAGATATCACATTAAAGAGGTCTTGTCATGCTTTTTTTTCTATTAAAAGGGATGTTTATCTAAATTTTCTTTTTTTTTAAAAGACAGTGTAAAAATAAAAAATAAAAAATAAAATTAATAAGAACATTATATTTTAATTTAAAGCGCCCCGTCCTGCTGAGCTCGCGCGCAGAAGAGACTGCATGCGTAAGTCGCGCCCGCATATGAAAACGGTGTTCAAACCACACATGTGAGGTATTGCCGCAATCGTTAGAGAGCAAAAATTCTGGCCCATGAACTGTAATTTAAAACTGTTAACCTATAGAAATTTTTAAACGTCGCCTATGGAAATTTTTAAGGGTCAAAGTTTGTCGCCATTCCCTGAGCGGGCACAATTTTGAAGCATGACATATTGGGTATCAATTTAATCGGCGTAACATTATCTTTCAAAATATAAAAAGAAAGTATAATTTTTCCAAAAATATTGCGTTTGTAAGAGTGCTGCGCAAATACGGTGTGACGTATCACAACAACCACCATTTTATTCTCTAGGGTGTCTGAAAAAAAAAATATAATGTTTGGGGGTTCTAAGTAATTTTCTAGCAAAACTGATTTTTAACTTGTAAACAACAAGTTTGAAAAATAGGCCTGGTCCTTAAGTGGTTGAACGATAGTTTTTGTGCCTTGAGTTTAGCTTAAATATTCAATTGAGCTGCATAGCTGTAAGTTGGTGTCTGGTCAAATTTTGGGTGTGCAGAATTTTTAGAAAACATGCTATAAAATGTAGTATGACAGTAAATGGTCATTGTTTTTTTTTTTGTTTTTGCTTAAAGTATTACTTTATACAGTGATCATCATTGCAACATGCAATCATAGAATCATAGTGTAAAAGAAAATCCTGATCACTTCCCCAAAAATTCTGGTGACAGTATGTTAAAAAATAAATAAAAAAAAAAAAAGAGAGAAAATTGTTTAAAAAAAAATAAACCAAACTATACACTGCCACACCAGTCATATGGTGACATTGTACTGCTCTGATGAAGGTAGGTAAAAAAAAAAAAAATTGTGAAAAAAAACCACATTTTATTTATTTTTCTTCGTTTTCCAAAATAATGTGACATAAAATTATAACAAAAATCTCACCATGCCTCTTCCTAAATACCTTTGGATGCCTTTTCCAAAAAGGGGTTATTCTGGGGGTATTTGTACAGTCCTAGCATTTTAGGGCCTCAAGAAATAAGGCCATCAGTACATCAGGATTGATCAATTTTCAAAAATACATACAGAGCAAGTAATATACATTAATTTGATTTTTTTTTCTTTACCAAAGAAATGTGGCTGAATGCATTTTATCCTAAACTTAAGAATTTAAGAAGAAAGATTATTTATTTGCAAAATGTTAAAACAAAAACTAAGGAAATCATGTTTTTTTTTGCAAAGTTTTCAGTATTTTTCCACTTATATGGCAAAAAAAAAAAAAAACTGTTGAGTAAATAACACCAAAAGAAAACTCCATCTGTCTCAAAACAAATGATAAATATATCATTTAGAAAAGTGACAGCAGAAAAAAAGAGGTCCATGGAGTTATTTTTAACGTTAACTTTTTTGTCTGAGTATCTGTTTGTCCCAAGCATGTATGAAACCACTTATGCCGCGTACACACGGTCGGACTTTTCGTCTACAAAAGTCCAACGGACGCTGACGGACTAAAGCTGGCTGGAAATCCGATCGTGTGTGGGCTTCTCCGGACTTTCAACTGACTTTTTTAGCCTCAAATCCGACATACTTTAGATTTGAAACATGCTTCAAATCTTTCCGACGGACTCAAGTCCGGTCGAAAAATCCGCTCGTCTGTATGCTAGTCCGACGGACAAAAACCCACGCTAGGGCAGCTATTGGCTACTGGCTATGAACGTCCTTATTTTAGTCCGGTGTACGTCATCACGTAAGAATTCGACGGACTTTTGTGTGATCGTGTGTAGGCAAGTCTGTTCGTTAGAAAGTCCGCCGCAAGTCCGTCGAAAGTCCGCCAAAAGTCCGTCGAAAGTCTGTCGGACAGGCTGTCGGACTTTTGTAGCTGAAAAGTCCGACCGTGTGTACGCGGCATTACTGTTGACTTGCTCACTACCTCTGCTGGAAATCTATTCTAAGCATCAACTACCCCTTCAGTAAAATATTACTTTCTAAAATTAGTTTTGAACTTTCTTGCATTTAGTTTGAGGTCATGTCCCCATGTTCTTGATCTACGTTTCATATTGAAAATACTGCCCTGCTGAACCTTATTCACCCCCTTGAAGTATTTGAAGGTTTCAATCATGTCTCCTCTTTCATTTCTTTCCTCCAGACCAGTGGGGGCTGAAGAAGTTTCAGGATAGGGGGGGCGCCAGACCCCGCCCTTCCTTTTTGACCCCTCCCACTTCCCATAAGCCCCACTCCTTATAGAATCCACCCACTTCGTCCCCTGTATTCCACTTGCTTCTACTCATAGTGTCAGGAGCATTAAGGTCAGCATCACAGGACAGAGTTAACAGCCCCAGAATCACAGGACAGAGTATACAGCTTAGCCTCACAGATATGGTATATAGCTCAGCATTACAGATACAGTCAGCATCACAGATAGTATATAGATCAGCACCACAGACAGTATATAGATCAGCACCACAGACAGTATATAGATATATAGATCAGCACCACAGACAGTATATAGATCAGCACCACAGACAGTATATAGGTCAGCATCACAGACAGTATATAGATCAGCATCACAGACAGTATATAGATATATAGATCAGCACCACAGACAGTATATAGATCAGCACCACAGACAGTATATAGATCAGCATCATAGACAGTATATAGATCAGCACCACAGATAGTATATAGATCAGCATCACAGACAGTATATAGATATATAGATCAGCACCACAGACAGTATATATATCAGCACCACAGACAGTATATAGATCAGCACCACAGACAGTATATAGATCAGCACCACAGACAGTATATAGATCAGCAACACAGACAGTATATAGATCAGCATCACAGACAGTATATAGATCAGCACCACAGATAGTATATAGATCAGCACCACAGACAGTATATAGATCAGCACCACAGATAGTATATAGATCAGCATCACAGACAGTATATAGATCAGCACCACAGATAGTATATAGATCAGCATCACAGACAGTATATAGATCAGCACTACAGACAGTATATAGATCAGCACCACAGACAGTATATAGATCAGCACCACAGACAGTATATAGATCAGCACCACAGACAGTATATAGATCAGCACCACAGACAGTATATAGATCAGCACCACAGACAGTATATAGATCAGCACCACAGACAGTATATAGATCAGCACCACAGACAGTATATAGATCAGCACCACAGATAGTATATAGATCAGCATCACAGACAGTATATAGATCAGCACCACAGATAGTATATAGATCAGCATCACAGACAGTATATAGATCAGCACCACAGACAGTATATATATCAACACCACAGACAGTATATAGATCAGCACCACAGACAGTATATAGATCAGCACCACAGACAGTATATAGATCAGCACCACAGACAGTATATAGATCAGCACCGCAGACAGTATATAGATCAGCACCACAGACAGCATATAGATCAGCACCACAGACAGTATATAGATATATATATATCAGCACCACAGACAGTATATAGATCAGCACCACAGACAGTATATAGATCAGCACCACAGACAGTATATAGATCAGCACCGCAGACAGTATATAGATCAGCAACACAGACAGTATATAGATCAGCACCACAGACAGTATATAGATCAGCACCACAGACACTATATAGATATATATATCAGCACCACAGACAGTATATAGATCAGCACCACAGACAGTATATAGATCAGCATCACAGACAGTTTAACCACTTTCTTACTGGGCGTTTAAACCCCCCTCCTGCCCAGACCAATTTTCAGCTTTCAGCGCTGACGCACTTTGAATGACAATTGCGCGGTCATACAACACTGTACCCAAATTAAATTTTTATCATTTTTTTCCCACAAATAGAGCTTTCTTTTGGTGGTATTTAATCACAGCTGGGATTTTTTGCTAAGCAAACAAAAAAAGGTGGAAAATTTTGAAAAAAAAAAAAAGTTTCATAGTTTGTTATAAAATTTTGCAAACAGGTAATTTTCCCTTTCATTAATATGCGCTGATGAGGCGGCACTGGTGGGCACTGATAGGCTGCACTGGTGGGCACTGATAGGCTGCACTGGTGGGCACTGATAGGCTGCACTGGTGGGCACTGATGGCTTAGTTAAGGCGGCACTGATAGGCACAGATAAGGCAGCACTGATGGGGACAGATAAGGCGGTACTGATGGGTACAGATAAGGCGGCACTGATTGCCGCTGATGGGTGGCACTGATGGGTGGCACTGATGGGCACTGATAGGTACCACTGAAGGATGGCTCTGATGGGCACTGAATGTGGGCACTGATAGGTGGCACTGTGGACACTAATAGGTGGCACTATGGGCACTGATGGGTGGCACTGATGGGCACTGATAGGTACCACTGATGGATGGCTCTGATGGGCACTGATTGTGGGCACTGATAGGTGGCACTGTGGACACTGATAGGTGGCACTATGGGCACTGATGGGTGGCGCTGGTGGGCACTGGTAGGCGGCTGCTAGGTGGCACTGGCAGGTGATACAGGTGGGCACTGAGGAGCTGGTGGCAGCTTTCCGTGATCGGGACTGATATCCCTCTCACGGCCGCCGGTGATCTGAATTTTTTTTCTCCTCACGCCTTCAGCGTGAAGAGAAAAAATAGCCGATTACCGGCTCTGTTTACATCATGTGATCAGCTGTCATTGACTGACAGCTGATCACGTGGTAAGGGGTCGGGATCGACCCCTTACTCCAATCTGTGATCCACCGAGTCTCAAAGACTCACTGATCACACGCCCTGCAGGAGGCGCGCAGGCCGCTTGGCACGGGAGGACGTCAATAGAAGGCAAAGCAGGTCCACGCTGTAGTCGTCATTCAGCTATAGTGCGGAGCTGAAGAAGATATAGATCCGCACCACAGACACTATATAGATCAGCACCCCCCCCGTCGGTTGCTCCCAGCACATTTACAGCACGCCCCCCCCACGGGTGGCTCGAGTTTCCCCCACCCCACGCAGGAGGTCTGGCATTTACCGGTGTGCCCTCTCCTCTCCTGTGTCTCCTCCAGGCAACTTCCTTCGCTCTGTCCCACTTCAGCCAAAGTGTTAGACATCCAATAGGGATGCCTGCCGCTTTGACCAATCGGGAAACAGGTCTCACTGACCTGCCTCCTGATTGGCGGGAGGCACTGTGGTGTGAAAATAGTGAATATTCATTTGCTATGGTCACACAATTGGGTGGGATCAGGGCGCACTCTCTGTGCCCCGAGCCCACCCTATTGTCAAGTCTATTAGAGCCTCCCCCGCCATAGGAATCCATGAGTCCAGCGTCCTGAAAGGGGCCGGGCGCATGGATAGGGAGGCGGCAGCAGGGATAGGGGGGGGGGTGGCACCCATGCGCCCACAATGCATGGGCCGCCACTGCTCCAGACTGAACATATTAGGCCCCATTTACACCTAAGTGATTTTCTGCTTGAAGCTTGTACCTCTAAAACGCTCAACAAGCCAAATCCCATTAATGTCAATAGCCCCTGTTCAGATCTGAGTGTTCTGTCACCTTTAGCTCAAAAAAGAGCTTCTTTTTGGCAGATTACAAGCATTTTGGGCCCCATAGACTTCAATAGAAATGCCTGACTTGAGCATTTTACAAGCATTTTACAAGTGTTTTCTGCTCAAATAGCAGCTCTCCACCCCTAATTTCCTCTCCCTCTCCTCCCCAAGTGCAATCTATTGGCTAAACAAATACGCCTGAAGCTGTAAAACGTTTTTAATACACCTCTAAAACACCTTTAAAAAAAGCTTGTAAAAAGCTGCAAAAAAAGCTTAAAAATGCCTGAAAAACACCAGTAAATCGATACGCTCAGGTGTGAATGGAGCCCTAAGTTCCCGAAGTCGCTCTTGATATGTTTTTTTTTTTTTTGTTCCAAACAAGTTTTATTGGAAAAAAAAAATATAAGGGAACAACTCTATATAGAGGAATAAGGAACTCCTTTCTCCCGCTGGTGACCCCTCTAGTGATAACTAAAGATCTATATAGAGGAGTAAGGAACTCCTTTCTTCTGCTGGTGACCCCTCGTCTGCTGGTGACCCCTCTAGTGATAACTAAAGATCTATATAGAGGAATCGGGAACTCTTTTCTCCTGCTGGTGACCCTTCTAGCAATAACTAAAGATCTATATAAAAGAATCGGGTTTTCTTTTCCTTCGCTGGTGACCCCTCTAGTGATAACCAAAGATGTATATAAAGGAATCAGAACCTCCTTCCTCCTTCTGGTGACCCCTCTAGTGATAACTAAAAAACTGTATAGAGGAATAAGGAACGCCTTTCTCCTGCTGGTGACCCTTCTAGTGATACATAAAGATCTATATAGAGGAATCAGGAACTCCCTTCTCCCGCTGGTGACCCCTATAGTGATAACTAAAGATCTATATAGAGCAGGGATATGCAATTAGCGGACCTTTTGTTGCCAAACTACAAGTCCCATCATGCCTCTGCCTCTGGGTGTCATGCTTGTGGCTGTCAGAGTCTTGCTATGCCTCATGGGACTTGTAGTTCTGCAACAGCTGGAGGTCTGCTAATTGCATATCCCTGATATAGAGGAATCAGGAACTCCCTTCTCCCGCTGGTGACCCCTCTAGTGATAACCAAAGATCTATATAGAGGAATCAGGAACTCCCTTCTCCCACTGGTGACCCCTCTAGTGATACCTAAAGATCTATATAGAGGAATCAGGAACTCCTTTCTCCCACTGGTGACCCCTCTAGAGATAACTAAAGATCTATATAGAGGAATCAGGAACTCCCTTCTCCCGCTGGTGACCCCTCTAGAGATAACTAAAGATCTATATAGAGGAATCAGGAACTCCTTTCTTCTGCTGGTGACCCCTCTAGAGATAACTAAAGATCTATATAGAGGAATCAGGAACTCCCTTCTCCCGCTGGTGACCCCTCTAGAGATAACTAAAGATCTATATAGAGGAATCAGGAACTCTTTTCTCCCGCTCGTGACCCCTCTAGTGATACCTAAAGATCTATATAGAGGAATCAGGAACTCCTTTCTCCCGCTGGTGAACCCTCTAGTGATAACCAAAGATGTATATAAAGGAATCAGAACCTCCTTCCTCCTGCTGGTGACCCCTCTAGCGATGCAACCTAGAATTCTACTTGATTTGCCCACTGCCTGGTCACACTGTTTACTCATTTTCCAATCATTTGAAATAAGTACCGCCAAATCTTTTTCCTCTGTAGTGCTGAGAAACACCGTACCCCCAATGTTGTACTCTCTCAAGGGATTATTTTCCCCTAGGTGCATTTGGGTGCGGTGTTGCATGACTGAGTAATTGGTATTCAAAGTGTGACAGCACTGAGAGCTTAAATTAGATCCTGGGCAGGAAGTGGTGAAAGTGTTCATTTAAGTGGTTAATGCACGTATGTGAAAACACGTTAAGGCGTGAGTTAACGTTTTCAGTCTTAAGGCTCTCTATTCATTTGAATGAGATGCCTAACACACCAAAAAAACACAGACATACTATTTATTGTAAAGCTCCAAAAATGTGTATGATAGTTAGTACCTCAGGAGGAATGGCAGACACCCCCCATCACATTTAACAAGAAGAGCCGAAAGTGGCACTGCTATTTCGCCTACATGGCAATGGACTTAACCAAGGCATGCCTTAAGAAAGCATGAGTTTGTACCTTGGAAACGGTCATTGATTGGTG
The DNA here is from genome assembly GCA_037952835.1 of Lithobates septentrionalis. Classification (NCBI taxonomy): domain Eukaryota; kingdom Metazoa; phylum Chordata; class Amphibia; order Anura; family Ranidae; genus Lithobates; species Lithobates septentrionalis. The sequence continues at coordinate 1,159,529 of JBBDGP010000554.1, forward strand.
GATTTTAGATGGATTTTGGCTGAATGTCATGATTAAGAAAATTGGAAGCTGCTCTTAATATTTCTTTGTGGAAAATACTAATTTTGTAATACAGCCCACCATGGTAGTGGGATACCATGCATGGTGGTATGCTGCAACAGAGATGTGTTTGTAAGGTGCTTTGGGTTCAATTAAGAATAAATGGCACTACAGTGCACTAAGACGCACAATATTAAAGTGCAACAATTTAAACTCAGCCTAACAGTACCCTGCACTGGAAAGAACTTTGTAGCTGGCAACAATCGTTCTGGAAAACCCGACAGGATGGCTGTACACAAGCTGATCGATAGATCGACTTGCGTACAGCCAGGGTGCCGATACATGGATCAAAATGTGGTCGGGAACCTCTTGAACCGGCCACATTTTGACCCATGTTTTGTCAGCGTTAGTGTATTTAAATATGTTAGTACATCTAACAAATTAAAGCCAAACTCCAGCAAATACTTTATAATGAGTTACATCGAACTCTTTTTTTTTTTTTTTTTACCTTTTGGGATAAAGGTTTTACATGCATAAATAAAAGCCGATTAATGTAAGCTCCCCTCCCAGTGTTAAAATGGTTTGTTTCATCTCTGTAACTGATACATTCTGCTGGAGATCTTGTTCATCTGAAAAGCAACAGACTTACTGGTTGGATCACCAGATGAACATAGAAGAAAAAAAACCTAAAAAAGAAATTAATGCAGCCATCACTCTACAAAATGGTAAGCTGCAATATTATAAATGTTTGCTTTTGGGTTGAATACTGCTGGCCTGTACACACTATAAAAAAATAAGGCAAACATTTTCGTCCGAGGAACGATCGTACAATTTTCTGACAACTTTCGACAGCTGATTCCGACACTTTGAACAAAAATTTCCAAAGGGACAAGCGCCAACATTTTTTTCGATTTTCGTTTAATGTGTACCATTTTCGTACGAGTTTTGTGCGAGAAATAGCACATACGAAAGACTGCGCATGATCAGAAACTATAAATAGCAAAAAAAAAAAAAAAACCTTTGTCTTACGAGAATTTTCCTACTTTATTTCTATCCTCAGTTTCGACTGGCTGTGAATCATCGAGGAAAACCAGCTAATCATTCACCCGAGTTTCTCATAGTGTGTACGGGGCTTTAGTGTAGTTGTGATAGTCAGGTATCCACAATCATTTGGCCATATAGTGTGGGTGTGATGGTCAGGTGTTCACAAGCAGTTGGCCATATAGTTACATAGTTACATAGTTGGTGAGGTTGAAAAAAGACACAAGTTTATCAAGTCCAACCTATGTGTGTGATTATATGTCAGTATTACCTTTTATACCCCTGTATGTTGTGGTCATTTAGGTGCTCATCTAATAGTTTTTTTAAATTATCTATGCTCCCTGCTGAAACCACTGCTTGTGCTAACATTCTTAGAGCTCTTACCGTAAAGAACCCTTTACGCAATTTCCGGTTAAATCGCTTTTCCTCTAATTTAAGTGAATGGCCGCGAGTCTATTTAAATGCTCTTTCATGGAAAAGTTTTATCCCTATCGTGGGGTCACCAGTACGGTATTTGTACATTGAAATCATATCCCCTCTCAAGTGTCTCTTCTCCAGAGAGAATAAGTTCAGTGCTCGCAACCTTTCCTCATAACTAATATCCTCCAGTTCCTTTATTAGCTTTGTTGCCCTTCTTTGTACTCGCTCCATTTCCAGTACATCCTTCCTGAGGACTGGTGCCCAGAACTGGACAGCATACTCCAGGTGCGGCCAGACCAGAGTCTTGTAGAGTGGGAGAATTATCACTTTATCTCTGGAGTTAATTCCCTTTTTCATGCATGGCAATATTCTATTGGCTTTGCTCAGTGGCGTCTCCAGCTTTCATATTTAGGGGGGGCACATGGGGGGACAGGGACAAAAATAGGGGGGCAATATAAAATGCAAAGATAGATAGATAGATAGATAGATAGATAGATAGATAGATAGATAGATAGATAGATAGATAGATAGATAGATAGATAGATATTTTATCTTTCCTGGGGCCCTTTACCCCTTTACTACAATCCCACAACGGCCCTTTCACATGTTCTGCAGTGAGCTCCCTTCCTACTGTATTGGGGTCCCCCAGGGTGACAGAGAACAAGAGATATATGTCACCAGCATACCAAGAAAATATAAGGGTCCAAAGCAGTAGGAGAACTATCAGGGTTGCAAAGGTTGTCTTGCCACCGGGCCCTGGTGTTCTGTCACTGTGGGGTTCCCCAGCCTCCTCTTGCTGTCCTGCCCCTGCTATTGTCAGCTCTGGTCTGGCATCTCTTGGAATTTACAGGCTGGTTCTCTTGTCCTAAGGACAGGAGAAATCAGTCTGTTTTTTCAGTAACTGAGAGTCCTGGTGGAGTCCTTCCTGCAACTCGCTCTTCTCCCTGCCAATGAGGATGCAGGGGAAGGAGCAGATCAGGCGGCCGTGGTTGTGTGAGCGCTTCCATTATGCAGTGTCAGCGAGCAGAGGGAGGGGGAGGAATCACCCGCAGGAGCTGACTGGGGACTCTCTCCCTCTCAATAGAGACTGTGTTACCTCAGCGGTGGCCCGAGTAAGATAGGGCACATCCGATATGAATACAAACAAAAAGAAATTGCCTTTTTGTAAAAAAAATAAAATAAATAAATAATAAAAAAAATTTTTTTTTGGGGGGGGGGGGCACATGGTGGGGCCCAGCATAATGTTGGGGGGGGTCAGGGCCCCCTCTGCCCCCCCCTAGGGTCGCCATTGGCTTTGCTTGCAGCAGCTTGGCATTGCATGCCATTGCTGAGCCTATCATCTACTAGGACCCCCAGGTCCTTCTCCATCCTAGATTCCCCCAGAGATTCTCCCCCTAGTGAGTAGATTGCATTTATGTTTTTTGCAACATAAATGCATTATTTTAAATTTTTCTACAATAAACATAAATATAGTGTGGGTGTGATGGTCAGGTGTTCACAATCATTTGGCCATATACTGTGGGTGTGATGTTCAGGTGTTCACAAACTTTTGACCATCTATATTATCTATGTTACAGTCACTATAGGTTTTATTTAAGCTTGTCTTTTGTATACAGGAAAAAAAAATATTTTCAAAGGCTAAAAATTCAAAGACTAAAAAGAAATAAGTTTGTATTAAACTTTATCTCCTCTTTCTCTTTTGACTGGTCTAGCCCAACCTGCAAACTCATAAACTTTCCCTTATCGCTGACATCCAACCGGAAATCTCTCTCCTTGTTCTTGTGCTTTGCTGGGCAGCTGCCATCTGCGCGCAGATAATGAAACAGTCTAATTTCTGAAAGCTTCCTAAAGCCCACCGAATAGAAGATGCATTTTTAGATTTTCAAAAATGACACGTTTCTGACACCAGACACATCGACTGGAATGAAAATATGTTCTAATTCTGAGCGAAAAGGAATGTTGTTTTGAAGGGTATAGATATGATATCATGTAGCCTTGGGCAATTTTTCTTTTTTTTTTTTTTCTTCTTTTTCTTTCTTTTTTTTTTTTTTTACTGTTGGAATCCACTCTGTTATTCATTTTGCGTTTTTCTTTGAACTTTCTCTGTTTGAAGAGATGAATGCCAAAGTACTGTATCTTACATAATGGCTCTTGTGTTAGACCTGATTTCCATTGAATGGCATGCTATGATGTTTTATATAGAAATAAGGCTGATCAAAGGCATTTGATGTCGGAGCCGCAGTCATTAGTAGCTTCTCAAACTCGCACGCTTAGCATTTGCTATGTACCTGTGAATTATCATATTAAAACAGGTTTTTGTCTGTAATTCTTTTCTTTATTTTTTTTTTATTTTTTTATTTTTACTGTACCTATATGAGCCGTTGCATCAGGAGTGATGAACAGATCACATTGAATGAATTTAGATTTGATTTGGTGCATTTTGTTTCCCCATCACAAGATCTTGTTAACTAATATGCAATGCTTCTTTTGTGTTGCACTCAGCTTCTAGAACTCTTTTCCCTCTTACAGGCTGTCCATCAGAATCTTTACTTTGAAATGGGTTGAGACAAGATGTGCAGGCCATGTTTAAAGAGAAATGCACATATACTATATGTTGGTGCAAATTAATAAGATAACTAATGTATAAAAGGCAATATAAGGCAGTATTTTTAGCTGCAGAAATTTGTGGTTTATAACTGGCCGGCCTTCCTCAATGCGTAGCACCAGCAAAGCCAAACTTATAAGGGGGCAAATGAAACAATTGCCCTGGGCTCCCTGCCAGAAGGGTCCCCCTCTAATTAAAAATGTGTTTCCTTTTTATTAAAGGGGTTGTAAACCTTCGTGTTTTTTCACCTTAATGCATCCTATCCATTAAGGTGAAAAAACACCTGCCAGTGACCGGCCCCCCAGCCCCCCCCGTTTTACTTAACTGAACCCTCGAACTTGACCCACGGGGATATGCTGTCTCTCTGCCCAGGGTTTTCCGCTCTTGATTGGATAAATTGATGGCAGCGCAGCCATTGGCTCCCGCTGCTGTCAATCAAATCCAATGACGCGAATGCTGGGGAGCGGGGCCGAGTCCTGCATTCGGCCTCTATGGATGCCGAATGCTGGACTTGGGAGTGTGCCTACAAGGTAACCCCCTCGGGGAAGTGCTTCTCCGAGGGGGGATAACAGATGTTGGGAGGAGCCGCCGAGGGACCCCAGAAGAGCAGGTTCGGGGCCACTTTGTTCAAAACGAGCTGCACAGTGGAGGTAATTATGATATGCTTGTTATTTATTTATTTTTTTAATTACCTTTACAATCACATTAAATTTCAACTTTTGAAGCAATATTTTCTTTAATTTTAAACAAACTTTGGTGGCTGAAGTGATATAGCAAGCTTGCACCCTTAACCCTTTTCTGACCGTCCAACACATATGTCCGGCAGCAAAAACAGATGGTAGTACCCCTTTTGGAGAGACCACTCCCTTGATGATGTCAGTGGGTGGAGTTTTGTACACTTTATATTATGGTGTGGGTGGAACCCTGGGTGGAACCCTGGGCAGAAGGCATACTTTGCTTTAACCTGATCTACCGAACATAGGTTTGTATCTTGGATGGGTGGTAGACCTGCTGGAACTTGGCCCAGGAAGAGACTCCATGTGAGGACTCATTGCTGGGGGACCCACAAAAAAGCATTTAAGAAGATGGCTAGATATTAGGAGTTTGAGTTGGTGGCAGTAAAATGTTTTGCACTTTATTTCTGAACATGTGGAGTGGAGAAGTTGACGTAACCTGTCACTGCCTTTTGATGTTCTCTACAGTATTTAGGAAGGTGGGACTTGTGCCAGAAAACTGTGAGTACGGTTATGGGAGTGGGACTCAGGCCTAAAGTGAGTCGGACAGAAAATGGCGGAGTAGCCCTCAAGAACAGGTGTGTGCATACCCATACCTCCCAATTTTTGGAGATTGGAACGAGGGACACATATTAGCAAATGTATATAGGCATACATTGTAGGCATACCCCTCAAAGGAGAATTAAAAAAATATATATATTAGTTAAACCCACAAGTGTTTTTTTTTTTACAACTTCTATTCCTTTATACTGGCTTTTGACATTTACAAATGCAGCAATTTAGAATTAGGATGAAAGATTTAGCACTGTAAAACACTATTTGAAAGATAAATAGTGCATTTTATATACAACCATATTGATCAGACCAAAATGAGGGACAAATGAGGAGGAAAGAGTACAGAGGGATTTTGTTCCAAATCAGGGACAGTCCCTCAAAATCAGGTACAGTTGGGAGCTATGGCATACCCTAGCTGAGGAAGAAGCTGGGCAGAGCCCTTGGCCAGCTTGGCAGGAACCAACAGCTAATCCTGCTAGCAAACATGCTGAGCTGTAGGCAAATATAAAAGCAACAGGTTACCACAGCTTTGATTAATAGATCAAATATTTTAAAGATCTAGGAGTATTTAGTTACAATCAGCTTGACTTGTTCTGCAATCTTAAAGACGTTTCGTAGTTTACCAAGCTACTCTTCAGTTTCTAGAGTGTCAGGAAGATACCCCAGCATTTATATTCACACCTTAGGATAACCTAATCCAATCACCATGGAGTGTGTAAATGTTGATAGCCCAAGAACAAGATGGGAGATGTGAAAGCTGTGATGCCATCCTGTCCTGATTACCCCATAGTTGGTGTTAGGAAGCCTGCATAGGCCTCAGTTTCTATCTTTCGTTATGTTTTTGGACAATCAATATTTACATATTCCATGGTGATTGAATAAAGTTTAGTGTATCTTTCCGATACTCTAGGAATTGTGTTGGTAAGCTATGAATTGAGACACTAATAACAACTTCTGAATGTGACCAATGCCGCGTACACACGAGCGGACTTTCCGGCAGACTCGATCGTGTGTGGGCTCCAGCGGACTTTTTTTTCCCAAAAGTCCGACGGACGTAGAAATAAAACATGTTTCAAATCTTTCCGACGGACTTGAGTCCGGTCGAAAAATCCGCTTGTCTGTATGCTAGTCCGACGCACTAAAACCCACGCTAGGGCAGCTATCGGCTACTGGGTATCAACTTCCTTATTTTAGTCCGGTCGTACGTCATCACGTACGAATCCGTCGGACTTTGGTGTGATCGTGTGTAGGCAAGTCCGTTCGTTAGAAAGTCCGTCGGACCAGTCCGGCAAAAGTCCGTCGGAAAAGTCCATCGGACCAGTCCGGTCGAAAAGTCCGCCCGTGTGTACGCGGCATAACTATTATTAGCTATACCATGACCTGGAAAAATGATACCCTTCACAGGCACATCTTTAAATATATTCCATGTATTTAGTGTCTTCCATTCCCTATACAGTAGGGCTGGAGTATGAAAGGAAGAAGCAATACAAGGAGCCAATCAGCTAATTTGCTGACAAGAAGCATACTGGTAGTAAAAGTAAGCAGCGTGAAAGAGAAATGATCTAATCAGTGTACTGTATCTCTTCACTGTCCAGTAACAGACTCGGGCAAGTCTATGGGCTTAAGAGGAGGTGCTGGCCATCAGATGAAAACAAATATTGCAGGTGAACTATTTGGATTGAAGGTGAATATTGCAGGTTATTATTTTTGGCTTGAGTTCTGCTTTAATGTATACAGACAACAGTTCATGCTGTTTAGACTGGTACCTTAAAATGACAGACCGATACCTTAAAGTGACTGCTATTATTAAAATGTGAAAATCATTGCTTACAAGAGATGCAAGGGATGCATGCTTTCTTATTCTGCTCACACTGCCAAACTTCTTGATCAAACAACTTCAGCATTTGATAAACCTTTGCATCCAATACTGTGCTCTGAGGTTTCCTCCTCTAGCCCATATACTGTATCTCTGCAGGATACAGAAGAAATTATAGGGGGGGGGGGGGTTCAGGGCATCAAACCCGCAGACATTTGTTGATTGCTGAAAATATTTCAATAAGTTTCTTTCTTTAACTAAGGGGTGCTTAGACTGGTAGTATAGCTGTTTTTCAGGGAGTACTGATTTTCACATTTTAATAATAGAGAACAAGTTGGACATCTAAAACAGGGGTCTACAAAATTTCTAAACAAAGGGCCGGTTTACTTTCCTTCAGGCTTTAAAGGGGCAGGACTCTGGCCAATGGGGGAAGAAAATATATTGGAGTAAACAAGGCCCCATCTTTGGTATTAGGGGGAGGAATAGTGCTCCAGTGTTGGTGTCAGCGGGAGCAATAGTGTCCCATTGTTGGTGTCAGTGGGAGGAATAGTTCTCCATTGTTGATGTCAGTGGGAGGAATAGTGCCCCATCGTTGGTGTCAGTGGGAGGAATAATGCCCCATCTTTGGTTTCAGTGGGAGGAATAGTGCCTCATTATTGGTGTCAGTGGGAGAAATAGTGCCCCAACATTGGTGTCAGTGGGAGGAATAGTGCCCCATCATTGGTGTCAGTGGGAGGAATAATGGCCCATTGTTGGTGTCAGTGGCTGAAATGATGTCCTATTTTTGGTGTTAATGGGGGTGAATAGTGCCTCGCATCAGAAGGAAGAATAGTGCCCCAAGGGCCGGATAAAGATGAGCAAGAGGCCACATCTGGCCTCCAGCCCGCAGTTTGGAGACAACTGATCTAGATCTTCAATGAAACCTGATGAAAAACAATTTACTGTAATCTCTAATGATAGGAAGTACCCACAATGCACCTGGTATTAGCCATGTAGACCATGAGGTCTTTGCAAAGGCTTTATGTCACGTGAGGGAGATCAGGAGCAGTAGTTTTTATTATTAATGGGAGGGAAGGGGCTGTTGAATTGGCAAATCTTGATGTTTTGATGTTAAAATCCAGGGCCCTATTCAATTTGCTGCTGTGTCACTTAAATTTTGAGGTTTCTGTTCCTTTAGGTAACTTCTGCCTCTGGAATTCAGGCTGTCTTCACTAAAGCTGAGCAATTAGAGAGAGAGATTATACGTTGTTGTACATGACAAAACTCTGAGTATACAATGTTATGTATCTGCAAGAAGAAACATGACAGTCTCTAATAACGGGAAGGGGGTTAGGAATTGTTATACTGTACTTGACTTCTTTTTATTGAAAGAAAAAATAAACAGTGTCAAAAAGTAATACACAGGCTTATATAAACCTTATGTCACTAATAATCATACTGTACAAACCCTTAATGTGTGTTGAGATTTAAAGCAATTAACTTGACTAAGAAATTGCAGACACTACACCTTTACAAATTTGCCTTCAATACCAAACAATCATTTTACCCCACCCAGTGACCAGATGACAACTTTTTATTTTGGAGTGAAATAGCCATAGTAGTCATTACCTATACATACAAATATGAAAATAGATACAAAAAACACATTATACACAATAAAACAGAACAACCGAAGATAAATGACCTCCTTACATGTCTAAGATCTGTGAAAGACTGTTTTATGATCAAACCAACTGTTTCTGTCCCCAGCCATTATTACATTGCCTTGTGGGCAATCTGCTACCAATGTACTCCAGATACAGCCTAAAAGCAACTACCATGTTACCATTGTAATCTTCTTTGGAAAGGAACACAATATCTGAGTTGTGCCCAACCCATTATTGACCAAATTTTTCCTACAAGTACCACCTTCAAAAACGCCAACACCCTTTCCTAGCTGCCATAATAGTTGCAATAAACAGAAAAATTAGCATTTGTCATAAAGCATTACCCAAGGTTGACATCAGGGGATACATATAGAGATACATCAGATGCCATCATCAGATGACAAGAAAAACAAAGAACAGAATTTTACGGGAAAAAATGATTGGATCATGAGAGGGAGGGGGAGGGAGAAACTCGCTGGTAAAAGCCAAGACAAGACCTCCTGCTGTCCAGCTTGCCAAGACACCACCCAATGTAATTCTGCCCTTCCAATCAAAGAAGTGTCTACCCCTTCTTACATATATTTAACCTTGATCTTACCTCAGCCTCTATTGCAAGTCCTAGTCATGTCGCCTTTCACTTAGCTTCACTTCACATTTAGCTATTGTGCCCCTTCTTGGTTGCACCTCTACTCATTCACATAGGGGGGATCTTGTTAAAGAGGGCTTCTAGATTCTGATAAACCCCCACCTGCAGACCCCCACAACCACCACCCGGGGTTGTGGGGAAGAGGACCTTGTCCCCATCAACAAGGGGACAAGATGCTTTGGGGAGGAGCCCCACCCTGCCCCAAAAACCCCCCCCATATTGAGGGCATGTGACCTGGCATGGTTCGGGGGCGTGCTCGCTTGACCCTCCCCATTTCCTGACCTGCAGGGTTGCATGATCGAATAAGGGTCTGTTATGGAGTTGGGGGGACTCTATGCCATTTTTTTTTTCATTTTGGCATGGGGATAGCTTTAAAATCCATACCAGACCCAAACGGCCTGGTATGGATTTGGGGGGACCCCCACACTGTTTTTTTTTTAAATGTAATGGCGGCACTGATTTGTTTATATTCTGCTGATGTAGTGGCCAGAAGGCCACCCTTCTCCTTAACAACCAGCTATTCCTCACACAGCAATCGCACCGATATTTTCTATTCAATTCAAATTCAAACCCGTCTGAAAAGTTGCAATTAGTTCAAAAACGCATAAACAAAACTATACGAATTCCGAAAAACAAATCAACTAAACAAAATTAGTAACATAACAAATCTATCCAAAGCTAAACACATTTTTCTGTTCTGCACTAACTAAATTCTTGGATATGGTCCGTTATCATTCCTTTCAATCATTTACATACTATTGATGTTAGACTGACCGGTCTGTAGTTACCAGGTATAGCTCTCAAACCTTTTTTGAATGTTGGTACCACATTAGCTTTTCACCAATCAGCTCATACTATTTCAGTCAGTGAGCTGTCCTAAAAAATTAGGAACAATGGTCTGGTTATGGCAAGTTCTTCGAAGACTCTCAGGCGCAAGCTATCTTGTCCTGGTAATATATGCACATTGATGTTTTCTAGTCTTCTTTGAACACTGGTCTCTATCAGCCACAAAGGTGCATTTAATATACTGTTATCAACATTACAGTCCTGTTTTTTATACCTCCTTCTTTTCATTCATATAAACATATCTATTTATATGAAAATGGTAACACACGTGCTGGCTGCAACCAGTGGGGTTTTGCAGTTTTTTTGTGCAATCACAACAAAATGATTGGATCATGAGAGGGAGGGGGAGGGAGAAACTTGCTGGTAAAAGCCAAGACAAGACCTCCTGCTGTCCAGCTTGCCAAGACACCACCCAACGTAATTCTGCCCTTCCAATCAAAGAAGTGTCTACCCCTTCTTACATATATTTAACCTTGATCTTACCTCAGCCTCTATTGCAAGTCCTAGTCATGTCGCCTTTCACTTAGCTTCACTTCACATTTAGCTATTGTGCCCCTTCTTGGTTGTACCTCTACTCATTCACATAGGGGGGATCTTGTTAAAGAGGGCTTCTAGATTCTGATAAACCCCCACCTGCAGACCCCCACAACCACCACCCGGGGTTGTGGGGAAGAGGACCTTGTCCCCATCAACAAGGGGACAAGATGCTTTGGGGAGGAGCCCCACCCTGCCCCAAAGAACCCCCCCATATTGAGGGCATGTGACCTGGTATGGTTCGGGGGCGTGCTCGCTTGACCCTCCCCATTTCCTGACCTGCAGGGTTGCATGATCGAATAAGGGTCTGTTATGGAGTTGGGGGGACTCTATGCCATTTTTTTTTCATTTTGGCATGGGGATAGCTTTAAAATCCATACCAGACCCAAACGGCCTGGTATGGATTTGGGGGGACCCCCACACTGTTTTTTTTTTTTAATGTAATGGCGGCACTGATTTGTTTATATTCTGCTGATGTAGTGGCCAGAAGGCCACCCTGCTCCTTAACAACCAGCTATTCCTCACACAGCAATCACACCGATATTTTCTATTCGATTCAAATTCAAACCCGTCTGAAAAGTTGCAATTAGTTCAAAAACGCATAAACAAAACTATACGAATTCCGAAAAACAAATCAACTAAACAAAATTAGTAACAGTTAGTAATCTATCCAAATCTATCCAAAGCTAAACACATTTTTCTGTTCTGCACTAACTAAATTCTTGGATATGGTCCGTTATCATTCCTTTCAATCATTTACATACTATTGATGTTAGACTGACCGGTCTGTAGTTACCAGGTATAGCTCTCAAACCTTTTTTGAATGTTGGTACCACATTAGCTTTTTACCAATCAGCTCATACTATTTCAGTCAGTGAGCTGTCCTAAAAAATTAGGAACAATGGTCTGGCTATGGCAAGTTCTTCGAAGACTCTCAGGCGTAAGCTATCTTGTCCTGGTAATATATGCACATTGATGTTTTCTAGTCTTCTTTGAACACTGGTCTCTATCAGCCACAAAGGTGCATTTAATATACTGTTATCAACATTACAGTCCTGTTTTTTATACCCCCTTCTTTTCATTCATATAAACATATCTATTTATATGAAAATGGTAACACACGTGCTGGCTGCAACCAGTGGGGTTTTGCAGTTTTTTTGTGCAATCACAACATGGAACCAAGGTATAGTTACTGACAATGTTACTCACATGTCATCTGACACACCAGTTTGATTTCTTCGCTTAAAAAATTCTGAAAATGTTGCATAGGCAAGATTTATGTTAGTTGAGATCATTCACGCCTAGGCACCATAGGCCTTTTCAAACATGTTTTTTATGGTTTCATGCACCCAGTGTTTTTTTTTTCATGTGGAGGGTCGGAGTCTACTTCATAAGTGGGCCTTGCCTTTTGCAAGGTCCACTTTAATTTCATAGCAGTTCGCATTTAACTGTATAAAAATTTACCAAAATTGACCCCTGGGATTCAAATGAAAGAGTGGAAAGGGGAAAACTCTCCAGGTATATCGTGGTTTAACCAGTCTTCAGAAAAGCTAACATCTCATTAAATGACTCACTACTTAAAGATCTTTACCAGTCATTGTCTTTCTTCTCTCCTTATGGCACCTGTTAACCAGACGTGATACCTACTTGTAGGCAGTGGTAGTCTACTTTCTTCACTGCATGTGACGCTCTTCTGCAGCAGCACTGCAGTTGAAGAGAAAGTCAGGAGGAGCACAGTTCCCCTATTGTTTCCTGGGTCACTGGGAAAGCTATCCGATTGGATGCTGCCGCCCCATGTGACTCTAGCAGCCATCTTGGGTCAGGCAGAGCCTATTTATATCACTGGCTCCCAGGTTTGGTACACATTTGACAAGTTAGCAGAGTAGGGACAGGCACCCCACCTGGTAGGGACAAAACCAGTGGAAGGGAAAGGTTCCTGACAAGCCTGCTTGGGCTCAAGACGTCCAAGCCACATTCTGCCCCTCTCAAAAGGGACTGTCATTTCGGCTGAATCCTGCTCTCTCTGAAGACTTTTGGACCTTTTGTTCCCAACTGGATTGCCTTCCCACTGGGTTATTTGTTAACAGTCTTTGCATTATTTCAATACAAGTTCTTTCATCGTACTGGAACTGTGTGTATTATTACCACCACGTGAAAAGGCATTATAGGAAATCAGCCTGTTAGTTACCATCCTCTGAAACCTGTTTTGTTTATGTTAGCTGCAGAAATTTTGACACAAATTTTCCTCAGATTTTCAGCACTGATAGCTTGTGTCATGTGTATTATTCACTCTTCGCACCAGAAAAATTTCTTTTTTGATTTCAAAGTATTTTATTATTTTGTAAGAAATAACAAAGTACAATTCAAGACATTGTACGTCGTGCAACGACGTTTTTCTTAAGTAAAAGACAGAGAAACAACTTAATTGATCCAAATATGATTAAATGTAAATAAATGCAAATAAATGTAATAGGCAGCAGCCTGACATTGGGCCTCTTGTATTCAGATGTGCTTAGGTAGAGAAACAAACTGTACTTTGGCTATGAGTTTATACCAGTATATATGTGTATCTAGGGTGCCCTCTCCCATCGCAGCACCCCAAATGGGATCACTCTGTGCCGCGAGGGGAGAACGCCCCCCAGGAATAGCAGGTGAGTACAGTCCATGTCATTTTTATTGAGGTGTGGAACCTCTAGTGAGGTCGGATTGTAAGTATAGGGGCACATAAAGATTCACAGGTTGCTCGGTCAAGAAGGTTTAAGGTCGTCATTGATTTTCTGGGTATGGACTGCAGCTTTGGTCCAGTTTATCCAGGGTAACCAATGTTTCTTGGCTTTGGATGGACGACCATTACTGGAAGCCATCATTGTTTCATAGCTGAAGTGGAGTGAGACCAGGTCCTTTGTTTGTGATATGGAAGGGGGAATGTCTGATTTCCAATTCCTTGTTATGTTGAGTCTGGAAGCTAATAAGATGTGGGTCGTTGTGTGTCTGAGTGGGCCTGGTATAGCCTCTATGTTTAGGTTTAGAAGTGCCATTTCGGGCGAAGGTGGGATTGTAGTTTTGTTGATGCTGGTAAGCAGATTAAACGTGTCTACCCAGAATTTTCGGATGGAGGGGCATGACCAAAAGATGTGGAACATGTCTCCTTTAGATGATTTGCAACGCCAGCAAATGTTGGGGGTGTTAGTGTTGAATTTGGCTAGTTTATCTGGGGTTAAGTACCAACGGAGTGATATTTTCTGTGTAAGCTCCCAAAGTGTTGAACATTGGGTTGCATTGTATATGGACTTGAGAGCTAGTTGCCATTGTGTGTCAGTAAATGTTTTTGCGAGATCTTTTTCCCATTGATAGTGGGGGGTCATCTTAGTGAAGGATCTTTTAGTCTGTAGGAGGTTATAGAAGTAGGATATGCCTTTGGGCTTTGGTGAGGGGTTTATGAGGAAGTCCCATGACTTTTGGGGGATGTTGTAGAGAGGAAGAGGTATTTTATTGAAACAATGTTGGATGCGGAGGTACGTGAAGCTTTCAGAGGCGGGGAGAGCAAATTCCCTCTGTAGTTGGGAGAAGGGTTTAATTTGATTACCTCGTAAAAGTTGTTGTAATGTATGAATTCCACTATGGGACCATTTGGAAAGTACTAGGTCAGGTGTTAAGTGGTGAAGCGTCTCTAGGGGTATGTTGTGGAGCGTGTTAGGGGGATTGTATTCTGAAGGGGATATCAATTGTTTCCAGACGTAGACTGAAGCCTTCATGGTCGGGGAGATGGAGGGTGATATATAGGATCCCAGAGGAATGCTCATCAGCCATGTTTTTAGGTTTGGGCGTATCAGCGATGAATTTTCTATCTGTGCCCAAAGAGATTGAGTGGTAGATTGAAACCACTGGGGGAGTTGTGCAAGTATTGCTGCGAGGTAGTAATCTCTAAAATCTATGGAGCCTGTGCCTCCCGCTAGTCTGTGTTTAATTAATTTTGTGTGTGCACATCTGGGTTTTTTCCCATTCCAAAGACACTTGTTGAAAATTGATTGAAGGGTTTTGAAAAAGGAGGCTGGGACTGGGATCGGGAGTGTGCGAAAGAAGTATAATATTTGGGGAAGACATGTCATTTTGAAGGCTGCCAATCTCCCCGACCAGGAGAGCTCGTGTTTAACTATATTTTGTGTATCAGATTTAATTTTTTGTAGGAGTGGGAGAAAGTTAGAGGAATAGATATGTCTAGTGGTTTTTGGGAGTTGTATTCCCAAGTATGTGATTTCCTTGTCTGCCCATTCAAAGGAATACTGTGTCTGGAGTAGATTCTTGGTGGTGGAGTCGATATTAATAGCTAGAATTGAAGATTTGGTTGTGTTTAGTTTATAATATGATATCTTACTGAACCAATTTAGAGTTTCTTGTGCTGCTGCCAGGGAAGATGGAGGGTTGGTGAGTATTAGAATGACGTCGTCTGCGAAAAGGCTAATTTTGTGGCAGATGTTACCAATTTGGATTCCGGATATGGTAGTATTGGTTCTAATATGTTGTGCTAATGGTTCCATTAGTAGGTTAAAGATAAGTGGGGACAGGGGGCACCCTTGACGCGTGCCATTGGTAATGGGGAATGGTTTGGAGAGCATACCCTGTGTAAAGACCTGGGCTGAAGGGGTAGTGTACATAGCCAGGATGGCTTTAAGGATGTGGTCCCTGAACCCGAATCTCTGTAGGACCATTTTGAGGTAGGTCCAATGAACCCTGTCGAACGCCTTCTCTGCGTCCAATGAGAGGAGCAGAGAAGGCGTTCCGGTGGATTCCGCATGATGTAACAAGTTGAGCATTCTTCTAGTGGCATCTGGTGCCTGTCGTCCCTTAGTGAATCCCGTCTGGTCTCTGTGTATGAGGGTAGGTATAATGTCTAATAAGCGTGAGGCAATGGTCTTAGCATAAATTTTCAGATCAAGGTTGAGTAGGGAGATTGGTCTAAAGTTTTTGGGGGAGTTTGGTTCTTTCCCTGGCTTTGGTATCGTAACAATTAGTGCATTTAAATAATCATTCGGAAGTTTAGAGGAGGAGGCAGCGTTGTTGTATAGTTCAGTAAGTTGTGGGACAATTTGGGGGGAGTATTGTTTGTAATATTCAGCTGTTAAGCCGTCTGGACCTGGAGCTTTGCCATTAGGTAGGGAGTTTATTGAGGAGAGAATTTCCTGATCTGTAAAGGGCTTATTGAGTTTCTCTAACTGATTCTCATTCAGGGTAGGTAGCTTGATGGATTGAAGGAAGAGGTTGATCTCTTCTGGAGAGGGCTGTGGAGTATTAGTGTCGTGTTTCAAGTTGTAAAGGTCGCTATAGTAATCGCTGAATGCGTTGGCTATGTCTTGGGGGTTGGTCTGGGGAACGTTAGTATGGGAGTGAATGATCTGGGCGATTTTAGTTTTAAGTCTTATACCCCTAAGTTTCGTTGCCAGAGATTTTCCTGCTTTATTGGAGGTGGCATAGGAGGTGGCTTTAATTCTACGTTGGAGGTATTCAAATGATTGAAGGAGTAAGGTTTTCAGTTCTTGTCTTAGATTGAATAGTTGGTGGGTTAATGGGTTTTGGGGTTTAGTCTTATGTTGTTGTTCTAGGGAGGCAATTTGAGTGGTTAACTCATCTATACGCTGCGTCCTCCTCTTTTTGTGGAGGGAGCTTAATTTGATTAACAAACCTCTAATATATGCCTTATGGGCGTTCCACACCACCCCATGGTCAGACGCTGTGCCTTTGTTTATAGAGAAAAATTCTGAGAGATGTTGGGAAATTTCTGTTGTGTACTTTTCATTTTGTAGTATATAGTTGTTTGCGCGCCACAGGAATGTGTTGCGTTGTGGAGTGGAATCTGAGATAGAGATCGATATTGGGGCGTGGTCTGACCATGTTGTGGTGTGGATTTCAGACTTGCAAATATTCTGGAGTAGCCATTTATCTGTAGCAAAAAGATCAATTCGTGAATATGAATTATGCATGGGAGAATAAAAGGTAAAGTCCTTTTCAGAACCATGGTGGCAGCGCCACACATCGAATAATTCCTGTGTAGACAAAAATTTCTTCAATGGCGATGGTCGCCTCTTCGCAGGAGCTGTTGTGTCCATGGTAACGTCTGGAACACTGTTGAAGTCCCCGCATAGAATCACATGGCCTTTTTTTATCTGTTTGATTAACCTCTGTACTTTATGCATGAACTTCATCTGTTGGGTGTTTGGTGCATAGATGTTGGTTAAAGTGTAGAATATTTTGTTGATGGTGCACACTAAAATTAAGTAACGACCTTCGGGGTCGATTAGTAGATTGGATATGTGGAAGTCCACCGAGTCCTTGATTGCTATCATGACTCCCTTGGATTTGGTAGAGTGGCAAGCGTGAAAAATGTGTGGGAACTGGCGGTTGTTGCATAATGATAAGTCTGAGTTTATCAGATGTGTCTCTTGGATACAGAGAATGTCGCTCTGGAGAGCTCTGGCGGTTTTCCATAAAGAGTGGCGTTTAGCCGGGTGGTTCAATCCTTTGGCATTAAGTGAGAGGACGTTTAGTGGCATTGTGGTGTGGGATGGAAGTAGATCTGAGTGAGAGTCACTTACAGTTAGTTGTCCTGGTCAAGGATATGAAGGATCCTGCGATCTGTGGCTGATGACAGAAGGAGTTCGGTTCCCTGGTAGGGAGACGGTTGGCTAGGGGAGCTGCGGATAGAGCAAAATGTTAATCACACTTTGTAATAGTAGCCCAATGGTCAAGCTGCCGATAAAGCAACAGTGCTTAGTTGAGGGGAGCAACGTAGAGGAGGTGTAAACACCGCTTCAGCCTCTATTTGGGGGTTAAACAGTTTGTAACGAAGGGAGCTGAACAAACAGTGGAAAGTTGCGTGGTCTCCAGGGGAGGAGTGAAGTAGTAGTTAGGCCTACTATGACAATATCAGTGGGGACCCTTCAGCTGGGGTGTTGATCCCTGCGGTTGCGGGCATGAGAGGGGCCACTGCGGGTTGGTGGGGTCTTGGGAGATTCTGTGATTATTCCCCAGTTGTGGAGGAGGTGCAGGCCTTTGTTTAGGTCATGTATGGTGTGAGACTGCCCATTCCTAGTGACCAGAATAGTCGCAGGGTGGCGCCATTTGTAAGGAATTTTGTTGTTTTGTAGCCCCTTTGTGATCGGGTTCAGGTTTCTTCTTAGCTGGAGCGTGTGTTTAGAGAGATCCGGAAAAAACTGGATTCCCGTGTACGGAGCTGGTAGTGGAGATTTGTTTTTGACCCCTAGCAGGAGTTTCTCCTTAATGTGAAAGAAGTGGACTCTCATTAAAACATCTCTGGGAACAGAAGCAGCGAGGTGGGATGGCTTGGCTATCCTGTGTATTCTGTCTATGATTATGTCCCTGGGAGATGCTTCTGGAACAATGACGTGCATTAGTTCTTTCGCGTATCTTGGTAGATCAGCAGGCAATATGGTTTCGGGGACTCCACGCAGTTTGACATTGTTCCTGCGTGATCTGTCCTCTAAATCGGCCAGCTTGGCGCGGATCCATGCTTGTTCCTCCCTCACATCTTCACACACATCTATGACTTCATTAACTGTGGCTGTGCAGTCACTCATATTTTTTTCAATGCATGTCACTCTCTCATCTATAGTGTGTATGTCTGACGAGATTTTAGCAAATAATGAGGAGAGATCTGTCATGAGGGAGGTCTGCAGGGACAGTAGCATGTCCTTTAAGGTGGTGTCCATCACAGGCTGCCCCGATGTGGGGAATGATGCCATAGATGAGTGCAGGGCCTGGTTGCTGAGAAGGGGGTTGAAAGCCTGGGCCTCAATTTGTGAGGAGGGCGGGCGCTGCGGCGGCGCATCGAGCCTCATCTTAGCTTTCGCTGGGCTATTTAGGAGGTGGTCGCCTTCCAGGGGGTGTGTGGGTAAGGCTGGGGGGTCAGATGAAGCGGATTCTACCGGGATTTCGTCCGGTAGATCCGTGTAAGATTCGTTCGGCGCGGCCTGGCCGGCGCCATCTTGGCTTTCACTGACCTGCTCCGCCGGCTTGTAAGAGAACTCTGTGAGTTTCTTGGGCTTGTATTCCGGGTTTCTCTTTCTGGATACGCTGGTCATGATCCCAAGTGTCTCAGGAGCAAGGATGGCGCTGGATTTAGTTGTCTGTGCGGCCTGAGTAGCTATAGTATCTCCCCTGTGAGACGAGCTGAGGATTCAGGCGTCCATCTTCAGCTCCGGTCGGCCACGCCCCCAGAAAAATTTCTTAATCACGTGGAAAAATTAATTTATCATGCCCTAAAAATGAATAGGACTTGATTCATTAAAGCTGAAGTTTAGTTAAAAATATTTTGTTCTCTACACCTTTAGTTGTATTACTTACCTGTAATGAAGTATGTGTCATGTTGTACTGGCAGCTGGACTCTGTAGAAATCTTCACTGCAGGCCTGCCCCGTAATGCAGGCCTCTTCGTGCAAAAAATGTATTTAATGTATTCATCTATACAGAGTTGCATTCATTTGTGTCTTTCCTATCTAATTGGAGTTTGGCTTTAGGGCCTGTGTTAATGGGCTTTTGCCTGCTTCAAGCAGGTTTTGCACTCTAAGACCCCTTTCACACTGAGGCACTTTTCAGGTGTTTTAGCGTTAGAAATAGCACCCGTAAAGCACCTGAAAACTGCGTCCTATTCTCTGCAATGGGTGCTTTCACACCCAGGCGGTGCTTTTGCTTTACATTCGGAAAAGTACGGCAAGCAGCATCTTTGGCGTGGGTTGGGAGTGCTGTATACAGCACTCCCAAAATGCCCCTGCCCATTGAAATAAATGGGCAGCGCTTCCAAAGCGTCGCAACACTGGAGTTTTTAATCCCTTTCTTTGGCTATAAGACGAAAAGTGGTGCAAAAGCGCTGCTTAAACAGCAGTAAAGTGCTGCTAAAACAAGCAGCGCTTTACCAGCAACGGGGCCCCAGTGTGAAAGGGGTCTTATACAAGTCTTTGGTAATGCAAAAACCAACTTGAGGCAAGGCAAAAGCAGGTCAGAAAGAGGTCGACTGCAAGCCAAATGCACCTGTCTGTGAATTCTGAAGGAACTCAGAAATGTCTCAAACTGATCCCATTGACATAAGCTTAAAGTCAATCCCTACACACCCTTAACCACTTACCCACTGGGCACTTAAACCCCCTTCCAAACCAGACCAATTTTCAGCTTTCAGTGCTCTCACATTTTGAATGACAATTACTCAGTCATGCAACACTGTACCCATATGAAAATTTCGTCCTTTTTTGGCCCCTTACTCCGATCTGTGATCAGCCGAGTCTCATGGACTCACTGATCACAGAGCATGCCAGTGCGCCCCGCAGCTTTGGCTGTATTTCGCCTTTAAGTTGTTAAAGCGGCCTCTTATGGTCTATTATCTCTTGTGATAAGATTGCTTTAAAGACAGTTTAGTACACCTTTTGTTTTATTGCAACATAAAATGGAATAAATGCAATAAAATGGAACCCCATATTGTACATTATCTCTTTGCCATAGTTCTTGTTTTATTTTGTGGTCTATACTTCTCTTTATTACTCTTTCCTTGCTGTTCTGTCTGCCCTTCTAACTTTCTTCTACAAATTATTATTTGACTTCTAATAAAACCGGACTGCACCATGGACATTTAATGATCATGCCATGTGAAGGGTTGTAGGAAACTGCTTATGTGTGAAATGAATTAATCGTCTTGTTCCTTTATTCCCAGACAGAACTGTCATCGTTGATATTGCTCTGCCTCCACTTGGTGGCCTCTATGTCCTCGGAAATCTGGAGTTTCCTTCGCAATCTAGTAATGTTTTAAATGTCACCTGCATTCTTATTTCTGGAGGGGAACTAAGGATTGGTGAGTGTTAGTAATTATAAATGCACCATTACAGTTTCTTTTATAATCAACCTTAATGTAGATCAGAAGTTGAAACTAAACAAGAGCGTAACACATTGGCATGATGCTGTATTTTTAGTGTTAAGCATCAGCTCACACCAAATCAGAGAGTCTAAAGAAGGCCATAGATTGTGCGATTGTCATTCCTGCAATCACGGGTTACAGGAAAGGAAATCGCTTGATTCCCCCATTAACAAATTCAGTGTTGATGTGGGAATCCCTCCTGCAGAGCTTTTGTGTTCACCTGACAAGGTTACGGGGAGCCGTCCCTGCTGGGAGAACACGGCGATTACTACTAGCAGCTAAACTGGTTTTCTTTTTTTTTTTTTTGCACTTATCGAACGGATATAACAAAACCCTTCCTATGGTATATATGACAGTGACTGCTTATTTGATGTCTGAATAAAATATGTTTCTGTTCACATGGTGGTATTCTGATGAGGATCTTCACGTGTACATTTGTGTTGACCTAACATTTTTGTAGAACGTGCAGGTGCACGATGGTTGGCTCTCTGGGACTTTTTGGTCCATTTGCACTAAATATGGGTTGGGTTAGTGCTGGGGTCTCCTCCTGTTGGACACTACTCATATTGAAGGCTACCTGTCTTCTTTTGCATTATACAGTACATTGCAGGGAACTTTTGTGCCTTTTTACTCTGACATAATTTCAGTGAAATGCAGATGTGATGAAGGCACTTCTATTTTTCTTCTTCTTTTATGAAGAAATTTTTTTTTGCTAATTTGACGCAGAGAATTTTAATAATGTTTACACATTTCTGTAAGCAATAACACATAAATCATAAATTCATTAATTCAACATCATATTTTAATTACTCCTAGCCTAGTCCTAATAATCTGAATGATCTTGATGTTTGTAAACTTACTAATGTGAAGATCCCCATACATTGACTTCCAGGAATTCAGTGACATGTAGTCACTATTCTTTGAGAGTAGCCACTGCTGTGTCAAACATTTCACAGAGCCTGCCTTTAAACTGCAGAGCTGCTGAGAGGAGGAGTTTCAGGAGGTGTAGTTGGTACAGGAATCACTACTTGTAGGCAGCAAGGTACTATGGGATATGTAGTCCTTAGAAATTGAAAGTAAACAGCAAAGGAGCAGCTGCAAAGCATGCAGGAATTCCAGAAAGTTGGGGAAAGTGATGGCCAGCAGGCAGGCAGAACTCACAGCATGAAAGAAGATTTTCCAAGTAGGCTTATGTTGGATTGTGATAATTAACCACTTCAGCCCCAGAAGATTTCTCTACTCAATGACCAGGCCATTTTTTGCGATACGGCACTGCATCACTTTAACTGACAATTGCACAGTCCTGCGACGTTGTACCCAAGCAAAAGTGAAGCCCTTTTTTCCCACAAATAGAGCTTTCTTTTGGTGGTATTTGATCACCTTTGCATTTTTTTTCGCAACAAAAGAAGAGTGACAATTTTGAAAAAAATGCAATGGGGGTTATTTACTAAAGGCAACTACACTTTGCACTACAAGTGCAAACTACTAATGCAAAGTGCACTTGAAATTGCACTGAACGTGCAGTCACTGTAGATCCGAGGGGGACATGCAAGGAAAATAAAAAAACAGCATTTTAGATTGCACATGATTGGATAATAAAATCAGCAGAGCTTCCCCTCATTTTAGATCTACCCTTCAGATTTACAGTGACTGCACTTCCAAGTGCACTTTCAGTGCAATTTCAAGTGCTCTTTGCACTTGTAGTTTGCACTTGTAGTGCAAAGTGGATTTGCCTTTCGTAAATAACCCCCAATATCTTTTACTTTTTGCTATAATAAATATCCCATTTTTTTAAAAAAAAAAATAATGTTTTTCCCTCAGTTTAGGCCGATATGTATTCTTCTACATATTTTTGGTAAAAGAAATCACAATAAGCGTATATTGATTGGTTTGTGCAAAAGTTATAGCGTCTACAAAATAGGGGATATATTTATGGCATTTTTATTATTATTAATTTTTTTTACTCTTAATGGCACCGATCTGTGATTTTTATCGGGACTGCGATATTGCGGCAGACAAATTGGACACTTTTGACACATTTTTGGGACCATTGACAATTATACAGCGATCAGTGCTATAAAAATGCACTGATTACTGTATAAATGTCACTGGCAGGGAAGGGGTTAACACTAGGGGGCAATCAAGGGGCTAACTGTGTTCCCTAGTGTGTGTTCTAACTGTGGGGGATGGGACTGTCTAGGAGGAGAGAGAGATCGGTGTTCATACTTAGTATCTATCTATCTTATCTATCTATCTATCTATCTATCTATCTATCTATCTATCTATCTATCTATCTATCTATCTATCTATCTATCTATCTATCTATCTATCTATCTATCTATCTATCTATCTATCTATCTATCTATCTATCTATATATATATATATCTATCTATTCATATATCTAAATCAATACATAGCTTTAATCTATGAATGGAGACTACAACTCTTCTGGACTGTAGCGGTGTAGTCTGTGCTCATGATTTTTTAATAGGTGTTTATTTCAATCACATATAAAACAAAAAAAAGAAGAAAAGTACAGCCATTGACATCACAATATGACCAATGGCAAAAAGACTAAGTTGATCCCTAGTAAGCATAAGCCTGTGCTCCCTTTAACAGGTAGTCCACTGTGCTCTTTTTATCTTGAGCAGCTGCCCCTGATACAGAATTAGGTCAGCTATGACACAGACAGTGGAGCTTCGGTAATAAAAATTGGGAGAGGTTCTTACCCCAGCTCTCCCCACTTCCACATCACAGCACCTGAAGCAGGTGCCTTTCCTCCCTATGTCTTGGCCTACCTCTGATGCACCCTCTGACTTCAATACATACTGAGTCCATGGCCTGTAATATGTATGCAAATCAAGATGAAAGTTATGCCGCGTACACACGACCGGTTTTGCCGTCGGAATAAACTGCGAAGGTTTCTCTGACGGAACTCCGACGGGATTCCATTCAAGCGGTCTTGCCTACACACGGTCAGCCCAAAGTCTGACCAAAGTCCGACCGTCCAGAACGTGGTGACGTACAGCACGTACGACGGGACTAGAAAAAGGAAGTTCAATAGCCAGTAGCCAATAGCTACCGCCTCGTACTTGCTTCAGAGCAAGCGCCGTTTTAGGTCCGTCGGAACAGCATACAGACGAGTGGTTTTCCCAATAGGAATTGGTTCCGTCGGAAATATTCAGAACATGTTCTATTTCTAGGTCCCTCAGAATTTTCTAAAAAAAAAAAAGTCCGATGAGGCACACACACGAACGGAATAGACGACAAGCTTCTGCCAGACTTTTTCTGTCGGACATTCTGCTCGTGTGTACGCGGCTTAAGAGCTATATAAGCCTTGTATGCTTGTTCATGGTCAGTGACTCAGATTAATGAAGCAGAGGATTAGCATCTAGACTAGCAAGGGCATCCTCTCAAGAAAAGATTCATTTAAAAGCAGTTCTTAGAGATTTGTAATATTGAGCTGTGATTGGACACTCTTGCCATGCAAAGAACCCAGTTTGGAGGAAAAGTGAAGCCTTGCTCTTGGAACCAACTTGGCAGTGGCTTTAGTGACAACTGTAGTCTGATTGCCTTCTGAATGCAGAATTTCAATTCTGTTCTTTGCTATTCACCTAGGAATAAGAAAGCTTTTCGCCAACTCGGAGACTTATCAACCTATACCATTAAAACCCATTGATTTCCTGCAAACATATTTTTATTCTATTTTAAAATAAGCCCCCTGGAGTCTGATCTTCTGAACTGTAACAAAGGGATTCTTCTTTTTTTAGGTCTGTATGTTCTAGGCCTCAGAGTTGATGCTTGGCCCCCATCTGTCCTTGTCTGTTTGTTCAAAGCCCTCAGGGATTTTCCTCTCAATCCATCTGTCCACATTCTACCACACCCTAAAGAAATTCCAACACTGCAGATAATGAGGTATTTTTGGTAAACAATTTTAATGGAAATTGACATTTCTATTGGTAAATCCATTCTTCGGCCTTGTGGCTCTCTTTCCACGTATATGTCCATTGCAGAACTTACCAATCAGGCGCGGCTAACATATGACTCCACGACTTAGCATCAGACCTGTCAGGCTATGTTCTGTCTCATAACTCAATCATCTCAGCTGACGTGGAAAGCCAAGAGCAATATGAAATGCCTCTGATGTGCTTATAATGACAGTTCAACAGTTTTAACTGTTGATTGTCTTAATTATGTTCAGTTGGCTTAATTTTCTCCAACTGTAAAAAGAACATAAATCATAGTAAAAGTGGATATTACTCTGTGGAGAACCAAATGTTTTTGAGGTCCAAGATCAAGGGTAGCCCATAATTAGAGGTTTCTAGTATCCTAGCACCCTGCCAGTGGGGCCCTGAAGAAAAAAACCTAAGCACTCTTGCTGTAGAGCCGAGAATCAAATAAAAATGGGTGTTAGGATTTAGATTTCCTGTTTGATTCTTCAAGTTTCATAAATGGGGATAGAAAAAAAATGTGATACACAATAGGGCCAAAATCTTGTGAATACTCAGTCATTACACCTACTTATAAAGCCAGTAGTCATGTGGACACCCCTCAGTTCTGGTGTTTCTTGTAAAGGTTATGATAAATGCTAGAGCACACAAAGACATTTTAGACAGTCATTCAAGGTCCTGGTATGTTCCAGAATGTCTGTGCACAATGTCAGGTCCATGAAGATATGTTTTGATAAATTTGGTTTGGAGGAAATCGAGTGGACTTCTCAGAGCCCTGGCTTCAACTCTATTGAACACATTTGGGAGGAGTTGGAAAGCTCTTTTAGTTAAATTGGCACAAAATCCAATAGATACCTAAATTCCCTAAACAAAGTTGAGGCTTTAGGGGGCCGCAGTAGTTGCCAAATCCATAATAATGTCCATAGTTTTGGAATAGATGTCTAACAAGCTCGTATAGATGTGCAGGTATCCACAAACATTTGGCCATATAGTCCACATTGTGTAGCATGCAAGGGTCATCCTTAAAACATCCCCTTCAGAGACAGCAACTTTTTGTCTTTTTGTTAACATTTCTTTGGCAAAATAAGGCCAGGCATCAATAGACCTGAATGGCAGTCAGATGTGCAGTCGACGCATTACCTATTGGATCAATAAACATGCATACCTGCCTAAAGATAAGGGGCTGCTGCAGTTAGATGCTCCTTATCAAGGTTGAAACAGGCATTCTAACAGGATCAGTCACTATTTCTGCTGGGATCTGTAGGCTAGGGGTATTTGCTGGTGCCCATAGACCTGAGATTGTCCCCAGCTTTGCCTAAATACAGACCGTTGGAACAACTATCAACTTCGATGTATAAGTACTCTTAGTTCATCCTTTAGAGCTGAACTCTAGGCAGCTATAAAACACACACTTTATTACAGCTCTTTATTCCTAAAAATCATTAAAATAACCATGTTTGTTCGATGACATCAGCATTCTTTGCCGTCCCTTTCTTGACATTTCAGTTGTCGGAGCAGATAGGTTGCATGGGTCTCCTTTTTTATTCAGCAGGCATCCAGCATTGTAGTTTTATTTAATAACATTTGTTACTATGTAATTCTTTATCAACCCTTAGTTCTCCCTAATCAGCTCTAATTAATGAATTTTACCTAATTTTCATTAATATTTACACTTTTTACATTTTTTATTAGTTTTGGTTCTTAATTTTTTTTTTGTGTTGCATTAAAAAAGTGCAAGATTAAAAAAAACAGACTTTATTTCATTTGTTAATGATTTTCAAAATGCTTTGTAATGCTTTGTACCATAATTTTAGTGTAATTTTAACCACTTCAATACCGGGCACTTTTACCCCTTTCCTGCCCAGTCCAATTTTCAGCTTTCTGTGCTGTCACACTTTTGCCCTGTACACACGGTCAGATTTTCCGATGGAAAATGTGTGATTGTAATATAAAATAAATGATACACTATGTACTCGCCCTCACCAATAGTGTGATCAAATAGCAGCGCTGAAAACCTAAAACATACCCTGATTCAAGAAATTATATATATACAGTGATTGCTCAATGTGATAAAAAAAAAAAAAAAATTATTAATATTATGTGTCCATAATAAAATGCCAAACAGTGTTTCTAATAAACACCCATCATACAGTCCATTTGTGTATAACACCAAAAGAATTCAATAAAAAAGTCCAAACATAGATGGTGCCTTAGTGAAATAATAGTGACAATATCAGAATGATAATCTTCAATGATAATATCTTCCACCACACCGCTGTGAATGTGATTCCACTCCCCTTCAGCGAGCAAACTCACCAGCTTTTTTTGCCTTACACTCTCGTGTTTGGCTTGTAGGCTTTTCCCACACAGTGGGGGTAAAGTGATAACCTCCAATCAGTATCCGTATGGTTAACCGCAGCGTGTAAGCAAATGCTCTCTTGTATCCTTGTGTATCAGTGAAGGAAGATCTGTGTGTTTGGATGTGCAGAGTGATGGCAATGGGAGTGATCCTCGTTACCCTGTTAAAACCCTCGTTAAAATGTGTGATTGGACCTTGTTGTCGGAAATTCCGACACATTTTCCATCGGAATTTCCGACACACAAAGTTTGAGAGCTTGCTATAAAATTTTCCGACAACAAAATCCGTTGTTGGAAATTCCGATCGTGTGTACACAAATCTGACGCACAAAGTGCCACGCATGCTCAGAATAAATTAAGAGATACTAATATTAAGGCTACTGTCCCGTTTATAGTCCTGACGTACGTGTTTTACGTCACCGCGTTCAGAACGATCGGATTTTCCGGCAACTTTGTGTGACCGTGTGTATGCAAGACAAGTTTGAGCCAACATCCGTCTGAAAAAATCCATGGATTTTGTTGTCGGAATGTCTGATCAATGTCCGACCGTTTGTACAGGGTATTTGAATTACAATTGCGCGGTCATGCAACACTGTACCCAAACTACATTTTTATAATTTTGTTCACACAAATAGAGCTGTCTTTTGGTGGCATTTAAGCACCACTGGGCTCTTTCTTTTTTGCTAAATAAATGAAAAAAAAAAAAAAAATGAAAAAAAAGACATGTCTTTCATTGTTTGTTATAAAATCTTGCAAATAAATAATCTTTCTTCATGAATTTAGGCCAAATTGTATTCTGCTACATTTTTTGTGTGAAAATAACCCAAATCAGTGTATATTATTTAGTCTGTAGGAAAGTTATATAGTCCACAAACTATGGAATATATATGAACATTGATCAGTCCTGGTGTACGGACGGCCGATCTAATTTCTTGAGGCTTAAAAATGTCAGGACTAGAGTTGGGCGAACAGTTAGAGCCAAGAAAAAGTTTGGCCTGCACAATGCCTGTTCGCTCATTTGGCGGACACCCGAATTTGCGGGGCGCTCGGCGGGATGTTCAAAGCTTTTCCCAATCAGAGCACAGTGAATAGCTGGTTGTTAAGGATCAAGCCAGTCTTTTTTCATTTAAAAAAAAAAAAAGGACTAGCGTAAAGTGGGGTATTTTTATTTTTTATTTACGTTTTTTTTGTGAATGAGTAGGGATACCTTGCACCCCTAAGGCCACACTGATGTGAGTTCATAACGAATGCAATGCGTCAAAAACACTTTAAATTCGCATGTCATCCCTAAAGTCATTGTTTTCAATGACGGTTGTTCACATACATGCGTTGCGATTCCTCTACGAATGCGATGCGATAAAAAAAGGGTCTTGTGCGAGTTTACTGCGTTGCGAATTTAGTCTCCATAAACATAAATGTAAATCGTATTGATGGTTCACATATGTGCGAATTCGTCACCTCCAGCTCCTCTTCCACACTCTCCACACACTCGACAAAAACCAGGAAGAGAACAGGTTCCATTGGCCAGACAGAAATCGCAGTCACCTCCCAAAATGACAACTCATTCCAGTAGAATCGCAGTAAATTCGCAACAAACACGTAATGAATTTGCAAAGAAGATTCGCAACGCAATTGGGTCAAAATTGCAACAATGTGAACCGGGCATCACACATTAACATGGGGGGGACAGTATCTGGAGAACACCCTTATTTTTAAGGGGGTTTCCAGATTCTGATCAGACCCTACATGCAGACCCCTACAATCACCAGACCAGGGTTGCGGGAAAGAAGCCCTGGCCCTCATCAACATAGGGACTAGGTGTTTTTCCAGGAGTGTCCTCCCTGGCTAGGTACCATCCCCATGTTAATAGCATGTGTCTTGGTATGGTTCAGGAAAAAGGGGGCCACAATGCATGCTCACATAAGGGTCTGTTGTGGATTTTGGTGCATGGGTTCCCTCTTAACATTCATACCTAGGGATGAGCCGAACACCTCCCACGGTTTGGTTTGCAGCAGAACATGCGAACAGGCAAAAAATTTGTTCGAACACGCAAACACTGTTAAAGTCTATGGAACACGAACGTGAAAAATAAAAAGTACTCATTTTAAAGGCTTGTATGCAAGTTATTGCCATAAAAAGTGTTTGGGGACCCAGGTCCTGCCCCAGGGGACATGCATCAATGCAAAAAAAAGTTTTAAAAAAGGCAGTTTTTTCGGGAGCAGTGATTTTAATAATGCTTAAAGTGAAACAATAAAAATGAAATATTCCTTTAAATATCTTGCCTAGGGGTGTCCTTAGTATGCCTGTAAAGTTGCGCATCTTTCCCATGTTTATAACAGTGCCACAGCAAAATGACATTTCTAAAGAAAAAATGTCATTTAAAACTGCTCGCGGCTGTAATGTATTGTCGGATCCTGGCAATATAGATAAAAATACCCCAAAAAATGGTGTGGATGCCCCCCCAAAATCCATACCAGGCCCTTCAAGTCTGGTATGGATATTAAGGGGAACCCCACACCCAATTTTTTAAAAAAACGGTATGGGGGTCCCCCAGGCACTATATACTCTGATCAGCAGTATATATACTATACGACCTGCCCTATATACTCTGAAGAAAATTGGGCCTTAGGTGTTGGTGGTACCAGAACACTGTAAGCCCTCACAGTTACTCTTGTTGGGTGCAGGAACAGGCCCTGCTGTGAAATATTATATCAAGAATTGTAATTACATGCCCCTGTTAAACAGGGGCAGAAAAATTGGGCCTTGGGTGGTGGTGGTGCCACAACACTGTAACCCCTCACAGATACTCATGTTGGGCGCTGGAACGGGCCCTGCTGTGAAATATTATATCAAAAGTTGTAATTACATGCCCCCCGTTAAACAGGGTCAGAAAAATTGGGCCTTGGGTAGTGGTGGTGGTGCCACAACACTGTAACCCCTCACAGATACTTGTTGGGTGCAGGATCTATACAAGATTGTATATATATATTAATACACTGCCTGATGTCTATTAGAAACTGTACACACTGTATTAGATACTGTGTACACCGCCTGCACTGTACACCACGCAATGCACTGTAGATACAGTCTACACTGAATGCAGAGTATATGTGTGTATATATATATATATATATATATATATATATATATATATATATATATATACATATATATATATACACACATATACTCTGCATTCAGTAATGCACTGTAGATATAGGCTACATTGGATGCAGAGTATATATATATATATATATATATATATATATATATATATATATATATATATAAACGAGACTGTATATGTATATTTATACACTGCCTGCACTGACTGAATATTGAGTAAACACTGAATATATAGTCTATGCTAAATGCAGAGTATACTGTATATATACATATATATACTAGACTGACTGTATATACCGTATTTATCGGCGTATAACACGCGCCGGCGTATAACACGCACCCCAAGTTTAGGAGAGAATTTTAAAGGAAAAAAACTTTTAGGAGGGAAGTTTAAGGAAAAGAAACTTACATTAAAATGCCCATCAATGCAGCCTTATCAGTGTTCATCTGCAGCCTTGTTAGTGTCATTGCAGCCTTTTCAGTGTCAGTGCAGCCTTGTCAGTGCAGCTTTGCCCCAGTGCAGTCTTGTCAGTGCAGCCTTGTCAGTGCAGTCTTGTCAGTGCAGCCTTGTCAGTGCAGTCTTGTCAGTGCAGCCTTGTCCCCAGTGCAGCCTTGTCAGTGCAGCTTTGTCCCCAGTGCAGCCTTGTCAGTGCAGCCTTGTCAGTGCAGCCTTATCCCCAGTGCAGCCTTGTCAGTGCAGTCTTGTCAGTGCAGCCTTATCCCCAGTGCAGCCTTGTCCCCAGTGCAGTCTTGTCAGTGCAGCCTTGTCCCCAGTGCAGCCTTGTCCCCAGTGTCCATGCCTGCCGCCGCCGCCGACATACACATGCTAGTAGTTTTAAATATGGCGCCGCAGAGTTCGGAGGGACTCGGCGCCGGCGGAACTGAACGAACGCCGCCGAGATACACATAGTCGAGTGTATTCGGCTCTTTCCGGCGCCGCTCACAGTCCTGCCCAGTCCCGCCCTATGATGGACATAACACAGGTCCAATGGCGGGACTGGGCGTGACTGTGAGCGGCGCCGGAAAGAGCCGAATACACTCGACTATGTGTATCTCGGCTCTGTGATTTCGGCGGCGCTCGTTCAGCACCGCCGAGTCCCTCCGAACTCCGCGGCGCCATATTTAAAACTACTCGCTATGTAAATGTCGGCGGCGATCGCCGACATTCACATAGCGATAGCGGGGATCGGCGTATAACACGCACCCACGACTTTCCCCTGATTTTAAGGGGAAAAAAGTGCGTGTTATACGCTGATAAATACGGTATATATATATCTCAAATACACTGCCACTAACTGAAAAACCTGCCTGCTTAATCTAACTCAAGCTATCTCTGTCCACGCCAACAACACTACACACGGCCGCTCTGTAAGCAGCCTTATATAGTGTGGTGCGTGGATTTAGTCCCCCTGAGCCATGATTGGCCAAAGGCCTTTGGCCAATTATGGCTCTCTCAGCTCTCTCTCTTTGATTGGCCAAAGCACGCAGGTCAGGTGCATGCTTTGGCCAATCACCATACAGCAATGCACTGCAATCTCGCAGTGCATTATGGGACGTTCTGCAGTGCTCAAATTTTCTGCGAACATCCCAAGTGTTTGGTTCGTTTTAGAGCAAACGAACACCCGATGTTCGAGTTGAACCATGGGCTCATCCCTATTCATACCAAACCCTTCAGGCCTAGTATGAATTTAGAGGGGGACCCCATGTGGTTTCATTTTTTAACCTAACCGCTGCCCCATTGTTTACAATCCACTGTCAGTTGGTGATCTCCGGCTGAGAGCTGAATGAACCGGGGATGAGTCACTGGTAGTTAGGAAGCTGGCGGTAGCTGGAAACCATCACATTTAGTAATAGTAGCAATGCCGCTGCCAAATGTTTCGTTTACCACCACAGCCGAACACCCATTTAGTCCAAAAAAGCAATATTCAGTCTGAACATGGGTTCAGACCTTACTGACACCTTGTCGGTAGTAACATTAACCAGTTGCCGACCGCCGCACGCCGATGTACGTCGGCAGAGCGGCACGGGCAGGCAAAAGGGCTTACCTGTACGTCCTTGCCTGCCCGCGGGTGGGGGGTCCGATCGGACCCCCCCGGTGCCTGCGGCGGTCGGCAAATCTCCCCCGGCGATCGGTGGTGAGGGGGAGGCCATCCATTCGTGGCCCCCCCCTCGCGATCGCTCCCAGCCAATGGGATCATTTCCCTGCCTCTGTATTGTACACAGAGGCAGAGGAAATGATGTCATCTCTCCTCGGCTTGGTATTTTCCGTTCCGGGCCGAGGAGAGAAGACATGTGAGTGAGTGCACAACACACTACATACACAGTAGAACATGCCAGGCACACAAAACACCCCGATCCCCCCCCCGATCGCCCCCGATCCCCCCCAATCACCCCCCCCCCTGTCACAAACTGACACCAAGCAGGTGGTTTTTTTTTTCTGATTACTGCATGGTGTCAGTTTGTGACAGTTACTGTGTTAGGGCAGTGAGTATTAGCCCCCTGTAGGTCTAGGGTACCCCCCTAACCCCCCTAATAAAGTTTTAACCCCTTGATCACCCCCTGTCACCAGTGTCACTAAGCAATCATTTTTCTGATCGCTGTATTAGTGTCGCTGGTGACGCTAGTTAGGGAGGTAAATATTTAGGTTCGCCGTCAGCGTTTTATAGCGTCAGGGACCCCCATATACTACCTAATAAATGTTTTAACCCCTTGATTGCCCCATAGTTAACCCTTTCACCACTGATCACCGTATAACCATTACGGGTGACGCTGGTTAGTTAGTTTATTTTTTATAGTGTCAGGGCACCCGCCGTTTATTACCGAATAAAGGTTTAGCCCCCTGATCGCCCGGCGGTGATATGCGTCGCCCCAGGCAGCGTCAGATTAGCGCCAGTACCGCTAACACCCACGCACGCAGCATACGCCTCCCTTAGTGGTATAGTATCTGAACGGATCAATATCTGATCCGATCAGATCTATACTAGCGTCCCCAGCAGTTTAGGGTTCCCACAAACGCAGTGTTAGCGGGATCAGCCCAGATACCTGCTAGCACCTGCGTTTTGCCCCTCCGCCCAGCCCACCCAAGTGCAGTATCGATCGATCACTGTCACTTACAAAACACTAAACGCATAACTGCAGCATTCGCAGAGTCAGGCCTGATCCCTGCGATCGCTAACAGTTTTTTTGGTAGCGTTTTGGTGAACTGGCAAGCACCAGTGGCCTAGTACACCCCGGTCCTAGTCAAACCAGCACTGCAGTAACATTTGGTGACGTGGCGAGTCCCATAAGTGCAGTTCAAGCTGGTGAGGTGGCAAGAACAAGTAGTGTCCCGCTGCCACCAAAAAGACAAACACAGGCCCGTCGTGCCCATAATGCCCTTCCTGCTGCATTCGCCAATCCTAATTGGGAACCCACCACTTCTGCAGCACCCGTACTTCCCCCATTCACATCCCCAACCAAATGCAGTCGGCTGCATGAGAGGCATTTTCTTTATGTCCTCCCGAGTGCCCCTACCCAACGAACCCCCCCAAAAAAGATGTTGTGTCTGCAGCAAGCGCGGATATAGGCGTGACACCCGCTATTATTGTCCCTCCTGTCCTGACAATCCTGATCTTTGCATTGGTGAATGTTTTGAACGCTACCATACACTAGTTGAGTATTAGCGTAGGGTACAGCATTGCACAGACTAGGACACACTTTCACAGGGTCTCCCAAGATGCCATCACATTTTGAGAGACCCGAACCTGGAACCGGTTACAGTTATAAAAGTTACAGTTACAAAAAAAAAGTGTAAAAAAAAAAAAAAAAACCACATACAAAAATATAAAATAAAAAAAAATAGTTGTCGTTTTATTGTTCTCTCTCTCTCTATTCTCTCTATTGTTCTGCTCTTTTTTACTGTATTCTATTCTGCAATGTTTTATTGTTATTATGTTTTATCATGTTTGTTTTTCAGGTATGCAATTTTTTATACTTTACCGTTTACTGTGCTTTATTGTTAACCATTTTTTTGTCTTCAGGTACGCCATTCACGACTTTGAGTGGTTATACCAGAATGATGCCTGCAGATTTAGGTATCATCTTGGTATCATTCTTTTCAGCCAGCGGTCGGCTTTCATGTAAAAGGTAAATAGAAAACACCGCGCTAACCAGTAAAATAAATAAAAGCTGCTGCATACAGTTTGACAAAAACGACAAAATAGACATATGGAAAAATGCAGCGCATGTACAAATGAACATAGGTCTTTAAAATGGTGAAACAGTAAAGAAATCACTAATTGACCACAGGTGCCTTGAAACACAAACGTCCATAGATGGATGTGAATGTCCAACCGCACAGGAGGTGTAAGTACTCCAAGGGGTGGTGATGGTCTGATGGTTGTCAGAAAACACCTGGCATCATACAGCGACTTCCCAACCGAGAAACTGGGTCCCAATGGGTCATTCAGAGAAAGTGCAAAAAAGCCTCTTACCAGATCCTGTGGATTCCCATGTCAGCGACAGGGAATCGCATGCGCAGTTTGTCACAAATGACGTGGAATGGGAGCTCAGGAATCGCCAATCTCTTGGATTGTGGTCTGTATGGATCTCGGCCGGTAACCGGATGGGTCTTCACAACGAACCGTCCTCACACCGAACCGTCCCAGCGTGCATCAGAAGTTTCACAAACGGTCCCCCGAAAGGAGCAGTTGGAGGGACTGGATCTCATGCGGTAAATGTGGAAACAAAAAGAATGTGCCTCCACATGGTGCAGGTAAAAAAGGGTGTTTTTATTGACAAAAACGACCATACACAAATAAAAGCGTGATCACGGTGGATAAAAACAAATGGGCAACAAAGAGAGTGGTGTATGTACCCGACGCGTTTCGACCTAGGGGTCTTCAACAGGGGCATAGACCACTCACTCCAAGTTGCCAAATATATATAATAAAATTATTTGGAGAAGGACCAATCACAAGGGCTGAAAAACCAGGAGATTTGATTGGGTGAATACAATCACATGACTTGCTTGAATGTCTAGACATGAAGATCATACACAATTTCTATATAAATAAATGAATGACATTAAGGTGAAGCCCAGGAGACTGTATAAAGGTCTACCAGCAGAAAAATATATAACTCTATGATCTCTCTAACAAAAATAAAGCATTTAAAGATTAAATGAAAACAGCACTCCTCTGCTGACAGTCCGGCAGAATGTACCGCCCTGTCGGCCAGAGGAGCCAATCCTCAATAAGAAGACAAAAGGTGTTAAGTGGAGCTGACCAATAGGCCGCTATGTATGAGCTGGCCTCTATCCCTGAACGCCCACATGACCAGTCTGTGTAGGAAATGATGTCACGTCCGTGGGCGTGTCCGACGTCTCCCTCTCACATGACTCACTGGGCCAATCAGAGAGCAAACATCCCACTCAACTCTGCTGTACGTACAATCCGTACACCGCAGAGGGATGGGACTTAAATAAATACACCTAGCGTCCCGGCAATGCAATCCAGCAAGCAACGGACGCTAAATGAGACAAAACAGCATCCCTATAGTGTATGTGTACAAAAATGTATTATGCAGCAGGCCGGGACCCGATGACCCGGAAGTGTGCATAGAACTCCTGTGAACCGGAAGTGTATTGGAAGTGGGGACACATATAGTGAAATATAATGTGTTGGGAAATGACTAGCTGAGGTGAAATCGCATAAATGTGTAAAAAAATTTACTGGAGTGGCATTGTAAATGTCTCTTAAGGTCCATGTGTATTTTGGTGGGACTGAAATAAAAAATTAAAAAATTATGTGAACACAAAATCTCCGGAACGCACATTATAAAATGTGTTAAAATGAATATATATGTGGAGGGAATGTGTGGATTTGTAAAGTGACCCAAATATCTGGCAGTTATCCTGTTGATCCCTTGACTGTAAAAAATCATCAGCATAGACCGAATGGGTCAATTTTGATTGGACCAATTTCAATTGGGTGAATAGATAACCCTCTAAGGTGCACCATATATAAGCTGTGTACCAACTTGTTAATATAGGTGAAAAAAAGGAGAGGGGGAGGGGGGAGAAAAAGTGTTGAAAAAAAAAAAAAAAAAAAAATTAAAAAATAAATAAATAAATAAAAATAAATAAAAAAATAAAAAAATATAAAAAAATAAATATAATAATAAAGGGAGTGAGGGACATGCATAGAGATGTGGAAGGAATTTAAGATTGGTTGATAAAGGAGTTGAGGTCCCACTCTACGTTTAAACCTAACGGGAAATAGGACCTCAACTCCCATATCCAATAAGTCTCGAGGCGTGACACTCCTCGGAGGCGGGACTCTCCTCTCCAATGTGGGACAAATTTGTCGATCACCTGGAATAAAGTCCCGGTAGGGTCTTTATTATGGTGTTCCAGATAATGACGGGGTACTGTATGTTTGTCCTTGCCTTTCTTGATACCTGCCACATGTTCATTAACTCGTATAGAGAAAGTTCTGATGGTACGCCCAACAGACTGTTTGTGGCAGGGGCAAGTAATGAGTTAGACAATGTATTGTGATGTACAAGTTGTGAAGTGTTTCATCTGGTAAGTGAGGGAGGTGACTGTGGATTGGAAAGTGGTACTTTTTTGTCTGCCTCGAATGTTGTGGAGGCAGACATTGCATCTACGGCAGGGGTAATAACCCTGACATTCCTGAAAAAATGAAACTCTTTTGGGGGGGTCTATTATATTCGGAGCAATCTGTCCTTGAATGGACCCTGCTCCCCTGAATACAACAGCCGCCCGTTCAGGAAGAACTGACCCCAGTAGATTGTCATTTAAAAGTACCTTCCAGTGCTTTTTGAATATAGCTTTTACTTGTTTGGACTGAATGGAGTGAGTGGTGAAGAAAGCCCATTTGTGCATAGGTTCAGCTGTGGATTTGGGGCGTTCTATCAAAGTGGATTCTCTATCAGTGGATAGTACCCTATTGAGTTCCTCGTCTAGATGTCTGGGATCATAACCTTTTTCAATAAATCGATCTCTCAGAACTAGCGATTGTGACTGGAAATCAATAGCATTGGTACAGTTGCGTCGTAGTCTCAAAAATTGGCTACGGGGAACAGACTTGAGCCACTGCTCCTGATGACAACTGTCAATGGGAATGAATCCGTTCCGGTCGGTGGCCTTGAAATACGTGCGGAACTCCAAATGTTTGTCCACCACAAATATTTCAAGGTCCAAAAAATGTACACTGGTAGAGCTGGCCTCATAGCTCAAAGATATTCCTCTATCATTAGAATTGAGACTGGTCATGAAACTGTCAAGTGATGTACGATCACCATCTCATAGGAAGAGGATGTCGTCTATGTACCTGGCCCAGAGGATCAACTCGGATCTCTGGGCCGCATAGACGACATCCTCCTCCCACTGGGCCATGAAGAGGTTGGCGAGGCTGGGGGCGAACTTGGCCCCCATAGCCACGCCCCTCTTCTGTAGAAAAAATTGATTCTGGAACCAAAAATAATTGTGTTCCGTTGCAAATATGAGTAATTGCATAATAAAATTACGCTGAAGGGAAGGGAGCTTGTTGTCTCTAGATAGGTGTTTCTCCACCGCCTCAAAGCCCAAGTGATGTGGGATGCACGTATACAGTGCCGCCACATCTGCTGTGACTAAAAGCATCCCTTCTGAAACTGAAACAGGTTCCAGTAATCTAATGGTGTCTCTAGTGTCCTTGAGATAGGACTGCGTGGAACGAACCAACGGATGTAAATAAAAATCTACGTATTTACCAATACGGGCTGTGACTGAGTCAATCCCGCTGACAATAGGTCTGCCAGGGGGATTGACTGAGTCCTTATGGACTTTAGGAAGATAATAGATAGCTGGAATGCGTGGGACTTGTGGGACTAGAAAACTTTTTTCCTTTTTGTTTAAAATCCCTAGCGCATAACCTTCCTCAATAAGTTTGACCAGAGCCTTTTTGAAAGGTGTAGTGGGGTCCGTGGGAATAGGGCTGTAAGTGTTCGAATCGTTAAGAATTCTATACATCTCTTTAAGGTAATCGACCTTATCAAGAACTACAATCCCGCCCCCCTTATCCGCAGGGCGGATTATAAGGTTCTTTTTCTCACAAAGAGATCTGAGGCCGTTTTTTATGTCAGATTGAAAATAGACAAGTTTTTTCTGTTTGTTTAATTTGTCCAGATCCCCCAGAACAAGGTTTTTAAAAACCTGTATGGAGGGCGCTAGAGAGCCTGGGGGGTTAAATGTAGATGGATTGGATAATCCTGAATGTGTAACTTTGTACATCAGACAAGCTAGAATCTACGGGTTCAGAACCTGTATGTGTATTGGCTGGAGCCGGGGGGATTGTAGTGGATGAAATCCCCTTATTGTTAAATCCCATAGGGGGTTTGGTCAGAAAGTGTCTTTGTAAGCTCAATTTACGTGTGAACTTGAGGACGTCAATAAAGGTGGAAAATTTGTTAAGGGGTTTGGGCGGAACAAATTTGAGTCCTCTGTCACGGACAGATTTCTCTGCCTCCGTCAGAGTGGCCGAACTCAAATTAAAGATACCTTTTCCTTTTATGTTCTTTTTCTTTTGGGATTGTGCCCTCCTCCCCCCTCTGGACCCTCTTTTATTTCTGTATATCCCAGATGTCCCTCCATGGTTCTCTGAAAATCCAAAGAGTAACTAGGGCCAGGTTGATTTTGATTATAGTTGTAAGGAGATCTGTGGTAGTAATCCTCCTCCCTCTCAGAATAGCCATAGGTATCTCCATGTGTTTCATAAGGAGTATTTTCTCTGAGGGGAGTGAAACGGTTAGTCACCCGAACAGGGGTATGGTACCCATATTCCTGATTTGGATGTTGTGGTCCGTGGTGGCCCTGAGGGGGACCATAGTGTGGGGGAGGACCCCTGGTGTTGTTCCTCTGTTTTTTTTTATTTCAACACTTTTTCTCCCCCCTCCCCCTCTCCTTTTTTTCACCTATATTCACAAGTTGGTACACAGCTTATATATGGTGCACCTTAGAGGGTTATCTATTCACCCAATTGAAATTGGTCCAATCAAAATTGACCCATTCGGTCTATGCTGATGATTTTTTACAGTCAAGGGATCAACAGGATAACTGCCAGATATTTGGGTCACTTTACAAATCCACACATTCCCTCCACATATATATTCATTTTAACACATTTTATAATGTGCGTTCCGGAGATTTTGTGTTCACATAATTTTTTAATTTTTTATTTCAGTCCCACCAAAATACACATGGACCTTAAGAGACATTTACAATGCCACTCCAGTA
Source organism: Lithobates septentrionalis (assembly GCA_037952835.1). NCBI lineage: Eukaryota > Metazoa > Chordata > Amphibia > Anura > Ranidae > Lithobates > Lithobates septentrionalis. Next base: position 1,199,017 of record JBBDGP010000554.1, read on the forward strand.
AATTTTTTTACACATTTATGCGATTTCACCTCAGCTAGTCATTTCCCAACACATTATATTTCACTATATGTGTCCCCACTTCCAATACACTTCCGGTTCACAGGAGTTCTATGCACACTTCCGGGTCATCGGGTCCCGGTCTGCTGCATAATACATTTTTGTACACATACACTATAGGGATGCTGTTTTGTCTCATTTAGCGTCCGTTGCTTGCTGGATTGCATTGCCGGGACGCTAGGTGTATTTATTTAAGTCCCATCCCTCTGCGGTGTACGGATTGTACGTACAGCAGAGTTGAGTGGGACGTTTGCTCTCTGATTGGCCCAGTGAGTCATGTGAGAGGGAGACGTCGGACACGCCTTCGGACGTGACATCATTTCCTATACAGACTGGTCATGTGGGCGTTCAGGGATAGAGGCCGGCTCATACATAGCGGCCTATTGGTCAGCTCCACTTAACACCTTTTGTCTTCTTATTGAGGATTGGCTCCTCTGGCCGACAGGGCGGTACATTCTGCCGGACTGTCAGCAGAGGAGTGCTGTTTTCATTTAATCTTTAAATGCTTTATTTTTGTTAGAGAGATCATAGAGTTATATATTTTTCTGCTGGCAGACCTTTATACAGTCTCCTGGGCTTCACCTTAATGTCATTCATTTATTTATATAGAAATTGTGTATGATCTTCATGTCTAGACATTTAAGCAAGTCATGTGATTGTATTCACCCAATCAAATCTCCTGGTTTTTCAGCCCTTGTGATTGGTCCTTCTCCAAATAATTTTATTATATATATTTGGCAACTTGGAGTGAGTGGTCTATGCCCCTGTTGAAGACCCCTAGGTCGAAACGCGTCGGGTACATACACCACTCTCTTTGTTGCCCATTTGTTTTTATCCACCGTGATCACGCTTTTATTTGTGTATGGTCGTTTTTGTCAATAAAAACACCCTTTTTTACCTGCACCATGTGGAGGCACATTCTTTTTG